>JAHZTW010000001.1:387187239-387226096 GCA_020283515.1 Alliaria petiolata
GGGGCGCGTGCGGGCGCGTGAGGCGGTAACTCCGGCTGATTTTGGTGGCCGCGGATTCGTCTCGATGTCTAGAAGCTAATGATGATCTCGGACTTGCGAACCAAGAAGCGTACAAAGCTTTAAAATAAGAAGAAGAAGATTGGTGTTTGAGAGAAGAAGTTAATGATTTTTGGTGTGAGAAACAAAGAAGGAGAGCTTCTCCTTTTATAGGCAAATGGGAGAGGAGGAGATGGGAGAGGGAAACGTGTTTTTGGTTGGTAAGTTGGTAAGTTGGAAATTAGGTGATGATTAGCATAATTAACATGTGGGTCGTTACAATTCTTCCCCACTAATGAGAAATTCGTCCCCGAATTTAGAGTTAGAGTAACGTACCGATTTGCTTCTCGAAAAGTCCCGGATAGTCTTCTTTTATCTGAGTTTCAGATTCCCAGGTTTCTTCGTGGATACCATCTCTTTCCCAACGAACTCTGAGCATCGAAGTCGCTTTCCCTTGAACTTCTTTTTCTTGACATTTTAGGATCGCCACTGGTTGACTAAGCGCGGTCAGATTCTTACAGAGGTCACTTGGCGGCTGCTGCAAAATAAGCTCTGGTTCTCTAACAACCTTCCTCAAAACTGACACATGGAACACATCGTGGAAGCCTGACAACTCTGACGATAATCTCAAACGATAGGCCACTGCCCCAATCCGCTCAATGATGGGATATGGCCCCATATACCTCGGTTTAAGTTTCTTCAGATTTCGTGTCTTCGAACCTCCTTAAAATGTCCTCATTTTCAGATAAACTAAGTAACCCACTTCAAACTCCAAATTTCTTCTCCGCTTATCTGCATAAGTTTTCTGACGGTCATGAGCTTCCTTAAGTCGCCGCTCTTGAGTAATTCCACTTGCTCTACGGTCTGTTGAACCATTGCGGGTTCTAAATCTCGGTGCTCCCCCACTTCTGTCCAACATAGTGGGGTACGACATGGTCTCCCGTAAAGAGCCGCGTAAGGTGCCATTTCGATGCTTGAATGATAACTGTTGTTGTAGGCGAACTCTGCCAGCGGTAAATACTTGACCCAACTCCCTTCCCAATCTAAAACACAAGCTCGGAGCATATCCTCCAAAGTTTGAATAGTCCTCTCTGACTGACCATCTGTCTGCGGGTGATAAGCCGTACTCATATGAACCTTGGTTCCCAAAGCCTTCTGAAAGGCTCGCCAAAATGCGGATGTGAACTTTGTATCACGAACTGATACTATACTGACAGGTATCCCATGTAACCTCACGATTTCATCAAGATACTTTTGTGCCAACTGATCCGCCCCGTCAGTTTTCCTTATTGCTAAAAAGTGAGCTGACTTCGTGAGTCGATCTACAATGACCCATATAGCATTCTTTTCGCCACTTGAGATAGGTAAACCCGTAACGAAATCCATAGTTACCATATCCCATTTCCACTCTGGTAGTGGCAAGTCTTGCAACAATCCCCTCGGTAACTGATGTTCTGCTTTCACCATCTGGCACGTCTGATAATGAGATACAAAGGTAGCCACATCCTTCTTCATACCAGTCCAATGGTAATACTGTTTAAGATCCCGATACATCTTGGTATTTCCTGGGTGAATGGAGAAACGCGAGTGATGTGCTTGCTGTAAAATTTCTTCTCTCAACTGTTTGTCATCGGGAATACATACTCGGTTTCTGTATAAGAACATCCCATTCGCAGCAGTGTGATATCCAGAAACTTCCTTTTCTAGTTGTTCACATAAAACCTTATCTTTTCCTTGATCTTGTCGTACCCTCCACAATAAATCTGCATGATCTAGCGCCTCAAGACCAATCGTATCTCTCTCCGCGGTAACTGCACATAATATGAGGCTAGCAAGCATCCCAGTAAGTTCTTGCACTTCTTTAGTTCCTGAAACATCGCTTCGGCGTCTGCTTAAAGCATCAGCTACTTGGTTGGCCTTACCAGGATGGTAAGTGATCTCCAAATTATAATTTGCCAACAACTCAATCCACCTGCGTTGTCTCAAGTTAAGGTCTGTCTGAGTAAATATGTACTTCAGGCTCTGCTGATCGGTAAAAATCTGGACCTTCTCTCCATATAAGTAAGCTCTCCAAATTTTTAGAGCGAAGACAACAGCTGACAATTCTAAATCATGGGTGGGATAGTTGACTTCGTGAGGCCTCAACTGGCGTGATGCATATTCAATGACTCGCTCTTTTGCATCAAAACACACCCCAAACCAGATCCAGATGCATCAGTGTACACTGCATATGGTGTTCCTGGCTGTGGAAGTACCAATATCGACGTCTTCGTTAATTGCTTCTTAAGCTCCGTGAAACTCTGAGAACAAGCATCTGCCCAATCATACTTTACATCCTTGCCTGTCAATCGTGTCAATGGCTTGGATATACTGGCAAATCCTTTGACAAACTTCCTGTAGTAACCGACTAAACCAAGGAAACTGCGAACCTCAGTAGCACTCTTAGGCGTTGGCCATTCAGTAATGGCTGTGATCTTTTCCGGGTCTACGGCAACTCCTGCTTCTGAAACCACATGCCCGAGAAAACCAATCTTCCTTTGCCAAAAGCTACACTTACTTAGTTTAGCAAATAATTTATGCTCCCTGAGTTTATCAAGCACAATTCTCAGATGCTTTGTATGATTATCTCTGCTCCGAGAGTAAATCAAGATGTCGTCGATGAAGACAATCACGCACTTATCTAAATGTTCACGAAACACATTATTCATAAGCTTCATAAATGCTGCTGGTGCGTTTGTCAACCCGAATGGCATCACAACGAACTCATAGTGGCCGTATCGTGTCCGAAAAGCTGTCTTTTGCACATCAGCTTCGCCTATCGGTATCTGATGATACCCGGATGTCAAATCAATTTTCGAGAACCAAGAAGCTCCTTGCAATTGGTCCAATAACTCATCGATTCTCGGTAAAGGATACTTGTTCTTTATCGTCACCTTGTTCAACCCCCGGTAGTCGATACAGAGTCTGAAACTTCCGTCCTTCTTCTTAACAAATAGGACTGGTGCTCCCCAAGGTGAACTGCTTGGTCTAATGAATCCTTTATCTAACAGGTCCTCCAATTGTTTCTTCAACTCAGCCATCTCTGCTGGAGCCAAACGATAGGGTGCCTTTGATACTGGTGCGGTTCCAGGCTCCAACTCTATGGTAAAGGCATCTCCTCTTGTTGGCGGTGGCCCGGTCAAGGGCTCAAAAACATCCGTGTACTCAGCTACAACCGGAATAGTGTCTATGTTAGGCTCCTCCTCCTTCCTCGCGATAGAAATTGTGGCAAGATAAGCTTCACCCCCTTTTTCCAATATCTGTTCAGCTTGCAACATTGAGATGATATGAATTCCCGAATGATTCGCTATCCCTTGATAAGTCAGCCTCCCTTCTACCCGTGGAAAGTAGACTCGTGCCCTCGGACAATCCACCACTGCTTCGTGACAAGACAACCAATCCATTCCTAGGATCACTTCGTAGTGGTTTAGTTCCATTTGCACTAGATTTCCTTTTAACTCCACACCTTCGATGGTGACGGGAACCTCCTGGTACACTCCAGTAGACTTCAATAGTTCTGTTCCTGCTGTTTCAATCCCTTTGGTCATGGAAATCAGTAAGCCCTCAAAGGTCCAACACTTTGCTAATGCCGGGCACACAAAACTATGCGTAGCCCCGGTATCAAACAGAGTGTGGGCTCTTATTCCCCCAACCAAAACAGATCCTACACGGTCCATATTACGACTAAGTCTACTATACTTTAACTATACAAGACTTATAAGTAAATAATTAGACGAATATGAGCAGAATTCACATACCCGCGATCGGCTCTCCTCCATCATGGTCTCCAATCATAAAGACTCGTCCTCCTACTGCATGTCTCTTTGGTGGTGGCGGTAACTGCTCATGGCGCCTAGCTCCCTGCTGTTGCGCACCCTGATGCGGTGCTCCCAATACCACATGACAGTCCCTCGATAGATGTCCTACTTTTCCACAACGATAACATCGAACCTCCTGTCTTCGAATGTTCGGACAATCCTTCCTAATGTGTCCTGGTTGGTTGCACCCATAACAAAAGACACCTCTCGCTCTGTTTGCTGTCGGAGCCGTATTGGCGACTTCCCAAGTTCTTTTAACCGCCCTTGGTTGGACATTTCTTGGCATCTTGTACTCCTCATCCAAGCCCAGCTCTTGATTAGCCGCAGTTTCAACTAGCTCAGCTAGACTGTCGAATTTCCTGATGGAGCACCAGTTCCTGAAGTCCACCCTTAGTCCTTTTAAAAATTTACTGATCAATTCCCATTCCTCCATGCGCCTGCGATAGAATCTCCTCAGGCGGTTAAACTCCTCCTTGTATTCCTTTACCGACAAGTTCCTTTGATGCAGATCGTTGAATTCGCCCTCCATCCTTTCTGTAGCCTCAGGAGGAACATACTCTCGGGTGAACTCAGCTTTAAAGTCTTCTCAAGTTGGTTCGTAGCGTCCTTTTGTTAACTCCACTACACCTTCCCACCATATCATTGCTTCATCCTTCAGGTAGTGGACGGCCAAGTCCTTGCGATACTCTGGTGAGCACCTGGCTGCATTAAAGTTTTGCTCCAGCTTCCTCTTCCAATTATCGGCCGCTGTGGCACTGGCCCTTCCACCGAAATGGTCCATCTGCATATCTCTCATGTACCTCATCACCTCCCAATAGCTCGGACCCTGCACATGTATTGGCATAACTGGTGGAGGCGGAGGTGGAGGCGGCTGGTAGTACTGCTCTCCCGCATTCTGTCCTTCCGGGTGTGCACCTCTCTGGTTCTCTGCTCCGGCTGCCGGATTTTGACCCATATGGTCTCCAAAACGTTCACGGTATCCTTGTAACTCTGCTAAAATAGCTGCATATGCTGCGGCTTGGTCATCCTGCAGACCCCTCTGGGTTAGGTTTGTACCCATTGACTCAGTGTTTATACTCACACTTTCCACTGAATCTGTCGGACTAGCCTCTCGAATCACACGTGCAGCTGCACCTCTTACTCTTCCCCTGGGAACTCTTCCTCTCCTTGGCGGCATCTGAAACAAAATTTCTATTAAAACTTTTCTGAAAAGAAACTCGAAACGAAAGAGCTTTAGAAGTGAAGGAGTAGTCTCGTTGGTGCCTTAGAGTTCTACTATTTTGAAAGCCCCCAAAATATTTTTTTTTTTTTTTTTTTGAAATCTGAAAATAATTTGAAATTGCAAAAATATATATATCAAAAATCCGGAAACTTTGAAAACCGTTTGAAAAATTTTAAATGTTTTATCTACGAACCGCCCCTCGGGTCAGAGCCGAGAGGAAACCGGCTCTGATACCAAAATGTAACACCCGTCTCATCCTCTCTCGAGAACGGCGTGCCACGAACCCTAACTTATAACTCAAGTTACATAAATTATTATAAAACACTCCAATTATTATTTAATCCAATAAATTCCGCACACATTCCAAATCATGTTTATCAAACAAAATATCGAATAAAAACATACAATCATTATTTAAAACAGAAATTCTTTTAAACAATCCAAAAGTCACCCCGAAACCCAAAACGTAGCACCAAACCGAGACCTTTACTCCTGCACTTCCTCAGGCTCACCTGAAAAGGAAAAAGAATGAGGGGTGAGCATCGCGACTGATGCTCAGTGAGAGAAACTACGATTAACCACCATCAAACAACACATATCATAACAAAAGTGCCTAGCTAGAACATCCAGTAAAGCATAAGCAATCAACAAAGACTGTGGCTACCACGTGACCCGCGCCACCTCAATCGGTCACCGCGCGTTCACGCCCCTATACCCCACAAGGTCTACACGTGATCCGCGCCACCCTCATGGTGTCTCAACGCGCTCACACCCCTATACGGATATCAGTGTCCGCACCACTATCTCTGGGCTCGCTGCTTGCCCCCTCCAGCGATGGATCACGCCACCTCAATCGGTACCCGCGTGACCCAACAAGAAAGACGATGTAACCCTGCTAGGAAATTGCCATCCCAACAGGCCTTACACCGACCTCACACACAGGCCTTAAGCCTCATCCTAAAACTCATACTTCCCAACCCGCACATGGCATAATCCCCATGAAATGCACACACCCGCAAACAATCCTCAATCATCACATAACCATATTCGTTCTCAGCAACCTAAGCATATATCTAGGTGTATCACACATTAACCATCAGTATAGTATATATATAGATATAGTTTTACGTACGTATATAGATCACGACAACTACATGTATGCTTATAGATACACATAGGTATGAATGACTACCTAGACACTTCTATCATGATACGCAGTGTAAGAGGAATTGATCGGAACCTCCCTCACCTTAGCAAAATGCTGATATCTGTGGTTCTGAACTCCGAATGCCTAAACGGACGTCAAATCTGAAATCAGCACGAAAAATCGAGTGAGAACGGCTTTCGAACGGCGGAAAACGGTTTACGAGTTGAACCGGTCAAAATCAACGGTTAAAGTCAAAGTCAACGGTTTAAACTGGTTAGACCTGGTTAACCCAGACCCGAACCAAACCGGACTCGACCCGATAACCGACCCGGTAACCGACCCGACCCGATTACCCGAACCGGATCCGACCGAAGCAAACCAGCCTAAACCGAACCGAACCAGACCGAACCGGTCACCGGAGATCACGGCGGTTCTCCGGCAACGGTCGCCGGCGGCGACGGTCGGCGGCGAGGGAACACGGAGGCATACCGGCGACAGTGACGGCGGAGGATGGTGGTCGGCGGCGGCGCGTGAGGCGCATGAAGTGCACGTGAGGCGGTAACTCCGGCTGATTTCGGCGGGGCGCGGATTCGTCTCGATGTCTAGAAGCTAATGATGATCTCGGACTTGCGAACCAAGAAGCGCACAAAGCTTTAAAATAAGAAGAAGAAGATTGGTGTTTGAGAGAAGAAGAGGTTAATGATTTTTGGTGTGAGAAACAAAGAAGGAGAGCTTCTCCTTTTATAGGCAAATGGGAGAGGAGGAGATGGGAGAGGGAAACGTGTTTTTGGTTGGTAAGTTGGTAAGTTGGAAATTAGGTGATGATTAGCATAATTAACATGTGGGTCGTTACAAATATATTCCTCAAATCCAAGTTCAAGGGAACTCTTCTGGGAGCTTTCGCGCAAGTTGGAGACTTCCACCTTTATCCATTAGAATCAGGATTGTGGATTTTGAAAATGATGATGCTTGGAGTTGGTTCTTCAGAGGATTGAAGCCGTTAAATCAAAGTTATGCGTTTTGAATTGTAAAAAACGACAGATGTTTTGCGAAATCCTAAACAGTTTTTAGTGGAAAAACTATTCAATTAGAAATAAATCGAGAAAATATCCATTAACTATAAAGTTAAAATAAAACCCTCCAGTATAGGTGTGTTAATGAAAAAGCCATTTTGTTTTCCTTTTTCAATTCAAATCCAACAAGCTCAAGAAGTTCAA
The DNA here is from genome assembly GCA_020283515.1 of Alliaria petiolata. Taxonomy (NCBI): domain Eukaryota; kingdom Viridiplantae; phylum Streptophyta; class Magnoliopsida; order Brassicales; family Brassicaceae; genus Alliaria; species Alliaria petiolata. The sequence continues at coordinate 387,194,719 of JAHZTW010000001.1, forward strand.
CACCTCTTGTAACATCACCAACGACTTACTTAATCTTAACATTCTCATTATAATCTTCCTAAAATTTTCTCAAACTCTTTCACTATATATGTTCTCAAGAAACCTAAGCAAAATATCAACTGAGCTCTCAAGTAAGTCCTCCCAATTTGATCCAAATTTGCACAGAATTTTCTAACCGTTTTAAACTAGATTTTCTTTACCAAAGCCATGAAAACTAATTTTAACACCTATATTTTGGGAGTTTTGGATAAAAAAATACTAAAAAATCTCTAAAATTCTCAAGTTTAGAAAAACTTTTGAAAAGTTTGGTTTAAAGTGGATTTATTTAAGGAATCTCATTCTCGCACTCATTCATCACTAAAACTAAGAGTATGATCTCTGTAAACCTAAATTTTCTCATCTTATGTATTTAGCTTGTTCTCGCCGAAATGAAGAAAAATGGCCAATGTTTAGAGAGATAAGATTTTAGAAAGATGAAATATGCTCAAGCAATGAGTAGGATGAAAACAAGCCAATCTCTTTCCCGCTAGGAGTGATAAGGTATTTACATGGCTCGTGCTAGCATACTAGGCCGTATCCATTGCATGTAAGTCGGGTACTGGATTTCTTCGGTGGATCATGTATGATGTACTCAAGTGCTTTCCACCTATTTGATTTGTCGTACTTGCCACATGGTTAAAGTTAAATGTCCAATGACTTATTTTTGTAATTTATTAGTAACACTTTTTATTTATAAAATTCATAAATTAACCTTACTTATTTTATCTTTTACAAAAACTTTAATAAATTATAATAATATTAAAATTATATATTTATTATACAAAGAACATCACGTTACATCATATAAAAATATAAAATATATTATATTTTAGTTTATAGAATTATATATGATTAAATTTGAAATGAAAAAAGAATTTTCATATTTAATCATATTATATGTTTCTAAAATTTTATAATATATTTAGTTATATTATATGTTGGATACATGATTATTCGCTGAATATATAAAAATGAGTTATGTGAACAGTTAATTAAATTTATATATATGTTATACAAATAAAAATAAATAAATTTAAAAGTTGAGGGACCAATTTACAAATAAAAAAATTATTTATTAGACCATGTACAATGGTTTCAACATTCAACACTTTTTTCACTTTTTAACATTCCACAACATCTTCACTCTCTTCCACCTAATAATTCAACACATATTTAATTTTAATCATTTACAATGGTTTTGTTGAAAAAATTCAACACCTTACCCCGCCATATTTTAAATTTATATTTATTTATTTTTTAAAAACATTTTGGTTACCTAGTAAGAAAAATTAATGGATTAAAACTAAATTGAAATAATTTACTATTAAATAATTTTTATGTAATTTTATTGTTTATTTTATTTATAGTTTAAATTAAATATTTTCTAACAAAAAAATAAAAACAAGAAATAATTATTATAAAATTTCGAATAATTTAAAATTTAATACAATACATAAATAAACACATAACAATATTAATGGAAAACACATAACATAATTAATACAATAAAATAAACTCACAAACAATAAAGCTCTTAAATCACACATGGAGACTTTAAAATCTCTTTAATCACGGAATTTTGCCCATATGTGTTTGACTAGATCTGCTTGCAATTCGTCATGCACATTTGAATCATGCAACTCTGATCTAGCACGTACATGGTTTGCAAATGCAGGTAGCACCTCAGTTGAGAATGGTTGCGATGTCCCACTTGCTTCAGATTGATCATAATCGGTCCAGTTTTGAGCATATGTATCTCTTTCATCCTCAACAATATGTATTATGCAATATGATACATGACCTCATAATGATAGCCAAATCGGCAATATCCCACATACGAGCTGGTTCGCGAATGATTTTAAATCAAGCCTGCAACACTCCAAATGCACGTTTGATGTCCTTTCGACATCCCTCTTGATGTTTTGCAAACAACTTGTCTGGTTCACTCTGATGAAGCCTAATTGATTTGACGAAAGTCGGATAAGAAGGATAGATACCATCAGCTAGATAGTAGGCCATAGTATATGGACGTTGGTTCACAAAGAAGTTCACTTTTGGAGTCTTTCCTTGCTCAACATCATCGAACACCGGTGAACGATCTAGAACGTTGATATCATTCAATGTGCCCGGACACTCAAAAAAGGCATGCCAGATCCATAAATCATGAGATGCAACTGCTTCAAGAATAACAGTAGTGGTTCCCTTGTCTCCTCGAGTAAATTGACCTTCCCACGTTGTAGGACAATTTTTTCATTCCCAGTGCATGAATCAATACTCCCAATCATCCCCGGGAACCCTCAAATTTCACTAACATGCAGTATTCTTTGGAGATCATCTTGAGTTGGGGCTCTGAGATACTCTTGCTCGTACAATTGTATGATTTTTTTACAGAATTTACGCAAGCACTCCAATGCTGTAGTACCTCCTATTTTGATGTATTCATCAACCGCGTCGGCCGCCATACCATATGCTAACATTCGCATGACTATGGTACATTTTGCTAGTGGGGATATACCTTCTTTATTGGCAGCATCAACTCTTTGGGTGAAGTAGTTGTCACTGCTTGATAAGTCTCCAACGATCCGAAGGAAAACATGTTTTCGCATTCGGAATCGCCGACGAAACATTGCATCATCATATGTAGGTTGAGTGGCAAAGTAGTCGTCAATTAGTCTTCGGTTTGCTGCTACATGATCTCTTTTGAAGTATCTTCTCTTGCTACGAGGTGTACGGTCTTCCTCAATTTTGTTTTAACGCTCTCTAAATTGGTTGAGGATATACCTCTCTTCAATTTCAGACTGTCTTTTTGGAAGCTTCGATATCAAAAGGAAAATTTGATGGATCCATTGATAGTTTGTAAGTAAGATGATATTTTTTGGTTTGGTACATCAATGGAAGGAAAAGTCTCTATTTATAATAAATTGAGTGATTGAAATTGAATTCATATTGAATGGTTCATATCGACGGATCCAAAGAAATATGAAATATAGTGAAGTAGTTGATAAAGATTGAATTCTTATGAAAGCAAAAAACATTATTAAAGGAGAAAACGACAAACACACATTATGAAAGCAGAAAATAACAAACATATATTATTAAAAGAGAAAGCGACAAACACACAATATGACAGGATAAAATGACAATGAGTCATTATGAAAGCAGAAAACGACAAACATATATTTTGAAAGCAGAAAGCGACAAATTACAAACAGATAATTAATAATAATTAATTAGCAAATAGATCGTGTGTTAACTGGTTTAACAACTCTTTGCTCCGGTCATTGAGATGCTCCTTTTCATTTAGCTTAATCCACACCTTCATCTTTTTGGCATGAGTCTTTTCTTTCATCAATTTGTTTGTCTCCTCTTGCGCTTTGGCTATTTTATCTAATCGTTCGAACTCTTGCGCCTTCAGTTCTTTGTAGTATGTCCAATCTTCGTTGACCACCTCCAAAGATGCATTATTACCCTTTTTTTACCTTTCTTTTTAGCTGCTTCCCTTCCCATTGGACGAACACTAGATCCTACAGAGTTGGAGTCACTTGGATCAGCCTCATGGGCTCTTTTTGATCCACTACTTCCCGAGCCAGTATTTTCTCCTACCTGACTAGCAAAACGTGGTTGATCACGGAGAGCTGCCCATTCTGACATGTAATTGAAATGTCCACTCTCTTTACTTTCATATAGTTCATGCGCTTTTGCCAATACATCATTCTCCGACTACCCGCTTTGTTTGTTACGCTTAGCATGATCGTAAGCGCCAATCCATTTCCCAATTAATTTGTTGAAGTAGTTGAAATGATTCCTGCACGAAATTCCATCACGAGGATAATCAAATGACTCATGCTCATTACAATACTTAGCAATTTTACCCCAAAATGATTCACTTTTTTGGTTTTTTCCAACAACACTGTTGGTTCCATATTTTATCCACCCGCTCACAAGCACCAAATTTTGTGCAGTGGTCCATCTGGGGTTTTTTTACGACTCGGGGTTGTATCCTCTTCATTTGGAGTGGCTTCGTTAACATCGCTCGTGCCTCCAAGAGCTGTTTGGGTAGAAAATTCAGGAAATTCTGGAACATTTTCAGGACCCGTCGGAGTATAATAATAAGGAAAAGACTGAGATGAATATTGCATCATCGATCCATAGTGTGGTGGATTGTTTGGGACAGATGACGGCATGAAAAAATTTGGTGAAAAACCATAATTTCGAGGATTTTGGGATTGGTTGTGAGATTGATTTTGAAATTGAAAGTTGTTGGGATTTGGATAGTTGTAAAGATAATTAGAAGAATTTTGGGTGTTAAAAGGATTATTGTTAGGATCCATTTTAACAAAAAAAAAGATTTGAAGACAAAAAAAAATTCTAGAGATGATAATTGAAAAACTATGTTAAAAATTGATTTTTTTATGTCCAAATGAAACGAAGTAGGCTCATTTTATAGAGCATAAAAAATAATGAATTTTGATATAATTTTTATTTTATTATAAAATAGTTTAATAGCAAATAATTGAGATCAAGTAATGTGGGTGAGATAAAAATTACGAAATATAAACAACCAATAAAAAAAAACAAGTGTTCCCATCTTTTGCAAGCGCGGGCTCCACGCACTAATGCCTCCTCCTCCCACGGTTCGCCATGTGGCAATGCTGATCAATTTTTTTTGGATTCAACATGTTGAATCTTTTCAACATCCGGGATTCCACGTGTTTTTTTTCAAAAAATTAAACACCCCCATTGCACAATATTAAGTTGTTGAATGTTTTATTCAACATCCCCATTGTACATGGTCTATAGAGAAAAAATAGAGTTCCTCTAAAAATAGAGAAAAAATAGCATCCTCTATTTTAAAAGTAAAAATAGAAGTAAAAATAGAGGTGAATTGGAGAGTATTTTGCTCTAAACTCTATTTTTCTCTAAAATATAGGTAAATTGGAGATACCGCTTCACCACATATAGTTAACACGATGAAATCGCGATGTTGTGCTTCGTGCCATGATGCTTAAAAGATGCGTTTTTTAAAGAGTCAATTTGATAGATGACAAGATATGATAATTAAATTAAGATATAGACAACCAAATCAAACACTATAAAAAATAAGCTAAAGGGTTCCCATTCTAAGTATTTGGTGACACCAAATTACAAATATTGCCACTCGTGTGCGCGTAGGATGTGATAGTGAATAAATACAACAAGAAAACGCGTTAACTTTAATTTGGTTGATAAGAGGCGTAAATGTCTGAATATAGCAATCTACCTTCTAATATGTCAATCTATAATTGATACCATATATTTGGATATAATGCATCGCCCGGGGAAGAAGGTTTTCCGCAACTGAAGCCGCTGCAATGGAACCGAGAATACTGCACGTCCTGCAAGGTGCCCATATGATGAAATCGTGAGGTGTTTTTTGTTAAAGCAAGTGGGTCATGAGGCAAGAGGCAAATATGTGATTATTAAGATATTTTATGTAAATCAAATTGTATATTTATATATATATATATATATATATATATATATACATATATGATGTGTATGTATTCATGTATATATATGCATCTACAATACGATATATATGTATATATTTCTATATAGTATTATTGTCATATAAATTAGTTATATAACTTAATTTGTAGATGTCTAAATAAAATATTATCTCTCTATATTTGTATCAATGTAGAGCTCTAATACGATAAGTACGTATCCATATTTATTTATAAAGTAACTTTGAGTTATAAAATAGTTATGTATATACGTAGATGTCTAATATGATATATATAACTATTTTAACTATTTTATAGTTATAATGCGTCTTACTATATAAGTAAATATATATATACATATATATTTACTTATAGAGTAATATTGAGTTATAAAATAGTTACATAATCTGGTGAATCTGACAAGGTAAGACGCATGATGGTGTTCTTGTGGGAGATTCTGAACGATCTGGTGTGAGCAGAACAAGGCTGGTGGATGAAGGATGGAGGAGGGGTATGGAGATTTGTATGTATATATCAGTTCTATATATATATTTGTCTATTAATACGTTATAATAATATATAACATGTTATAACAATATAAAACACGTTATAAGAATATATAATGCGTTATAAAAAAGATAATTCGTCATTCAATTTTTTATATCTCTATCATTGTATATAACGTCATTATATAAGTAATATCAAAACACAGATCTAATCCAATTGAAGGCGAGAAATTAAATATGAGGTAACAAAAAAACTAAATAAAAAATAAAAATCAGCAACAAATTTTCTTTCGAAGACTACCTCTGCATGTTCAACAAAAATCAGCAACAAATTTGCTTACTAGAGGCATCCATGGATGAGGGGACGATCGGCGACGAAGATTGACGGACGGGAAGTGATGTGGAGGGTGAAGATTGGGTCAGACGGTGGTGGATGGAGCAGAGATAAGTGCTGAGTTCGCTTAGGCCTTGTCGGAGCCACCGGAGGATTCTGATAAAAGGAAAGAAGTTGGTGTGAGGAGGTAGTGGAAGAGAGGAGGTGTTACGACGGCGAAGGAAGAAGAGATATAGAAAGAAAGATAAGAATGAGAGGCCAATAACACAATTTAGAGATTGTATTGAAAAAAATATACCGAGGAGAGAGAGAAAAAGATAAAGGAGAGAGAATGAAAAAAAAAGTAGAGGATATAGAATAAACGCGCAAAGGTAGTATATACTGAAAGTGTGGTTAATTATTTTCATGTTGACACCTCTAAATGTTTTTTGTCATTTACTTAATTGACTACCTGTCTTTGTATGTTTAGTGAATTGTCTCTTTTTTAAAACCGAGATGATTATGAAGGTGGATCATGAATGTTAAAGTTCTAGGTGTTACAACTCACGAACAGTCGAAAGAAGAGGGAATGTTACATGCAAAATACATTTTTCACTCTATAATAAACATTCAATTATGATGTCTTAACACCACTACTTATATGTTTGAACAGCTTTAGGCAAACCGGCTGGAAATGAACAGCTTTTAAATTTCAATTTTGGGTAATTCGGTCCAAATACGGTTTAGGTAAACCGACTGGAAATGAACAGCTTTCGAATTTCACTGAACGATCCCTAGAATCTCGGAGAAACAAACACAGCCGAAGCAGAATGAGCGGAGCATTGTTCAGAAACGTCGCCGCCGACGCCGCCCGGCTGATACGGCGTAATGCGGCGGCGGCAGACCCGTTTGGTAAAACCGGCCTTGCTCCTTCCGACGTCAGCCGATTGCAACCAAGGCCTTATTTGCGGAGAGCGAAAGAAATCGGCGTCTCACCTCCTTCTTCTTCGGGTTTCTGTTCATCGTCTTCTTCTTCCTCGTCTGCGCAATCGGTGGGTTTCGTCGGATGGTATCTTGGAATGGTGAAATCACGCCCAGTTCTCACCAAGAGTGTCACTTCCTCGTTAATTTACATTGCCGCCGATTTGTCTTCTCAGGTACTTTTGAAATTGCTTCAAATTTTTGGGGTTTTGACGTTTCCTTTGTTTTGATTTTGTTTAAGATTTCAGTTTTCTGGAAAATGGGTTTCCTTTAATGGTTCTCCTCTTTGACATTTGTACTTATGTGATTCACAAAAATGTTGAAATGGCTCAATTTTGCGGGAGATGTTTCTAGGTCTTGATCCTAGCATCATGTGTGTAACCATGTTGCTTAGAGGGGGAGCTTTTTCGAAATTATAAGTTTGATTCTTATTGGAGTAATGTGTGTTTGCAATAGCAACACAAAAGGGATTGGAGAAAATGGAACTTCTTGAAATGGTGATTTGATTTAGCTGTTTAGGTGTGAAACTGTGGTGTTAACATTTCCTTGTACTGTATTGATGTCTATTGAGCCTTACACTGACTTTGGTCACTTTGTGTATTGATCTTTTCAACAGACGATTGCGAAAAATTCTTCAGTGTCGTATGACTTGGTGAGAACAGCAAGGATGGGAGGATATGGTCTATTTGTCTTGGGTCCAACACTTCATTATTGGTTCAATTACATGTCGAGACTCTTTCCCAAACAAGATTTGATCACAACGTTTAAGAAAATGGCCATGGGACAGTTTATCTACGGGCCTACCATGATGGTGATCTTCTTCTCATTGAACGCATTCCTACAGGGTAAGCATACCAACCGGTTTTTCGATCTTTGTCATTCTTCATTTGCCTCAATTCAGTGAAAAACACAAGAATATTGTAATCTTATTCATGAATATTTTGTGAACTAGATCAGTTTATCTTTGCTCCACATTACAGTTTTCTCAACTCTAGATCATTCTGCTTGTGATTGATTACTGATGGTTGAATTGGTTATTTCCATTAGCTATCGTTCAAAGAGAACCCCACAGTCTCTGTCAGATTGTAGCTTCTGCTTTTAGTTTACTGAGAGTCACATAGAGTCTCAGGTTTGTTTAATCTTGGATGTGTCTTACAAAGAACAGATAATTACATTGAAATCAGTGATGGAGTTTCATTTTTGTCTCAGTGTTTTGATTACACTAAACCATGTTCTAAGCTATTCTACTTTCCGTTTGTTTGATCAGGTGAAGGCGGTTCGGATATACTTGCCAGATTGAAAAGAGACTTTCTCCCCGCGATGCTAAACTGTGTCATGTATTGGCCTATATGTGATTTCATAACATTCAAGTTCTTCCCTGTTCATTTACAGGTATCGCGCTTCTTCTTTTTGGACATGTGGTTCAAGAAATCGCTTTAGCTTCCCCATTGCTTAACCATGGTTTTGCTGCTCTTGTTTTTAATTTTTCTGCAGCCTCTTGTAAGCAACCAGTTTTCGTATCTGTGGACAATATACATGACTTACATGGGAAACCGTGAAAACCCAGACCAGGTTTCAAGCGGAAACGCTCAGATATCTTCTACATTATCTCCTGCATTGTCTGTGGTTGAGAAATGAACGAAACACATCTTAAAAGCCCACAGAGAAAACTGCAAATTGGTTAAAAGACATCAAGATTTTCTGTTCTTTGTCTGTAGATTTAGGTTGGTCATTGTAAGAGTTTGCAAGAACCACATATGTAATGAGTTTTGTTTCCGCAACTACCATTCAACATTCAGTTCTGATGTTATGCACCGTATCACTAAAGGTATGTAGTTGCAGACGAAACGGTGTGGTATGCGGTTTAAACCGGTTTTCCTTTCACGGTTCACCTCTCTGGTTTACCTTTCTTCCGGGTGCAGCAAAACAGAACCATCAAAACCAAGATTATCCACCAATCTAAACACATTCCTCCACTTTTTTAGAAAGAAGAGATGTTGAAGCAGCCTGTTTTATAGGAAGCAAGGATGTCACCGACAATCTCATCAAGATCTCATGCTAAAAGCCCAACTCGATTATGAAGCCCACACGATTGGCCTAGCTTCACCTAGGGCATCTGTGTCTTTAATTGTTCTATTATATACCGTGGGCGGCAAGAAACCAGAGGAAAAAAAAAACAGTCAGCAAGATATAAGAAAACGAAAGCTCGCCAGAGCAGCTCGGAAGCCAATTAGGGTTTTAAGCTTTCCCCTCTCTCTCTAGGTGTTTGTATATTTGAGTCTAAAATTAGGGTTTAGTGATTTTCTCTCGGAAAATGGGTGATATAATTGATATGGAGATGTCATCCAAAACAAGGGCAGAGGAGGAGCCATCGTCGGAACCACCGTCTGTGATTCCGGAACTTCCCGAAGACGTCATCGTTGACATCTTAGCGCGTGTACCGAGATTCGACTATCCAACACTCTCCCTCGTTTCCAAGCACTTCCGGTCACTTGTTTCCTCCCCTGAGATATACGCTAGACGATCTTTGTTGGGCTGCACCGAACACTGTCTCTATGTTGTCCTCTATGACTTTGACAATAGTGTTGACCGTTGGTATATTCTCCACCGGAAAGCCAACGGCAATAGCCGCTTGGTCCTTGTCCCTTTGCTGCCCTCTTTGTCTTGGGGTAAAAGCTTTGTCGTGTTGGGCTCAAGGATATATGTGTTTGGTACAGTTAACTATTACAATCTGAGTGCCTTAAGCATCGATTGTAGATCTCGCAGGGTTAAACTTCTCCCAAACATGCGTATACCCACTGGTTATACAGATGCTGACATCATCGACGGGAGAATCTACGCAATTGGAAACGTCCACTCGAATAAGAAGGTGATGGTGGTATTCAATACAGAAACACAAACGTGGGAGCCTGGGATGATAGAGCTAGACACTGAGCAGCTAGGTTACATGTGGCTCGGTTTTGTGGTGATGGCTGGTAAGATTTACATGAGGAACTCTGAGAATAGCTTTGTTTACGAGCCAGAGGAGAATAAATGGAAAATGGACGAGAAGCTGAATTTAGAGAAGTGGAAAGATGCGTGTGTCGTCGATGAGGTATTGTACTACTACGATGATTGGCTTGATAGCATAAGAACGTATGATCCAAAGCAGAGATGTTGGGGAGTGTTGAAAGGTGTGGAAGAATTTTTGAAAGAACGTTCACGATGCCCATATATTCAGATGGTGAGTTACGGTGGGAGACTGGCTTTTTGTTTTCGTGAATCAAGAAAGATTTGGTGTGCGGAGATTTCGCTGGAAAGACGTCAAGGAGGAGAGATTTGGGGTAAAGTTGGGTGGTGTGATCATGTTTTGACTGGAAATTTTAGCATTACGAAACCTCTAGATGTTATGGTTTGATGCAAGGACTCTCTCTCCTTCATATAACTTGTGTTTTATTTTTTAATCATCCAAAAATATCTTTTTGCTGATGATTTTGTTTATGTCAAATAGGTGTCAATTTGGATTTCGGTTCGGTTTCTGATCGATTTTTAAGGGTTTTTGTTTTTTTGGTTTATATATAATTATATCCAAGATAAAAGCAAGTTTATTCAGTTTCTAGTAAAATATACAGTATCATTGATTTACAAAAATCGGTTTATAATTTTTTTTCCTCTTCTTTTCGGTTCGGTTCATTTCGGTTCAGTTCGGTTCATTTTGGTTCAGTTCGGTTTCGGTTTTGTAAATGAAAATAGCTGATTTGAGGACAAATATATAGTTTATTTTGAACAATATATATATAGTTAAGAATGCTATATAGACTTGATGACCCTAGAATTTTTGATTTGGTTCTCTGTTTCAGTTTGTTCTATATACGTTTTACGTACATAATTGATTTAGTGAGTGAATAAAAGGAGAATATCGTTGCTGGTTTCGTCCGAGGACATTGCCCATAATAATACAGGAAAGCAATAACGAGCCCTGTAGAAATCCGTCATACTGAAAAAAAATGTCATACGAAACTGATGTAATACTAACCAGTTTCTCGTTAGGTATTTTATTTTTTCCATTTGATCAAAGGAAACAATGAAAAAGAAGGAGAAAAATACTTAGAATGATTAGATTACTTGTCTAGCAAGTAATAAGACTATGAACAAAAAAGAAAATGATGCTCGTGAGGAAATTGGAGAGAAGCGAAGGACAGGATCATACAAAATAAAATAAAAAGGTAAATAATCACCATCAATTTTTCTCCATATTTTGTCTCCCATTACTTCAATATTTTCTCCACTTATTAGAAAATGGATCATGGGTTAATCGTATGACTCTTGAGTTCTTTGAACAAAGGAAATCGTATCACTCTTGAGTTCATAAAGATATCTGCCAATTGATATTTTCCTTTCAAGAAATTTTTTTTGTTGTGGAACTTCATGTTTATATAATTGTCCTCAGGTGTTGAACTGGACTTTTCCCTATGGAGCTAGTTAAATCGGCGTGTCTCCTTTTTGCTTGAATCCGGGACTCTCAAGTAAGTTTTTTGTTTTTTAAAACCTTGGGAATTACGGGTCTTTCGGCATTTAATCTCCTTCAGTACCCAGAATCAATCTTTGGATATTCCAATTTAAAAAGTAACATTCCGTCTCAAAAGAGGTTTGAACCCCGAAGCACAAAAAAGTCAACCTCATTGTACTACCACTAGAGCACCACTCATTTGATAATCTCGAGTAAGTTACGGAGCCAAATCGCTTGATTCACTGTTACGATTGCTGCAATTTACTCAACTTCAGCAGTCGACTGTGCAAAGTGCAACATCATCTTTTTGTTTAGTTGACAAAGAAAATATTGCTCCTCCTAGCTCGAACAAATCACCGCTTGTGCTCTTCATATCTTTTCGACTTTCAGCCTAATCATTTCGCTTGTCGATAGTGCAGCATTGTGTGTGTGTATGTTGAAAGATAACTCGTAGCAAACATCAGATCTAGTCTTGTTACCTATTTTGTTACAATTCTTAATAGTTTTTCATTCAACGGAGTTTTACATTTAATGAGCTATAGATTTTTTTGTTTTCCTTGTCACTATTTCAAGGGGGTGTTATTTAATGAGTTTTAAACATTTTTCTTTGTCAATGTTTACAACATTTTTTTACCTTTTTCATAAAAGTAAATGTGCTTCTTGATAGTGCGACATGAGTTAACATTATAATTTGCTAGATTTGTAACACATGTCTAACATTAACCATATTACTATATGTGTCAATTTAAATATAACAGCTGATTGCATCTCTCGAGCCAGTGTCCAACTTTTTGGTATCCATAGAGATAAAAGTACATTGAAATAAGAATTGATCAGCTCAAGTGTGGGACTAAACCGAAACGAAGAATGTACCACCAACAAAAGAAGCACAATAAACTACATCCTTTTTTATCTAAGCAACTGAAGAATGGTTGTTTTCCTTTGTGATGGTTATGTTCGGTTTGCATCCATGATTTAGTAGTATATCAAACCAGTTTATTTAACTGGTAGTTATGAGAAGTTAATTCTCATAGCTACCAAAAAAATAAATCATTAGATTTTTTATTTAAGTGTCTTTTGGTTGTGTATATATATGGGACATTGAAAAGAAAAAAAAACAACACATGAACAACATTTAGTGATTGTTGGTAGAAAGAGAGAATTCTAAAGAAAGAAAAGAGTCCCAAGAAAAAGCTCGGAGAAATCAATCGAAAAGACACTTGAACATTGACTAGTGGTCGATTTTCTTCTATGATCTCTTCCCCGATCTTTGCATCCTTTCAGATCATATCGAGACTATATTCATATTCATCGTTAAGCCGGACAAATGTATATGTTGGTTTACATGCTTCCGCATTAATCTTTTACACAAAATATGTCATTTTTCACTTATCCAAAACACAGCTTTAATTTTAAGAGTTTATTACACTCATAGGCACTTTTTTAGTTTACAATAACACAAAAAGGGTACTTTGAGTTATTAAGGGACTTTCTATGAAGTGAAAAACTTTTGCGCTGACGAGCTATTTCCCTCTCAGAACTATCATATAGTACTGTATCCACATAGACTTTGGCACTCGTTCCAATTCCACCTCAATCTAAAATTCAAACTCCAATTCCCCATCATTTAAAAGTTCGAAACCAATTTTTCCATAAGTTTGAATTTCTAGGTTACTTATTCTGAACAAATTCTAAACCAGCTGTAACCAATACCAAACCGATTAAAAACCCGATTCAATGAATTAAACCATCACCCGATATGAACCCAACTCCACTTATAACCCGATCCGTAAACCCGCCATTAATATCCATTTACCCAGATTTCTAAAAATTCCCAAATTGAAAAACGAAAAACCCTAAAATTCGATCTGGTTAACATCGATCATAATTTTTTTCTGGTTGAATTCTGGGTTTTTGCCAACTTTGTGGATGATTCTGGTGGAGATTTGCCGTCGGGATTGTATGTGAGGGAGAAGTTGGCGTAGATGTCTTTTTTTTTTTTGGGGACAAAAGCGCAGACGTCTTAGTTATTCCACGAACGTCCCACATATGATTCCTTCTTTACCAGCTCCAAAAAAGTCTATATGGTAGATTAAAGAAACTTTCAAACAAAGCTTTGGGGTCTAATTCGTGATGATGCGGTCTCAGTTGGAACCAGAAGTAGTTACCACAAAAACATTGATTTAACAAATAGCTTCGATTTTGCAGATTAGGGATTTAAAAACCCAGAATTGGGAATTTTTTTGTTTTGGGGATTTTTGTGATTCAAACGGGTAAGTTAAGGTTTAAATTTTTAATTGGGTTGTTTTGGGGATTTTTGTGATTCAATCGAAGCTACGGTTTCAGCAAATAGCTTCGGTTTTTGTTTTGGGGATCGAGACGAAGATCGGAGGTGATGGTGTAAACGAAAGAGGACAAGGAGCCTATTGTTGTCTTGACCGATGAAAAAACCCAAAAACCCAGAAAACATAAGAAGACAGGTCGACCTAAGAAGGAGAAACACAGTTCGATTCCTATGTTACATTCTCCTTGTCAATCTTGAGACCTAGTCCTCTAGTTATCTGTTCATGCTCAATTTCTCCATCGAATAAATCTTTATTTTTTAGGTTTGAATTTAAAATCGGGTAAGTGATGCTTTAACCACTTTATAATCGGATCATTATTGGTTTAATTTTGGGTTTGTTTGACCGAAACATGGTTTAAGAATAATTGGTAAATAGTAAATCGACATTAATCTTCGTCGGTGTGTAATTCGGTTTTGAAGATTTATTATATGGAGAAATTGATTTTGAACTTCTAAAAGATGGAGAATTGGGTTTTGAACTTTACATTGAGGTGGAATCGGAACAAATGGCAAAGTCTGTGTGTACACAGTGCTATATAATAGTTTCGAGGGGGAAATAGCTCGTCAACCCAAATTTTTTTTATCTTCTGACTAAACTTCTCAATCTAATTTATTATCTTTTTCTTCTTTCTAATCGATTCCATTCTGGTTTGTTTTTTATTTATTTTATTTAAAAAAGTTTAGTCTTTTCTTCGATAAAAGCATGCCACTTGCTCTCTTCCACATAAAAGTCTATTCTCTCTATTTTTCTAAGCAATCAAAAACGAAGTTCCAAACCCAATCCTTCCCTTCTCTCTCAATCTTCTCCCATCTCTGAATTTTTAAAAAATCATCAAGAAACGTAAATTCATCTCTCTCCAATTTCCCTCCGATGTTCTGTTTCCACGGATATGCCGTTGCCGACCGACCAATCATCATATCTCCATTTCGAGTCACAAACCCTTTTCGACGGAGGTTTCAAGAAGCATCATAGAGCTTTCCTCCGCTCGAACTCTCTCCACCTTGTCCCACGACGGCTGGCCGTTCGGCGTCGACGTTCACTTCGCCATTGACCAAGATGGCACTCATGTTCTTTGCTCAACCACACATTCTCTCCTGACAAGAGGTATGATCTCCATGTTCATGCATTATTTGCTAAATTCACTTGATCTTTTCTAGAGAAGGGGAATTTTTTGACTTTTTGTTTTGTTTTAAGAGAATCGTGATTTAGATATGAATTGTCTTGGGATATTTGTTATGGAATCAGTTGGAACAATGTGAATTGAGAACTTCTCAATTTATGTTGGGGAACTGATGGACAGCAAACCGTGGGATAACATGAGGTTGGGGAACTGATGGACAACAAACCGTGGATAGAATCAAGTTCTGCATTCTCGCTAGGCGACATCAAACCATGAACAAATGGACTTAAAACTGTGGATACAATCAAGGACAACAATCCGTGGACACAATCTTCTCTAATCACCTAATATCTTTATTTGTTATTCTAATATCTCTCACATGTCCACAACTTGATAGCCATTTTGGTATAACCGTTGCTTTGTTGAACGTTAGAAAAACATGATTTATCTTCTTTTTTTTTTCAAATCATCCATTCGTTTACCACCAAATACTACTTATTGAATGCACAATTATTTTATGTTTATATTAACAAAAATTAAAGTTTTCCACACAACGAAGAAATCAAGCAAAAGAAATAAAAGAAAACAACAAGTTCTCTTCTGTTACTTACTCTGAAACAACAAGTTCTCTTCTGTCAATTGCCCAATCAAACAATTGAAAAGCATATCTTTGAAGAAGGTATCAAATTTGTCCATAATAAATGATCCACTGTAATTTGTCCACAGTTCGATTGAATCTTTGGATGTCCACAATATTTTGTACATGACAACATGTCCATGATAATAACCCTTCCAACTGGTCATGGCAACTTATCTCAAATTTCCAAAGTATCTACGATGCAGTCATGACTCTTATTGTGAGATACATGAAACCCATAAGAAGAAGAAGAAGCAGTAGCTTGAGATGATTCCACTTCTTTTACGCAACCAAAATTTCACTAGCCAAACCATCATCTACTCTCAATTTCTCCTAAACCAGAAAACCACTTAGATATACATTAGAATAATCAAAAACTGCACATGGACTTCAGAAGATTCATGGTTTGCTTGGAAACATATTAGCACGAAATCGAGAAGATCCTTTGTAGAAATCGTCTGCATTCTCGGTATGCATTCTCGCTAGATGGACAGAAAACGGTGAACATATGGACATCAAACTGTGGATACAATCAAAGACATCAACCCGTGGACACAATCTTCTTTCATCACCTAAAACCTTTATTTATTATCTTAATATCTCTCACATGTCCACCGCTTGATAAACATTTTCGGTTTGCCCTTGTGAATACGTACATGTGTATTAGTTTTCAATGTCAACATACAATTGCACATTTTTGTTTATCAAACATCGCGAATTCCTCTTTCACATATGTTGAAATTTGAAAGACCTACAACTTTTACAGTGATGTACAAGACTATCGATTTAGTCACCTACACAACGAACTTCAAATCCTTCCAATGCACAATTAATGTGAACTTTGTGTTGTTGGAGAAAGTTGGAGAAGACAATAATTAATCCCATGTCAAAAATAACAATCCATCACTATACACAAAAGATACAATTTATTCTATTTTAAAACTCTTATATGTTTATATAAAAAATGGCATAGTGCAACAGTTGCTTAATGGATTTGTCATTTTTTCTTTCTAATTATTCATTAGTTTACCATCAAATACTACTTATTAAATTAATCAATAGAGATAAGAAGAAAAAAAACAAGTTTTCTTGTGTTATTTACTCTGAACTAAGAACTGTAAACAATTGAAAAGCATATCCATAGAGAAGATATCAAATTTGTCCATCATAAATGATCCACGGTAGTTTGTGTACGATGTTGTTGATTCTCCAGATGTCCATGATATCTTGTACACGATAACCTATCCATGAAAATCCTTCCAACTGGTCATTGGTAACTTAACTCGTTTAAAAAAAAAAACAAGTTCATGATAAATGAAAAGCATATCCATAGAGAAAATATCAAAGATATCAAATTTGTCCATCATAAATGATCCACGGTAGTTTGTGTACGATGTTGTTGATTCTCCAGATGTCCATGATATCTTGTACACGATAACCTATCCATGAAAATCCTTCCAACTGGTCATTGGTAACTTAACTCGTTTAAAAAAAAAAACAAGTTCATGATAAATGAAAAGCATATCCATAGAGAAAATATCAAATTTGTCTATGATAAATGATCCATGCTAGTTTACCCTTCCAACTAGTCAGTGGTAACTTATCTCGTTTCAAAAGTATATAATGCAGTCGTGACTCTTATTGATATCCTTGTTGGGAGATGCATAAAACCCTAAATAAGAAGAAAAAGAAGCAGTAGCTTGACATGATTCCACTTCCTTTACCCAACCAAATTTCACTAGTCAAGCCATCATCTACTACCAATTTCTCATGAACCAGAAAACCACTTAAATATACTTTAGAAGAATCGGAAATTTCACCAGGATTACAGAAGATTATTGATTTGCAACATAATAGCACGAAATCGAGAAGATCCTTTGTAGAAACCGTCCATCATTCATCTTTTATGTAGGTACTTGAATATTTCCTCTCTTTGCACAAATTCTTTTATCTCGGTCAAAGAAATCATTATTTTGGATGATTCGGGATCTCGCTTGCTTGAATTTAGAAATCTCACATGTTATTTACTGACTCTCTGAATTCCTGATTTTTGAGATGTTGTAGAAGATGAAGAAGACCGATGAAAATAATATCTTTTTTTTAAGGAATTTTGATGTAACCACACGAAATCTCAACCGTTCGTTTGAAAATTCATTTATTACAATCTAAGGACTGAGAATTAAATATTTTATTAAATTGCTTAACCAATTAACCTGTCTCTTTACGAAACAGTCAAACCAGCTTCTCCCTTTTCGTCCGATTGCAATCTCGTCTCCTTTGATTTGAGGACAAATTCGGAATAACAGATTTTCTAATAAGTACCAATTTTGTTAGATTGAACCTAATAAGTACCTTTTATTTTAATTGACTCTTAATTTTAACTGTATCTCATTCTGTTTTGACAATACTTCAGATGGAGGGGAATCGACATTAACATAGATTAACGAGAAGGATTTTATTACTAGATTAATAATTGAGGAGTTTTCTTACCATCTATCTTCAGTTGAACGATTTTATTATTAAAAACCCTAAATAATACCAAAAACTCTACTACAGTAGTCGCGGCTGTCACTATTCGAACCCAAAATCGTATTAATAATAGAGTTATTTACAGTAGAAGGTACTTTGGAGTTTCAATTTACACTTAAAGGTACTTGTTGCTCCAGAGGGACTTTAGAAATGTTTTTGGGTTGTAAAATACCTATTATATCCTTAATGAACATTCTTTAATCAAAACCCTTATTATCTCTTCTTGCCACCAGACACTGTTGTTAGCCGTCGCCTTCTTCTCCTTCTTCTTTCCCCTTCTTCTCTCTTCTTCTTCTTCCTTCTTCTTCTTTCTTCTTCTTCTTCCTTCTTCTTCTTTTTTATTCTTTTTGTTCTCCTGTTGCAGATTCAATTTTTTTATTTCTTCTTCTTCTGCATATGCAAATCACGATTTTTGTATTTTTTCTGCAGATTCTACAGAATCTACAGATGTAAAACACGATTCTACAGATGCAAATCGTCGAAAACCCAATTGGATTCGAGAATTCTGATTATTGAATCGAATCAATCGGTGGCAACCTTGAAAATGACGAGTTTAAACATAAATGAGATTTCAGTGAGTCTGCCTCGAGGTGGACAATAAGAGATGGACAGGGGGTGTGGACGATTAAAGTAACATGGACAAGTTTGGGTGGACAAGTTTATGTGGACATTATATCTCGCTCCCATCGTGTTTCATGAAATGTATGTGAGGCTGATCATGGATAGATTGTAGTGGACATGTTTCCATTGTGAGGCTGATCATGGATAGGTTGTAGTGGTGTGTATAGTTTTTATTTTATTTTGTGAGACTTGTAAATTTTGTTATAACTGCAGTTTGAATAAGATTTGAAGTTAGATTGTTGTAACTGTGAATCATGGTCTAGTCTTAAGTTCTTTAGAATCTCCACTTGCTTATGGTTTGTGTGAATATGATTCAATGTTTCTAGAAAAAAAAGAGTAAGATAAACTAGGAACTAGGAAGGTTGTTAGAAGTTCAATTCTTATGTATTACAAAACTATCAAAGTGTTCAAAAGCGTTCTTAAGATTGATAAAATTAATGAAGAAAAACATTTGTGAACATATGATCGTGGATAGGTTACAATGGATGGTAGATTGTGGTGAACATCTTATCCAATATTGAAACTAAGACTATGTAGACATGAGATTGTGAACAAATTTCAATGGATGGACACTATATCGTGGACATGTGTTTGGTGTTGATAAAATATAAGGAAAATTTCAAAAAGCTTAAAACACAAGTGATCATGCATCTTGATTCGTGAATAATACATGAGACATCCACACTTAATTGTCCACAAACATACAAAATTGTCCACGAAAATTTCAAAAAGCTTAAAACACAAGCGATCATGCATCTTGATTCATGAATAATACATGAAACAAAAGCTTATGTTACATTTCATCCACACTTAATTGTCCACGGACATCCATCCACCATCAATCTGTACAGTTGCTGTATCCATGAGAGTGTATCCATTCTTCTCCGTCCATCTTCCCTGTTTGACCAATCTCGAGACACAAGTGCAAGATTTCAGTCTCCTATACACTAAGTTTGGACAAACCCCTCGTGGACACAATAGGATGTACAAAAATCGGATTTTGTATCCAAATGTGCGAGATTTTGTTGTGTTTGGATCTTACCTTCTATGTTGGGATCAGAGGCGTCAATGGTGGTCCTTGTTTAGTAGATCTGAGNAGGATGTACATAAATCGGATTTTGTATCCAAATGTGCGAGATTTTGTTGTGTTTGGATCTTACCTTCTATGTTGGGATCAGAGGCGTCAATGGTGGTCCTTGTTTAGTAGATCTGAGTTTGCCTCAGGCCGAGGTGGTTTGGGAGTGCGCGATTCTTCCTCTTCAACTAGGGTTCTGTCGCAATTGAGTAAGAGAAGAACAATTTTTCTTATGTGGGTGCCTCTAAATTGGGAACCACCGCGACAGAATCCTATTTGATCGAGGACGATGCTCTGGCCTGTGTTGAGGAGTTGCTGGAGAAGATGATGTATTTGTATCGTGGCTTTAGAGTTTTTATTTAGAATGGATTTGTAACTTTTGTGTATTTTATATGAGAAGGTAAATTATTAATATATGAGGGTGGTTCAGTTTTTTTACATGGTTAAAGTCCACCACTCTTTAAAAGTACCTTTGAATGTAATTAGAAAGTCACAAAGTGCCTTCAAGTGTAATTATCTCTTAACAATACCCCAAAATTTTGGATAACTCGGTTCAGATACGGTTTAGCTAAACCGGATGGAAATGAATAGTTAGATTTCAGGTGGAAGAAACTGGAGAAACTACATTTTGTGTCTTCTTGCAGTTTACCAAAACAGAACAACAACACCTAGAAATCTCGGCGAAGGAACACACAGCCGAGACAGAAATGAGCCGGGCATTGTTCAGAAACGTCGCCGCCGACGCCGCCCGGCTCGTACGGGGTAACGCGGCGGCAGAACTTATTTCCGACGTCAGGCGATCGCAATCGAGGCCTTATTTCCGCTCGCATCAGCTTCTCGGGAGAGCAAAGGAAACAGGAACCTCACATTCTTCGAGTTTCTGTTCATCGTCTTCTTCTTCTTCTTCTTCCTCGTTTGCGTCGGTGGGTTTCGTCGGATGGTATCTCGGTATGGTGAAATCACGCCCCGTTTTCACAAAAAGTGTCACTTCCTCGCTTATTTACATCGCCGCCGATTTGTCTTCTCAGGTACCTACTCTGAAAATTGCTTCAAATTTTGGGTTTCGACGTGTTCCTCTGTTTTGATTTCATTTAAGATTGCAATTTCAAGGAAAAATTGGTTTCTTTTTGTTTAACTCTTTAAATGGTTCTTCTCTTTGACATTTATGCCTTAGTTATAAAATGGCTCAATTTTTTGGGGTCTATGTAATTGTGAATAGGAGGAATAAAGCTTTGATTCTTGTTGGAGTAATGTGTTCTTGAAAACACAAAAGGGATTGAGTAATGGGACTTCTTGAAATGGTGATTGAGTTTTGCTGTTAAATGTGAATTTGAGGTGTTACATTTCCTTGAAGTGTATCGTTTTTGTTCTTTTCGAGAACTGACTTTAAGAGCTGAACATTGGGTCACTTTGTTTTGTGTTGATCTTTTCCCACAGACGATTGCGAAAACGTCTTCGGAGTCTTATGACTTGGTGAGAACAGCAAGGATGGGAGGATATGGACTACTTGTCCTGGGTCCAACACTTCACTATTGGTTCAATTTCATGTCGAGACTCTTTCCCAAACAAGATTTGATCACAACGTTCAAGAAAATGGCCATGGGACAGACGATCTACGGGCCTACCATGACCGTGGTTTTCTTCTCGTTGAACGCATCCTTACAGGGTAAGCTTCTTATATAGATCTGAGACCAGAATTGTGCTAGGAAAGGAAGAACAACATTCTAATTGCCATTCTTCTATTGTCTGAAAACTTCTTTTCAAAATTATGATACCATCCAATCCAACTCTGAATCTTATCTACAAGAAAATCTGTGAACTAGATCAGTTTACTTGACATTCACAGTCTTTGCTCCACACTAGAGTTTTTCGCGGTTCTTAGATCATTTTCGCGGATGTTATGTGTTGAGGTGAGAATGATTACTGATGATTGATTGATTCCTGAGAGGTCAACATAAGTTTCAGAACAAGTGGCATCTCTTCTTCTTGAATGTAGAGATCTTAGGTTCAATTTTTGCTGTTAGGTTTGTTTAATCTTGGACGTGTCTTACAAATATACAAAGATAATCCCATTGATAACCAGTGAATGGAGTTTCATTTTTATCTGAGTGGTTTTGATTTACCCGAAACCATGTTCTAAGTTATTCTACATTCCGTTGTTTGTTCAGGCGAAAGCGGTTCAGATATACTCGCCAGATTGAAAAGGGATTTACTCCCTGCGATGTTTAACGGTGTCATGTATTGGCCTGTATGTGATTTCATAACATTCAGGTTCTTCCCCGTTCATCTACAGGTAACAATCATTTGACTCGCACTTCTTCTGTTTAGTTGACAAAACTCAAAAGACAAATCATTTTGCTTTCCCCATTACATATCTTGGTCTTGCTGCTGCTCATCTCAGGATGCACTCACTCTGTTCTTGCTTTTGATTTTTCCTGCAGCCTCTTGTAAGCAACTCGTTTTCGTATGTATGGACAATCTACATGACTTACATGGCAAACCGTGAGAAACCAGTCGCCATTTCAAGCTGAACCACTCAAAATATCTTCCGACATTGTCTAAGCCCACCTTATGTATGCATTGCCATGTGGTTGAGGAATGAAGAAACACAGCCTGAAAGCTAATACCTAAATTGCAATTAGTTAAATGACTCGTAGCATTCTTCAAAAAAGTTATGTTCACTGTCTCTAGTTTTTAGATTGGTAAATGTAAAGAACTAATACATTTTGAAATGAATGATTTCACTTAAGCAATGAGTTTGGTTTCCTCTTATTGCATCTATGAAACTGGATGTTAAAATTTTCTTTTGCTTTCATGGAAAATTTGTTACATTAGAGAGACATGAGGTGAACAAAAAAAATACAGAAAAAAAAAGAAGTAAAGATATCTGCTAAACAAACTAAACAAATGGTATATAAACTATATATATATATATATCTATCAGAACTTGTACAACCCCAAAGCCTCTTTGTTTCCCATCAAAGCTTTTCTTCAAGAACTCACTAATGGCAGCAAATCTATCAATCAAAGATGTCGGTTCCATGTCGAAAAACCGGTGTATCGGCTAAACAATGGCAGTCTTTTTCTACAACTTTTACTCCTCCGAAGCACGAAAACAGACCTTCTCTAGATGTATAGGCCAGTCCTCGCCAAGAACCCGAGGATCCAACTCCACGGCGGCGCGAAAATCCAACATCGATACTCGGTTTTGTCGGACACGAGAGCTCGCCAAACTCAAACAAGGCTCGATCAGCCTCCTCACAAACGCGTCCAACCCACTGTTCAACACGTTTGCAGAGTCAGTCGATAGCTTTATCCCTTCCATCTCCAGTCTCCTCTCCAACCGCGTCCTCAACGCGTTTGTATCAGGCAGCTCGCCGCTATTTCGACAAGTCTCCCCGCCGAGTTTGATAGACTTTCTTGTTCCGTTGATGGAAACGCCGAGCGGGGCGGTTAACGGGCTTCTGCTCTGCACGCTCGGGCTTTGCTCGACCTCTTCTCCATCCTCTACAGAAGCTGGAAGCCTCCGCGCCTTCGACATCGACTCGTCGTTCGTTGTGGTGATACTCTGAGGCTTCCCAAGCGGACCGAGCGGGCTCGGCCGGTCTCTGAACTTCCTCGACCTGCATTTTCGAGGCGAAGGAGGGAAAGCCGAATCGCCGCCACCGTGGAGAGACTGACTGTTGTTGTTGTTGTTGTTCTTCGGAGGAGGAGATTTCGCGGCGACGCTTGCGTTCTTGAGAATCGAAGTTATTAGACGGTTGTGTAGACGGACGTGCTCTCTACCGATGGTGTTGACACAGAGCTTATCGAACTCAGGCTTGCTTATCCTCGAGGTGAGGAATTTTCCGAGGTGGTCGAAGTAAGTGTTGGCTCTCGAGTGACCGATTTTCTGGTAAATTAGGGATTTAATCTCGAGAGTGTTCAATCGGGGAAAGCATTGATCAGACCCCATCTTCTTCTTCCAACAAAGTTTTTCACCTGAAACTAAATCCAGATTTTTTCCAAATCCAGATTCATGAAGATCCAAGGTTGCAGCGGGATTTGGGAATTTTCTCTTCGAATTCCAAGACCTAGAAACCCCAATTCTCAATTCGTGAACCTGATTTCAGAAATCAAAAACACGGTATGTTAAATTCTGGAGATCGAATTGAGAGAGAAGAAGTTCAAATCGACAGAAAACATTAAATTGGGTCAGCTTACTAACTAAGAAAGTAAAATCAAACACAGATTATGAACCAATTCATCAAGAATTGGGTTTTCTGCGAACATAATCGAGGTGAGTAAGTATCGAAAACGGATAAAACGAATAAGAAATTGAGAGGATCCGAAAGTTTGAAGCATGAAGCTTATCTCGGAGAAACAGTCAAAATCAATCAAAATTGAGAAGAGAGAAATGAAAGCCCAGGGTGATAATCGAAGATTGACGGAGATTAGAGGTTAAGTACGAACCAGTAGAAGCGATTGATTTAGCCGCGAACTTTGCTTTTTTTTTTTTTTGTTGCAGAAGTGCTTCTCTTTGTGCCCTAAAGGGATTTTTGTTTTTCCTAAGTTATTTTATCGAGTTCGCTTCTGTTTAGTTTTTTTTCTGTGTGTGTGTGTGTGTGTGTGTGTTTGTTCGTACGTGCGTATATAGGAGACCAAAGTTCGAAACGGACTCTAAGTTAATCCTGAGAGATACATTTTCGTATACTCATTTTCCGTTCGCGCTTAGGACATGTACACCCCACACGTGCAAATTTCATTCCTTGCACTTTTTTTACTGTCCTTTTCTCAGTTCTTTCCAATTTCTTGAATTGATTTTCAAAGTTTTTAGTAAATTGATTCATGTTGCTTGGATGAATGCATATCATTCATCACTAGTGTTTCGGGTATATTTTACTTGTTTTCTACAAAACGAGAAGTGACATCAAAGATGGGGTGAAATGTTTATGGCTATCTAATGTGCAAGTTTGAATACATTTTAGAAAAAAATATGGAGGGTACGTTGGAAACTAGAAATATAATAAAAATATGATGAAAGGAACGTGTGTTTGGACGCCGAACTTGGTCCAAAAATAAAGATAGATACGTAATTGAGCTTGTATGCAGTGGATTTTTTGTTGTTGAAAATATAATAAAACAAAAGAGTATTTTGCTGAAAGAATCGGTCAACAAATGACCGGAAAAGTGACAAGAGATTGGTCGGAAAGTGAGAGGTTTAACTATTTGTTTCGGAATCTAAAAAATGGCCAAGTGTTAATAGACAAACGCAATATAATCAACTTAGCTAATGAAAAAATGCGAAACCCTTTTCGTTGAAGGGAGCAAGGTATTTATAGAGATACTTGACCCATGTTAGTATACCGGATGTTGAAATTCAGACCGTGAGGACTAACCGAAGTGGCTGACCCATATGGTAAAACCAACATAGCCCAAGAGGCTGGCCTGAAGATGGCTAGCCCGAGATGGCTTACACTATGTGGAAGACTAGAGAGGTAGACCAAAAGATGGCAGACCCGATATTGTGGCTTAACGGGTCGTTCAAGGGCAGTTCGAAGTGGCGGTACAATGGGCTAATTCTATACAATTCATGTTAAAATATAGCTGGCAAACTTGTGGAATCCGGCAGAGTTGTGCACAATATAACCGTTGGCAGAGTTGTGCAGAATCTGCCTAACTGCATTTATTGAAGACTTCTTTTTATCTTACATGCAAAATAGATGTGATTTTCTTAGTATTTAGCCTAAATCATTATTTATTATGTTATATTTCCTAGAATATAATTGTTGGACATAATTGAATGTTTTTCCTATAAATATGTATTTCTTGAGATGAGATAATAACAAGTTGGATAAGAAACTCTTTTGAGCTCGTCCATCACTTAATTCTCCACTTATTCTCTTGTGTATTTCGTCCTTTATCAGTCCTTATACACAAGATCACACACACCTCTAAAAGCACTTGTTCTGGTCATTTTTCTTCTCCAATTCTCTCCATTTTTTTTTCAAATTTGTCTCATAATCATATTCTATCATATTCATACTTTAAATCACGTGCTTATACTATGAAATAACTCTTCCGCTGTCAATCTATTCCTCTAAGAACATGAATTCTGTTTTAGAGCATTTTCACCTAATTGGTGTTGCCACATATTTCTACATAGCCAAAGGGATGTGTAGAAAAAATTTCTACATGGTATCAGAGCGGTAAGAGCCTGCGAGCCTGTTCTGGATTCTCTATTCTCCAAATACTCTCATTCTCATTCTCTATTATTTGTTCTCTGTTTATATTCTCTTTTCTTGATTCTCCAAAATCAGATTCTCTGATTGTCTAAGGAAAATATGGAAAAGTCCAAATAGATTGTTGTTCCTGTTATTCTCAAAGGAAATAACATGAAAATTATTCTCAGAAGTCGTGGCCAAAGGGAGCATGTTGATGACTCTCAGGTTTTCTAAGGAAGCATGTTCTCTGTTCGTATTCTCTTTTCTTTATTTTTCAAAATCCGATTTTCTGATTTTCTAAGAAAACATGAAAAATTCCAAACAGATTGTTTTTCTTGTTATTCACAGAGGGGATATCATGAAAATTATTCTCAGAAGTCGTGGCCTAAGGGAGCATGTTGATGATTCTCAGGCTGTTGCCACGGAGAAAGAAAAATCTGTGAGAAATGAAGAAGTCGAAGAAGTTCTCATCAAATCCAGTTTCTGTCCAGCGAAGGCAAAGTGGTTCAAAGTGGACCAGATCGTTCAAGCCACTCTTATGTGCACTTCGGAGTATTGATAACATGCATATTTTACCCATTTTTACCTTCATAAGTGAGTACTTTAATAAGCATTTCACTAAGGTATTAATGTATATTTAGTAGTTTTCGAGTATTTGTGTGTCCAAGACTCTTTTTTTAGGAAATCTTAGGAAAAAGGGAGCAAAACGGAGCAAAACGGACATTTTCGGAACATGAGCTTTTTGATAGAAGTTTAGCACAAGACGGAGACTTTCCCACCACGGGATCGAGCTGAATTTTGGTGACAAGATAGCCTGGATTACTACCTTTCACGTCGAAGTGGTTTGAGGCCAATCCCACGGTTGAATCTCAAATTACGAAGCAAGCAAGGAGGCCCGTCAGACACATCCTCAGAGGAAGGGTGGCCGCGCCAGGAAAGCTCAGAAGGCCAATGGCCGGCCCATGAACCCACGATGGCGCGGCCGAGACAAGTAACATTCCCGAGCCCGTTTGCAAACCCAAAACAAGCCCGATGACCACCAAACTCGGTGGAACCCTAAGTGACGCCTAAGAGACCCTAGAGACCTATAAAAACTCGCAGCTACTCTTATTTTGGGAGAGTTCTGATTTAGACACCAAGACCCTAACCTAGAAGAGCGCCGCCGCTAAGAAGGAAGAGAAGAGGAGCGAAAGCCGTCTTCTCCACTTCCCAACCTCGTCGCCTCATTCGATACTCTCTTTCATCTCTTTTCTGTACTTCCTTTGCATTATTATCAATCCTTTTCTTTTCAGACCCTTTGTGATTTCTTTTACCAATTACAATGATAATGAATTTCACATCCATGTCTGAGTAGTCTCATAGTTGGGTTTTGCAGGGGGTTTCTCAAGGGATTTTATGCTTTGATTCGATTAGGTTGTTAGATCATAGGTAGTATGCTTTTCACTGTTCTTCGTTTGGATTCTTTCTTATTGCGTAATCTTTGACTGGCCACTTAAGGATCGATTGTAGGATCATTAGAACCGCGTGAGCGCTGAATCTATTGGCCGGACATAGTATTAAACGAGCAGGCACCGAAGGATGCTTATGCATATCGGCGGTGCACTGTGAGCTTCATTGAACCTAATCTTATAGCTGATCTTGCTGCGAAATCGCTACCGAAGGGGAGCGAACGAGCAGTTTAGGATTAGGTGTTTGGTTTTCCGAAAGGGGGATCCGACCACTTTCGTGTTTGAGCTTAAGAACCAGTAGAATTGATTTGCCTAGGTCAAGTATTTCAATCATAGAATCATTCCGTAAAACACCCGAGAGATCCCTGAAACCTGGCGTTTCGTCTTATAGCTTTACAAATCCTCTTGATTTTCGTTTCGTTACCAAACCATCATCCCTAAAACCAATCTTTAATCC
This sequence comes from Alliaria petiolata, assembly GCA_020283515.1. Classification (NCBI taxonomy): domain Eukaryota; kingdom Viridiplantae; phylum Streptophyta; class Magnoliopsida; order Brassicales; family Brassicaceae; genus Alliaria; species Alliaria petiolata. The sequence continues at coordinate 387,222,968 of JAHZTW010000001.1, forward strand.
GGTCGTTTTTTATTTGGTTTTCTGTTTTAGTGATTTGCTTGAAGCATCATAGTCTCTGTGGTTCGACACCCTAAATACTACAACGCACATCTGTGCACTTGCAGGCAATAGGGTTATAAAATTAAAACTCGAAAACAGACTCTAAAACCTGTTGCATCAAGTTTTTGGCGCCGTTGCCGGGGACTATTGATTTGCTTCTCACGAATCCTAGACCGAAAATCAACAAAACGATTACTGAACTTTTCGTTTAATTCCTCGCCTTGCAGGTACTTCTCTAATGGGGGATCAAGTTCGAGACCCCGAAGCTCTTAAAGATCCGTTTAATCTAAACGGAGAACAACAGGTGGAAGAAGAAGAAGATCTGTTGAGCGACAAAGACGAGACGTTCGCTGAGGACGCGCCTGCAATCTCAGAGTTTGACGCGCCCCTCAAATCCTTCCAAGACCGAAACCCCTTTCGGTTGACGTTACCTGAAGGAGATAATTTGGAGATCAAGAAACGCATTATAGACCTGGTTAAGCAGAACCAATACCGAGGGTAACCATCGGAGCAACCCATCGAGCACATCGAATCATTCGAAGGAATCTGCGCCATTTCCAAGATTAATGGAGATTACCTGATGTGCATGCTGTTTCCCTACTCTCTAGGAGAAAAAGCAAGCAAGTGGTTGAGATCCTTAGCCCCAGCGTCCATAACCACCTGGGAAGAATGCAGAAAAGTTTTCCTGAACCGTTTCTACACCAAATCCCGTTCCTACCTCCTAAGGAACAAGATACAAGGGTTCCAACAGGAAAGGTGTGAGACTCTCATCGAAGCGTGGGAACGATTTAAGGGGTATGAAAGGGACTGTCCACACCACGAATTCACCGATGAACACGTGATCAGCACGTTCTACCGAGGGGTCAACAGGAAACTCCAAGCCGCACTGGATATTGCAAGCAATGGAGACTTTTCATCAAAATCAGTGAAGGGAGCGCGACTATTGGTGATCAATCTGGCCACTAGTGAGTACAACAACCTTAACGATCCTAGGCATGGGGCGAGCCACAGTAAGGAAGTCGAAGATGACCCTTTGAAAGTCATAATGGGCGCACTGGTTAAAATGGACTCAGAACGTACGCAACAGTCAGAAGCCATCCGAGAACTACAAGACTTCAACATGCATTACAACTCGAACCATGACATTGACGCAAGGCACTGCCGCAACCCCGACCCCCATCACGAGAACCTAGAAAGGAGCATAGTTCGTCATCAAATCCGAGATCTAATGGGAGTGAATCACTCCCTCGACCTCTCAATCCACCAAGACCATTGAGATAGAATCAATAGACTTGAAGATAAGATACAGGAACTCGTGGATTCTTTCGAGAGAACCTCAAGCGATGCTAAGAGAGAGGCCGAACGTAACCACCATGAGACGAATGGTAAGATCGAACACCTCGCTTCGCAAATACATAGAGTGGCGGGGGAAAATGAGAGACTGACCAAGGGAGAAAGAAGAATGGCGAAACCAGAAGACGAAGGGGAGAGACGCTGCTACAACACAGTAAAAGCAGTATAGCTTAGAAGCGGTTTAACCTACAAAGAACCCGAACTTCCAAAAGATAAAGAAACAGTGGAAAGTGAGAAGGACAGCGGCAGAGAAGAACAAATACTCATAAACGAAGGACGAGGCGGCGCCAGTGGGGAGGCCGGGACCGAAGACATCCCCCAGGAAGAAGGAACACCATCGCCGCCGGCACAAGTCCACGCAACCAAAGCACCCTATCCACGCTGCCTGAGCACGCCTAGGAAAGAGAGAGAAAAAGCGAGACTTAAGGAGCTAATAGGACAGCTCTCTGTGAGACTGCCTTTTATAGAAGCCTGCGCCATGATCCCGATGCTGAGAAGGTACATGAAGAGTATCCTTACCAACTCTCTCACCATGGAAGAGGGAGTTATGATGATCACGCAAGAATGCAGCTCAGTCATCCAAAACCTTCCCCCTCGAAAACGTGAAGACCCCGACAGTTTTGTACTCTCTTGTTCAATTGGAGAAGAAGTGTTTAAGCGAGCTCTATGCGACCTGGGGTCAAGCATCAATATGATGCCGCTCTCTGTAGCAACACGCCTCGGATACTACGAATTCCTACCTACAAGAATCACCCTAATCCTGGCAGATCGATCGACCAGACAGCCCGTTGGAGTTTTGGTCGACGTCCAAGTCGTCATCGGGGACTGCGCAATCCCGACCGACTTTGTGGTGCTAGATATCGAAGAGGAACCTCGAGACCCACTTATCCTAGGTCGCCCATTCCTCTCTACAGAAAGAGCGGTCATCAACGTTCCAAAAGGAAAGATAGAACTACACCTGGGGAATCTGGTCATGAATTTCGATATGAACAAAGATCTTGGGAAGCCTACCTTGGATGGGCAGGTTTTTCGCATCGATGAACTAGCAGGAGCTGTGGAAGAAATATATGAGGAGATGCTTATGGACGACCCGCTAGAGGTGGCTCTGACAAACATGAACACCGCAAGCTACCCAAGTCGCGAGGAGACTAAAAGCTGTGAAAGAATGTTGGATCAGACCGAACCCCACGACAGACCCGCCCGCTTTCTAGATCTGGGAGATAAAGAGCGCAAGCCTTTACCACCAAGAGACGCCCGAGCGACAATTCCAGACCCTTGGAACCCACTTAAAGTGCCAAAAGTTGAGCTGAAGCCGTTACCGGCCAGACTAAGGTACGCATTCCTGGGAAAGGATTCGACTTATCCGGTGATCATAAATTCTATCTTGAACAACGTCGAGGCAACTTTGCTACTCTGCGAGCTACGAAAACACAGGAAAGCGATAGGGTATTCCTTAGATGACATCCCTGGAATATCGCCGGACCTTTGCATGCACAAGATCCAGTTGGAGGAAAACGCTAAAAACTCAGTCGAGCAGCAAAGGAGGCTCAACCCAAACCTAATGGAGGTAGTCAAAAAGGAAGTAATGAAGCTTTTGGAAGCAGGGATCATATACCCGATCTCGGACAGCACGTGGGTAAGCCCGGTTCACGTGGTCCCGAAAAAGGGAGGAGTTACAGTCATTAAGAGCGACAAAGACGAGATGATCGCTACAAGGACGGTCACCGGACACCGAAT
>JAHZTW010000001.1:387227187-387432961 GCA_020283515.1 Alliaria petiolata
TTCACATGCCCCTACGGAACATTCGCGTACCGGCGAATGCCGTTTGGCCTCTGCAATGCTCCTGCGACATTTCAAAGGTGCATGCTATCAATCTTTACTGATTATATTGAGAAATTTATGGAAGTTTTTATGGACGACTTTTCGGTCCACGGACCATCCTTCCAAGAATGTTTGAGTAATCTAGGGAAGGTTTTACAAAGATGCGAAGACAAACACCTAGTCCTGAACTGGGAAAAATGCCATTTCATGGTGCATGAGGGCGCAGTGCTCGGACATAACGTCTCTGCAGAAGGGATCGAAGTCGATAAAGCAAAGATAGAAGTCCCGACAAGCCTGCAGCCACCATCAAACGTCAAGGGAATACGAAGTTTCTTGGGTCACGTAGGGTTCTACAGGAGATTCATTCAAGACTTCTTCAAGATAGCAAGGCTGCTAACCCGTCTTCTCTGCAAGGACGCATAATTCAAGTTCGACGCAGAGTGCGTGCAAGCTTTCCACAAGATCAAGGAGGCTCTGGTGTCGGCCCCAGTAGTGCAACCACTTGATTGGGAACAGCCGTTCGAGATCATGTGCGACGCCAGTGATTATGCGGTCGGAGCAGTGCTGGGACAAAGGAAAGATAGGAAACTGCACGCAATCTACTATGCGAGCAGGACCCTGGACGACGCCCAATGCAACTACACGACAACAGAGAAGGAACTCCTAGCTATCGTGTTTGCTTTCGAAAAGTTTCGCCAATACCTGGTCGGATCAAAAGTCATAGTACACACCGATCACGCGGCAATCAAGCATATAATGACAAAGAAAGACACAAAACCTAGGCTGATTAGGTGGGTTCTCCTACTCCAAGAATTCGATATGGAGATAAGAGAGAGGAGCTGATAACGGGGCGGCTGATCACCTTTCGCGAGTGTCATTTAGGGATACGACCCCTATAAACGACGGTCTCCCAGAAGAGAGTTTAAACGCGATCAATGCAGTTCCCGTGACTGATGAGCCGACAATGAGACATCCTCTTATGGCTAATTCTGCAGCGTGCAACACACCATGGTTCTGACACATCGTGAACTACCTAGCAGTCGATATCCAACCACCTCAGTTCGTGGGTTACAACAAAAAGAAGTTTCTGCGAGAATCACGCAAATACTTTTGGGACGAGCCTTACCTCTACAGACAATGCACAGACGGACTATTCAGAAGATGTGTGGCAGAAGAGGAAGTAGAGGGCATACTACATGGTTGCCATGGGTCGGCCTACGCAGGACACTTCGCCAACTTCAAGACCGTCTCTAAAGTGCTGCAAGCCGGATTCTGGTGGCCGACTATGTTTAAAGATACGCATACCTTCATCTCGAAATGCGACGCCTGCCAAAGGATGGGGAATATAAGCAGAAGAAATGAGATGCCTCAGAATTTCATCCTAGAAGTAGAAGTATTTGATGTATGGGGAATCGACTTCATGGGACCGTTCCCAACCTCTTATGGGAATTAGTACATCCTCGTAGCCATCAATTATGTCTCTAAGTGGGTGAAAGCAATAGCAAGCCCTACAAATGACGCCGGCGTAGTTATCAAGATGTTTAAGACGATAATTTTCCCCTGTTTTGGAGTCCCAAGAGTTTTCATAAGCGATGGAGGATCACATTTCATAAACAGACTCTTTGATAACCTATTAAGGAAGAATGGAGTAAGGCACAAAGTAGCATCACCATACCATCCACAGACGAGCGGCCAAGTAGAGATCTCCAACAGAGAAATCAAGTCGATTCCTGCAGAATACGACTGGAGTCCACCGAAAAGATTGGTCGGCCAAATTGGACGATGCTTTATGGGCCTATAGGACCGCATACAAGACACCTTTGGGCACGGCCCCTTTTCATTTGGTATACGGGAAAGCTTGCCACCTGCCAGTTGAGATCGAATACAAGGCGCAATGGGCTATCAAAAAGATAAACTTCGACCTAAAGGCAGCCAAAGAAAGGCGACAAATCCAAATACACGAGCTGGACGAGATGAGACATAAGGCCTACGAAAGCTCTAAGATCTATAAGGAAAATAATAAGGCCTACCACGACAGGAAGATAATCCCGCGAACATTCGCAGCCAACGACCAGGTACTGCTGTTCAACTCTCGTTTGAAACTCTTCCCCAGAAAACTAAGGTCAAGATGGTCAGGACCATCACGATAAAGGAAGTTAAACCGTATGGAGCAATCGTGCTCTGAGATAAGAATGGAGGGTTTTTCACCGTGAATGGGCAACGGATCAAGCCATAACTAGCCACGTCTGAAGACATAAGGGAGACAATGTACTTAGATGACGCATTAGTCGCCTAATGCACAGAAAAGTCTAGCTAAAAGACTCTAAACAAGAGCGGCTCAATGGGAGACAACCCATTTTAGGTATTCTCTTTCTCATCTCTTTAACCATACTAATTTTTAGTTTTGGTTTCTTCTTAGTTTACAGCATTTTCATAAACCCCAAAAGCACAAAAAAAATCAGAAAAACCAGAAAAGACCAACAAAAAAAAATGAAGAAGGAAACCCGAAGAACACTCACCGGGCAACGAACCGCCCGTCGGCCAGCCAGAAGGAGCCTGGCCGCGCCACGAGCCACGATGGCGCGAACGAAGGACGCTCGGCCGCGGCCGCGACAACCCGTCGCGCTGCCGGCCTTCACCTGAAGACTTTTCCGTCCCGATCTCACCAAACCGGACCTCCTTCAACCTGTTTCAAGCCTTTCAAGTATCCTCCTTGATTCAATGGCCTGAACACGACCTAAAGACCGCAAAGATCACTTCCACAACCGCGGCACATTGCTGTTGCATCAAAGATGGCGAGAAAATACAAGACTCCATCAAAGTCAAGTCAAGTTAATGATCCATCTCTCTACTTACTTCGTCCAGCACGTTCAACGGACCTGTATCCACGAAAACGAAGAATAACACCACGGTCCCAGAGGATGAAAACCGTAGTGCAACCTCCAGAAGGAAGAAGATGCAACTCCCTTCGCCAAACCGCGAAGAGGAAAGTTCCCGAAGACTACCTTCTCTCTTCCGCGACCAAGACCTTTACCGAAGCCAAGTAAGGATTTCATATGGCATTAAAGTTCATACTAGCAACACCTGTCTTCCGGGATCCAGAACAGATCACTGGATAGGCCAGCATAGACCCAAACTTCAAGTCAAGTTTCTGAGGTGACGCAATCTTCAAGACGCAAGGACGGAAGATTTTCCATCTCTCATTCACGGTGTTATCAAAGGTCAAGGAACCAAGACGAGTACTCAACAACCGGAGTACCTGTTCTTCTCAACAAAATCAAGCCAATCATCACCCACACACGCCCACCACCACCATCCGAAGCAAGGAAGCTCAACCGCGCAACACATTTCCTTTCGAGCTAAGTTTTCGATTTCTTTTGTTCAATCAAATCGATTCTAAGCAGGGACATAAGGATAATGATCAAGTCCTTCGCTCAATCATACCACACGCCCATCCACCCATACCAAACCCAACGCCACTTTCAAGTAAGTCTTCACAAGCTTGTACTTGAATTTACCTATCTTTTTCACCTAAACTCGATTTAAACAAACTGGGGACAATTTGATTTAAGTCTGGGAGGGGTTTCTTATATTATTAATTATGCTTTTATTTGATGAGTCTTATGCATACTTACATCATTTAAGGAGTCGTTTTATAGAGTCAAAACTTTTTTCTTTTAGTCGGAAACTATGAACTTTGCTAGGTACAAATCACTTTGAACAAGGAACCTTAATGACCATTCTCACGGATTTAGAAGCAAGGTTTACTAAGTTGAACACGGCGAGTGGATCATTCCAGCGGAGAAAGTTCTAATCTCTAGAGTACTCGAAGGACCTTGCGTTGACTCCGCACCTAATGAATCAAATCTTCTCGTCAAGGGGCTTGAGGTACTTCGAACGTTGGAAAATCCGCCTCAATAAATCCACGCCTCGACATCCACAAGGAAATGGTCAGGCAGAAGCAACTAACAAGACAATTCTGGACGGCATCAAAAAACGCCTTGATACGAAGAAGGGACTTTGGGCCGACGAGCTCGACGGAGTCCTTTGGTGTCATCGTACAACACCAAGAACTGCGACGGGAAAGACTCCCTTCTCTCTAGCTTACAGCTGCGAAGCAATGGTTCCAGCCGAAGTTAACGTCGGCAGCTTACGACGTACAATACTCCCGGAATACCCCGATCTAAATGACGCGATGGTAATTGACAACCTCGACACATTCGAAGAAACAAGGGACCATGCACTTCTCCGAATGCAGAACTATCAAAATCAAGCTGCCCGCGACTACAACAAGAAAGTTCAAAACCGACACTTTGACCAAGGCGATTTGGTCCTGAGGAAGGTTTATGAAAATACTAGAGAAACCAATGCCGGTAAGCTCGGCGCTAATTGGGAGGATCCTTACACCATAACCCAGGTCGTCAAACCAGGGGTCTATCGGCTTGAAACCACCGCTGGCGACGAAGTCCCGCGTGCTTGGAACTCTATGAGCCTCAAACGCTACTTCTATTGAGGTCGGCATCTCTAAGACCTCACAAAAAAAAAGGTCGGCCACGGATGGCGCCTTGATCCCCTAAAAAGAGCCAACCTGACAACGAACTACGGAGCGGTTTGATCCCCTGAAAAGGGGTACGTAGGCAACCCGTCCTAGGACGGGTACAACTGCTCCCCTCAATTAAAAAAAGGGGGGACTTAATCCTTTCACTATGTAAAGTCTGTTCGGCTACACTTTGTGAATAAAAACAGATCGGCCATCTTTTCATATCGTCGCTCAAAACTGGGTCTGATCCACCCAGTTCGGCACAAAAGCCAAGTCCTCTTGCATGCGTCCTTACGCCACACGCTTCGCCGTGTATAAGCCGACCTGACTCGCAACTTATATTCGACTTAGATTTTTTCTAGGTGGTATCAACAAAGACGCCGACCTGCTTCGCAGTTGGTATTCACACTTAGAAAAATAATTGGTACAAAACAACTTAAGCCGAGCCACTCGCATGTTTGGTATTCACACTTACTCTTAAAACCGAATTCTGTTCCGTGATCTTAAGTCCTGTATAAGTATTTAGCCGACCAAGTCGCATATTACAGTTGACTTGAGATTATTTCTGTGTTTAAAATACTGCCGACCAGATTCGCATATTTAACACTTGGAAATATTAGTCGCATGATTTTAAAGCCGATATCAAATCGCATTTCATGTTCGTACTCAAAAAATAAAAAGGAAACGTTTGTTAAAACTTAAAATTCCATAGATCGATAAAAATTCAACAGTTTTTACACATGTCCAAGTCGGCCATCCGAAAAACTTGGATAGAATTACAAAAAACAACGCCGTTACAACGGCCACAAGAAAATACTTTAATAACAGTTTCGGGACGATCAATCCTCCGACTTTTCGATCGCCTCCTCCACCGACTCTTCGGTCCTCTCCGCCAAGGATGCGTTCTTAGATGCGTCCTGACCGGCATCCTCAAGCTGATTATCGCCCCCATCTTTCCCTTGAACTTCAAGAAGTGTCGTTTGATCCACTAAAACTTGCGCCACAGGCTCGGCTTCGGTTACGGTCGTTGGCGCGTTGGGCTCTTTCTGAACAGCCGGTCTTTGTTCCCCGAACCACTCGTCGAGGGTTAGAATCTTCAGCTCGCCAGGCTCGAAACTGACCTCCTCAAAGGCTTCCTGCTTGGCCTCCTAGTCCCGAACTGACTCGGCTACCTTACCCTTCACAGGGTCGGGCAACGTGAGACCCTCCTTTTCGAAAAGCTGGACCGTCTGTTCGGCCCCTTTCCATTGAGCAGTCGTCGCGATAATGGTATCAGCCTCTTCTCTCTGGACCAGATACCTGTTCATCTTCTGGATAAGTCCAGCGTAATGGTTGTTCATCCGCCTCATCGCAGCCCTCACGTCCTCACGCGTCTTGTCCTTGGCATGCTTCTTCTACTGATACTTCCTGGAGGCGCGACTTGCAGCTGTTTTCCATTTGTCGACCTCAACTTGGGTCGCCTCCAAGGATTCTTCAGCCGCTTGAGCCCTTAGCCTTTCCGCATCAGCCCCTTGTGCCGCGATTTCCAACTCAGCATTCCTCGTCCTCTCGGTCTCGAGAGCCTCTTTAAGAGACTCCAGTTCGGCCTGATTGTCCGCACACTTGCGAACATCACGGTCATAGCCGCACATCACGTTCAACGTGGTGCTAAGTGCCTGTAAACGGAGAGAACATGCATTCTATTAGCACAAGCAAGAGTGAAAGGACAAAAAATAGGCGAGGAAGAGGAAACCACAGATGGAACCTTCGGAAGAAACTCTCATAGAGGCATATCCATCCTGGTGGAGCATCCCACGGTCGTTCGGATGGACTGGGAACCATGAAGACGACCTCCGGGCCGATGCAGCATTCCTCTTTGAGGGAGATCAAGGATACCTTGGTAGATTTCGTGGGGAAAACCCCATGTACGTTATCCGCGATCGGCTTGATCTTCGGCTCCCCTTTCTTTCGTCGGACATTTGGCACTTTCGGGTTCAGGTCAATGACGCCGAACCGATTTGCATACTCCTCAGCAATTAGGAGATTGAGGTCGTCGCTTATATCCATTTCATTCGACCCTCCAGATCGGTCATCTTCATCATGATGCGCTGTCGCATCTGATCGGTCACCTCCATTATAGACGACCATCGCACCAGATCCCACTGCTTCATCTTCATCACGAAGTTCGGGAATCAGGAAAGGAGCACGCGTAGGTGCCTCACCATCATCCCTCGTAACGGTCCCGACCTGATTAGCAACAAAGCGGTCCGCTGCAGCTTCCTTACAGCTATCTCGTTTTCATTCTCTTCGTCCGACCCAGAAGGGGATGGAGTTCGCGACAGAGTGACCTTTTTCCCTTTAGATCGGCTCTGAACAATCGCATCCTCTTGCGATATCTTGAGAAACTCGTCCAAAGAAAGGCCGATCTCGTCAGCCTTTTCTTGATCCGACCTGGATTTCCTGGGCTCAGATCGGCTTCCCCCAATCTTCAACATTTTTGAAGAACACGACGGTGGAGCTCGGTGCAGATCGGAGAAATCACGGCCAAGTAACGAGCTGGGACGGCGGAGGAAGATTACCGGCGAGAAAATAAAAATAAATAGAAGGGAGAATCGGGAGCTAACCTTACAATCTTCTCTCTCGCGAAATGCAGAAGTGAAAAAGTGAGGAACTCTCGCTCTATTTATAGAGAAAATCCAGAACGGTTCCCGAGAGTCATCATAACATCGACGACGGTTCGCATTTATTCTAGTTATTTCTAATCGGCGACCATCGCATGGATGACACGTGGCAAACCTAGGGCTAGGCGAGCAGACCTACGAAGCTAGACCCGGAATTCACGCGCTAATGCTGAAGTTATTCGGCTTTTAACAGGGCCGACTTCATTTCCGAATCAATCCGTCTCTCCCTAAATTCGGTAAACACTCTCGTTTGCCGAACTGGGGGGACTAACTGTTAGAGATGGAATTTGTATCCTTTAACAAAGCCCAATAAAATTCGGATCGGCCCAATTAAAACCCTACTGTTGTCAAAAACAGCTTTAGGTCGGCTACGGAAACAAAACAAGCACACGATTATCCGGAGAAAGCGCCAGATCGGCCATCTCTCGGAAATCATTAGGGAACACGGTCGGCTATCCATAAACCAACGGGAATAATCTTGGTCGGCCACCTTTCGAGAACTCCAAACGTAGTATTCCTCGAAGGCCGACCTGAAGACATTTTAGGTTGACCGACCTGAAGGCGTTCAGGGTTGGCCAACCTGAAGGCATGGCACGATCTGTCGGAACCCGCACTCAATCAACGCCATGCCGCACTCAATCAACGCCATGATGCATTCTGTCAGAACGCAGTCTCCACTCAGTATTCTGACACGACCTGGCATCATCGCACGATCAGTGTCTCCACTCAGCATATTTAAATATATAGACTCATACCTTTCATGTGAGCCCTACGATCAATTGGATCGGGACCGTCCAAATATGAGATATGTTTTGTATAAATAGAAGAGGGGCTCAAACAAAGAGAGGACAGTCTTTTTCGCTCTCAAGCCCCTTGTAATTGACTTCTACTCCGACACATCGGAGCGATCAAATAAACGCTAAACAGCTCCGGCTAAAGCTTAAACACGAAATCCTCTTGAACCTAACCCATTAACTCTAATCTCCTTCTACTAAGCCGATCAGAGTTATCAAAACAAACGATACTCTAATTTGAAAGAGATCTCAAACTTGCAGTTCATCGTTGGAGGGAGGAAGGATTACAGGGAGCTTAAGGGTTAGGAATACAGAGAGGTTAAGGATAAGCGAGGTTTAAGGGGGTAGAGGGAGCGTAAGAGTCGATTAATTTAGTTTTTTAATTGTTCATCGCGTAATGATGATTAACGGTGAGATTTGCACATAACCACAGATCGTGTGATGAGAGATTAGCGATCCTAGTGATCTCTTTCCATTAGCTGTTATAATAATTGTTGTTCTTATCTCGTTTTAATCATTTTTTTAATTAAAATTAGTTAAAATTAGTTTTTTTGAGATTGATAATGTTTTAAAATTCATTTTATGTTTTTTGTTTATAATTTATGAAATATGAGTGAAGAATAAACACTAAACCTTAAACTCTAGCTTACATAACCCATTTAGGGTATAGATCCTCATTAAGGGTTTAGGGTTTGAAGAAGTGAAAGCATTGTAAGATTATATTTTATGTTAATGTTAGGACACAATTATATTCTCAGTAATTTTATTTAGATTTATTTATAATTTATGAAATATATGTCAATATATAAGAAACTCTATGCCCTAAACTATATACCCTAAACCCTTATGGGTTTGGAGTTTAGGTTTGAATGTTGGAAACTTATTTGAGGAGTATATTTAAATGTTAGAGTTATTAACAAGTTTATTTTCTTCATTTATAATTTATGAAATTTGTGTAAAAATTTTACACTATAATCTAAACTATATACCCTAAACCATTAATTTAGAGTTTAGGGTATGAAGTTTGAGACATTATATTTCTGTAATTAGTAATGCAAACATTTGTTTAGAAAGGTCATTTTTTTTTTTTTTTTTTTTGTTAATTTACGGATTTAATTGTATTTTGAAGAAAAACTTAGTGTACCATAATTAAATTTTCACACACAAACAGAACACCAAATATTCAAAGTAGTAGAAATTAGAAACACAAACATAAGACCAACGTCAAGAGTACTAGAGAATTCATATGTGAAGGAGTTTGTCATTTGGCCAAGCTGTTATACTTCCTTGAGCATCAGCAATGATTTGAAGTTCTGAATTAGTCATCCAAAGTGGTGCATCATCAATCAGAGGAACATCAACCCAGACCTTGCTTGCACTGGGGCCTACTGGGGCTCCATGAAGTACATCATCTGGATTTGTTGAAAAAACTCGACCTTCTGCAACCTTATTCCCGGATCCTTTGCAATCTAAGAGGATGCACTTCTTTTTATCATTCTTGATGGCGTTAGAGCTATTACTTGCACTCTAAATAGAAAATTCCATACAACAAATCATTCAGCCACAGAAGAAATTCCAATAATAACATTTAATTTTAAAGACTGAGAATGGTTAGAGTCTTACCACATGTTTTCTTTTTGACATCAGTTCATCAGCCATAACAATTTTAGTGATAGGCCATGGGATGTTCTCACCGAGTACCTCACCAATAACGGACTTTTTTTTCATTTGGTCTCCATAGAGAACCATTCTCATTAAGTACCTTATCAACTTTGACAATAGCAGCTAGAGGACCCAAAGGAATGTTGTCTACCAGGGCTTTTGGGTCAGTTGACTCGAGACGACCCTCAGCAATAAGTACATCCTCCTTTTTCCAATCATAGATTAGGATTTTATCGCCTTTTGCATCTGTAGCAGGCATTTTTAAAAAATACAAAATTAACCAACAGTAAATTAGTTTTCAACATTATTCCACAACATATATTTAGAGCAATATATATATATAAACTTACCGTTGAATCAGCAGTATTATCATTTGCTGAGTAGTCCACTTCATCCACAATGATCTTATCAATTTGCCATGCAATTTTCATTCCAATTGCTTGACCAAGTTTGGTAACAGATGTCGTCGGCCTCCAGACAGATGCTTCTTCATTTATTACAGACTTTACGAAAATAGCACCAGCCTGCTTACCAAGTGGAATGCGTCCAATTTTGTATGTTGGTTCAGCTGAACAGAATTCTTCTTCTCCGATGACAACATAATCATCTAAACAGCAGTCTAAAATCTGACACCTAGGTCCTTTGCTAAGATCACTGACCTCAGAATTAGAGACACCTTCAAATGGACTCTGATAGACAAATAAAAGTAAAAGTTATAAATGATTATAAATTCAACTTGCTAACTTATACTCACAAAATAGATGTTAACTTACACTTCGTGATGTAGTTAAACCACGAACTACATCCTGCAAACCACGGAGTTCATTCTGCAATTCAGTTTGTTTAGCTTCAAGCTCCATTACATGCTTGTCTCTTGCTTGCATGAATGCTATCTTCGTAGCAGTTATCCCTCTGCCCATTCCTCGAATTCTCCCTGGTTTGTCTTTTCCTAGGACCTGAGCCACAGCATCTTCTTTAACATTCATACTGGCAGTTGATTCCATTTCACTATCAATCTGTTTGATTTTTTCCTGAGTTCAACGAATAAGACAGTAACCACATAAGACAGAACTCATTCTGACAACAGCAAAAATAATACAGTAAAAGATTCTGAATGTTTACAATAGTTTCTTCAAACTCAGGCCTCACAGGTCTCCCATCTGAATGTGTATGTCCTGCTATCCATACCTTACTCCGAGTCACTTTTGACGGATCTGAACTCTTTTTCTCCTACAATTGACAAAAGGACATTACATTATTACAAGTATTTGACTTATAGAGAAAAGTAAAATAACAGAATCATACCATTTCATGAGCTAAGCGAACCATTCCCTTGCGACTAGTTGTGTGGGGAACTTGTCTTCTCCTCAGTTCCCTCATGGTTTCACTTTGGACCTTCAAATAAAACCAAACCAGTAAGACAAGTGTTCTCCACACGCAAAGATCCTTATAAAATACAGGTGAACATAAAAACAACCTGGAAAAATTTGCTTTTCTTCAGCTTCACCCAATTCATCCAAGCTGAAACAGAATGAACATTGCTTGGTTTTAAGTTCATAAGTTGTTCCCTATTCCCTGTAGCTCGTACAAGATTAACAAGCTTTGATTTGGAAGACCCCCAAATACACCCCATCTGCTTTAACACACTTTCTTTTTGCCACTCTTCTGTCAATTTGAACCTCGCCTACAAAAGTTTCAAAACTTAACACAATGGTATAAACTATGTAAATAGTTTTTTTATTACTTTCATGTGAGAAAAAATACCTGAAGTTCGTCCCACATTCTCTCCTTAGTCTGTTCATCAAGGTGTCTCCAATCTCCAAGAAGGACTGGTACATGCTCTCTCACAAGAGGACCAAGAAATGAGGAAAGTGTTACTGATCCATCCCCTACATGTTCACCGAGAGATACAAATTCAACTTCAACCTTGTCCTCAACGTTTTTAGCAACTTTACTCATCCTAGTGCGACCTCTTCTTCTCTTTGTCATGGTCTTTGACTGTTCAGGTGGATGTTGCGTCTCTTCTGTATTGTTAACCGGTGCTTCTACTTCTTTGTCTGGTGCTTCTATTTCTTTTTCTGTTGCTTCTCCTTCTTTTTCTGGTGCTTCTCCTTTTTCTGTTGCTTCTCCTTCTTTTTCTGTTGCTTCTCCTTCTTTTTCTGGTGATTCTCCTTCTTTCTCTGCAGGTATCTCGGTATCAGTCTGCATATCAGTTGCTGTTTCTTATACAGTTTGATCATTGTCCACAACGATATTATGCCTCCTGCGTCTTGACTGAGTCTGCAGTGGCTCAATTGGTACATCTTCACCCTTTTGACGCCTACTGCGACGCTGAACTACATTATTTGTTTGCCTCATAATGTTTCACCTGAAACTGCATGTAGTAGACAGTCAGAACTATGATCATCATATATAGTAATCCTAACTATCTAATAGTCCTGACTATCTAATAAACCTAACTACCAAAGAAGACCTAACTACCTACTTAACCTAACTACGTAGCCCGATTATTCAACTACTAAAACCCCATCACAATCAGCCCTAACACAGAAGCTATCATCATCAGAAGATTCAATCCCCAAATTATAATTGTCTTCGATGGATATTGGCGCAGCTATGAACTATTCTTCGGTTTCTAACTCATGATACCCTCTTGGTGGTGCCCTCATAACAACATTCCAATTTGATGAGTCATCTTCTCGGGAGTAAAACACTTGTTTTGCTTGAGAAGGCAAAATGTATGGATCTTGGAGAAATGCTGCTTGGTTAACGCTAAAGTTGACAAGAAAAAAGCCATCTTCTTCCTTGAGACCATTTCCTTTGTTGCCCCACTTACACTTGAATAATGGAACCTGGAACATGTGGTAGTCCAGCAATATTATCTCCTGTATCACTCCATAGTAAGAAACTACGTCTGCCACGTGATTGGTATCTTTGGCACTTGATCTACACATGGCAAAAGCTTCATATGCTACTCCACTGTTCTGAGTCTTCCGCTTTAAGTATTCGGTGTGAAAACGATGACCATTGATGATATAGCCGTTATAGGTTTGAGAAGTATGTCTTGGACCAAATGCTAGCCATTTTAGCTTTTTCGAATGCTCTTCTGAGTTACTTGAGATCTTATATAAACAAAACAAAATGATATTAGTGTTAATATCAATAATGAGTAAAAGAGGAAGAGATGAACAAATAACTTTGATACAGACCTTGGCTCTTAGCCACTGTGAAAAACGTTCCCCATGTAACTTCCACAACAGAGTTTGATTTCTTCTGCAACGGACATCATTATCTTGTAACTCTTCAAGATGCATTCTGATTGACATATCCAAATAGTAAGAATAGTAATAACAACAAACAATCATATATTTAAAAAGAATTACAAAGTAGCTAGAAAACATAACTTACTCGACATAAGGATTTATAACTTCAGTGTTCATTAACACATATCTGTGAGCAATGTCAAGCTCTTTATCAGAAAGTGTAACTTCTTGTGCCTTAAGAATTGGACGCCCTTCAAGTATACGCTCATCCAAATCAACATCTTCATTGCGAGTTGCAGGCTCTAGAACTGGTACAGATGTTTTCAGAAACTCCAAGCAAAAAGCAATGGATTCACCTGCCAAGTAACCCTCCGCCATACATGCTTCTGGCCTTGCGTAGTTCTTAACATACGATTTCAGTGTTTTCATGTACCTAAGTGTCCATCAATAAACAACTTTATCAGATATTTGCTTATAACCAATATAACAAAAAAAAAATAGAAAAACCAAAACAACAATGTACCTTTCAAATGGATACATCCATCTAAAGTGTACCGGGCCACCCAAACGTGCTTCTCTAGCTAGATGAATAGGGAGATGGAACATTATATCAAAAAGAGATGGAGGAAAAACCTCTCCATTTGGCACATCGTCTCAACAAGCTCAGACTCCAGTGTTAATAGCTTCTCCGGGTCAAGTACGCGCTGACATAGTCTACTGAAGAAGTTGCATAATCTACTAACTGCAGTCCTAGGTCCACTTGGCAGCAACCCTCTCAATGCAACTGGTAACAAGTTCTGCAGAAGAACATGATGATCATGAGACTTCAAACCACCAATCATAGGAGGATCAAGTGAGACACAGTTTGCAATGTTATCACAGTAGCCATCTGGTCCTCTGAACTCAGATAATCTCTTGCAAAATCTCTTCTTTTCGTCCTTGGTCAGCCAATAAGCAGCTGGAGGTAAGTACATTTTCTTCCCACGTAGTTGAGTGTGTAAGTTTCTTCGAATCCCTATGTCCTCCAAATCTTGTCGTGATTTCACACCGTCTTTTGACTTAGCACTGTGCATCAGAAGGGAAATAATGGCATCAAACACATTCTTTTCCACATGCATTACGTCGATGTTGTGACGCACCGGCATAATCTAACTCAACAAACAAAAAGGAAAAAATGGTTAGAAAATGATAAACATTTTTAAATTTCCTTACACAAACTTATTTTCATAGACTACTAACCTTCTAATAAGGTAAGACAAATAGAATAGAACGTTTCTTCCACCTCCATTGGTCAGTCTTCTTCATGCTCTTCATGGGTAAGCTCCTCATCTTCACACAAACCTGATCTTTTCCTTTTGCTTTTCTTATCCAAAGGTTTACCAAAATCATTCTTAAAATCCTTAAGCAGCTCAAATATTTCAGCATCTGTTTGAATTCTATTAGCAGTCCCTTCCTCCACAGTGTTGTCAAACCAAGCTCTTCGGCGTCGGTAAGGATGACCAGGCCTGAGTCGTTTCCTATTTCCCAAATAGACGTACTTACGACTATAATTCAACTACGTATGAGGTGTATCCTTCCCACATACATTACATGCTTGTTTCCCTTTTACTTTACAACCAGACAACGTTCCCATACCTGGATAGTCGTTGATGGTCCACAATAGTATAGCCTTAAGTGTAAAATTCTCCTTGGATAATGAGTCATATACCTGGATACCTTCATTCCACATATCATTCAGATCATCAATCAAAGGCGCAAGATAAACATCGATGTTGTTACTTGGTGCAGTTGGTCCAGGGATCAGAAGGGTTAGCATTATGTTCTCCGACTTCATGCACATCGTGGGAGGCATATTGTAGTTCACTAACAAAACTGGCCATGTGTTGTACTTGGTATTCTGGATAGAAAATGGGTTCATCCCATCGGTAGATAACCAAGTGTTAGGTTTCTTAGTTCAGCTGCGAAAAGTGGCCATCTAGCATTCACCTGAACCCATGTCAATGAGTCTACCGGGTGTCTCATTGTTCCATCTTCAGAAGCATTACTGCAATGCCATTGCAAATTTGTAGACATTATCTCCGATCTAAACATCCTCTTGAATCTTTCTTTTATAGGGAAATATCTGAGTATCTTGATACGTGTAACGTATCGGTTGGGAAGAACAAGATGATAATCTGAGAATATAGGATCTTATTGATAAACGGTGTTACAAGTTTGAGAGAATGTTAATGGAGTCTCTCGCCTCCCCTGAACATGATGATCACTCAATCTCGTGATCCCCTCTCCTATGGCCTCCCCATCCTATTTATAGTCTTAAGCCTCAAAACCTAATCCCCTTCTACCGGTTACAAAGTAAACTGTAAATAAAGTAAGAGTGCTTACTATAAGATAATAATAATACTAAGGATTAAACTCGCTCATCTGACCCAACGTATCATTACCCTCGCCTTTGAAATCAACCTTGTCCTCAAGGTTGAAGTGTGGAAACTGTTTAGCCATAACAACTTTGAGTCCCCAAGAGCATTCATAATCTGGTAGCTTCTTCTTTGTACTGGCCATGACCTTTGCAAGTCTTTCTCCTACTTCGCTTTCTCCTGTTTCAGAATCCAGAATTTCGGCNCACCGGGTGTCTCATTGTTCCATCTTCAGAAGCATTACTGAAATGCCATTGCAAATTTGTAGACATTATCTCCGATCTAAACATCCTCTTGAATCTTTCTTTTATAGGGAAATATCTGAGTATCTTAGCTGGAATCCCATTCTTTGTCTCACAAGAATGCTTATCAACTTCCCATCTTGAAGCACCACATCTTGGGCAGCTACTCATGTCCTCGAACTGTTTCCGGTAAAGAATGCAGTCATTCTTACACGCATGTATTACATCATATCCGAAACCAAATATCTTCAAGAATTTCTTTATCTCCGATGTGGATCTTGGAAGCACATTACCTTTGGGAAGCATCTCATGAACCATACTCAAAAGCTGATCAAAGAAATTCTCAGAAATCCCGCTCTTAACTTTGATGTGGTAGAGTCCCATAATTGCTGCAACTTTGGTGTAGTTTGGGCAGTCCGAGTATAGAGGAGTTTATGCATCCTCTAATTTCTTCTTAAAGTCAGATGCTTCATCACTTTCAACAACTTCAGGCTGTTCTCTAACCTCATTCTTAGACTCTGAATTGTCTTCATTTTCAAAAAAGGCAGATCTAAACAACTCATATGTTTCTAAATCAGCTCGTTGATCATCAACTGTTTTCTCACTCCTCGTCTCTCCATGAATACTCCAACAAGCATTTCTCTTGTACTTGTGATCCATTCCCCTAATTACCAAATGATCCAGTACTATATATATATCTTGATGACACACATTCCGACAATCGATACAAGGACATAACATCTGCAGAGGATTTCCCAATCTCTTTGCTGATGCATACACAAAAGCACGTGCACCTTCCTCATACTCGGAGCTGGCCCTGTAATTTAGAAAAAGATTCAAAGTTTGATTAGCATTAGGTTCAAAACGGAAAGAAATTTGATTATACTATGTGTTCAAGATTTTGACAGAAAGTTATATACAAGTTCATACCTCGGAAGCCATACCCAGGACTTATCCATCCAGAACACCTCAATAGCTCCCATACCAAAGTGAAATCAGAGTAGTGGAATTAGTCACAAAACTAATCAAACAAATTCTTCAGACAAATGAAATTATACCCTATTTGTACAAACTAAACCAAATCATGAAACGAAATAGAAACCCCTAACTGAAATAATGAGCCTAATTAATTAGCCCCAAATTGAAACAAACCCCTAAAAATTTCACAAACCCTAATCTCAAATAGCTCATCCTAAACCCCCAATTATACTTTATAAACCCTAAATATATAATAAATCGACCAGTTAGGGGTTTTTACAAACCTTCAATCGCAAACTTTTTCTTCAGCTTCTGAGAAATCGAGGTAGAGAAATATTCTGCGGACTGTTTTAGAAATCAATGTCGATTAGAAATGGACGATAAGATCTGTTGGATTTGAAGATGAGCTTGAGAAATCTAAAATCGTTCGAAATCAGAAACTGAAACTCGAGGGAAAGAGATGAGAAAATTTTCTCGAAGTGAGATGAGAGAGGGAGTGAAGATGAGAGTTTTTGGCATGTAGTGATAATTTCACTAAGTGTTTAGCGGGCCAAATTTTCCTTTTTCCGCTTCAATTTACACAGCGTTTTTAAGAAAGAAATGCTATGTATTCTACACGTCACCATTTTTTTTTAGTACCACCTATTGTAGCGTTTACAAATTTTAAAACGCTATTAAAAACTTAAACATAGCACAACATCAATAAACGTTATAACGCACTGCTATCAATACCTCAATTTCCTGTAGTGATATATAACAGTTTTATCCCGCCTAAATGGAAATACTTACATGTCTCAATTCTTTTGATACCAGAAATCAAGTTGTAGTTATTGTCTTATTGTCTGGCTACCACATATCATGTTAGGGGAAGCTTTGTAGTTGAATACTCATACCAGTGTTCCGCCCACTCCAGATGAATGACACATTGAAAAAATCACGTAAGGTGGCCCTGTAGTGGCCTCTCCATTTCGTCTGACCACTCAGTCTCTAGTACATCTCATACCCGACAATGTGACAACAATGCCGGAGAATGGGCGTCTAGAGCCAAGTGGCCTTACTCTTCGAGTGATTTGGGTTATAGTATCACATGCTCAAATACTCTTTAGAGCCATCCCAAAGAGGTCATACTTAATCATATGGTGCTAAGAGAGTCACCTAATCTAAGATACATGTGGCACTACAAGGTTCTCCTAAACTAAGAGATGATATTTATCCCCAACAATTTGGCTCCCACTGCACACATTCGTGTAGCGGATCCGTGGAGTGGAAAGTGAAATTGTCGGAGATATTCTTCTACCCCATGAACATAAAATTTAAATAGAGTTTAAATAGAGGACTATGTTTAGTCCCTATGGTAAAGTGGTCGATGCTAGGGTAGTTAAAAACACATATGGCACATCCAGAGAGTACGAATTCCTTAAATTCCATAGCTCAGAGAGTGTTTCAGATGCTAGAACTTCTTTGAATGGTCAGAAGATTTATGACAACATCTGGAGGGTCCTAAAAGGGTACAGAAAAACTGATCGTGAGAAAGAGATCGAAGATTCAGTGGCTAATGGGCTTATCATGTACGCAAGCAACCTCCCTTACAACATGACTGAAAGAGACTTACAACAGGTCTTCTGCGTTTTTGGAGAAGTAAAGGCTTGTAGGATCCAGAGGAATCAAGCGACCGGTGAGAGCAAAGGAGACAGCTTTATTGAGTTCTCCACCAAAGATGCAGTAACTTGAGCCATGGCGTTGGATAGGATGGAAGTAAGGGAAATAATCATCTACATGGATTTAGGGAAATCGAAGGCCATGTTATCTGACAATTTCTCAGCTGGGAACAAAGGGTACATAAAAGCTGATCGTGAGAAAGAGATAGAAGGTTCAATGGTCAAAGGGCTTGTCCTATACGCAAGCAACCTCCCTTACAACATGACTGAAAGAGACTTGCAACAGGTCTTATGCATTTTTGGAGAAGTGAAGGCTTATGGGATCCGGAGAAATCAAGCGACTCGTGAGAGCAAGACGGTTTTATTGAGTTCTCCACAAAAGAGGCAGTAACTCAAGCCATGACGTTGGATAAGACGGAAGTTAGAGGAAAAATCATCTACCTAAGTTTATGGAAATCGAAGGCCATATTATCTGGCGATTTCTCAGCTGGGAACAAAAGTGTACATAAAAGCTGATCGTGAGAAAGAGATAGGAGATTCAATGTCTAAAGGGCTTGTCCTGTACGCAAGTAACCTTCCTTAAAACATGACTGAAAGAGACTTGCAACAGGTCTTCTGCGTTTTTGAAGAAGTGAAGGCTTGTGGGATCATGAGCAATCAAGCGACCCGTGAGAGCAAATAAGACAGTTTTATTGAGTTCTCCACCAAAGAGGCAGTAATTCGAGCCATGACGTTGGATAGGACGGAAGTAAGGGGAAGAATCATCTACTTGGGTTTAGGGAAATCGAAGGCCATGTTATCCGGCTGGGATGTGTGACACCCTTTAGATGAAGACATGAGCCTTAGTTCGTAGGACATGGGATGCTAGCGCCTAAATAAAGACATGGACCTTAATCTATAGGACCAAGGTGTGTGACATCCAACTGACGGTCTGAGCATGCCCATCAAACCCATCCACAAAAGGAGTGCCATCTGATGGTGTAGAGCTGACCAAAAGACTGATTCACAACGGGTTTGCCAACCCATAGATGCATTACCGATCATAAGTTGATCCACAAAGGAGGTAGCCAGTCCTAAATCATCGACAAGCCATTGAGATGATCCGCATAGAGAAAACCAATCCTAAGCTGCATAAATGTACGTCGTCCCTACCATGGCCAAGGTGCACACCGTTCAAAGATGGGCAGTGTTCTGTTTGCCATGGGAATAATGTCCCATAAAGGGGTTTTTGAATTGTAACCAATGTTTTTCTTTCTTTTTATTTTCCTTATCGCATCTTTTTTGTTTGTTGGGGCCTTGTACGTCTCCCTTCAGCCCTTTGTTCAAATCTACAGTTCAGCTCATTTGACAATTTTGAAAACGAACCCAACACCCGTCATTATTTTGGCGTGCGTGCTTCTGCAGGTGGTGGTTTGAATAATGTGCGGTGTTTCTCCTCCTAGAATACTCGGGACGCAATTTCCCTTTAGATATGGGTTTGCTCGTCCACATGTGTCGTGCTGGTTATTTTTTTTCGCGGTTGAGTTAACGTATCCTTTCGCCATCAATTTGCTGTATCCCTCGACCATTTATCATCATGCATTAACTACATTGTTATCTCCAAAGAGTCTTCAAGGAAGTCTCATTTTCTAATTCTATTAATTGCGAGTGGCATTCTTCAATTTTCCTCAACCTTCTGATTTCTTCCCAAAATTCGAGTGGCCTTGCGTTTCTCTTCCCCAAGTCTGCTTATTTGACAGCATTAGCTCTTCCACGGTTCTTGTTCTCTTAGTTTGATACCCTTACGGGTGCAATCAAGCTCTCTTGGAGGTCTCTTGGAGGTTGCTGAGTTTTTGAGTGATTTTATGTGTTTTTTCAGTTCAAATGTGTTCATTCCCTTAGTTTCCTGGTCTTAGAACGTGTCAATGAAACTTTTTTGACTTCAGATATAATGTCTTGGTTTTAGCTCGGTACGAGGACCTCATCAACTTCTTTCCTTTTCAAGCTTTACAAAAAGGTGGACGTGATTCTAAAGATGAGTGCTTGGCTTGAGTGTCGTTTGAAGAGGCTCGAAAAGAAGATGATACTCCTCGAAGCCCCTCCATCCGACTGGAAGGAAGTTGTTTTTGATTCCACCTATCCCATAGTGATGCCAATTAAATTTTTTAAAAAATCTTGTAATTTAACGTAATTTTGTATGAAATTTTATTTTCCTTAAAAACCACATATTTACTTTTGAGAGTTTTTTAATCTTAGAATCAATTATAAAAATATAAAATAGAAAAGAAGGATAACAAATATTTACTAAGATTTTTTCACTTTCTTTTCCACCTTATTAATTTGGATCTTGTACATTTGCCAAAGTATGTCCACAGCCATTTCTTCCTTTATGTGGTAATCCTTTTGGTAAAAAATGTATACTGTTAACTTTTTTTTTACACATAATAAAAGTTTATATTTTTTGTTCTCTAATTGACTACAAATTGTAAACAAAATTTTAAATATTAAAATATACATATTAATAATAATTAAGTTTTGTGTTAAATGACAAACTTGTAATTCATATAGAGATTTTCAAATAAGGGTTTATTCTTCTTCTCCCCATTCCAAAGTCCTTTTAAGTCGGTTTATAGTTCTTCTTATTCTTCTTTGTCGTTTCATTATTTTTCTTCTTCTTCTCTATCGCCAATTGTCAATGGACTGAGACTTCCTTCTTCTCTTAATCGGTTTAGGATTTATTTTCATTTTCCTTTTGTCTTTATCTAATTTTTTTTAATTTGTGTGTGTTTCAATTGCCGGGTGGCTAGAAAAAAAAACCTTAATCGCCAATCGCCTTAGAGGTTGCCGGCGGCAGATATGAATGATTGATGGACGAGAAAGAGAAGGTTGCTTTACAAATGATAGAAGAGCTTCACAATAAGCAAGGACACATGGTTCTAGAATGAAACTTATGAATTTTTTAATACACGATTTTTTTTGATGTTCACAACAATATATCAACTAATTTTTCATTATAATATACCAGCTTTAGAATTTTATCCATTTAGCTACATGAACTTAACAGAATGTTAATGACAGTTAGCTTTTAATTTATAATCAAAAATATTATTATTTAAGTAACAAATTATATTAATCTTAGTGGAAATTTTATTAAAAAATTATAAGAATTCTAAAAATTTCCAAAAAATCCAAAAGTTTGCGAAAAAATTGCAAAATATTAGATTTTATATTTCTATTTTAAAATAATGAATATAAGGTTAAATATACAAATGATTTACATTATATATGGATGATATAATATAATGCGTTATGAATGATTAAAAAATAATTTAATACATGTCATACATAAAACTAGGTCTGGACATTCGGGTACCCGTTCGGGTTCGGATCGGTTCTTTTCGGGTTCGGGTATTTCGGTTCTAGAGAATAGAACCCATTCGGGTATTTTGCTTTTTTTGGTTCGGGTTTGGTTCGGTTCCGTTCGGGTCCGGGTCGGTTCTGGAGATCCAAATTATCTAAAAAAAATTTAAAATAATTAAAATTTGATAAATATAACTAAAAATTTTCAAATATTCTGAGTATTTTAGTTATTATGTTCTAAACATAACTAATATATTTGGTTTATAATTGCAATTTTGAGTATTTAAGTTATTT
This sequence comes from Alliaria petiolata, assembly GCA_020283515.1. Lineage (NCBI taxonomy): Eukaryota > Viridiplantae > Streptophyta > Magnoliopsida > Brassicales > Brassicaceae > Alliaria > Alliaria petiolata. The sequence continues at coordinate 387,249,071 of JAHZTW010000001.1, forward strand.
AAAGTATAAATGCAACAAATGTTTTGGATATATAATTATATTTTGGGTATTTAACGTACCCATTCGGTTCCCGGTTCGGTTCCGGTTTGGTTCTGGGTTTTCGGATATAAAAATATAGGACACATTCGGATATTTAGGTCGGTTCCGGTTCGGTTCGGTTCCTTCTAATTCGGGTCGGTTCGGTTCGGTTCTTCGGATCCGGTTTTTATGCTCAGGCCTACATAAAACTATAAGAATAACATATATAAACTATATCTCTAAATAAAAAAGTATAGTGTAATGTATGGATTTTTATATTTCATTACACATTATTCCACTTCATTCAACATGCATCAAACTATATTTTCAACCACAAAAGAGATTGAGATTTCATAAACGTTATTGCATGACATATTTGATTAACAATATTTGAAGATTTAACTTTTTGTTTTTTACACTCATAACCTAAATTGTTATCTCAATCAAACTAATATGTTTTTACTTTATCAAAGAAAACTGTAGAGATTGAACCATTCAGCTCATTGCTTGATAGATTTATGCGCGATGTAGAGTTAAAAACAGAGGTTCCAACATGTTAGTTATTTTTCCTCATGTATGAAAGTGTTTTCCCAATTTAGCTTCATAAAGGTAGATAGTAGTAAAAAATTCATCTAACAAAATGTTGCTTGACATTAAGTCAGCCTCAATAATGAATTAGTAGAAAATATATGAAATTGTCAAAGGTGAAATCTTGTGATGATTGTATATGGTTTTTTTAGATTATTTCTTTCTAATAATTTTTTTTTAGTCTTCAACAATAGATAGTATCATATTCAATACAATATATTAGATTTATCAACTGTACAATGTTAAAATACAATATGATCATATTATTTTTCATAACACATATTACTTCTTTTCACAGAATTGAAAGGAACATTATTATGATATTGTTTCTTTTTAATTTCAATATTTTCCTTTTCATTAAATTTAACTTTCACATAATTATCCAACATTATTTTAACAATGTCCAACTAAATTTAATTTTCACTTATAAAACTTAAGTAGTTGACTTAATACACATGATATAATATATTTATAATTTTTTTTTAACCTTTACAGATATTTTTATAGTATTCACAAGTTTTATTATATACATAGTTTTAGTTGAAGTTTATACGCTTGATTTTTTTTATATATTTAAAATAATTTCTTTAACAATAAAAATAAAATAAATTGATCTCAAATGTTAAAATATGTTAACAAAATTCATGTGTTTTTTTCAACAAGCTTATGTTTATCGAGTTGTAAGGTGTCATTGATAGATCCTATTGAGCGGTTCCATTGACAGATCATATTGAGCGGTTTGAAGATAAAGAAGACGAACAATTAAAGAGATATGAAAAGCAAAAAGGTGAAAATGAATCACTGCAAGATAGTATCATATTGAAATACATCATATTAGATTTATCAACTCTACAATGTTAAAATACATTTGATCATATTATTTTTCCTAACACATATTACTTCTTTTAACAGAAATGAAAGAAACACAATGTTATTGTTTCTTCTTAACTTCAATATTTTGGTTTTTATTGAATTTAACTTTCACATAATTATCCAATATTATTTTAATTACTGTCAAACTAAATTTAATTTTACTTATCAAACTTTTGTAATTGAATTAATACCTATATTTTCAATTTTTTTTTAGCTGTCAAAGATATTTTTATAGTATTAAAAAAAACCATTCGATTCCCTGTTTTTAACAAAATAAACCTAATCTTCTTATTTCATATTTACAAATTTGACATAGATTCTAGAGTATATTTTTTCAATCTTTATGGCTACTTTATCTCTTTTGAGAATTTGCTTCAAGGTCTTAAGAGGCAAATGTTGAGGTTACTAATGTTTTATTTTCAACAGAAAAATATATCTTCAAACAATTTTGGGGTCTTGTCATGTAGAGTTTTAGATTGGACGTCTTGCAGAACAAAAGCCTTTAACCGCCTATATATGTTAAAATAACGCTCTTATAAAAATATTAGATAAATAGCCTTTTAGGACGATTTTGTTCTTCTGCTAACAAAAGTTAGTCTTTTCGGAATAGTAACGTACACATTATGACTTTAACGGAGACGTTAACACTTTGGACAATAAAATTACCAGAAACATCGTCAATAAAAATATAATTATAAATACTATATAGAAAATAACTAAACTTTAAACCCTTAAATATATACCCAAAACCCTAACTGATGATAGGTGAACCCAAACTGAAGATGGATGAACCCAAACTGAAGATGGATGAACCCAAACTGAAGATGGATGAACCCAAACCCTCCACTAAACCCAAAAATATATACCCTAAACCCCCTCCCTAAGGATTGGTGAACCCAAACAGATTAGTGTAAAAAATTTATATGTTGATATAAATTTTCATATGTTAACCCTGTTAAAATACTATTCATCTTTTTCGTTTGAGATAAAAAAAAATTTACATCTAATTTTCTTTCCCTAAACTCTAAAATTTAAATTCTAAATCTCTTTTTATAACTTAAAATCTAAACCCTAAATCCCTTTCCCAAACTAATTAATAAAACTATATTATGAAATATATACATGCACAAGTGTGTATTTTCTTCTTCACAAAGTAAAACCAAGATTTTTTATTTTGTTTAAGCAAAATCCAGATTTGGTTTAAGTAAAATCCAAATTTGGTCTACGCAAAATCCAAATTTGGTTTTTTGTATCATAGATCTCAAATATTTGATGAAGAAATAAAAGTTATAACTCATAGATTAGTAAGGGGGAAGATGGAAGGAGAGAGGGAGAGAGAAAAGAGAGAGGTAAGAGGGAGAAATATTAATGGAGACGAAAAATGAGAGAGAGAGGAAGTAAGAGAAAAGGAAGATAAGTCATTAAAAGCCCTTAAAAGTAAGAGAAATTTGGCAATATGGTACTTTTTGAGTTTCTAATTAAGAGAATGGGTACACTTATCTTTTTATTAGGAAAGAGTGTGCTTCTCTCTCTCCTAACCTGTAATTACGTTATACCACTTTGAAAAAATCGAAATTAACGAAACTGTCATTATTAATTAAAAAAACACAAAACGAACTTTTGTGCGTCATAAGTTATAAACATAAATTGCGGTTAAACCCATCCGTTGAAATCCACGGTTATTACTTGGTTTCTACTAACCGTTCTTAAAATCGGCAAACGGTGTAAAATCTGAAATACAAACTCTGGTTTTGAGTAATTAAATTTCTCCAAGACAGCTTTACCTTCCCCTTCGATTGAAGATCCGAGAACAGTTCTTCCCGACAAACGAGTTTTCCAAAACCCCAACCCAGTTGTCCTTAAATTGTAGTTATGGGTCGACGAAAATCAATCATTAGCCGTCCCGGAAGAAAACCATCCGAAAACAACCGAGATGGTACTTCAGAGTATGTCTCAGCCGGAGCCACCCAACGTAGAAGACTCTCTCAACACTGGGGCAATTGATTCCAAAGGTAAGTTCAATTAATAATATTCTGAAACTTTAGAGCGGCTTGGACTAATAGGTTTCATGCCTTGTTCAAAAAGGCGGGCATGACACTCCGCCTCGATTAACATCAACTCGGACAACTTAATCGGATGTCCATGTAATCAGGCACCTAAACCGATTACTCGGTTTAATATTCAATATTAACCGATTTATAAGGCTCACTTTTTGACCTTTATTAACTTTCAGATAAGTCTTTGGGCTTTCCGAAAGCCCATTTGGTGATTGAATCTAAGAGAAAATGTGTTAATTTATAGATCATGCTACCTTTCTTTCACTAGCCGATGTGGGAAGTAAGTTTTTCAATTTTATAAAACTTTTTTTCTTTTTCATATTGGGCTTTTTAAATACTTGGACTATTTGAATTGGATCAATTTTAATCTACTATCTATTAAATTATATTAAACTGTTAATAAAATTAATCTTCGACTACTCTCTAACTACTCTCTGATTTTTTGAAAAATCGCTAGACCGAGTGCCCAACTAACGCCTAACGAATTTTCGAGCAGGGGTTTCATGTAACTTTAATTATAGTTGAAAGAAATTTTATAAAATTCATCCACGATAGTTGGAGTTCCGGAGTTAGCTTTGTTGCTAGTAAGACCCAAATTAATAGGCATTGTAAGTTAAATTTACGCTCGGCATTGAAATTGCTTTTCCGGAAATGCCTTCTTATATTTGTTGCATGTGTGGAATCCTAAATAATGCCCTGTTGTAACAGACTCGAGGGACCACATCGGTGGCGAAGGGTGCGAAAGCAGTGGGTCTTCCAAAAAACTGCCTACCCATCTATTCGCCGCCAATTACTACCCAACGGGGGATCCCGGCTAAATATCTACTCCAAAGCGAACATGGTTGGGGAAGTGGTGTCGGCATTGGATGGGTCCGAGGAACTGGAAGAACTGCTACGGTTCCAGTTCGGCAGTCTATTAAGGTTGCCTGTTGCAAGATGCATCAATTCCGCAAAACTAATCTATTCCCTGATATCCCGTCAACTAATCACGAAGAAAAAAAAATGAAATGTGGATCGTTTTTGGGAGTAAACCTTTTCGCTTCTCTCTATCGGAGTTCAAGCGTATCACTGGCCTTATGTGTGGTCCATTCCCCGGAGATTACCACCCAGGTGAGGAAAATTCAAAGCCTGCCACCCCGGTCTCTGACCTTTATGAGTCAGATGCGTCTCCAAAAGCAGGGGAAGAAGAGACAGCAAAAAGCACCATGTCTCGTATGTGGCAAGACCTTTTTGGGAGAGATGATCCTTTCATAACTGCAGACGATGCCCTGCACATGCTGAAAGATCCTTCGTTGGCCCAGTGGAAACGGCTACCCCTTTCCTTGATCATCATTGTGGATGGGATCCTCATATGTCGAGAAAAGAACCTAACCATCACGCCCGTGATGCAACAGGATTTAGAGTCTGTTTTCGAGTTTTAAATTTATAACCCTATTGCATGCAAGTGCACAGATGTGCGATGTAGTATTTAGGGTGTCGAACCACGGAGACTATGATGCTTCAAACGAATTTGATAAAACAGAAAATCAATAGGGACGATCAAATTAAAAGTTGGTTTTGGAGAGGTGATAGTTTAGTAACTGAACGGAAATCAAGATGGTTTGTAAAACTATAAAACGGAACGCTGGGTTTCAGGGATCTCTCGGGTGTTTTACGGAATGATTCTATGATTGAAACACTTGACCTAGGCAAATCAATTCTACTGGTTCTTAAGCTCAAACACGAAAGTGGTCGGATCCCCCTTTCGGAAAACCAAACACCTAAACCTAAACTGCTCGTTCGCTCCCCTTCGGTAGCGACTTCGCAGCAAGATCAGCTATAAGATTAGGTTCAATGAAGCTCACAGTGCACCGCCGATATGCATAAGCATCCTTCGGTGCCTGCTCGTTTAAAACTATGTCCGGCCAATAGATTCAGCGCTCACGCGGTTCTAATGATCCTACAATCGATCCTTAAGTGGCCAGTCAAAGATTACGCAATAAGAAAGAATCCAAACGAAGAACAGTGAAAAGCATACTACCTACGATCTAACAACCTAATCGAATCAAACCATAAAATCCCTTGAGAAACCTCCTGCGAAACCCAACTATGAGACTACTCAGACATGGAATCAAAATTCATTATCATTGCAATAGGTAAAAATCTCAAAGGTTTGAAAAGAAAATAAAGGAAGTGATAACGATGCAGAGAAAGTGCAGAGAAGAGATGAAAGAGAGTATCGAATGAGGGCGACGAGATTGGGGACTGGAGAAAACGGCTTTCGCTCCTCTTCTCTTCCTCCTTAGCTGCGGCGCTCTTCTTAGGTTAGGTCTTGGTGGCTGGCTTCGAACTCCCTCTAAATAAGAGCAGCAACGTGTATTTATAGGTCTTTAGGTCCTCTTAGGCGTCACTTAGGGTTCCACAAAGTTTGGTGGACATCGGGCTTAATTTGGGCTTGAAAACGGGCTCGGGAACGTCACTTGGTCTGGCCGCGCCACGGGAGGTTCATGGGCCGGCCGTTGGTCTTCTGAGCTTTTCTGGCGCGGCCATCCTTCTTCTGAGGATGTGTTTGACGGGCCTTCTTGCTTCCTTCGTAACCTAAGATCCAACCGTGGGATTGGATTCAAACCACTTCGAGGTGAAAGCTAGTAGTTCAGGCTATCTTGTCATCAAAATTCAGCTTGATCCCGTGGTGGGAAGGTCTCCATCTTGTGATAAACTTCTGCCAAAAAGCTCATGTTCCGAAAATGCCCGTTTTGCTCCGTTTTGCCCCCTTTTTCCTAAGATTTCCTGAAAAGAGTCTTGAACATACAAATACTCGAAAACTACTAAATATACATTAAAACCTTAGTGAAATGCTTATAAAAGCATACACTTATGATGGTACAAATGGGTAAAATATGCATGTTATCAACTCCCCCAGACTTAAACCTTTGTTTGTCCTCAAACCAATCAGAAATCTAAGTAAGGAAAAGAGGTTTGAAAACGTGGAAACTCACCAATACTTGGGAACTCATCAAGTCTATCAATTGACCTGTTGAGCCACGTAACTCGGAATCTAGCTTTAAGGCCTTTGGGTCTAGGTACCTTGAGCTTTTCACCCTTCCCGGATACGCTTCACGGTCTCTTTGAGTATTTCGAGCTCCCTCTTGTTGACTCCTTTATTCATTTAGGCGTGCGGTCTCTATCGAGGGAGTATTGGTCGACGAGACATCATACTTTCTCTTCCAAACATCTAGACATAGACATTTCAGACACAACTCTCCTATTTTCTCTTCCCTTAGTCGATTTCTCCCTACTTTTCTAGGGTATCATTTTATTTTTTCTATCGACTTTCTTATTCCATTTTTTTTTTCTTCTTAGCTTGAGAATGATCACTTCTTTGAAGTTTACATGATTGCTGCGAACCGTCATTGTCCTTTAAGGAACTCTGGTTGCCATTCCCAAACTAAAACCTTTCTTTCTATTTTTTTTTTCTATAACAAGGAAAGATCAAGGAGAGGTTGCATTGCATCTACTTAGTCATGCTAGAGTCTAAAATGAAGGAAATTGGTGGGTTTTAACTCTTTAAAACTGTCAAATTCCTATTGTCACAAGATCATGCTTATTGAATCTATGTCCTCAGATCAGGGATTTACCTGGTGATTAGCAGCGGAATGAGTAGGTAAAACGAGATCTGGAGCGCCTCAGATGCTGCGCCTCTATAGCTAGTCCACACGCACACAAGACTGGATCAGGGATGCTAGTGCCTCTGGGAGCTTCTGAGTTTCTTACTTGACGGCTAGGGCAAGTTGCTTATTTGATTTCGTGGCTCTGACTTGTATATATAGGAGTCAAGCACGAAATCCCATAAACCCTCGGATTAACCGGTTTAAATTCAGTCATTAATTTAAACCCGGTATCATTAATCCCGAGTGGTGTCGATCGACACCAATAGGTGTGTCGATCGACACCCTCATATAAACTCAATATCAACGTGTGACGCTCACACATTGATGAGATCATTACTTTAATGATCATTCCCAGTATTCGTTATCCAGTTTGCTTAGGTGTGTGACCCTATAGGATCATATGATGCTGGCAATGAGTTCACAACTCATAAGTTATAAGCGGCTTCTAGCAAAGCATTATAATTACCCAGCATCACATGATAGTCTTATCTCGACTTCACAACTATATCAGAGTGTATACAAGTATGATCTCCAGGACATTCCCTTCAATCTCCCACTTGTACTGGAATCAACATATTCTAATAATCCCTTTGTTTCTATATCTCGATTTAGCATAAGGCAAGAGCTCGTGTCATCCTTATAAAGCCAAATCATGTTTATCGAACTCTGATTTGTACTGATAAAAACAAACGACTGACTTTCAGCTCGTTCGAGTGTGGCCACACTTTCCCTCAGTACCAAATCTTCAATAGGCCCAGAGATATTTATCTCCCGTTATATGGGAGGGACAAATTCCATCTTGTTCCATCCCCTGTTCCCTACGCACTTCATGATATGCCCAATCAATGTCTTAATAGTCACCAGTTACGGCTGACGTTTGACAAAGTCGAAGCAGACCAATTCATATGCAGGAAATCATGATGAACTCAGGTCTAAGGACTATACTCTATAGTCGTAATGAGAGACTCATATGACACTCATATAACAATCTTGTTGAGTTCTCATTGGCGGGTCATGTCCGATACTGTGTTTTCAACACATATCTATGTGATTGACTTTGATACCCCTATCAATGACACCATGAAACTTGGTCATCAGTCACATCACATACTAATCTTACGCGGTCATTAATGTCCCAATTTAATGACCTTCGACCAGGGAACTTAATAATTTATGACATTTATAACTTATAGAGTTTCATGATCAAATCACGCATTTGATGACCTATAAGAATGTCTCAAATTATTTTTGGGACTATTATTTAATTATCTAATTATGCAATTAAATAATACTGAAATAATCTTATTGAATAAAACATAACCCAAGTATGTTTACATGAACAACAAAACAAAATAAATAACTCCCACTCAAACTAAGATTACTGCTCAAGAAATCTAATTCCCATTGCAGCAACATGACTCTCATGCTTAGGCCGTGGGAGTGGCTTGGTCAGAGGATCAGCAACATTATCGTCCGCCGGAACTCTGCTGACCCTCACATCACCTCTCTCGATGATCTCTCGTATCAAATGATATCTTCTCTCCATGTGTTTGGACTTCTGGTGTGATATGGGTTCCTTTGCTTGAGCTATGGCCCCATTGTTATCACACAGCAATGCCACAGGCTCATATATACTAGGAATCACACCAAGTTCAATGATGAACTTTATGATCCAAACAGCCTCCTTTGCCGCTTCTGAAGCAGCAATGTACTCAGCCTCGGTCGTGGAATCCGCCACGGTGCTCTACTTGGAACTCTTCCAACTAACTGCACCGCCATTCAGACAGAAGACATAACCAGATTGAGATCGGGAGTCGTCTCTGTCCGTCTGGAAACTAGCGTCAGTGTATACACTCAGCACAAGCTCATCACATCCACCGTACACCAAGAACTTATCCTTAGTATTTCTCAAATACTTCAGAATTGTCTTGACGGCAGCCCAGTGATTCTCACCGGGATCAGATTGGTATCGGCTCGTCATGCTCAAAGCACAAGCGACATCCAGACGTGTACATAGCATGGCATACATGATAGATCCTATTGCAGAAGCATAAGGAATCCTACCCATGCGCTCTCGCTCCGCAGGTGTCGAAGGACACTGCTTATTGCTGAGAGTGATGCCATGTGACATCGGAAGCAAGCCCTTCTTGGAATCATGCATATTGAACCTGTGCAAGACCTTATCGATATAAGTGTCCTGACATAGTCCAATTAGTCTCTTTGATCTATCTCTATAGATTCTTATTCCAAGAATGTATGCGGCTTCTCCCATATCCTTCATTGAGAAGCAACTCCCGAGCCAAGTCTTTACAGACTGAAGCAATGAAACATCGTTTCCAATAAGGAGTATGTCATCTATGTATAGTACGAGAAATGCAACTGCGCTCCCTTTAGTCTTCTTGTAAACGCATGGTTCCTCTTCGTTCTTGTTGAAGTCAAACATTTTGACCGCTTCATCAAAACGGAGGTTCCAACTCCGAGATGCTTGCTTCAATCCATAAATGGATTTATGAAGCTTGCATACCTTTCCAGCGTTTTTAGGATCTGGGAAACCTGGAGGTTGTGTCATGTACACATCCTCCTCCAGAATCCCGTTAAGGAAAGCCGTTTTCACATCCATCTGCCAAATCTCATAGTTATGATGAGCAGCAGTCGCTAGGAGAATCCGAATAGATTTAAGCATGGCGACTGGGGAATAGGTTTCGTCATAGTCAATACCATGAACTTGTTTGAAACCTTTTGCCACCAATCTAGCTTTATAAATCTGAACGTTTCCATTCACATCGATCTTCTTCTTGAAGACCCATTTACACTCGATGGCTTTTACACCATCAGGTAAATCAACCAAAGTCCATACTTGGTTCTGTGACATGGAACCCATTTCGAATCCAGAGGCCTCAAGCCACTTTTCGGAGTCAGGGCCCATCATGGCTTCTTCGAAATTCGCAGGTTCATCGCTGTCAATGATCAACAGATCATGGCAGTGAGTTACGAGAAATCCATATCTATCGACCTCGTTGAGAATCCTTTCGGATCTGCGAACTACAGGCACCACAGGTGTTGGTTCCACAACCTCTTGTGAATCCAACGGCTGTGTTGGTTCCACAACCTCTTGTGAACCCAACGGCTGCTCTTCCTCATTAGGTTGAGTAGCGTCCTGTGATTCTCGAATCTCTTCGAGTTGTACTTTACTCCCACTGTCTTTCTTGGAAAGAAATTCTCTCTCAAGAAAGACACCATTCCGAGCAACAAACACTTTGTTCTCGGATTGGTTGTAGAAGTAGTACGCCTTGGTTTCCTTAGGGTAACCTACGAAGTAGCACTTATCAGATTTGGGTGCAAGCTTATCAGTTATCAATCGCTTGACATAAGCTTCACAACCCCAAATTTTAAGAAAAGACAGACTTGGAACTTTTCCAGTCCATATCTCATATGGAGTCTTTTCAACTGATTTAGATGGAACTCTGTTCAGCATAAACGCAGACGTTTCAAGAGCATATTCCCAGAAGGATAACGGTAGGTCCACATGACTCATCATCGATCGGACCATATCCAATAAAGTCCGATTCCTCCTCTCAGACACACCGTTCCATTGAGGTGTTCCAGGAGGAGTAAGTTGTGAAACGATTCCACAATCCTTAAGATGATCATCGAACTCTTGGCTCAAGTACTCACCTCCACGATCAGATCGAAGAGCTTTGATACTTTTGCCAAGTTCGTTATGTACTTCATTTTGGAATTCCTTGAACTTTTCAAAGGATTCCGACTTATGTTTCATAAGATAAACATAGCCATATCTACTGAAATCATCAGTAAATGTAATGAAATACCTAAAGTTTCCTCTAGCGCTAATGCTCATTGGGCCACACACATCTGTATGTACAAGGCCCAACAAGTCACTGGCCATTTCATTTCTTTTGTTGAAAGGGATTTTAGTCATTTTGCCCATTAAGCAGGATTCACATTTTTCAAATGATTCATAATCAAATGAGTTTAAAAGCCCATCTTGATGGAGCTTTTGAATCCTCTTCTCATTAATGTGGCCCAAAAGACAATGCCAGAGAAAAGTCGGGTTTGAGTCATTGGTTTTAAACCGTTTGTTAATTATGTTATAGACCGACATTGATTGGTTGAGAATATAAAGCCCATTCTCTAATGGGGCGCTACCATAGAACATATTATTTTGAATGAAAGAGCAACATTTGTTCTTAATCGAAAATTCAAAACCATTCATGTCCAAAACAGAAATAGAAATGATATTCCTGCTTATCGCAGGTACATGGTAGCAATTCTCCAACTCTAAAACCATGCCAGAAGGCAAAGACAAATGATAAGTTCCTACGGCTAATGCAGCAACTCTTGCTCCATTCACAACTCGCAGGTCCACTTGTCCTTTCTTCAACGTTCTACTGCTGCGCAGGTCCTGCATATTAGTACAAATATGAGCACCACAGCCGGTATCCAATACCCAAGAATTAGAACCTGAATATGAAGCAACATTTACTTCTATAACATAAATACCTTTAGATGTCGTCTCATACGACTTCTTCAGGTTCTTCAGACCTTCCAGGAATTCTTTGCAATTCCTCCTCCAATGCCCCGATTTCTTGCAGTAAAGACAAATGTCAGCATCAGTGGGGCCACATTTGGGCTTGGGACTCGGCTCAGGCTTGTCCTGATTCTCAACCTGGACAGCCTTGGCCCTTCCTTTGCCTTTAACGGGTTTCTTAAACCCTTTACCCTTCTGTACCATAAGTACTTAAGGTTTGGCCTTCTTGATGTTGGGCTCTGCCGTCTTGAGCATGCCGTGCAGCTCATTCAGGGACTTCGTCAGGTTGTTCATATTGTAGTTTAGAACAAACTGATCGAAGCTAGACGGTAGGGATTGCAGGATGATGTCCGTAGCCAACTCTTGGCTAAGGGGAGAGTTCAGTCGAGCCAGGTTATCAATATAACCCATCATCTTTATGACATGAGGACTCACTGGACTGTCCTTAGAAAGCTTGCACTCGATGAGAGACCTGACCATCTGGTACCTCTCAGTGCGAGCCTGCTCCTGAAACATAGATTTCAGGGTTGTGATCATCTCGATCGGTGACCCCGCGTTCTCGAACTGCTTCTGCAGCTCCGAGTTCATCGTGGCCAGCATCAGACAAATCACATTTGTCACATCATCCGAATGCTTTTCCCACTTGTCCTTTTCATTACTGGGAGCATTGGATCTCGGCTTATCAGGAAGAGACCTTTCAAGGACATAGTCCTTCTTTTCCTGTCTGAGAACTATTCTCAGGTTCCGATACCATTCCAAGAAGTTGGATCCTTTAAGTTTTTCCTTCTCAAGGACGGATCTCAACGAGAATGAGTTTGTGTTGTTGGTTAACATAGCTGAATCAAGAAAAGTAGAGAGTTTTATTAGTTTTGATGTTTCAAAGGATGAGAAATCTTAACAATTAAGAAGACTCACATTATATTCTAAGTCAATTTTCCTCAATTAGAATATAATGATCCAAGATCCATATTTCACTGAAATCTGAGTGAGCTTTGGCTCATCGCCCAGACTTCAGCTATTTAGGTAAGCAACTCGTTTGCTAATCATATCCAATATGACTCTTGTCTTGGATTGATATCATATATCAAAACCGATCATGTGTCTCCAGGCCCAAAACCATTTTGATAGCCCATTCAAACAAACCAATCTTTTAGTCATGTAGTACCACGATTACCACCTGCTGTACTTGTGTAATTGTGAATGCCTTGCTTTGGCAAGCCCATCACACAACAAAACAAGACTTGGCAGTTGACAAGAATTGGGAAGACTTAAATGCTTGATATTATGTTTGAGGAACGAAACATGTATCTCAACACATATCATATATGTATTTGAGAAAGATTAGAATTAATATTCTCTCGAAAAAAAAAACTTTTAATCTAATTAAGTTGATTAAGTTTGGAACGCCGAATCTGTTCTAGTGTCGATCGACACAACACCTTGTGTCGATCGACACCACATGATTCGAAATTGCGTGAAACCTTTTTCCGATCGATGTAATCGCGGTTAAATATCTAACCCGATTAAACCAATCAATTTCGGTTCAATCCAATTGAACCGGTCTCGGTTTAACGCATGTGTCGATCGACACAACCCTGGTGTCGGTCGACACCAGCTAACCGGTTTAACCGTGATAAAATCGATTAATTCCGATTAGTCTGATCGCATCAATCTGGTTTAATCCAATTGAACCGACGGCGATCGACGCGTGTCGATCGACACAACCCTTGTATCGATCGACACAGCGATTTCCGGAACGTCGATCAATAGATCGACACTTAGTGTTTTACGCTGCGGTTAAGGCCCGTGTCGATCGACACACGCTTGGTGTCGATCGACACAGCCGCGCAGAAAACCTAATTTTCTCTTCTTTTTTTTTATCAAAACGATTTTGACATAACAGATCTAACATGCAACTTCTAATGATTTCAAAACTCAAATTCGAATTCATTACACATGAACAGCATGTTACAGATTCAATTAAACATATGGCTCTGATACCACTGAAGGAATTTGGTGGGTTTTAACTCTTTAAGACTGTCAAATTCCTATTGCCACAAGATCATGTTTATTGAATCTATGTCCTCAGATCAGGGATTTACCTGGTGATTAGCAGCGGAATGAGTAGGTAAAACGAGATCTGGAGCGCCTCAGATGCTGCGCCTCTATAGCTAGTCCACACGCACACAAGACTGGATCAGGGATGCTAGTGCCTCTGGGAGCTTCTGAGTTTCTTACTTGACGGCTAGGGCAAGTTGCTTATTTGATTTCGTGGCTCTGACTTGTATATATAGGAGTCAAGCACGAAATCCCATAAACCCTCGGATTAACCGGTTTAAATTCAGTCATTAATTTAAACCCGGTATCATTAATCCCGAGTGGTGTCGATCGACACCAATAGGTGTGTCGATCGACACCCTCATATAAACTCAATATCAACGTGTGACAATCACACATTGATGAGATCATTACTTTAATGATCATTCCCAGTATTCGTTATCCAGTTTGCTTAGGTGTGTGACCCTATAGGATCATATGATGCTGGCAATGAGTTCACAACTCATAAGTTATAAGCGGCTTCTAGCAAAGCATTATAATTACCCAGCATCACATGATAGTCTTATCTCGACTTCACAACTATATCAGAGTGTATACAAGTATGATCTCCAGGACATTCCCTTCATAAAAGAGGAGTAAAGATCGAAGTACCTCAAGCCCCTTGGCGAGAAAATTTGATTCATTAGGTGCGGAGTCAACGCAAGATCCTTCGAGTACTCTAGAGATTAGAACTTTCTCCGCTGGAGTGATCCACTCGCCGTGTTCAACTTAGTAAACCTTACTTCTAAATCCGTGAGAATGGTCATTAAGGTCCCTTGTTCAAAATGACAAGTACCTAGCAAAGTTCATAGTTTCCGACTAAAAGAAAAAAGTTTTGACTCTATAAAACGACTCGATAAATGATGCATGTATGCATAAGACTCATCAAATAAGAGTATGATTAGTAATATAAGAAACCCCCCCAGACTTAAATCAAACTTTCCCCAGTTTGTTTAAATCAAGTGAGGTGAAAAAGATAGGTAAATTCAAGTACAAGCTTGTGAAGACTTACTTGAAAGTAGTGTTGGGTTTGGTATGTGTGGATGGGCGTGTGGTATGGTTGAGCTAAGGACTTGATCATTATCCTTATGTCCCTGCTTAGAATCGATTTGATTGAACAAAAGAAATCGAAAACTTAGCTCGAAAGGAAATGTGTTGCGCGGTTGAGCTTCCTTGCTTCGGATGGTGGTGGTTGGCTCGCCTTTGTTGTGAAGAACAGGCACTCCGCTTGTTGAGTACTCGTCTTGGTTCCTTGACCTTTGATAACAACGTGAATGAGAGATGGAAAATCTTCCGTCCTTGCGTCTTGAAGATTGCGTCACCTCAGAAACTTAACTTGAAGTTTGGGTCTATGCTGGACTATCCATTGATCTGTTCGGGATCCCGGAAGACAGGTGTTGCTAGTATGAACTCCAGTGCCATTTGAAATCCTTACTTGGCTTTGGTAAAGGTCTTGGTCGCAGAAGAGAGAAGCTAGTCTTCGGGAACTTTCCTCTTCGCGGTTTGGTGAAGGAAGTTGCATCTTCTTCCTTCTGGAGCTTGCACTACGGTTTTCATCCTCTGGAACTGTGGTGTTCTTCTTCGTTTTCGTGGATACAGGTCCGTTGAACGTGCTGGACAAAGTAAGTAGGGAGATGGATCATTAACTTGACTTGACTTGGATGGAGTCTTGTCTTGTCTCGCCATCTTTGATGCAACAGCAATGTGCCGCGGTTGTGGAAGTGATCTTTGAGGTCTTTAGGTCGTGTTCAGGCCATTGAATCAAGGAGGATACTTGAAAGGCTTGAAACAGGTTGAAGGAGATCCGGTTTGGTGAAGTCGGGACGGGGACGTCTTCAGACGAAGGCCGGCCGCGCGATAGGTTTTCGCGGCCGCGGCCAAGCGCCTCGCTTCCGCGCCATCGTGGCTCGTGGCGCGGCCAGGCTCCTTCTGGCCGGCCGACGGGCGGTTCGTCGCCCGGTGAGTGTTCTTCGAAACTCCTTCTTCATATTTTTGGTCTTTTTGGGTTTTTCTGATTTTTTTGTGCTTTTGGGGTTTATGAAAATGCTGTAAACTAAGAAGAAACCAAAACTAAAAATTAGTATGGTTAAGGAGATGAGAAAGAGAATACCTAAAATGGGTTGCCTCCCATTGAGCCGCTCTTGTTTAGAGTCTTTTAGCTAGACTTTCCGGCGCGTCAGGCGGTTGATGCGTCAGCTAAGTACATTGTCTCCCTTATGTCTTCAGACGTGGCTAGGTAGGGCTTGACTCGTTGCCCGTTTACGGTGAAAAAGCCTCCATTCTTATCCCAGAGCACGATTGCTCCATACGGTTTAACTTCCTTTATCGTGAATGGTCCTGGCCACCTTGACCTTAGCTTCCCCGGGAAGAGTTTCAAGCGAGAGTTGAATAGCAATACCTGGTCGTTGGCTGCGAACGTTCGCGGGATTATCTTCCTGTCGTGGTAGGCCTTAGTCTTTTCTTTATAGATCCTAGAGCTTTCGTAGGCCTTATGTCTCATTTCGTCCAGCTCGTGTATCTGGATTTGACGCCTTTCTTTGGCTGCCTTCAGGTCGAAATTTAATTTTTTGATAGCCCATTGCGCCCTGTATTCGATCTCGACTGGCAGATGGCAGGCTTTCCCGTATACCAGATGAAAAGGGGTTGTGCCTAAAGGTGTTTTGTACGCGGTCCTATAGGCCCATAAAGCATCGTCCAGTTTTGCTGACCAATCTTTTCGGTGGACTCCAGTCGTCTTCTGCAGGATCGACTTGATTTCTCTGTTGGAGATCTCCACTTGGCCGCTCGTCTGTGGATGGTATGGTGATGCTACTTTGTGCCTCACTCCAATCTTTTTTATTAGGTTGTCAAAGACTCTGTTTATGAAGTGTGATCCTCCATCGCTTATGACAACTCTTGGGACTCCAAAACGGGGGAAAATGATCGTCTTGAACATCTTGATAACTACGCTGGCGTCATTTATAGGGCTTGCTATTGCTTCCACCCACTTAGAGACATAATCGACGGCTACGAGGATGTACTGATTCCCATGAGAGGTTGGGAATGGTCCCATAAAGTCGATTCCCCATACATCAAACACTTCTACCTCTAATATGAAATTCTGCGGCATCTCATTTCTTCTGCTTATATTCCCCATCCTTTGGCAGGCGTCGCATTTCGAGATGAAGGTATGCGTGTCTTTAAACATAGTCAGCCACCAGAATCCAGCTTGCAGCACTTTAGAGACGGTCTTGAAGTTGGCGAAGTGCCCTGCGTAAGCCAACCCGTGGCACCCTTGTAGTATGCCCTCGACTTCCTCTTCGTGGCTCGCTCCATGCCCAGGATCGTTCAGGCCATTGTACTCACTAGTGGCCAGATTGGTCACCAATAGTCGCGCTCCTTTTACTGATTTTGATGAGAAGTCTCCATTGCTTGCAATATCTAGCGCGGCTTGGAGTTTCTGTTGACTCCTCGGTAGAACGTGCTGATCACGTGTTCATCGGTGAATCCGTGGTGCGGACAGTCTCTTTCATAGCCCTTAAATCGCTCCCATGCTTCGATAAGAGTTTCATTCCTTTCTTGTTGGAATCCTTGTATCTTGTTCCTTAGGAGATAGGAACGGGATTTAGTGTAGAAACGGTTCAGGAAAACTTTTCTGCATTCTTCCCAGGTGGTGATGGACGCAGGGGCTAAGGATCTCAACCACTTGCTGGCTTTTTCTCCTAAAGAGTAGGGAAACAGCATGCACCTTAGGTAATCTCCATTAATCTTGGAAATGGCGCAGATTCCTTCGAATGATTCGATGTGCTCGATGGGTTGCTCTGATGGTTGCCCTCGGTATTGGTTCTGCTTAACCAGGTCTATAATGCGTTTCTTGATTTCCAAATTATCTCCATCAGGTAGTGTCAACCGAAAAGGGTTTCGGTCTTGGAAGGACTTGAGGGGCGCGTCGAATTCTGAGATTGCAGGCGCGTCTTCGTCGCTCAACAAATCTTCTTCTTCTTCCACCCGTTGTTCTCCGTTTAGATTAAACGAATCTTCAAGAGCTTCGGGGTCTCGAAAAGTTCAGTAATCGTTCTGTTGATTTTCCGGTCTAGGATTCGTGAGAAGCAAATCAATAGTCCCCGGCAACGGCGCCAAAAACTCGATGCAACAGGATTTAGAGTCTGTTTTCGAGTTTTAAATTTATAACGCTATTGCATGCAAGTGCACTGATGTGCGACGTAGTATTTAGGGTGTCGAACCACAGAGACTATGATGCTTCAAACGAATTTGATAAAACAGAAAATCAATAGGGACGATCAAATTAAAAGTTGGTTTTGGAGAGGTGATAGTTTAGTAACTGAACGGAAATCAAGATGGTTTGTAAAACTATAAAACGGGACGCTGGGTTTCAGGGATCTCTCGGGTGTTTTACGGAATGATTCTATGATTGAAACACTTGACCTAGGCAAATCAATTCTACTGGTTCTTAAGCTCAAACACGAAAGTGGTCGGATCTCCCTTTCGGAAAACCAAACACCTAAACCTAAACTGCTCGTTCGCTCTCCTTCGGTAGCGACTTCGCAGCAAGATCAGCTATAAGATTAGGTTCGATGAAGCTCACAGTACACCGCCGATATGCATAAGCATCCTTCGGTGCCTGCTCGTTTAAAACTATGTCCGGCCAATAGATTCAGCGCTCATGCGGTTCTAATGATCCTACAATCGATCCTTAAGTGGCCAGTCAAAGATTACGCAATAAGAAAGAATCCAAACGAAGAACAGTGAAAAGCATACTACCTACGATCTAACAATCTAATTGAATCAAACCATAAAATCCCTTGAGAAACCTCCTGCGAAACCCAACTATGAGACTACTCAGACATGGAATCAAAATTCATTATCATTGCAATAGGTAAAAATCTCAAAGGTTTGAAAAGAAAATAAAGGAAGTGATAACGATGCAGAGAAAGTGCAGAGAAGAGATGAAAGAGAGTATCGAATGAGGGCGACGAGATTGGGGACTGGAGAAGACGGCTTTCGCTCCTCTTCTCTTCCTCCTTAGTTGCGGCGCTCTTCTTAGGTTAGGTCTTGGTGGCTGGCTTCGAACTCCCTCTAAATAAGAGCAGCAACGTGTATTTATAGGTCTTTAGGTCCTCATAGGCGTCACTTAAGGTTCCACAAAGTTTGGTGGACATCGGACTTAATTTGGGCTTGAAAACGGGCTCGGGAACGTCACTTGGTCTGGCCGCGCCACGGGAGGTTCATGGGCCGGCCGTTGGTCTTCTGAGCTTTCCTGGCGCGGCCATCCTTCTTCTGAGGATGTGTCTGACGGGACTTCTTGCTTCCTTCGTAACTTAAGATCCAACAGTGCGATTAGACTCAAACCACTTCGAGGTGAAAGGTAGTAGTTCAGGCTATCTTGTCAGCAAAATTCAGCTTGATCCCGTGGTGGGAAGGTCTACGTCTTGTGCTAAACTTCTGCCAAAAAGCTCATGTTCCGAAAATGTCCGTTTTGCTCCGTTTTGCCCCCTTTTTCCTAAGATTTCCTGAAAAGAGTCTTGAACAAACAAATACTTGAAAACTACTAAATATACATTAAAACCTTAGTGAAATGCTTATAAAAGCATACACTTATGATGGTAAAAATGGGTAAAATATGCATGTTATCAGCCCGTGTATGTGGATATGTTCTGCGATATGGAGTACTTCGTGTCATTTCCCTGGCGTAGAGAATCTTTCGCCAAGATGTTATCTAGATTAGTCCCTAATCCACCCAGTCCAACGGTAGAAGTTTCGGTCCTCGAATTTCGTAGCCGGCTGAAACAGCAAACCAGTGTCTGCTACGGTATTCCTCTAGCCTTACAACTTCTAACATTTGAAACTTTTCCTCTGCTGTTGAACAAGATCCAGAACCTGATAAAACGACATCGTTTTGGGAGGAACCACACACCCTTGCAAGAACCATAACCCTCCTTCACATGAATGATGTTCGCGCCGTTGAAGCGGTCCCTCAGGTAAACATCGTATCCTGTCAAATAGAAAGCAAAAAAGTGCAAACATTGTTATTATTGTAAAGTTGCTGTCTCTTATAGTGGTTGTCGATATTTGGGTACGGTGGACGTGCACTATGGTGGTGGATGCTGTTATTGATGTATTGTGCACTGTATAGAATGTGTATGGTGGATGTTGGTGTTATAGGTGTATGGCCCTTGCCGTATACGTGGTGTCTGTCGTTTATTGGCGTACGGTGTACGTATGTTTCCGTGTACGTGGAGACTAACCCGTCTAATGTGGTCATTTGTGCATTTGGAAATTGTTGACAGTTTTGGAGACGACGTGGAGGCAGAGGTCGAGTGGGATGATGAAGTCGAAGACGAGTAAGTATCGTTGTTGTTGGAATTTCATAGGAGTGGATATGTCTTCAAAGAGTCAGATTTCCCAGACGGTGACTCCCTATCCAAATAGCGTCCGAAGTAGGTGGGGCTGCTAAAAGAAGACTGCTAAGTAGAAGGCAAAAATTAAAGAAGGAAAAACAACATCGGGAGTCAAGAAGTGGGGCTCCTAAGAGGCCCCACCAAGTAAGGTCCAAGGAAGATATGAAGGCTAAAGGTTTAGTTGAAGACCAGGTTGGTTGCGTCGTAGAAACCTTGAAGACGTGGTTGGAAGGAAAGTTCTCAAAATTGAAGCAGGACATATTGGATGCGGTGATGGTGGATGGGGAATCTAAGAAACGAAAAAAAAAAACAAAAGATCATGCAGTTCAAGTCTTTGAGGATGAGGTAGGTAGGGAGACACCGAAGGCGAGTATCCTGAAAAAGAACAAAATGAGGGGAACTGAAACCGACAAGTTTGGAAGGAGGCGGTCTGCTAGGCTAAGGAAAGTGGATGAGATGCAGAAAGATTCGACTGGTGGCGGTAACGGAGGAAAGAACAAAAAAAGAAAGTTGTATGTTAATGATGATGATGATAGTGACATGGGTGATAATGATGTTTGAGAAAACTACGGGGCCACATTCGACATACTAGAGGATGTTAATAAAAAAGGAAATCCGGAAGAAGAGGAAATTGGGCATGAAGTGGAAAGAAGGAATACTGACCAAGCTGGGGATGACGAAGATGGAAAA
This sequence comes from Alliaria petiolata, assembly GCA_020283515.1. Classification (NCBI taxonomy): domain Eukaryota; kingdom Viridiplantae; phylum Streptophyta; class Magnoliopsida; order Brassicales; family Brassicaceae; genus Alliaria; species Alliaria petiolata. The sequence goes on from JAHZTW010000001.1 coordinate 387,269,991, forward strand.
GATGAGCAAGAAGGGGATGCAGTGAAAGGTGGGAAAACTTGTGGAGACGGTGGAGATGGGAAAGATGGTGAAGCGGTGTCAGGTGGGAAAGATGGGAAAGAGGCAGGAGGGCGAGAAGAAGAAGGAGGTAAAACATCTGAACAAATTGTAGCAGCGGAAGAGACAGGAGAGATCATGGAAGAGGACACCGTAGCAGAGGAAGAGACCGTGGCAGGGGAAGCAAGAGATGTGTTGGGGTCGAATGTACCTGTCATCCACAATGAAGAGGTAATTTGATATAGCTGATATAAAAATTGTGAACTAACTAAAATATAGAACGAAAAGTAATCTGAGATTGTGTATTTTTGTTGTAGATGGAAGAATCAGATAACCTGACTGCAAATCCTTTGCAGATTTTTGTCTCTGAGTATTCACATGCCCGAAGTGAGGCTTTGCCCCCCTGTCTCCTCAGTACGAGACTCCACCTTAACAGCCGGAATACCATGAAGGTGATAGTTATCAGAGATGGCGCAAGAAAATCGCGTACCCCAGAGATCGAACATACTAGGTGGAGTGTACACTGGTGATCCCCGTGTGAGAGCCCTATTCACAAGTCGTACTAAACCTGCATATAAGCCAATCCAAGACGTCTCGAAGTTGGAGTTCAGAACATTTCGAACCCTTCTCAATGAATCAAAGAAAAAGTAAGCTGTTGTATTAAAGTATGGATAGGAACTTTAGTTGGTATTTAAAGTTAGGTTATTAAAAGTGATATTTATTTCCTGTAGGTAGTTTGAGCTTGTCACAGGACACAAAGTTTCAAATGGATTTTGCCTAACCATGGTTAGGAAAACGAATTGGGTGACTACGGAGGTAGGCAAAGATTTATGATTGGTCATACACCGTTTATTCAGATGTACATATGAGATAATATTTAATGTTGTGTATGTGGATTACAGCATATGCAGATCAAAATGAGTATGTTGTGGCGTCGTAGAGGTGAAATAATGTTGAAAGACAGAGCAGCGTTCGTAGACACCGCATTCATCTCGTTGGTAGTATCGGCGTACATGGACTTCAAAAACGCTGAAGACAAAAGTTGTTTTGATTGGGGAAAGAACGTAACCAGCTATGTAAGGGGAAAAACCAGCAGGTTGAAGAACGTCAAGTCAGAGTTCTTAAAGAATGTGGACATTGTGTACACCCCCATGATCTGGGGGAACGATCATTGGGTTGGGTTGGTCATCGACCTGCGTATGAAGAGTATTGAGGTTCTCGATCCATTCGTGGAGCACAATGATAAAGATGAAGACGTGGTGGGTCACATTGAACCAGTGATTCATAGTATGCCATGGATTTTTAAGCGCATTTGCCGACTGCTTTCATTGAACACATGAGGACGAAACCGTACATTTGGACCCGTTCAGCTGATATCTATCAAAACAAGAGGACGGGGATTGCATGCAAAATTCCTAGAGATGCATACTGCAGGGCTTGGCCATGATGACATGTGGTCGATCACTTACAAAGATGTTGATCGATTTAGGGAGAAATTCGCGATGGACTGCTACGAAGAGTTTGTATGCAGTGCAGATGTTACAAATAGATGAAAAGGTGGATGGTGGACAAAAAAACTTTTGACTGTTTTATGGAGTTGTATTTGTATTAATTGTAGTATGATAAAATCCTGTGGGAATTTGTAGTGGTATTCAGCTTTAGACTTTTGAACTTTGTCTATTGATATTGTAATCTTAAAATTATTGCCATTGAAAAGTCTGTGGTGTTTATTTATGTGGTCAGTTTGTTTATGTACATGTAGTTTACCTTTGTATAATTATTGACCTCTGATAATACATTTTTATATATGTTGTACGCGTAAAGGAAAAATAGAGGTTGTTATAAGTAGCAGATAATATTAAATATAATTAAACGGGCACAATAGAAATTGTTCTGCTAAATAAAAGAGATGGTGTACTCAGTTTCTTAGTTACAAACTGCAAAGGTACCCTATTGCCGAATTTTTGGAAATAAAATTACATTCACCAATTATCCATCGACGTTCCAGTTCTGACGACAAAGACGATGTATCTGAAGAACATTTCACAATCTTGGGCCCAGCGACAAGACGCACATATGTTAGCACCCTTAAAACCATCTGAATCCCACGACAGATAGGGATCTAGCTCACCACACGCGCAATCCCAGAGTATTATAAATTGTTTATTTGTGTCGAACATCCTCCTCTCGAATTCATCCGGTTCTTAGAAAACATACCCTCGGCGACCCGCGTTGACGATTTCCCGGATAATTGTCCTCCGTCTTCTGCGAGTTAGTTTTGACAAATGTGCATCCCCCTCGGAATGTTCTTCGCGGACTGCTTTCATAAACATCCCATACACATATGTAGCGACATCATATCCTTCTTCCGCAGATTTCTTGATTTGTTCAATACCGGACGAGTTGTGACAAACGAAATGGTCTTGCAGACCCTTCATGAATATAGATGTCCGATTCCCAGCATCATAAAAAACTTTCAACTAGTCCATGAAATTGAAAAATCCCTCGAGCGGCATCTCCATATCCACGGGGTCCACAGCGCTGTAGAAGGCTTTCGTTTTTGTACAGTTGTTGAAGCGCTTGCAAACCTCACAGAGCTTCATCATATCTTGTAAACAACGACTGGTACAAGCGAGTATTTTCTCTAATAATTTGTCTGGAAGGCACATAAGATAAGAGAACGGAGTTTCGTTCAGTTTATGCCTGCTTGAAGACATGACTTTTAATGAAACAAAAGAAAAAGAAGAGAATATTTTTTTAATGAGTAGGAGAGGATTGTGTATAGGTATTCATACAATCTTTAAATACATGTCGATTTGGTGAACTAAACATGATTTTTTGGGTACAACAATTGTAAGTTATCGTTACATATTCATGTATTTAATAACCACACGTCGGTTCGTAATTACAAGTTATTAATACAGAAGGGACACGTCGGTTGGAAATATATATTATACAACTATCATTCACAACACTTAACTGTTAAAAGACGTGTTTTTATATAGCCTGAAATTGAAGAACGTCATTAAATTAGATGTTAAAGGACTTGTTTTCATATACCATCCATAACTACCATCCTCATACGGGTAGACGTGTACACCATTAAAATGTTAACCTCAATACGCTTATAAGTGATATATCATGGTTTTTACTCATTTTTGGACCATGATATAAGTCTTTTTATAGAGTCATTTGGTACTTTTAGAGTCCTATTAGAGTCTTTGCAGGTTGGACTACGTTTGGAGCATAATTGGAGATTTTGGATCATTCTGGAGCATTGTGGAAGAAGCTGCAAAATGATGAAGTCATAAATCCAGATTTTGGAATGAGTGTCGATCGACACTAATTGGTGTCGATCGACACCAATCGTGGATTCCTAAAACCGCCTGATTTTACAAGTCTTGAAGAAAAAAGAAATTTGCCTAGAAGATTTCCTTATTTACAAAAGTGCTCCAGCTCGTGTTTTAGCCTATAAATATAGTTTTTCAGCCATTGTTTAGGCTACACACATTATTTTAGAGAGAGATTTTTAGAGAGATTGTAGAGAGAAGAATTTGACTTCTTCAGAGCAAATTTGGAACTCCTTTGATTCTATTGATTTCTCTTATGCTTTCTATTCAAATTATGATTTCTGCTTCAATCACCATGTCTGAGTAGTTTTCTAGTTAGGTTTAGGGTTTTTCAAAGGTGATTGATGAATTGTTAGGTCGAATTAAATTGTTAGGATAAAATCATTAGAGTTCTTCATCTGGATTTGTGTTTATTGCTTATTCTAGCTTCATGACCTAGAATCTGATCTTAGGTTAATTAATAGATGCGAGAGTATTATTGATTGTCTGAACTAGTATTAGATGAGCAAAATACCTATTCGCAAAGAGATTTGGTTTAGGGATTTTGTGATCAATCGAACCTGAACTTTAATGCTTGTCTGAATTGATAGGATTTGCAAAGAGATTTGGAATTCTAGGGTTTAGTCATAGAAAGTCTTCGCAGCGAGAGTTGGTTGATTTTATTGTTGTGTTTCGAGTTCTAGAACGGATCTTAATAATTTCCTAACATTCTGTCTAGACCTGCAATTTAGATCACCTGAGAATTTCCCTGAACCTAGCGTTTCTTCTGATTTTAAGAAACCTAATTCGTGATTGCTCGTTTACTTCCTGCTTTAGTTTACTTTCTTATTATTCGATCGAGCATAATCTGAACTTAGAAACCTTAGTGTAGCATCTACTTCCCTTGGGATTTCGATACCCCTTATACTACGATTGCATTTGTTGTGCACTTGCAGTAGTTTTATTAGGGTAAAACCTGAGCCCTATCAATAAGTGCAATAATTTTAACTGACATTTCCATCCACGTGCAATAAATATTGTGTATATACTGACTACCTCATATAAACAACTTCCAATAGGTGTATTAATGGAACCCCTCCAAATCGTCATAGAAACTCATCTATATATCGATATTCTGACGAATGCAAAATCCTTTCCTATAAACATATGAAAAAACAATTGTTTTACCAGATTAAATCCTTTCTATTATCATTGAAAAAATTGGTTCAGAAAATGTTTGGGACCTTTCGCCGTTTGTAAGAGCCGGTAAACGGTCCCAAAATATTGTGTACGGGAGGAATGTTCTTCACACTTATGATTTGTTTAATATGTGTCGATATCCCAACGAAAACATCAGTCATGGAAGAAGATGCAGAAATTTCTTCGTAAAGTGTTTCGAGCAAGTTAACCATCAAGCCATTTACTACAAAACTCTTAGGCTGATTCTAACCTGCGATGACATAAACAGTGGAATGAAACTCTTGCGACGGAATGTTCCATTTCACGCTGATGCCACACTCGCATCAGCTATGATTCGCGTTTGTCTTGGGGAATCTCGTCAAGCAACCCGGTTATTTAAGCAAGTTGCTATATACCACAGACCCCTAAATTCGACATTGGTTTTTTTTTTATATTGGAGACGATCTAATAAAGCAGATGTCATGGTTCGATCTTCCTCATATCAATAACTATTTCCGGTCGTTTCGTACATTAGACAACGAAATTGAAAAATGGAGTGAATGTGTGTGAGGGCATGGTGACCCAAATTGCAAGTTCTGCTACCTATTGTGGTGCGCCCGCCGTGTTTGCGCAATGTTGTAATGTGTTCAATGCGTTAAGTACCTTCAAAATGTATTTCTCTATTTCTATAACTATGTTACGTTTTTTATGTAGTGAACATATTTTTTACTGTTCATTTGGGGTTTCGTAAAAAAATCATCCGTACAGTGGTTCTGTTCGTTTATGTACTAAAGAAATATAATGACGTGTAACAAATTTGAAATGGTTTGAAAACGTCAACAAAGTTAGATAATTAAAGAGAAGAAAATTTTGAATTTATGAAATGTCTAATCAATTGAAAACCATAGTGACGTACACTGTACACAAAAAATAATAATTCTATGGTGAATTTAATAGACCGGGAGAAGCCACGTATCAATCCTATCTTCTCGTTTTGTGTTCTCTCTTTTGTTAGCTTTTGCTAAATGGTTAACAAAGATAATCAAAGCAAATACCAGAACTTTTTTATCTTCTTCTCTCGAAAATCTAGATCGAGTTACTCATCTTTTACATGGCGACAGCGTCAGAATCTTCAAGCGGAGCCCCTGGGTCACAGATCGTGGGGATTTCAAGCAGTCCATTGTGTAAATATCTTGAGACGCCAATGGTGATGACATCTTGGACATACATGAACCCTGGGCGAGAGTTCTACAAGTGCGCCGTTGTGAACTACCGTTTCGATCTCGGTTGCTCCTATTTCAAGTGGGTTGACCCAGAGCTCCCACATGGTTGCCAAAAGCTAACGCTGATCAAGGCACGAGACAAAATCATTGCCCTCAAAACGGAGCTGGACTACTACAAACTACGAAACAGTGGCCACGGTGTACGGGGCGGACATAACGAGGGAAATCCAGAAGTTGCAGCGGAGGGTGGATCAGACGTTGTTGGTGGTATGATGGCCGCTTATCTTCCCAAAATGTCAACGGTAGGTGTTTATCTCTCTGCCACAATTTGCCTCTTCTCAGTTGCTACCTTTATTTGCGCCTTAAAGTTATGAATTGAAGTTTGCCTCTTCGTATGGTTTAAGTCTTTCCTGGACATGTGCTTGCTATGTATTCGGAAATTAATCTGTAAGGTATTTTATATGTTTTTATGTTCTTACGTACTCTCTATGTTATTTTGTATATTTTATGTTCTCACGTACTCTCTATGTTATTTTGTATATTTTATGTTCTCACGTACACTGTAAACGTGTACACCAATAAACTGTACACCTTCAGTCGTACACCCAAATCCTCTATATCCTAAATTAATGTGTACAAGTAGAGCAAATACATTAACTACATCATTTTATTCTTTCTCAACTACTACTAGCAAATCAACAACTACTAGTAAATACATTAACTACATCAGTTCCACCTAAAAATCAACTAGTCCCAATGTCAATATATATCCCCACTTACTTTATTTACAAACTGGACGAACCAAAAATAATTTCACCATGGTGCTACCCGAGTTACCAGACGAAATACTTTCTAAAATCCTTGAGAAGGTTGGTGAAGAAGCTTTTTGGATGCTGGGGCCGTTTCTAAGAGCCGGCAAACGGACCCATCGTCTCGTATACGGAAACAATGTTCTTCGCACCTGTAGCTTGTACGCCATCTGCCGAGATCCCATTGACATATGCCCCGGAGGGAGAGGCTGACATTTCTTTGAGAAGTGTCTCGAACAAGGTAATAAATACGCCATTTTTTACGAATCTCTCAGGCTCGTTATACACTGTGGAGATATATATGGTAGAGTTGACCTCATGGAACTTATTGTCCCAAATGACACCCATGCAACCTATATGGAATTTTCTGCGTTTTTCGTGGGGATTTTGAAAAAACTAGCCGACTATTCCACGACTTCGCAGTGAAACACGTACCACTAACATCAGAAAGCGTAAGACATATTGGGGAGGAGCTCATCTACCAGATATCTTGGTTCTATCTTCCATTCATGAATGAATAAGTACTTAGAATCATTCACTTATCCTATCAACGATCTAGTCAAGTTCCCTGACTGTGCTTTTGACCATAATCCTAATTTTGACACATTTTGCAGCGACTGCTACTTACATTGGTGCACGTATATGTAACATGCTATAATGGTTAGTCCGAGCCCTCTCTTTAGCTTTTTCCTAACGTATGTATCTTTTATGTATATTTCTCTTAAAATTTTAGACTCTGCAATATATTATGTTCATCTCTCCTACTATGATAATGTATCTTTTTGTCAGTTTTAGGCGTTGGTGTAAAGCATAATATGATGTACACAACCAGTTGGTGTACACAATCAGATAGTGTACACAATCACTTTCTGTACACAATCACTTGCTGTACAGATATATGTTGTTGTAAACCATTCCTTTGTGTAGAGACACCGCTACTGTACATAAGCCATTGATGTACATAATCTGCTAGTATACTCAATGCGTTAGTGTACGTAGTCACTTCAAAAGGTGTACAGCGTTCATTTTAGTTTAACATAATAATTCATCCCACCCAACATCCAGCTTGACAAAGCTTCCCGCTATTCACAACAAGAAACCAAATATTCCCCAAAAAACATCCAATTTCTCAAAAACACACAACTTCTATCCCAAGGGAGAGACGCAAGTTGCCCGGTTATGTCCCTCTACTTTACACCTGGTGCATTTGTTAATCTTCGCTCTTTTCGTTGGCACCTGCACAAGTGAAGTGAGACACTTATGAATATAAAATATAAATGTCGTAATCATTTTTAAACATAGCGACTCCAAGGGAAATTATTTATGTTCATGGATAGGATACCGGCATCTCCCCATCTGAAAGTTTTTTTTTTGTTGGTGACCTCCCTGGCGGACGCTTAGTCTTAGCATGCTTAATTTCTACACCCTCTGACACCTCCCTCGGAACATCAATGTCTTCTGGGTCTGGAACATGCAAAAGAATGCCTGATAATGTATCCTCCCATGTTTTTTTCGGATGCAAATCACCGACTAAACTCGTATACGACAGGTGCCGAATGGTCGCTGCTGCTATTGCGTGTCGGCAGGGTATTAAAAGCATCTGGAATTCCCGACAAGTACATGTCCGTTTTTGCAGGGAAACATGGTGTTGTACACCGGACCCCGCTGTTACTTCGAAATCCCACGCGGACAGTTCTAGGACGGGAAGTCCTCGGGATAAATCAAACTGCTTAAACAGCTCTTTTTCAACTTCTTGCAGAATAAAACCTTGCATTTTCGTTATTTTTGTTCGTCTACTCTCATGCCACATGCTTAGAATCCGCCGGATAAACTCAAAAATGACACGATTGGACAATCCCTGCAGGAAGTAATGCATTGTTTAGTGACTCTGCGATGTTACTAGACATCAAGTTATATCTCTCCCCCCTCGAAGTAACATCTTGGCCAATGCTTTTTATCTACACTCTCCATGTACTCCCAACAATCTATATCCACTTCCTTCAGCGTCGCATAAATCTTTTTAAATTGAGAAACTCGGAATGCATCTCCTGCCAAACCAACCATCTCCGTTTGCCGTTTCTTTGTAAATTTGTTCTTCACATTTCTCTGCAGGTGTACAAGACATGCATCGTGTTTTGCGAGTGGATACCAGGCATCCTTTGCGGTATAGATAGAGCTGCATCTATCCGAAATTATTGTCAAACCTTCACTGTCTCCAATGATCTCTATTAACTTTTCGAAAAACCACGACCAAGACACCTCATTCTCGCTGTCCACAACGGCAAAAGCTATAAGGAATATTTGGAAGTTCGCATATTGTCTACTTGCTGTTAGTAGACACCCTTTGTATTTTCCAAACATGTGCGTCCCATCCACCACCACAACTTTCCTCAAATGCTTCCACCCGTCAATACAAGCCTTCAGAGCCATGAATGCGAACTTAAACCGTGTATCTCCATTTTCGTCCACTTGTGTATGCAAATGTGTAATTGTTCCCGGATTAGCATAGTTCAGTACGTAAAAATACATCGGAAGTAACTTGAATGAATTCTCCTCTGTTCCATGAGCTGTTGAAATTGCCAACTCTCTTGCTTTCCAACACTTCCAATATGAAGTTGTTACCCTATGCTCCCTTACGATTGCCGGAGGTAAATCCTTTGTCGTGGTCCAACTAACGTCGAATCATACTTCGACCTCAACAAAACGGCAATGACTTTCGCTGTTGCGTGCTTCGAGAACTGCCCTCTACTATCCGATTCGCACACGAGTCAAATTAGTCTTCATAACCTCATAAAGTTCCGAACTTCCAACTTTATGCCCCTTCACCTTCCAATCACAGCTAGGATCAATACATCTCGCATCCACATACAACTTCGCATGGCGGTGGTATCTGAACTTAAAGACCAACTTTATTGCATATATTGCCAATGTTATTTTAAAATGCTCTTTGTTCTTGAACATTCTCCCTATGTATATCTCATCACCTCACACCTCAAATCAACATCGTGTATGTTATATGGGACACATCCCATATCATTAAACATAGGAGGCGGATCTTCATATCCATATACATTTACCAACCTCATGCTTTTCTTCACCGACTCCCATCCGTTTTCACGTTTACTTAAACCTTTTCCTGAACTTGGCAAAGAAGGTGTATCCTTCAAATCCTCTTCACCGAAAGGTGGATCCTTCAAATCCTCTTCACCGAAAGGCAGATTCAGAGGCATCTTTGGCATACAAGGTGGATTATCCCCCGACTTTTGTATAGGTGGAGTCGATTCTTTTTTCTGGAGGAGTTTCTAATTTAGGGTCAGCGGCAGTTTGACCACTTATATTTCTATACCTTGACGATGACTGGGGTGGTTCCTCAGCAAAATCATCATCCCCAAACACAGGGGAATGTCCATTCAACATATTCTTGCAAACTGGAACATTTGAATTCTCAACCCCGAAATGTGGATCCTTCAAATCCTCTTCACCGAAAGGAACATACAGAGGCATCTTTGGTTTACAAGGTGGCTTCTTCCCCGACTTTTGTATAGGTGGAGTTGATTCCTTTTCAGGAGGAGTTTCTAAAAAAAATTCAGGGTCAGCGCCAGTTTGACCACTTATATTTCTATACCTTGACGATGAATTGGGTGGTTCCTCAGCAAAATCATCATCCCCAAACACAGGGAAATGTCCATTCAACATATTCTTGCAAACTGGAACATTTGAATTCTCAACCCCCTCTCTGTGATGTCTCGAAAACTTCTCCAGCTCCACCTGCCGAATCATCTTCTTCGTCGTCTCCATCCACCTCTGACAACTGATATATCATGGTTTTCACCCATTTTTAGACCATGATATAAGTGTTTTTATAGAGTCTTTTGGCTATTTTCGAGTCTATATAGAGTCTTTACAGGTTCATGTACAATTGGAGACAAATTGGAGATTTGGAAACATTTTGGAGCTTAATGGAATGAAGTCACGAATTGCAACACGATGAGTGTCGATCGACACCAGGTTTTCCAATTTCCAGAATCGAAAAGTTTCCATATTTTGAAGAAAAGGAAATCTCCAAGACTTTTCCTAATCTTCCAAGGAATTGAAGATGCGAACCTACGCCTATAAATAGAGTTTTTCAACCATTGTTTAGGCACAACACACACATTATTTTAGAGAGAGTTTTTTAGAGAGATTTTAGAGGGAAGAATTTGTCTCCTTCAGAGCAAATTTGGAACTCCTTTGTTTCTATTGATTTCTTTTATGCAAACTATTTTATTCATGATGTTTTCTTTATTCACCATGTTTGAGTAGTTTGCTTGTTAGGTTTAGGGTTTTCAAAGGTGATTGATGAATTGTTAGGTCGAATTAAATTGTTAGGATAAAATCATTAGAGTTTTTCATATGGATTTGTGTTTAATGCTGATTTTAGCTTCATGACCTAGAATCTGATCTTAGGTTAATTAATAGATGCGAGAGTATTATTGATTGCCTGAACTAATGTTAGATGAGAAAATACATATTCGCAAAGAGATTTGGTTTAGGGTTTTGTGAACAATTGAACCTGAACTTTAATGCTTGTTTGAATTGTTAGAATTTGCAAAGAGATTTGGAATTTTAGGGTTTAGACATAGATAATCTTCGCAGCGAGAGTTGGTTGATTTTACATTAGTGATTCGAGTTTGAGAACAGATCTTAATAATTCCTAACATTCTGTCTAGACCTGCAATTTAGATCACCTGAGAGTTTCCCTGAACCTAGCGTTTCGTCTCCTGAATCTAAATCGTTTAATTGCTTTCTGTCTTTTAATTCCATATTATTTCTTAGCTTAATTCGAAATTAGAAAACTGATGTGTGACTATCCCTTCTCTGTAGATTCGACCCCTAAGTACTACAACTGATCTCTTAATTTGAGAGAGTTGCTTTAGGGTAAATTTGATCTCTTCAGAATCATCATCATCATCGTCTTCCTTGTCATCTTCTACAGTCTCGGCTTTCGAATCATTTGTACCTCTATCTTTACTTTTGTCGGAACCTTTTTCCTTTCCTAATCCCACTTCGAACTCCTCCATGTGCTTCCTTAATACCAAATCTTCAATATCCCATCCTGATTCACATCCACTCCCACTACTATGTTTCTCTCCTCCATTTTCTTCAATGAGAATAGAACTCGATCATCCCCTCCTTATTTAAGCAGCTACCCCTTCCTTTGCATTCAAAATTACCAGATCATCTCCGACAAGCTCTCGGAAGGCGACAAACATGTTAACAGATTTATCCCCTTTATGCAACGATTTGAAAATTCTCAAGTCAGCAATCGTAACTATCTCCACTGGTGCTGTACCGTTCCCATAGAGCTCATCTAGCTCATCCTCCACCCAGTAACATAGTTCAACCGACACTACGTGGACATCTAAATCATACTCTACCGCAATTTTTTCTCTTATCCAGTCAATCCCTACAATATTACGCAAATTTATTGACCTACCCATCCTGGACTTGTCAATCTTGAAATCTCAAACACCATTAAAGTACATAATCCAAGTTTTTGACTAGTCAAGTTTTTGCCATTATCATAAATTTGGAGGGGTTAAACATAAATGTATATGGCAAAAGCATTAGTTTCTTCGTTATGTTATGGAGAGCGTTAGATTAATATATTTACGATAGATTTCAGAGTAGATCCCCAATGGTCTCTTTTAGATTTGACATTTAAAATTTTATAACTATATAATCTAGTTAGATATCGAAAATTGTTCTGTAAACCCACAAAGACTGCAAAGAAAAATACTCGTATTTGTCACAACGATGACAATACCCCGAGAGAGGCTACTCTAGAGCACAAGAAATTAGGGGTGTCCAATCTGGATATCGGTTCGGTTTCGGTTCGGTTTTCTCGATCTTTCAATTTTTCGGTTAGTAAAAAATAGCTACCATTTTAATACCATATTTAGTTTGATTTGATTCGGTTTGGATATTTTCGGTCTTCGGTTTATTCGGTTTTGGGAAAAAACCTTAAAAATACATGAAGTTAATTTCGTTTGCTACAAAAATACCCGAACTATTTAGATACCCCGAAAAATATCCAATGTATTTTTGAGTGCCAGATTAATACCCAAACGTTTAAGGGGGCGATTGGTAAGGACTGTAAATGTAGGCTGTTACTGTAAGCTTTTGGCTGTAAGGAATTTGACTTTAAAAACTGTGACTGTTACTTTATTTTTTTATAAAAGTATGATTGGTAATAAAAAACTGTAGAAACTGTGACTGGTACTTTTAAATATTAAATTATTTTAAAAATTATTTTTTTATCTAGAATAGAAATTGTTTATTTTTATTTTGTTGTAAATATAAGTATTCAAAATAAATATTTTTTTTTATTTTTTATTGAATTTTTTTATATGGAAAACAAATAAATTTAAAAATTAATCCAATAATAGAATAAAATGGATTTTAAAAGAAAGAGAAAAAAATATGAATAATTAATAAGTTAAAATTTATTTGTTATAAAATTTATACAAGATAGAGAGAAAGATTTTGATTTTTTGGGAAGCAAAAAAAAGAAACAATTATTTATTTATGCTATTGAATTTTAAAAAAAAGTAAATACAAACCCAAAATCATTGAATATATGAGAGATGAGGAGAGAGAAAAGTGAAAAAAGTGATTAAAAGATGGCTGTAGAAAAAAATAAAAAAGCAAGAAGAAAATTTTGAAAATGACTTTTAAGGCTTTTAAATATTTTAAAGTAAAAAAAGTGTGATTGGTTATTTTTTGAACTGTAAAGACTGTGAAATGCATTACAGCCCTAACAGCCAAACGCCAATCACCCCCTAAATTTTGAAAGTTTGACTATGGGATTTAAACGACGTTAGTTTAATAAACGTGAACAGTAAACGGTGTTAACATTTTTTAACACCAATGGCTTTTATTAATCCGAAAATTGCACAAAAGCCCCAAAAATCGATTTACCCCATTTCCCCAATTCTGGAAAAAACCCTAATTCATTTTTTATCCCAAATCAATTCTCTTCCCCGTGGCTTCTCTTCTTCTCTTCTTCTCTTCTTCTCTTCTCTCTCAGTTCTCAATTCCTTTCGGTTCTTCTGATCTCAGTTTCGATCAGTTCTCTTCTCCTCTCTCACTCATCTTCATAATCGGAAAACGCATAGAATGGAACGGAGTCAAAGTTCCGGCGGATCAGATGCTAACTCGTTCAACCGGAGTTACAGCAATATGGAGGGGCCTCTTTGCCGCTGCGGGAGAGTGACGGAGAAGATGAAATCATGGACAAATGATAATCCTGGAAGAAGGTTTTACAAATGCGATGCTCACAGATTCTTCATATTGGCTGATGAGGAAAACCACATTGATGGCAGAAGGAGAGTTTAATAGAGGCAAGAGATCAAATTCGTCGGCAATATCAAGAAATCAACGCACTAAAAGAGTCTCTTCGAACTCTGAATGAGAGAAATTTGAGTGGAGCAGTTGATGATTCAACCGTTGTCAAGTCGGATTCAATTGTGGTCGAGGCGGATCTGTGGAACCGGATTTCAGAAGAGAAAACGAAGCTATGGCAGCAAAAGAAAGGGAAAAGCTGCTGCAACAATTTGTTGTCATCTCATGGGGAGGATTCATTCTTGTCACAGCCATGATATTGACAATGGTGAAGAAGTAGTTTACTTGTGCTAGTTATTGTGTCTTGTTGGTTGCTTTAAGTTTGGTTTGAAGCTTATTTCTATTGTAAAACTTGAAGTTGTTGTTTGCTTGTTAATTTTAATCAATGTTTGTTATTCTATGTAATGTTGTATCAAGCACTCAAAGATTGAGCTTCAACAGTCTGTTTTGATCGTAATTGCACATAACTAATTTACCAAAAATCATAACCCAAGAAAGGCAATCGAAAGTGTTTAGATAACCATATTCTGAAAATTACAAGCAAAAGTAACACACACCTAAAGCAGCAACATAACCAAAAGAACGGCCAATTTCAGACCAAAAGAAAGCCAAATTCAGACAAAAAAAAGAGCCAAAAGAAGAGCCAAGATACGAACCTAATAAGTTCCATACGAAAAACCAAACTCAAAGGTTCTTAAGGGTGTCCACGTGGTTGTGGAGAAGGACCACTGATATTTGTAGCAGTAGAACCCCATACGTCAAAAACTCGACCAGTATAAGGAGAAATGTAGCAACCATAACCTCTAGGTATCGGCTCACGGGTACGACCACGACCACGGCCACGCGGACGACCACGGCCACGACGAGCTGGTTCAGTTGGATCATTCTCTGTCGATTGGCTTTGAGCATTCTGTGTAGAAGTTTGAGATGGATTCTGTGTAGAAGTTGGAGCATTTTGTGTTGAATGGGTTTGAGCATTCTGTGTTGATTGGCTTTGAGCAGTCTGTGTTGATTGGCTTTGAGCAATCTCTGTAGATGTTGAAGGTGGAGTC
Source organism: Alliaria petiolata (assembly GCA_020283515.1). Taxonomy (NCBI): domain Eukaryota; kingdom Viridiplantae; phylum Streptophyta; class Magnoliopsida; order Brassicales; family Brassicaceae; genus Alliaria; species Alliaria petiolata. The sequence continues at coordinate 387,285,002 of JAHZTW010000001.1, forward strand.
AATCGGCTTTTAGCATTCCTCTTCTTCTTTGGTGCATTTTGAATGCTCCATGGATCATCATCCTATTACAAAATCAAAAACGCAGTAAATGCATCAACAAACCAGTCAGTCATTCAACAAAGCAAATGAAATACAATAATAATAAATCTCATTACCGTAGGCTTTTTAGGCCTTCCTCTTTTTCGTTTAGTACTTGTTTCCACCGCAGGTGCTCCAGTACAAGTCCCTTTGTTATGGCCAGTTTGCTTACAATGGCTACATGTTATAGTTCTTCCATCTCTGGTAGCCTTTGTCGGATTAGTTTTTGACTCATGCGCCTCCTTAATCCGATCCTAATTTTTAGGACGTCCTGGCATTCTCCTTTTTCAGGTACTTGAATAGGATCTTTTTCCGTCTTCTCCCACAATCTCTCGCCATATACTGGTTTAATGTTGTCACTATAAGTGTCTTGCCACTTTGAAGTCAAGTAATAGTCATCCACATAGCTGCATCATATTATTAAGAAAGTTAGTAATGTAAGACAAAGTAAGAATGTAAAACAACTTAATGTGCAATGCCACTCACTCCTCTGGATCACGGTTCAGCTCTGATATGACATGAATGGCATGGCGACAAGGTATTCCTGTGATATTCCACTGATTACATGCACAATGCTTATAGGGAAGACAAACCTCATAGCTACAATCCTGCTCAACAACCTCGTACAAGCTTTCACTACTTTTAAGCACCTTGCATACCTCACTGCCAGTGCGGTTTTGCTCAAAAATCTCCATTACGTTTGGTGGAAACTTGCTTTCACATTTTCTTGTCATGTCACGCCGGCGAGATATACGCGACATAGCAAGCCTCCTTATCTCCTCAAGCATGTTAATCAATGGCAACTTGCGCGCTTCTTTGATTGTTATGTTGAAACTCTCGGACAGATTGTTGCAAACATCATCACATCTTGCTTGTGAACTGAAAAAAGCTTTACACCATGTATGCGGTTCTGTTTTCAGAAAATCTTTATATGCAACTTCATCAAAAGCTTTTAAAGCGCTCATATTATACTGATAATCACCTTTAGATGAACTTTTTGCCACTGCCCAGAAATAGTCTTCATACTCAATCATCCCATACACCTTCTTCCAATTAGCGAATATGTGCCTAGCACAATGTATGTGCTCTGCATTAGGAAGAAGATCTTTAACAGCATTTATCAAGCCCTTTTGTTTTTCAGATATCACAGTGTATCCATTGCCTAACCCTAAACCCAACTCTGTCTTCAATCTATCAACAAACCAAGCCCATGAGTCGTTATCCTCCACTCTAACTATAGCCCACGCAAAAGGATAAATCCTATTATCTGCGTCTCGACCAACAGCTGCCAAAATCTCCCCTTTAAGCTCCCATTTCATGAAGGCTCCATCAAGGCAATAATAGGTCGACAACATCGCTTCCAAGAGTTCCTAAGGTTTTCAAAACTGATGTAGAATCTGTCAAAAACTAGCTTACCATCAGAACGAGGAATAGTCACAATCTCTGTCATCGTATTCTCATTAGAACGCCTCAGCTCAGCCTCATAATTCCACAACTTGGCAAATTGTTCCTTCTGAGTTTCTATAACCATATCCAAAGCTATTCTTCTGGCTTTCTAACATATCCACTTAGAAACAGACAAATTATACCTCATCATGATCTCGTCTTTGATGTCAGTCCACTTAATACTTGGCCTTCTTCTTGCTTCATCTTTGAATGACATTGCGACTGTCCCTTGTTTCAACATCCTAGCTTTGCTACTCTTCATATGGTTATGTTGATCAACATATGTTTTCACCATCCACTTCCCTTTTGGTTTCTCTACTGAACAATATATCTTCCACTTACATTCTTCTTTTCTACAAATTGCAGCCAACTTGTTTTTCTCCCATCTACACAACTTCACATCAAAGTTTGTCTTCAGCACATATCGCAACAGCTGCTCTTTAAACTCCTCTCCACTCTTAAATGTTTGCATTAACCACAAGTATGGTGGCTTCTCTTTACTGTAGCTCGTTCTTGAAATCTCAGTTTCAACCCTATTGAAATCTTCCCATTCATCGTCTGTCTCAACAGTAGGAGCAGGCTGTTGAGGATCCCTACATTGTCTCTCCAATTCAGCCTCATCATCAACGACAAGAGGTGCAGGAAGGATATCATTCTCCTCACCTAACCCGACAACTTTTTCATTACGGATTTCATCCATAAATGTTAGAAACCGAATATCATCTCCTCCTTCTTCTACAACTTCTTCTGCTTCTGCCTCACCACCTTCATTATTAGGAGCGTCATCACCAATATCACTATCATCATCGCACTCACCTCCTTTGTCCTGACCTCCTTCATCACCAACAGACACGCGTTGCTCAATGAACACATCAACTTCACCTACTGTGATCGCTTGATTACACATCTTAGTAATCTCTGCATCTGAACTGAGCTCTACAATTGGCCTTACTAAACTCATATCCTCTTGTGGGAGCTTGTACCATACTTGTTCCACTAAACCGCCGCCAAGTCCATTGTCTTCGCAAAATGCACCAAACATCGACCAAGTCATCAAATCAGGGTCGATATTTATATCATTATTCACAGATCCTCCCTTATATGTGAAAATTTTCTCCTTCTGCTCCATTACTCCTCCATAATGCAAATTGATTTTTATAGTATCACTGCACAATAACAATTGCAAACTAAAATCACTCCATTGCCAAAGTATTGATAGTAGAAAAATCACAGCAAACACGACATTGATCCTCTGCCCAGAATACCAAATCGACTACTATGCCCACAATCAAACTCGAAATCAACCAATATGCCCACTATCAAACATGGCATCGACTCATTCAAACATGAAAGGGAAAATACAGAGAGAGAGAGAGAGAGAGAGAGAGAGAGAGAGAGAGAGAGAGAGAGAGATATATAGAGAGAGAGAGAGAACCTCATCTTCTACGTTTTCTGTTCCCTTCACAAATTGCAAAGTTCCAGTTTCATGCCAAGAGAAGAAGAGAAGCCACGGGGATGAGAAGGAGAAGAGAACTGATCGTTTTCCGATTATGAAGATGAGTGAGAGAGGAGAAGACAACTGATCGAAACTGAGATAAGAAGAACCGAGAGGAATTGAGAACTGAGAGAGGAGAAGAAAAGAAGAAGAGAAGAAGAGAAGCCACGGGGAAGAGAAGGCACGGGAAGAGAATTGATTTGAGATAAAAAAAAAAATGAACCTAGGGTTTTTTCCAGAATTGGGGAAATTGGGCAAATCGATTTTTGGGGTTTTGGTGCAATTTTCGGATTAATAAAAGCCATTGGTGTTAAAAAATGTTAACACCGTTTACTGTTCACGTTTATTAAACTAACGACGTTTAAATCCCATAGTCAAACTTTCAAAATTTAAAAGTTTGGGTATTAATTTGGCACTCAAAAATACATTGGATATTTTTCGGGGTGCCTAAATAGTTTGGGTATTTTTTTAGCAAACGAAATTAACTTCATGTATTTTTAAGGTTTTTTCCCTTCGGTTTTTAACCCAAAACCAAAATTTTTGTTTGCTATAATGTGGATTTCGGTTTTTTGTATAGAAAAATAGAAATAGTAACGATATAAAGTAGAAAACATAGAAACAATTAAAGTTGTAAAATCCATGTCTATTATAAAATCAATAAAACTCTAAAATTTGTAGTTAAAAAAAAAATTAAAAACGAAAGCACTAAAACACTAGTCTTTAACATCATCAGATAAAATAAAATATTAAACTTAGAATAAAAACTAAAAAAATTGAATGAAAGCAAAGTTACACTCTTTCAAATTCGCCTTCCATCAAGGTTACATAATTTAGACATTAGAATTTTAGGATTACATAATTTACATATACTATATATTATTATATTATGATTTAAAATTAATCAGTTTTTTTTTCCGGTTTAATCGGTTAATATCCAAACCATATCCGGATCCTACAGTTTTGAAATTATTACATCCATACAGTTAATATAATATATCCGAAATCCAAGCATATGTTCATTTCGGTTCGGTTTGGTTTGGTTTTACCAGATTCTACCAGAAAACAAATGTTGAACAGAGAACATAAAAGAAACTGCTAAGCGTCCATAAAATGCATTTTCGTCTATACCAAAAAAAAACGATAGCTACATACTAAAACATGTCAAATGAAAACAGAACCCGCGACAAAACAAGGAGAACACTGTCACAAACCCACAATTCTCGTAAGAAACATTTTCTTGTAGTCCCAAAAAAGGATCTAAAGCAGGGCACATTGATTTTGGATAAACAAGAAATACATTATACGTTGAGCCAGTCTTACTTATCTCCACTGTCTGATAAGAGATTACCTCATCGCTGCTGCTGCTCCTCATCGGGTATTTCTTGACCAATTACACGTTGTGCGAGTCTGTAGTATAAAATCCCCATTGTCGCCATACACGCTCTGCGCAAACCGGTTAAAACAGATTGTTAATATACTAACCGATTCTGCATTTTTAACAGTTGACATATGAAAAAGCAAGGTCTTACATGATTGCTATGAAAAGGAGTATTTTCCTTATATCCATCCTTGATGATCGATGTCTTACACGTCCTTCTGAACCATCTTCTGCCTTTGTTGCATCTTTACGAGATGGTGCAGTCACGGGTAGTGTTGGTAATGCACTTGACCAGAAAGGTAGTAGAGCCCGCAGAAACTTGTGACGAAGAGGACCTTACATGGGATTAAAAAAAGAATCAGTCACAGTCATGCCAAAATGCTATTGATTCATTCAAAAAGTGAAGTTTATCCATTGGAAGGAAGAGAGATTTTTTTCTCTCACCTCTTCTTGAGTACTTTTTACGATTCCCGTCTTCATCATCCGCATAATATAGAGTCTCGGAGTTCTGCCTGTCCACTGCGGGTACACCTTTCCGTGCAGCGGCAGCAAGCTAAATACAACATTAAGTGATAGTCAGAGAAATTGTGACAAAACATAGAGTGGAAAAAAGAAACTGCGACTAGTTTTTCGTGAGAGGAAACCAAGTTTTGAGAAGAATCTCTTACTCCGGGGCTTGAGCTTTTCATGTAATTCCCAGCAGAAGCAGGAACATCTATCTCAACTATCTCCGAAACCGCAGGTTTGGAATATTCTCCATTTGCAGCTACCGAATAACCATCAGGAAGGATCTTCCCTTCTTGTGTATGAGAAGATGATGATACATTCATTAATGCATCTGAAGCAAATGCAGGGGGTGGACTGCGAGATTCGGTGGATCGAGAAACTGGATGGTTCCCAAATAAATTCTTCTCAAGACCAGTCTGCCAAATAGAGAACAGAATATTAAAATCCAACTAATCCAGTAATACTTTCAGGTCATGTTATAGTGTTCACAAGTCAACACAAACAATGTGACAATACAATATTGCCACATAATATTGCCACATCAATGGTAATATTATATGCTCTCATTGTGTGATGTCTAAAGTGAGGGAAACACTTGAAAATGTGATACTTTTGAGATTTTAACTTCTTTCAAGAAGAAAAAGTTGGACAATGCAACACATTCGAGCTAAATGATAAAACTGACCTGCAAAATCACTTCCCTTAACTGGGCATGAAGCTGAGATCCTGCATCCTTTACCATCTTGGGAGGCCATATCTGCATTTAAAGACCATAAGAAAACTATAGCATGGCACTCTCCCAAGAATGAAACAACATTTCGAAACAAGATACCTATTAGCTCAAAAGCTGGGGAACCAAAATAATCTAGGTAGGTAACTCCAGTATATTACAGCATTGATTGAAGAATTACACACAAGAACATCGGAAGCAGCTAATGGTCATCCAAAATTCAATTGAAAAGACTCAAGAGAGCATGAATAATCAATCATCAATACTCTAAATTTAATTACTTATACATGATTTGAATGTACTACAAGGCGTAATTCGAATTGCTTGGCTTTCATCTGCTAAGCTACGTTACAAACAAGGGTTGCTACTGGCTTAAGAAGTTAAGTAAGCCAGAAAATCTTGTACTAATACCACCCGGAAAATGAAAGAATACAATATTTAACCTAAAACCTTAGGTCCAAACAAGACATCGAAATACGCCTAAAAAGGTACACACTCCACATGCAAATAATTTTTAAAACGTTTATTTGGCGAGAAAGCAAGAACAATGCTAATCCAGTGCTCATTATTGCTATATAAATACACATCAACTAACTCCAAATCCTATATTCATCTAAATCCATATCACTATGAGACGCCAAACAAGAGCTCCCACGATATACCAAAACGCAAGGAAAACAATAAGATAGAAACAGGAAGAATACAAAAGAACTTTTTCTACTACAGTAATAAGAATCAACAGGGCTTACAGGGGTGCTACATGATGGGCACACATAACCACCAGGTGCAGTATGAGGAGGAAAGCTCTTGATAAGTGAAACCAAGCAACTTGTATGTATAGCATCTGATACAAACAGAGGGTAAAGATGGTTTCATTCATTTAGTTGTAGAAATTCAGAAATAAAAATCCACTCCAATATTCGTTAGAGTCGGATAACATACGCAAGCAACCCAACCGAGTGACTTGAAGACCTGCCCCCTCATCAAATGCTGCTTGGCATTGACAACACTTTGGCTGGTCATACTCTCCGTCTATCACCCATTCTGAATATGTCCGGACCTATTGATTACAACATTATAAAAAAACATATTTCAGCATTGTCCAACTATAGATAGAGGAAAACGAAAAATTCTGAACATTGTTCAACTATAGATGGAGGAAAACGGCTACATAACAGGACAAAGAAGATAAATATGTCCCAAGAAATAGATATTGGTAATACTAATGTTTATCTTGCGTATGTTACGAATGGACCACTGTAAATTGAACATCGATTAATGTCTAACTAAATAAAATAAACACCGTATGAAACAGCTCCATTGACAGAATCAGAGATGGATCTTCGACTCTTAAAACTAATCAGTCAAATACATAACCACTTGGGCACCGTATGTATCTCCATATTATCCTTTAAAACTGAACGAAGATACCAATCAACAACTAAAACCAAATGAAGCAGCAATCTTTCCAAAAGTCAGAAGATCTTCCATACAATTATTGCTATTTCTCTACAAGGACACAACCACATTCCAAACAACAAGAGACTAATTCCTCTAGAAAGCTACCACCACGAGGAAACAACGAGCATATGATTTTGATCAACATACCACACAAGTTTGATGCTCCGGGAAGCAAATGCATTCCCCACAAACAGGGACCTTGTGAACAAAGCAATACAGCTTCGTAGCCTGGACAAAAAAAAAACAAGATAAAATGAAAAACATCAGCATTCACTTGATGAGCTCTGCAAAAAGAAACCAACCACAAGGAAATTTACAAACAACCAAATCGTTGGAAACAAAACAAACAAAAATTACATAATCCAGATCAAAATGCGTCAAATTAGGAAGCACATGCAAGCAAATCGAAACTCAGATGCAAAATCAGAAATCCCCAACACTCTCATTCAACAAGGAAAGCTTCCCCAAGAGATCATCAAATGAAGCAAACGATAGACATACCTTCCTGCATTTGCAAACCACCATTGCAAAGAGTTTGCGAAAACGACAAGATCAGGATCAGAGGTTATAGCGTTCACAGGAGATCGATCGCGCTCCGAAATCGAAACAAGCTTAGGTGTTCCCCGGCTGGATTTAAGGATCACAAACGGAAGAAGAAGAAGAAGAAGACGGAGAAATAGAGATCAGATTCGATGGAGAAGCTGAGCATTTCGGAATCAGATCAGGGACTAAAGAAAACCATGGAAAAGAGGAGAAGAAACCGAGATGATTTTCGAAATTCGATGTTAGCAAAGCTCTCTCGACGAAAGCAATCGAATCTCAAAAATCAAATTGATAAGAAGAGAGATTCTAGAGAAACTCAGATTGAAGATTAAGGATGAGAATGAGAAGCGTACCAGCAGAAACGATTGATTTAAGCCGTCATGTTTCCTGAAGCGCTTCCCTTTTATGCCCTATGATGATGATAAAAACATCAAACTTATTTTTTGAGTATTTATTTACTTCCAACATAAATAATTAGATCTATCTTTTTTTTTAATAACATCATAAAGTTAAATTTTTATTTTTTCCATCTGATAATGTTAATACTTCAAAGTTGATACAAATGTGTAATACATTTTTAAAATACATTGACTTACACACAAAATGCCATAAAACATAAACCAACATTAGGAGAAAATAAGATAAAAGAAAGAAGAAACAAAGCCCAATAACTAAAATTGGCAATGACACCAACCACAAACTTTACCATAGAACAAGAAAACCGAACAACCAAGCAATACTTCATCTCCTCAAAGCAAATCAAACTCGAAGTTAGACACAAAACGAACTTCACCAGTAAAACTGCAACAACAAAGAAGGCAAAAAAGCACAAAAACAGGATTCAACAACCGCCCAAGACAAGCACTTTATGGAGAGAAGCTTTCGAAATAGAATAGGACTCAAGACGCAGAATCTTGAAAACAAATCGGGAAAATGCCAAAAAAGGATCAACACCTTTTACATGCGGATACTCGCGAACACAGTCTCAGAAACCTAGAGACAAAAAGATGATCACCTACTCGCAAGAGAAAAGCTGATGATCGAAACCACTACTTCGTCTTAAATCCAAACCCAAGACTCTAGAGAGTCAAAAGAGATCGGAAATTAGATTACTGCACATCAGGATACCATCCAATAGACGAACCCGAAACTCGATACTTGCACTATTGTGAAACCCTACTACTGCCAAGAAACTGAGCCAGGACAGCAGCACAAAGCAACACAAAGCTTCCAAACCAAACCCCTAACATCGAATCTAAAAGCCTAACAAACAAAGGGGAAGGAAGCAAACAACCTGAACTGAAACTGAGACACCCAGATCCGACAACAAGCCACCGCCCACGACCGGAAACACACCTCCACCAAGCCAAAAAGTCTCAAGAAAACGCCTGAAAACCGGAGCCGACGAGAAAAACACCACCAGACCGAGATCGGAAACAAACCTTTTATCTCGCCGAGAAACAATGGAAAACCAAAACAAAAACAGCAACGGATACGACAGCGAGGACCTCCTCACGGAAGTGGCGCCGAAGCACCCACTACCGGAGAAAACCCCCAAACGACGAAGAGTCTTTTTTTCGCTCTAGCTCTCGGCTGCGCTAAGGTGAACTCTCTAAAAAAATGGTATTCAAATTTGTTTTTGTTTTTGACAACTCCGGATTTGATTGAATTTAGTAGTGATATTATAAGACAATTACAAGTACAGACTATTAGACGAAACATGTGATATCTCTGTAAATTGCATGTTTCTAGCACACATTTCATGCTAGTTAGGACTTCATTCTTGCACTTTCACCTTAGTTTCCATCACATATTCACTCATGTTAGGTTTAGATGCATTAGGTTAAGTTCCTGCATAGTCTTGCATGTTTGGAGTGTTTTCTCAGGTGTTTAGGATGGTCCGAAGAAGAAACCAAGAAGGGAGATCACAAATGGAGGACAAACAGATGATATCGAGACTGGATCACGACCCAGCGGCCGATGTGGACAAGCACATGATGAACCTCGACGAGTAGCAGCGACTTAGTCTTGAAAGGAACACCTCGGAGCGAAGATCCAGCAAGAGGGTTACATGAAGACGGATATCGGAGCAAAGCAACGGGAAGTACCCGATTCGAGTAACAAGAAAGGCGAGCCTTCACGACATGATCCCGAAGCACTTGCTCGATATGAAGACTGCTCGAAGAATCAAGAAAAGAAGCAGCATATCGGCTTGCTCATTACGACTTAAGGCCGAAATGCTACAGTCCAAAAGAGTACCATTTCGGGAAAGTGGTCCCAACGTTTTAGGTTTTTCCTCTTTCATGTATAAATACTTTGTCCCCCACGCCTATCTCTCTATCTCGATTTCTAGCTTTAGTTTTTCTGTGATCTTTTCAGAACAAAAACCTCTAGCATTTTCACCATTGAAGCTTGTTTTAAAAGCTTTGACCTTTTATGATATTTTAAAGTTTACAAGTATTGTTTCATAGCATTCTCTTGTAAAAGCTTCTTTCTTTTCTTGTTTTGACTATCTTACAGCCTATGAGTTACCTTCTCATCCTTATGGATCTTGAGATTTCTCAAATGGTGCGTGAGTAGTCCATATCGGTTTTAGGATAAGGGTAGGGAAAATAAGTTAAAGTTCCAATCTTTTATGCAGATCTATGCTTAATCCATCTTAATCCTTTCTTATTTGATACTATTAATGCTTAGTCATCTTCGCTATTTGACCTTTGCCACTGAGCTTCTTCAAACAAACGCCATGTTTGAATGTTTGCAAGGACCAATCTCATAAGATATTCGCTCATCCTAGCATAAGGGATTAGATGCCTAGGGAGCGTTTTGGCATTAGTAGGGTTGTTTAATAAAGCTTGTCATTCTCATGGATCACTACGCGAGAGCGAGGTTAGGTTATGAGATGACAAAGAGATTTATACCATGAAGGTGGATTTATCTAGCTTGAGAACTCTGCGCTAAGGGATTAGCCTCATAGGTAGTTAACATTTGCATCAAAGAAAGGTCTTTTTTCTTGTTTACCTCCAGATCCCTTGTCCCTTGAACCGATCATCATTTCATCTTGCAAAGTTTGATTCTTTAGTTTATGTTTCTTTCTTTCCTTAACTAGATCTAGTTTATTTATTGGTTCCCTATCATTGTGGAAAATGGGGTGATAGTTTCTTTCCACTTAAACCATTAAATATCTTTTAGCTTGTAATAGTATTCATGTTACGGATTCTTTAGTTTATGTTTCTTTCTTTCCTTAACTAGATCTAGTTTATTTATTGGTTCCCTATCATTGTGGAAAATGGGGTGATAGTTTCTTTCCACTTAAACCATTAAATATCTTTTAGCTTGTAATAGTATTCATGTTACGACTGACTTTAATAGTATTCATGTTACGACTGACTTAAAGTTTTGTTTGATGGCTGGTTTAAGACAGTTAATTTACGTGATCGCTTGGTGGCTTACTTGCCACTTCATCAATTAAAAAATGACGTCAGATGCATATTTCCATGTATCATCAACAGAGAAATACGAAACGTCATCCTCCTCTTCGTCTTCCTTGCCGTGTTCATCGTTTTTATCGCCGTCGATGTCTGTTCTTCACATGAACAGATCTGTTCGTCATCGTCTTCCTCATTCTTCTTCATTTTCTTTCATCTTTCTCCGATATATGATGGATCCGGTTTCGGTAATTGTAATTTCTGGTATTTGGGTAAAGAAACACAAATATGTATTTAACACCGACGATAGAGGGTGTAGAGTTGTGCAGATAGATGCGAAAACAACGCGCGACAAGCTTGTGAAGTTGGTTCTCGATGACTACGAATTGAAGGAGTTGAGCCATCAGGTAAAGCTGAGCTACATGTTCTCGAACAAGGCTATGAAAAATATGTTGCATGATACTCCACCAGTTTATGTCTCCAATGATCGACAGTTGCAATGTTTTCTAAGCCTATGGAAAATCGATCGGGTACGTCTCAGTGTGGAGTTTACGGAGAAAGAGTCTACCGAAATTAGTCGGAATGATGGATCGAGACGAAGGATGAAACGGCCTTCTGACTCAAAAGTTGAATCTAGATACGAAGATTACGGTGGGGAATTTGATGGTTTCTGTTATGATTATAGTAAAAACAGAGACGAAGAAGATGTTGAAGATGTCGAAGAAGCAGATGACGAAGAAGAAGATGATGAATTTTCAAGCCGATTTGATGTTTTCGATGACTCCGATGGTGCGTCATCTGATGATGACAACTTCACTGTATACGGGGAGCCTCAGAAAGACGAAGATTCACCGACTCTGCCTCCTAAGAAGAGACCTCAGAACATTGAAACGACCGGATCGATTGGGAACTCGGAGGCTTTAAGGTTGGAGATGTCTTCGCTAAACCTCATGTAGGACAACGATACGGGAGCAAAGACGAGTTGGAGAAACGACTGAAACTTCTTTCGGTTAGGGATGGATTTGATTTTGATGTACCAGTATCAAATCCGAGTACAGTGATTATGACTTGCTGGCTGGATGGATGTCGTTGGAGAGTTTGTGCATCTAAACAAGGGGATGAGCCGCATTTCTATGTTCGTATATACGATTCGGAACACCCATGTTCTGTGACGGAACGTTCTAATCGATCACGACAAGCAACACCTGATATTTTGGGAGCTCTTTACAGGGACTTTCTTGGTGACGTTGGTCCGACCGTTAAACCTCGCAGTGTCGGAATAATTATCAATAAGCATTTTAGCATAAAGGTAATAGATTGTTTGCGGCTGACTTATAGATTGTTTTATGGCTGACTTATTCATATATTATGTGTGAAATGTCATTACGTTACGGCTGGGTTATTCTCATTTCGGCTGAGTTATTAATACACTTCGGCTGAGTTATAGGTTATTGACGGCTGATTTATCATGACGTTATGGCTGGGTTATTCTCATTTCGGCTGATTTATTAATACATTCTGGCTGACTTATGGATTGTTTACGGCTGACTTATAGGTTGTTTACGGCTGAGTTATAGATATATTATGGCTGAGTTATTCTCATTTCGGCTGATTTATTAATATGTTGGTGTCGACAGATGGATTATTGGAAGTCACATAGGACGCTAAAGTTTGCAAGGCAGATCGATCTGGGGACTCCTGAGAATAGTTTTAAAGAATTGCCTTCTTACCTATACATGATAAGACGGACAAATCCGGGTACAGTCACGCGTATTCACATTGATGAGTGTGGAAGATTCAAGTATGTGTTCATTGCTTTTGGTGCGAGTGTTGCTGGGTTTCCTTTTATGCGCAAATTTGTTGTTGTCGACGGTACTTTTCTCCATGGTAGTTACAAAGGGACGCTTCTAACAGCCCTAGCTCAGGATGGTAATTTTCAGGTTTTCCCAATAGCGTTCGGTGTTGTTGACACTGAAAATGATGATTCTTGGCGTTGGTTTTTTACGCAACTGAAAGTTGTTATTCTGACGATAAGGATCTTGCGATAATCTCGGACAGACATAAGTCAATAGGGAAAGCAATTGGTAATGTTTATCCGTTGGCTTCTCGTGGAATTTGCACTTACCATTTGTATAAGAACATTTTTGTGAAATTCAAAGGAAAACATTTGTTCCCCTTGGTGAAAAAAGCGGCAAGGTGTTTTAGGCTGGCTGGTTTTACTGAGGCGTTCAATGAGATTGAAGCGCTTCATCCTAAACTAAATGGATACCTCGAAAGAGCTGGTGTCCGAATGCGGGCGCGTGTTCATTTCCCGGGTGAAAGGTACAATTTAATGACTACCAATATTGCGGAATCAATGAACAAAGCACTGTCAAATGCTAGAAGTCTTCCCATAGTTCGACTGTTAGAATCGATACGGATTATGATGACCATATGGTTTGCCGAACGGAGAGAGGATGCGAAGTCGCAGCTAACAACGCTCTCACGAGGTGTTGAAAAACTGTTACAGGTAACTCTGCTGTAATCGTTTACATAAGTCAGTCGTCAAATGCTCATAAACCAGACATTATTTTTATATATCAGCCTTAACATTTTTTTTTTTGTAAATAGGCCCGTGTCACCGCAGCAAGACTTATGGATGTACAAACGATTGATGCTTTACTTGTAGAGGTAACATATGGAACATATTTGCATGTTGTAAATGTGGATGCAAAAAGATGCACATGCCGTCATTTCGACCACGAAAAAATACCATGCGTCCATGCAATCGCAGCTGCAAAGCATATGGGTGTGTCTCGTATATCCCTGTGCAGTCCTTACTATAAGAGCGGCTATTTGGTTAACGCATATGCCGATTCAATCATGCCTTCAGATACAACGCTACATGTTCCTGAAATTGTAACTATCCAACCGTGCTTGTCTCCGATTGTTGTAAACCAGCCAAGAAGGCCCAAGAAAATTAGGATTAAATCATCTTTGGAAGTTGCCTTTGGAAATAAACGCCCTAGGAAGCAACACGCATGTTCTCGATGTAAACAATTTGGGCATAATGCGAAAACTTGTCCGACGTAGTATTGTTGGCATGTATTTTCTTTTCCCTATATGGTAATATCAAACATGACTGTTGGTTTATGTGTTTTATGTTTATATGAAGTATCATAACTCAGCCGTAACATATTATAACTCAGCCGTAAGGTATCATAACTCAGCCGTAAAGTATCATAACTCAGTCGTAAGGTATCATAACTCAGCCATAAAGTATCATAACTCAGCCGTAAAGTATCATAACTCAGCCGTAAGGTATCATAACTCAGCCGTAAGGTATCATAACTCAGCCATAAAGTATCATAACTCAGCCGTAAAGTATCATAACTCAGCCGTAAGGTATCATAACTCAGCCGTAAATTATCATAACTCAACCATAAAGTATCATAACTCAGCCGAAAAGTATCATAACTCAGCCGTAAGGTATCATAACTCAGCCNTGAGTTATTCTAACGACATGGCTGACTTAACGCAGATTCATTCGTGGTTTGGCTGAGTTATTCTAACGACATGGCTGACTTAACGCAGATTCATTCGTGGTTTGGCTGAGTTATTCTAACGACATGGCTGACTTAACGCAGATTCATTCGTGGTTTGGTTGAGTTATTATAACGACATGGCTGACTTAACGCAGATTCATTCGTGGTTTGGCTGAGTTATTATAACTACATGGCTGACTTAACGCAGATTCATTCGTGGTTTGGCTGAGTTATTATAAGTATACTTCCGTTAATTATTATAACTTTAATTCTTAATCATAAACCAGCCGTAACTTGACTATAAATCAGCCGATAAGTATGTTTGTAAAATCCTTAAATCAGCCACAAACGATTATGTTCAAAATCCTTAAATCAGCCACAAACAACATTTTAAAATCCTTAAAATCCTTAAATCAGCCACAAACGATAATATGTATCAACGAAAACAGAATATTTCATTGAAACTGTGCAAGCATATCAGGTACATCATCGTAGATATCTGCTGCCATCTTAACCCGTATAGCCTGGATATTTTGATCACAGATGCAATCGAAAGTTAAACCAAGCGCTAGACATTCGACAAATTTACACGCGTACACGCCACAGTCCCCAACTTGATCTTTTTGAGGGACCCTGAAGACACTCCTCCTTCTGAAGGTAAACTGCTCGAAGCTAGGTTCACGGATTGTGGCAGGAACTAGATCGTTCATCATTGCTGGAATCATCCGCGTAAACGGCCTACAACTTTCCAGAATTTTATATTCACTTTCTGGGGTTACTTGTCCCACGATGCTATCATAGCAATCAATATGTCCCTTACGCAGGTCCACGTGCAGCGCCACCCAGTGATTGCCTCTGGTTTGTGGAATAATATACAAGTGATCCACATCTTCTATCCACTTCATCTTTGTCGGTTGATCCACTGGAAGCAAACCGTTAACCACGTTCTCATATGGGGTGTCTTTGAATTTAAACCTCTTCGGTTTTATCTTGAACTGTTCATACACTTTAACCCATAGAGCGACGAACCACGAGTCTATAAACGCAATGCGTTTGTTGTGGAATGGGCAGGGATCTCGCTTGAACCTGTTCCTGAGGACTCTCAGGAATGCACATACATGCGGTAATAAGTGAGACATGATATAGCATTAATCAGCTGTAAACAACAATAAATCAGACATAATATTGTCTCATAACTCAGCCGTAAACAACAATAACTAAGACATAATATTGTATCATAACTCAGCCGTAAACAACAATAACTCAGACATAGTATCATAACTCAGCCGTAAACAACAATAACTCAGACATAGTATCATAACTCAGCCGTAAACAACAATAACTCAGACATAATATTGTATCATAACTCAGCCGTAAATAACAATAACTCAGACATAGTATCATAACTCAGTCGTAAACAACAATAACTCAGACATAATATTGTATCATAACTCAGCCGTAAACAACAATAACTCAGAGATAGTATCATAACTCAGCCGTAAACAACAATAACTCAAACAAAAAGTAATACTGACCGAATCGAACAGCCATCCATATTTGTTATCTGACCAATCCTTTCTTTCGGTGATGATAATCCTATAGAAATCAACTTTGTATGTTGTCCTGGCCAATGGGATATTCGTAACAGATAAACACAAGTTAATATACACAAATAGTGTTAACAAGCTGTAATTAACAAGTTAATAAGGTCTAAAGGGTCATACTCGAATGGCTTTGGGTAATCCTTGAGATTCTGCAATTTGGCCGGATCAACCGGTGCCAGAGGATCATATATTTCAGGTGAAGGTACACAATTCTTCCTCATGCACGTCAGTCCGTTGTCTCCAATATAAGGAAAAACCATTGATGGATGATCTTGTTGTGGATTCAATGCACTCTCCGTCCTTAAAGCTTTAATTCTATCCATCCTAATCTTTTCCTCATCATCATCATCAGACTCAGGCAACATGCGAGTGTTATCAGCGACAAACTGGTATGTGACATCCCATACGTCACTGTCACCTTCCTTCGGGTCGTTATTGTCAGCTTCTTTCGTGACTTCATCAGCTTTTTCGTAGGAGGTGCTTTTATTTTCAGCTTCGTCACCGTTAAAGGCTTTCTACCTCTTTTATTTGGCTGCTTATCTTCGGCTACTGTCTTATTATCTTTGGCCGGCATCTGTACCTATGCTTCTTTGGACGCTTGGTTATTTTTATTTCTGGGGTGTAGTCTATTAGCAGCAGGAGACTGCTCAATGAAATCTACAGGATCATCTTTTCCATCAGTGGCCTTAACAAATTCCTTATACAGATTCTTGTTGACCCCACCAACACCACTGTCCTTCTCTACGTCGACAACATTCTTCGGCTGTATAACAGAGCGAATAAAATTAGATAACGATAACTCAGCCACAACGTTACGACAACTCAGCTATACATTAAACCACAATGTATTGATATTTCAGCNACTTAACGCAGATTCATTCGTGGTTTGGCTGAGTTAGTATAAGTATACTTCTGTTAATTATTATAACTCAGCCGTCAAATGTAAACTTTAATTCTTAATCATAAACCAACCGTAACTTCACTATTAATCATAAACCACAAACGATTATGTTCAGAATCCTTAAATCAGACACAAACAACATTTTAAAATGCTTAAAATCCTTAAAACAGAACGTTATCATTGAAACTGTGCAAGCATATCAGGTGCCTCATCGAAGATCTCTGCTGCCATCTTCTCCCGTATAGCCTGGATATTTTGATCGCAGATGCCATCGAAAGTTAAACCAAGCGCTAGACATTCGACAAATTTACACGAGTACACGCCACATTCCCCAATTTGAACGTTTTGAGGGACTCTGGAGACACTCCTCCTTCTGAAGGTAAACTGCTCGAAGCTAGGCTCACGGATTGTGGCAGGAACTAGATCGTTCATCATTGCTGGAATCATCCGCGTAAACGTCCTGCAACATTCCAAAATTTTATATTCACTTTCTGGGGTTACTTCTCCAACGATGCAATCATAGCAATCAATATGTCCCTTGCGCAGGTCCACGTGCAGCGCCACCCAGTGATCGCCTCCGGTTTATGGAATAATATACAATTGATCCACATCTTGTATCCACTTCATCTTTGTCTGTTGATCCACTGGAGACAAACCGTTAACCAAGTTCTCATATGGGGTGCCTTGGAATTTAAACCACTTCGGTTTTATCTTGAACTGCTCATACTCATTAACCCATAGAGCGACGAACCACGAGTCTATAAACGCAAAGCGTTTGTTGTGGAATGGGCAGGGATCTCGGTTGAACCTGTTCCTGAGGACTCTCAGGAACGCACTGACTTGCGGTAATAAGTGAGACATGAGATAGCATTAATCAGCCGTAAAGAACAATAACTCAGACATAAGATTGTATCATAATTCAGCCGTAAACAACCATAACTCAGACATAGTATCATAACTCAGCCGTAAAGAACAATAACTCAGACATAATATTGTATCATAACTGAGCCGTAAACAACCATAACTCAGACATAGTATCATAACTCAGCCGTAAAGAACAATAACTCAGACATAATATTGTATCATAACTCAGTTGTAAACAACCATAACTCAGACATAGTATCATAATTCAGCCGTAAACAATCATAACTCAGACATAATATTGTATCATAACTCAGCCATAAACAACCATAACTCAGACATAGTATCATAACTCAGCCGTAAAGAACAATAACTCAGACATAATATTGTATCTTAACTCAGCCGTAAACAACAATAACTCAGACATAGTATCATAACTCAGCCGTAAAGAACAATAACTCAGCCGTAAAGAACAATAACTCAGACAAAAAGTGATGCTGACCGAATCGTACAGCCATCCATATTTGTTATCTGGCCAATCCTTTCTTTCGGTGATGATAATCCTATAGAAGTCAACTTCGTTTGTTGCCCTGCCCAATGGGATATTCCTAACAGATAAACACAAGTTAATATACACAAATAGTGTTAACAAGCTGTAATTAACAAGTTAATAAGGTCTAAAGGGTCATACTCCAATGGCTTTAGGTCATCCTTAAGTTTCTACCATTTGCCCGGATCAACCGGTGCCAGAGGATCATATATTCCAGGTGAAGGTACACAATTCTTCCTCATGCACGTCAGTCTGTTGTCTCCAATATAAGGAAAAACCCTTGATGGATGATCTTGTTGTGGATTCAATGCACTCTCTGTCCTTAAAGCTTTAATTCTATCCATCATAATCATTTCCTCATCATCATCATCAGACTCAGGCAACATGCATCTGTTATCAACGACAAACTGGTCAGTGACATCCCATACTTCATTGTCATCTTCCTTCGGGTCGTTATTGTCAGCTTCTTTCGTGACTTCATCTGCTTTTATCGTAGAAAGTGGTTTTATTTTAATCTTCGTCACCGTTGAAGGCTTTCTACCTCTTTTATTTGGCTGATTATCTTCGGCTGCTGTCTTCTGTACCACTTCTTCTTTGGCCACCGGTTTATCCTTTCTACCTCTACCCTTTGGCTTATCATCTTCGGCTGCTGTCTTCTGTACCACTTCTTCTTTGGCCACCGGTTTATCCTTTCTACCTCTACCCTTTGGCTTATTATCTTTGGCCGGCATCTGTACCTGTGCTTCTTTGGACGCTTGGTTACTTTTAGTTCTGGGGCGTAGTCTATTAGCAGCAGGAGACTGCTCAATGAAATCTACTGGATCCTCTTTTCCATCAGTGGCCTTAACAAATTCCTTATACAGATTCATATTGACCCCACCAACACCACCGTCCTTCTCTACGTCGGTAACATTCTTCGGCTGTATAACAGAGCGAATAAAATTAGATAACGATAACTCAGCCACAACGTTATGACAACTCAGCTATACATTAAACCGCAAAGTATTGATAAATTAGCCGTATGTATGCCACTGATAGCTTACCATAGGACTAGTAACAGAGTGGTTTTGTGGCGGTTTCCGTGGAACTGCAGGTGTCGGTAGTTGTGGCTTCTTCTTCTGGATCAGATCTTTAATTCTGAAATCTGAGACTTCATCGTTTTGGTCAGTTTGCCCTACCCCCATGGCATTCAGGTGCTCTTTAATCTGCTTGAATTCATCCTCAATAGATCCAAGCCTGATTTCAACGCCAGTCATCCTTGGGACAAACCTTGCATCCATCCTCGCTTCTACTTTATCTCCAATCACCTTCTCCAGATTTGAAGACATTTCTCCAATGTTTCTATCAACGGTGTCGAACCTTGAGTTTAATTTAGACACCATATCCACGACTGTTCTTACCGACACATCGTCCTCCTCACTAACAACCTGCAACACATACACAAAAACGCATAAACAAGCTAACTAAACGGTATATAAAATATATACTCACTATATACCATATCACTTACCTTTGATTCTATCTTCTTCTTCTTCTTCTTATGTGCATCTCCTTCACCAGATTCAGCACCCTCACCCTCATCCATGGTTTTTGAGACCTTCTGGACTTTCTGCTTCTTTGCGGGAGATTCAGACTCAACCGCTGCTTTAGCATTTACTTTTTTCTTCTTCTCATTCCTCTTCACATCCCAAAAACCTTTGACAAACTTATCCTCATGTATGTCTTGGATCAAGTGATCAAGTGCTGGGTCTTCTGCTTGATCTGGCCACGTATGAAATAGCTCTCTTACATCATCCTTCATAACCATTTTACTCACACGCACCTATAACATAAGAGATTATGAAACCCATCAGTAAGTTTTAACTCAATCATCAATAGGTATAACTCAGACATCAATAGGTATAACTCAGCCATTACTAAACCATAACTCAGCCATCACTAAACTATAACTCAGCCATCACTAAACTATAACTCAGCCAAATTGTAACTCAACCATCACTAAACTATAACTCAACCATCACTAAACTATAACTCAGCCATTATTAAAACATAACTCAGCCATTATTAAAACATAACTATCATAACACAGCCAGAACCTTACCTCACCATACGTTCTGATCTCTTCAGCAATGGTCGATTCCATTGTTGAACGTGTACGGTTTCCACCCCATCGAAACAACGGTATCTCATCATTATTGACTATGTTCCCAAATCGGTCTCCAAAGCATTTGACTGAATCATACGCCCAAGCCTGTAACACGTAAACCATACCACTAATGGTGTACGACTTTCCTATAGGACTCAACATCTTTATAGAATCAACAAGAGCTTCAAATGCTGACCGACCCCATGGATAAGTCTTCATGGCTTCATCATCAAAAACTCTTTTTGCACTTTCGAATGGTATTCTAGAATTATGATGCAATCCATAAATACCAATGGCTTGAAGAAACAACAGCCCCAACCATTTACGCTTTTGAGGAGGCCATGTCCGACACACTGCTAATCCTGCCCTAAGTTCATCTAACTTTGGTCCTTCCCCACCAGGCACATTCAATTCTCCGAAGAACGTTCTGTAGTCAGCTTCAGGTTCAAACATCTCTGTAGGCATTGGTTCTGTGTTTAAACCCGTGATACGACCAAATTCATTCAAGCCAAACCTGATTGGTTGACCACCGACGAGACACCAAATCTCCTTCTTATGTATTCTCAACTGTCTACATAGAAGATAGTGTACAGTCTTACCAGACCACGTGAAATGGCTGTCAGATAGCTTAGCAACTATTCCAATAGGTAACTCCTTCATTTGCACCCACGCATCTCCACCTATTGATTCTTTAATCCCAGGGAGATCTGCCATCTTAAAATTGTGGTTAATGGATCTATTCTCCAGATTAGACTCCCCTTCTGCGTAAAGTCTTGGAGGGTAATCCCTTGCTTGTTCTTCAGAAATAACGTTGGCCATCTGATAACAGAGTATAAATCATAACTCAGCCACACCATAAACAAACAAACTCAGCCACAAATGCATTGATAAACCATACATCAGCCGTAATGTAAATCATAACTCAGCCGCAACATAAAACAAACTCAGCCACCAATGCATTGATAAACCATAAATCAGCCGTAAAGCAAACCGTAACTCAGTCGCAACATAAACAAACAAACTCAGCCACAAATGCATTGATAAACCATAAATCACCCGTAAAGCAATCAGTAACTCAGTCGGAACATAAAACAAACTCAGACACCAATTCGAATAGATCTAACAAATCAACCAACCACAACGACGGCGAAAATCAGCCGTAATAAGCATCGATAAAAACCCTTAATATCACCGCGATAGTTTTCGGAAAACGGTTTAAATCACGGAAATCACTTGCTGAGGTAGCGGTTAAACTCAAAAAAAAAGATTCGAACTTACCGGAGCAAGTTTGTTGAAAAAATGAGAGATTTTTAGCAATGAAAATACGAAGACTCCCCGCTCGAGTTCGTAAAAAGGAGAAGAAATGCGATGGAGAAAAGAGAAGCCGTCGGAAGAGACGCTACGACGGCGAAATTAGGGTTCGACTTCGGAATCGCCGAGAGAGAGAGAGCAAGTTAGAGAGAGAGCGGTTTTTTTTCCGTTCCAGCAAAAAGAGAACGATTCAGTTTTCCTCGCTTTTGATCATTAATGACATAACTGTTGTGGATTAATGACGTGGATTAAACTAATTTTTCCTTAATCATTTTTTAATTAAAAGAATACCTCAGCCAAATCGCGAATGAATCTGCGTTAAGTCAGCCATGTCGTTAAAATAACTCAGCCACCACGAATATGCCAAAACTCGGCCAAACCACGAATATGACAGATGTGAATATTTATTCATGTAATTAAACCACTTTAATAAGTTGTAATTAACAGTTTTATTCACTTTACCGAATGATTATGTAATTAGCTCGTGTTTGTACCATTTAAAACTTATCCAACAAAACGAAATCCCAAACCCTATACCCATACATAGTGGAGCTATACTTAGATTCCATTCCTAGACAAACTTACATTAAGGATTGCAAGTTATACAATGATTTGCATTTAAGTTTTGTTTTGGATCTAATCAACACAACATCTTAATCAAACACAAATAGTCATGAATCATACAAGGGATGTCCTTACAAACCAAACACAAAGGGCGAACAGAGCATCTACTTTTGCATCTACTTATGCATTGCCGATACAGAACAAATTCAAGATCTTTGCTTTCCATCCAAATTCAAATCGTTGTTTCTCCACCTCATGCTTCTCCAATTCTCTACGAAGCTCCACAATTGTTGTACTTAGTTGATCGATCACATTTTTCTTCTCCCGGATTTCATCTCGAGCTTGGATCAATGCTCTTTTTGGCCATCCTTTCACCTCTTCTTCATCAAACCAACTAAAGTATTTGCAGTGAGCTCTCCCACCCTCCTAAAGACACACAAATAAGATTTTTAAACAATCAAATATGATCCACACAATCACTCCTTATTCTCCATACCTTATATAATTCACAGCCCAAGAACCTTCGACCCGGGTTTTTATCTGTCCAGGATGTGAAAAATTTTGCAGGCAATCGACAACCACACAATTTAAGACCGCCGAAAGTTCTGCTCCTATTGTTACTAGAGGAGCCCGAATTTAAATCCATCTAATCGAAAACAAAAATAAAACCTTTAATCAGCAGAAACAAATTATTTATATGCATATGTGATTGGATCCTCAATTCTGGATTTGGAGCAGAAGAAACTTGGGAAACCGTAACTCAGTCGCAACATAAAACAAACTCAGCCACATATGCATTGATAAACCATAAATCAGCCGTAAAGTAAATCATAACTCAGCCGCAACATAAAACAAACTCAGCCACATGCATTGATAAACCATAAATCAGCCGTAAAGCAAACCGTAACTCAGTCGCAACATAAACAAAACTCAGCCACGTATGCATTGATAAACCAGACACCAAATCGAATAGATCTAACAAATCAGCCACCATATGTAAATCAACGACGGTGAAAATCAGCCGTAATAAGCATCGATAAAAATCTTTAATATCACCGCGATAGTTTTCGGAAAACGGTTTAAATCACGGGAATCACATGCACTTAAACGGTTAAACTCAAAAAAAGATTTGAACTTACCGGAGCAAGTTTGTTCGTGAAAAGGAGAGATTTTTAGCCGAAAAAACGAAGAGTCCACTCGAGAAAACGAAGAGTCCCCACTCGAGTTCGTGAAAAAGGAGACGAAATGCGACGGAGATAAGAGAAGCGGCCGGAAGAGACGATATGACGGCGGAATTAGGGTTCGACTTCGGAATCGCCGAGAGAGAGAGAGAGAGAGAGAGAGAGAGAGAGAGAGAGAGAGAGAGCTTGAATCAATGCTCTTTTTGGCCATCCTTTCACCTCTTCTTCATCAAACCACCTAAAGTATTTGCAGTGAGCTGTCCCACCCTCCTAAAGACACACAAATAAGATTTTTAAACAATCAAATATGATCCACACAATCACTCGTTATTCTCCATACCTTGTACAATTCACAGCCGAAGAACCTTCGACCCGGGTTTTTATCTGTCCAGGATGTGAAAATTTTTGCAGGCAATCGACAATCACACAATTTAAGACCGCCGAAAGTTCTGCTCCTATTGTTTTAAGAGGAGCCCGAATTTAAATCCATCTAATCGAAAACAAAAATAAAACCTTTAATCAGCAGAAACAAATTATTTATATGCATATGTGATTGGATCCTCAATTCTGGATTTGGAGCAGAAGAAACTTGGGAAACCGTAACTCAGCCGCAACATAAAACAAACTCAGCCACATATGCATTGATAAACCATAAATCAGCCGTGAAGTAAATCATAACTCAGCCGAAACATAAAACAAACTCAGCCACATGCATTGTTATACCATAAATCAGCCGTAAAGCAAACCGTAACTCAGTCGCAACATAAACAAAACTCAACCACATATGCATTGATAAACCAGACACCAAATCGAATAGATCTAACAAATCAGCCACCATATGTAAATCAACGACGGCGAAAATCAGCCGTAATAAGCATCGATAAAAATCCTTAATATCACCGCGATAGTTTTCGGAAAACGGTTTAAATCACGGGAATCACATGCAGTTAAACGGTTAAACTCAAAAAAAGATTCGAACTTACCGGAGCAAGTTTGTTCGTGAAAAGGAGAGATTTTTAGCCGAGAAAACGAAGAGTCCACTCGATAAAACGAAGAGTCCCCACTCGAGTTCGTGAAAAAAGGAGACGAAATGCGACGGAGATAAGAGAAGCGGCCGGAAGAGACGTACGACGGCGGAATTAGGGTTCGACTTCGGAATCGCCGAGAGAGAGAGAGAGAGGTTTCGCCGGCGAGAGAGAAGTTGTTTTCCCGAAACTGTATTTCATGACGTGGATTTAGTTTTTTCATGTGAATGAGGTGGATTAGATGTGAATGAGGTGGATTAAACTAATTTTTGGTTAATCATATTTAATTTTTAAAAATTGCAAATTAATGAAGGGTGTTAATTGTAATTACACAAGGGCACAAAATATCTGAGTAATTTTTTAAAAATGTATAATATTCTAGTAATAAACCAACTTTTGTGTAATATCTGAGTAATTCTTTCAATTTTTAAATGAATTTTTGAAAAACTAAAATATCATCAATTTAACAGGATAAGCCGAATACAAAAGGAATATGAAAAATAAAAATAGACACCACGACTCGGAGATAGCAGAAAAGTTTAACCGCAGTTCGGACACATATAACACCCGCACAAAGAAATAACGATGGCATAGCTGAAAATAACATGGGTTAATGCGAATGAAAGATGACAGAGACGATTGAGAAGACACGAGTTTTATGGACTATACAAGAAAAAAAAATAAGAAAAAATAAGTTTTATGTACAGTTTTTTTTTAATCGTATCATTGAATTTTTAATATGTTTTATTATTTTGTGTGAAAAATGTTGAACAAAAATTTATTATGAAACGGACGGAATATTATCTTTTAACCCAAATTTTAAAGTTATGTCTAAGTAAAACCAAAAAAACCTTAGAAGTATGCATGAAAACTATAAAAATAAGTTATAAAATCCATATATATAATAGTCTTTCATGTGGGAAATAACTTATCTTGTTTATATTTAATCTTCTTTTGACTTTTGACCTATACAAATAACAAAATTATTTTGCTCTATTTGAAATGGAAACAAGTAAAAAAAACACATTGTAATTTGAGAATTTGTAGTCATGGATCCACGCTTCATTTTGAGAATTGAGCGAACATGAGTTTTAGCTGATTATATTGCTTTGACTCCACAACAACATAAGAAAAATAATAGCTTGGTTGTCATGTTATTGATACCATAACGTGCTCTAAATATGCTATTAACTAGGCGTGGACATTCACGTTACCGGATCAGTTCTGATTTGGTATTTCGAGTTTTGAATATTTCGGGACTATAACTTTTGGTACCGATCGGGTATTATCAAATTTTTGATCGGATTCGGTTTGGTTCTCTCCGGATTTGGATATAATTTTTTAGATCTGGTTTTTTCTTTGGCTCGATTCAGGTTCGAGTACTTTTATCCGAAAAGTAACCAAAAATACTTGAAAGTAACCGAAATAAATATTTAAAATTTAAAACCAAAATAAACATTCAAGTTCCAACTTTAAATTGTCACCAAATAACAAAATTACAAAGAACATAAACCCAAAAACATATTCCAATACATAAAACCAAACTAAAACAAGTTCAAAGAACTTGAAACATCTTGCAAAGTAGAAACATGTGTCTCAAAGTAGAAAACTTCAGTTTCTCCATGTCCCTAACTCCCTTGTTACATCAGATATCAAATCGACTTACTATCATTGGCACTAAATGATAAGATTCTCCCAAGAATCAGCACTCTATAGTTGGTAAGGGGATAAGCTTTGCATCCAAGAAACCGTAAAGTCTTAAAGATCAAAGGATGTGGAACGATTGGTCGCACAGAAGTTGCGGAAGGCTTCTGATTTACCGGTTGATCCCTTGGATATGGATATGACGCATTAAGACGGATCCATGACTCTTTGGATATGACACACCAAGACAAGCTAAGTTTTGATCAATTGATATTACACACCATGATCGAAAATGAGAATCACCCTTAAAAGGTTCCAAAAATAAAAACTCGAAATCTTATTTTATTTGATGAAAATGGATCTCTATAAATAGAAAAAATACATCATAATCCCTCGTAAAAGTATTCTAACATGCACAGCATCTAGGGAAACAAAATTCAAACTCTAATCTTAGGGGTGGGCATTTCAGTTTAATTTCGGGTTCGGTTCGGGTTCGGTTTGGTTTGGTTAATTTGGGTCTACTAAAACTCCAACTGAACTCAACAAAAGTTAATTCGGTTTGGTTTGTGTTCGGTTCGGTTTGAATGTAGTTCGATTTGGGTTAGTTAATTTGGTTTGATTTAGGTTATTTTCTCCTAATAAAATTATTTAATATTAATGGACGAAACATATTGCTCTATTTCTTTGCACTAAGAGTCTAAAAACAATATAATTCTTTTTGAGAAAGCTCTCACTTTCAAGTTTCCACTCGTACTAATTTATTATAACTATTTGTTAGAGTTTTATATTAAAAATTCTTATTTTGAAACTATATAGAATCGACGACACGAGAGAAGTATAAAAAGGTATACAGGAGCAATTGAAGCGGATGGAAAAAAAGAATAATTTTTGTTTACTTTATGAATCTTAGCCGCTTAGGTGTAACCGTGTAAGCGTGAGTTTTTAAGTTTTTCTTTTCAGTTTTAAGAATTTCTTAAATAATAGGGTTAAAAATAATCAATATCATGAATATTATTAATTAAATAAACACATTGGGTTTTCGGTTCGGTTCGGTTTATTCGGGTTGACAAAAATCCTAACCAAAATGTTTTGGTATAGATTTTGGTTTGGTTTGAGTTGGTTTGAATTCAGTTGGTTTGGGTTGGTTCGTTCGGTTCGGTTTTTTTGTCCACCTCTATCTAATCTGCATATAAGAGAGAAACAACAATAAATAAATGCAGTCTTTACTTTGGACGAAAATTGAGGCTTCTCTTGATTGTCTTTGAGCTTCAAATAAGATCATTTCTTCTTAAATCCAGCCCATGAAGTTGCAAGCCTTGATTAAATGATTTGCTGCTTTCCATGATCATATCTCTAAACCGAGAAACAAAGCACCAACAAGGCAACATAATGTTTTGTGACTTGAAAATCGGGATAGAGGAGAGTGGAATCGACAGGAAATAAGGAAAGAGGGTTAGAGATTGTATATTAGAAATCAGATGATTCGGATACTTTTTCGAACATCGGATCGAATCAGATATTATCTGGTACTCGAAATACAGTGAAGATTACTCCCGATCGGGTATCAACACTTGAAATTAAAAAAAAACTACGAAAGAATCAGGTTCAACAGCAACATCATTATGATTATTTCCACTAGTCAAGGATAGCATGGTAGAAAACATAATATATAATTTAATAACAATATGTGTAGGAAAATAATCACTTTTTCTTCTTCTCTATGCCTTCAACATTGAAGATCCCACCAACAAAAAAAATTCAATTATTTCAAAACAACAACTATAAAACAAATGGTGTAGTATACAACTCACACCTATTTTGGTTCCTCTTTTTATAGTATTGTTTCTAGTTTCTCATCGGGAATGTTTAGCCACATGATCGTGTATATTGCCATTAAGTTATCTGTCACTTTCAAAAATATCATATGCCCTAAATATTTTTATTAGTGAGACAATCGAAAGATGACATGAAAGTAAATGTTCTTTATACTATATAGATACTTGAACTTATTGTTATATTGTATGATAACCTAAAAATTATGTTTAAGCCAATCATGATACATACATTTACCATGTTGGATAATAAATACATAAGTATGATGATTAACATAATAAAGTTATTGATATATTTTAAATATTAAACTCTATATATAAGTATATCAAACAAAATATCCAAAACTTTAATATTTCAATAATAAAGATAATCAATATGATTAAATTATACCATAAAAAAGTTTTCACTCTGCCATACACACAACCTTTTAACTCAAACATAGTTAATACACAATGTATAATGTCAGGAGTATATTATTTATGATTTATATATTGTTTAACATATCTCAATATTCAGTTATTCACAAATCTTACTGTTTTTTTTCAAAATCATGCTACATCAAGTGTTCTCTCTACCAATCCATGTATTTTGTCACGGAGTTATCATGATTAAACTCTTATAAAATGACATTTATGTCATTAATATTATGAATAATTTAATCAATCATACCATGGTCGAGCTTGGTGAAGCAGGTAAACCAGCTGCTAGAATTCTTGTCACCTACCTCATCATAA
Organism: Alliaria petiolata; assembly: GCA_020283515.1. Classification (NCBI taxonomy): domain Eukaryota; kingdom Viridiplantae; phylum Streptophyta; class Magnoliopsida; order Brassicales; family Brassicaceae; genus Alliaria; species Alliaria petiolata. The sequence continues at coordinate 387,313,943 of JAHZTW010000001.1, forward strand.
GAAACAGTGTATGTGATGTTCATGAAAGTGTTATCCCATCAATTTTTCTTGATGTTGATGATGATGTCAATTATCTAGGTGTGAAAAATATCTTTCCACAATTAATGTAACTACCATTCAAAATTTGTTACTAAAGTTATATCTTTAAAACATTATTTTATAATTAAATTTTATTTGTGATGGTATTGATATTTCAACTTGTAAGACTCAACTTAATATTTACATAATAGAATTTTATCACATAGGGAAGATGTTTCTTCATACAATCTTATCGTACGGAGACTATATCATGTACGTCTAAATTTTTAATATTTGTGTGGTCTAAATAAATCTCTCATTGTTGACTATTTTTATAAGTTTTCATATTATTTTTTTTCTCTTTTCTAGCAACATTCATTTTCTTCACCACCACGTAAACCAAAACTTTATATTTGGTTATATGTTTTTGATCTTTGCTTCATCTCTTTTATCTATCACATATCTTTTGTGTTGTAACGTTTAGGGTTTTCCAATATATATGCATTATTATTTAATGGTGGCTATTATAGTGGTGATTTAAAGTTGTTCGATGCACTAGTTGAATCACTAATAGAAAATGAATAGGTAGAGCTTTCATACTCAAGATTGGGTGTGTTTATAAAGTTCTACTACCTGGAATTTGGATGGGCATCGAGGCTGGTATATTATATACTCAGTTCCAGTATCCATGAAGAAGTTTGAGATTTGGAGTCTGATTGGTGTAAATCCAGTAAGATTTTCACTGCATAAGTTTGAACAACTCACCGGACTCAATTATAAGTATGTCGAGAATCTGGAACAGTAGGATATTGAGATTACAGAAGAAATGAAAGAATTATAGGAGTTTCTTGGAGGAGGAGATGATGAACAATAGTGATTTATGGATTCCAGATTTTCAGATTATAGATTTTCTTGTTTTTGATTGATACATCGCGGAAGGGAGAAGTGGAACCGGCAAGAATACGTAAAAAGGGTTTTAGGGATTTCATTTTTGGGTTTGGTAATTCGGATAATTGTTCGGATCTCGGATCGGTTCGGATAATACTCGAGATCCGAACTTAGTTGAATATTGCTCCCGGTCGGATATTTTGTTGGATCTGAACCCGGCTAGGATCAGATATTTTTGGGTCGGTACAGGTTCAGGTTTTCGGATCCGGATAAAATATCCAGCCCTAACCCATACTTGGAGAACTTGTATAAACAATTCTATGTAATACGTCTTGGTCAAATCTTTTTCCTTCACACTTTATTAGGTCCCCATTGGTAGTTCTCAAAATCATATAAATCCATCACTAGCCTAGCCGCATTAACATGTGTGGATGTTGTGCCTTTATGTGCTTCAATGAAACAAGCATAGATGGCTACATATCCCAACCACATATGATCCTCCTGACCATGATCAACTATTCAGACACGCTGCTGTTAAATGATCAGTACTTGAACCCATCTCGATAGCCACTCCAAGAAGCTCCCATAATTATTTTATTTCTCCTGTAATCTCAATATTCGGCTGTTCCATATTCTCTACATACTCGTAGTTGAGTCCGGTGAAATGTTCAAACTTATGCAATGAAAACCTCAATGGATTTACACCAATCAGACTCCATATCTCATCGTTCCTTTTACCTTTTATCGCCGGTTCCACTTCTCCCTTCCGCGATGTATCGATCAAAAACAAGAAAATCTATAATCTGAAAATCTGAAATCCATAAATCACTATTGTTCACCGTCTCCTCCTTCATAAATGTTAAGAAATGGATCTAAGGTATGAACTCATCTCCTCCTTCAGCATGCTCGCATCCTCTAAGTATCGAATTCGATTATAGATTCTCCAATTGATGCATATGTGTTTCGAGTTCAAGTCGTCTTCTTCTTATCTCGAATCTTCTTCTAATGTTTGGTGACTTGTTGAATCAGTTCGAGCAGGTTTTGAGTCTTTTGTTCTATTTCTGTGTTTCAAGCGTGTTTTTCAAAGTGCAAATCTTCTCATTTGTCTCGATTTCCTGTGTCTTCTGTCTCTGTGTTTCAATTTATGCTCAGTGAATGTTCGTTTCAAGCATTTGTTGTTCATCATAGTAGTAATTGGGTGAGAATGCTCCCTTTTGATATGAGTTTACATTCATCTTAGAGTCATAGAGGAGTGTATTGCATATGAATTTCTGATAGAGGAGTGCAATACTTTAGGAGAATTTTTATGCTACTTTAGGAGAGATTTTTTGTTACTGGTTCTGCTTATCTAGAATTTAGGGATTTAAGTTGTTAAGTAATACATGGCTCATGGATCTTTGGTATCGAATTTATTTAAATCACATTATGAAAGTGATGCTTTAACCACATTCATATATATCTTGTACATTGTTTCTTGACTTATGTGAACAACAACATCATGGTTTTGTTATTTGACTTGATCACACAAATTAACATGTATGTCGTATTTTGAGAAGTGAAGTCCTTAGAAGTGACACTTGAGATATTTTTACTTAAATCATTAGGAATTTTGATTTCAGTTTGGCATTTCGGGTCTTTACTCGTACCTATGATGAATAAACTCATCTGCTTAATCAAGAACTTATAGTCAAGTTTCAATAGTATCATGAAGTTTTCGATAATTTTCTCTAATCTTTATACGTGCTTCTTGTAAGTCTGGATGTAATATGCTTCTCTTGTTGTGTAATTAGAAGAAAAAAAACTAAACAATTTTGATTATGGTTTGCGTGGCAAAATCATTCAAAGATTCAAACTAAGTCGAATATTGTTTTGGTTCCAGAGTTGGTAATTTATTTGATAAAATCAAAAATTAGCCTGTTTAAACATAATATTTTTTTATTCATAAAATATGATAACTATCTACATGTTTTTCGACTTTAAGTTTTGTTGTTGCTTTATAATCGTAGTATACTAACTTTAGTGTTTTGGTCTCGATTTAGTGTTAATGTCAGGGATATGGATAAGAAGAATTTGCTGATGCAAGGAAGTTGAAATTCTCTGGATGCATTTTCTTAGTGTCACTAGATTCATTACTCACTACTATCAAGTTTCAATCAAACTTTAACTCTACTTTGAAATCTAATAACATGTTTCTTTGAATTTTTGGATGCTTCTAGTTCTTTAAAGTTCTTTGTTTTGCTTTGGTTTTATGTAATGAAAATCTGGACAAGATTGAAATTAGTTAGAACACTTGGAGTTTGATATTTGTTTTGGATGTTTCTAGTTTTTTGAAGTTCTTTGTTTTGCTTTGGTTTTATGTGTTGAAATTAGTTAGAACACTTTGAGTTTGAATGTTTTCTTTGGTTTTTTTGAATTTTCGGATATTTTGGGTATTTTTTTTAGTATATTCGGATATTTTCGAATACTTTTAGATACAAATTATTAGTATCGAACCGGAACTGAAATTTTTTTAGGTATTTAAAAAAATACCCGAACCAACCAAAACCCAGAGAGTACTGAACCCGATCCAAAATTTTAAAATACCCGATTGGTACCAAATTTTTTAATACTGAAATACCCGACCCAAATCCGACCAGTAATCTGAATGCTCATGCCTAGTTATTTGGAATGGGATCTGCATATCTATCTGCAAAACCCAGTAGAGCATGGTACACCCATAGTAACCTTAGGAAATCATTTTATGTTCTCTTCAATCAACATAACATCACTTATCTTATAACTATTAAACATTTGCTTCAGTTATATATGATTTCAGCAGATGATTCTTCAACTTGCAGAATATTATTTTTTCTTATAAACCCTCTAGTAGACCCAACATCTATATATGTACCACTAGCTTTGTCTTCTATAACAAATAATCTCTCTTTCCATCAAATTTTAAACCGTTTAAATCTCTTTGTTCTTATGTTTTTGTTACACATGTCTCGATTCAATACAAGTATTGAAGATAAAAATAATTTATTAACATAAATTAATATTTGTAAACAAAATAAAAGTTTCATGATGAAACAATATCTTATTGAATTTTTATTTTGGACTGATTTTTACACTAAAAACCAACAAAATTAAAGAAATGTATTAAAAACTATAGTATCAACAAAAAAAAAAATACACTTAAATAGAAAACTAGGCAAACCCTAAATTAAATAATATCAACACTTGAAATATAAAAAAAAATACTAGGAAAGAACCAGAATAAACAACATCAACATTATGATTATTTTCACTAGTCAATAGCATGCTAGAAAACATAATAGATAATTGATTAACAATATGTGTAGGAAACCTAACCTCTTTTTCTTCTTCTCTATGTGCGTGTTCATTTATTCCTTAAACAATGAAGATCTCACTAACAAAAAATTTCAATTATTTAAAAACAACAATCATAAAACAAATGGTATAGTATACAACTCACACCTATTTTGGTGCCTCTTTTTATAGTATTGTTTCTAGTTTCTCATTGGGAATGTGTAGACACATGATTGTGTATATTGCCATTAAGTTATATGTCACATTTAAATATATCATATGCCCTAAATACTTTTATTACTGAGACAATCGAAAGATAATATGAAAGTAAATGTTATTTATACTATATAGATACTTAAACTTATTGTTATATTATATTATAACCTAAAAATCATGTTTAATCCAATAATGATACATACATTTACCATGTTGGATAAAAAAATACATAAGTATAATGATTAATATAATAAAATTTAAATATAAACTCTAAATATGAGTATATTAAACAAAATATCCAAAAAAATTAATATTTCAATAATAAATATAATCAATATGGTTAAATTATAACATAAAAAGGTTTTCACTTTGCCCTGCACACAACTTTTTAACCCAAACATAGTTAATACACAATGTATGATGTTAGCAGTACAAAGAGGAGAATGCTGAGAGAACACATTTCAACATTGTCAACTTTCCAGTTGTAGAGAGAAAGTTCGAAAACTAGCTGATGGATTTCTGTCAAACGCGATCAACAATTTGAGTGAAGAGATCTTTTTTTCCTTCTTCTAAAATGCTCAGGAAGTCCGAGGTACTTTCCAAATCCTCCTTATTTTTGAATGCAAAGCGTACTCTTTACTCTTTTTTGACCTCTTGTGGTGTTTTCCTGGAGAAAGTTATCTATTATTTATGGTTGTTGATCATTTCTCCCGAGGCTGTTTCGTACTGATGAAGGATAGACATAAAGGCTTTGCAGCTTCGGGTCGATGTCTTGCAGAAAAGCATCGTGTCGTCGGTAAAGAGGAGATGGTTGACCTGTAGGGGTCCACTTGCTACGTGAATGCCCGACAAAGAACCTGAATGTTTAGCTACTTCATAAGCCCGAGAGGACTTTTCCACACAATATAAAGATGTGTGGCTAGAGGGGATCGCCTTGGCGAATACCGCGTTGCGGTGTAGCGAGTCCCTGAGCTAAGCCATTGATTAAGAAGGAATAAGAAAGTGATGTTATGCATTGCATGATCCATTTTATCCATTTGTGGTGAAACCCGAGTCTGTCTAGAACGACTTCAATAAAGTTACATTCCCATCAATTGTAGGCCTTGCATATGTCAATTTTTACAGCCATGGAGCAGTTCATTTTCGCTCATGATCTCTAGAGGAAGTTCAATGTCTCATGCGTGATCATCATGTTATTAGAGATCGCTTTACAAGGTACGAATGCTGATTGAGTCTCTGAGATGATTGTGTTGAGAATTAATTGCGGTCTGCGTGTGAGAATTTTGGAGACTATCTTGTAATAAACATTGAAGAGAGCGATGGGTCGGTAATGTGAAACTGATTTCGGACTCTGAACTTTTGGAATGAGCCTGACGTGAGGAAAAAGTTCAGAGGAGAATATAGATGTTATCTCTTCGGTTATTGCAGGTCATACCACCTTCCAGTTTGTTTGAAAGAAACTTGCAGAGCTTTATCAGGGTGGATGGAGAAGTGCATTGCGGATCTCTTTTGGTGCCGGGTCTGCACACAGCTTCTCATTTGTCGTTGCTGAGATTCACGGATGGAGAGCCTGGTTCACGATTTCATAGCAGGGGTGAGGCTTCGATCTGAACATGTCGTGGAAATAAACGTTTATAACCGAAGAGATTTCTGCTTTTTCGAAGAAAGCTTTGCCCTCACTATTCTTTAATCACGGAGAATCTCTATTGACTGTTTTTCTGCCTCCAATGATGGTGTGAAAATATCCAGAGTTTTTATCGCCCAGAGAGCCAAAGAATTCTACTTATGTGTTTCAAGTACTTTTCTTGCTCTTTATATGCTTTCTTCAAGCTAGCATTAATCTCTCGGATGAGATGTTCGTTGGGGCAACTGTCTCATTGCTTCGTCCAACTTTTGTTTTGCTAAAACCCAGAAATCTGTTTTCTTAGTTTATCAAGTTTCTTGCATATCTAGTGAACTGTTTTCGATCCTTAAATACTACTTCAATATCCACATGCACTTATGGGTAATGTTGAATTCTTGATTAAGGTTTAAAACCGTATTCACAACATTAACAACTCGTCAAATGGTCAAGTCTAAAATCAACTTGCGTGTTAGAATTGTTTTAGGAAACTTTCTATTTTTTTGTTTTTGTTTTAGGGTATCAATCACTTGCTCGTATTTGAACTGATCTCTCGAACAAGTGAAATTGAAAAACTGAGGATGACACTTTAAACAAGGAATGTTCCACAGTACTGTTATATGACTATATAAACAAGTTAGAAATGTTATCATATAATCCAAAAGGACCAATGTCGAAAACAATTTCATTGCAATAGTAACAAGGACTTCTATATATTATTTATAAACGGCGAGAGTATCCAGAACCTCCACATTTCTTGCAGAAAACCAAACCTACATTTTAACAAAACAAACTAATTCATCATATGTTGTTGTTAACAAAGTAAGAAACTCACAAAAAGTGATGGTTTATAGTTAGTAATAGTACCTGAACCTTTACAGACTTTGCAGTTAACCATTCCAGATTCCACCTTCATCTTACCTTCTTGACAGAAAACACATTTCGTTCCACCTTTTTGCGCAAACCCATAAACACACACACACACAATAAGAACTTAGAACATACTAATCTCTAATAGAACAATTCAATTGAACAATTCTACACAGTAAACTTAATTTTTCATTTTCTTTTTTTGTGGGTTTTAATCCAAATCATAAAGAATCATCAATTGGTATGAATTATCCTCTTAGGTGACTAAAAGTTTAATCATTTACATATTAAAAACGCAAGAAAAGAGAGAACGTGATTCACCATTTCCACCACATCTCTCACATGGAACTGGGTCTCCCTGAAAAAAAATCAAAAACCCGAAACTTTCACGAATTAGAGAGATCTTAAGGAGTGATTACGAAATGGGTTCCTTGTGAATTTCACCTTGAAGCCGAGGAAGAGAGAGAGGGCAATGGCAACGACGAGACTGATGGTGACAATGAAGGTCTGTGTATCGACGAATCCACCGCCATCGAAGCCACTTAGGAAGAGAACCGAAGGGTGGATTATGAGATTAGACGAGCAGTGAACACTTGTCCTTGAGCATTTGTTGGTTTTGTGGTGATGATGGCCACAAAGTTCGGGTCTTTTTGTGGAGAAATTTGGGAAAAAGAGAAACTTTGGAGTTGGGTTTAAGAAAGAAGATGAAATGAGTTGCAGAGGGATGAGAGGTCGAGTGGCCATGGATCAAAAGAGAAGAAGACCTCAAAACATAAACCTGTGGAGACGAACAAGTTAAACACCAAAAAGAAAAAAAAAGAAAAAAAGATTTCCTCATTAATGGGCCTAATGGGCTTTTTAAATCTGACCCAATTCGTTATCAGATATAAGAGATTCAGCTTCTCCTTCAACGAAACTGATTTCTAGGGTTTTGAAGAGTCTCTCCATCGCCGTTTGTGAACAATCGACGAAATGGGTTTCTCTGCGATATGGAACTCTCATCCGAAGAAGTACGGCCCTGGATCTCGCACATGGTATATCAATCATCTTCATCTTCTCTCGAACGTCATCTCGATTTTCTTGTTTAAACTGTGTAACGAGTGTTTGAACTGTGTAGATCGTAGTGAATAGTTTTGATTGCAAAAAAATTTTCTTGGCTTTTTGTTCTGACTGTGATTGCGTTTTTGAGACTTTGATGTATATGTTCCACAATTGTTCACTAAAACTATATTGGCTTAGATAGAGAGACTTTTTGAGAAATGTAGAAAAAGGATATAGTTAGATCGAGACAGAGTGATGTATTACTATGATTATTTCTGTATTTTCTGTTACATGTGAGATTGGCTATGTGTTATAATCGCTAGTCAAGTTTCTGAAATTGTAATTTACAAGTTTCTGTATGAAGATAGCTATAGAAAGAGAGGTGTGTTGATGTTCCATGTGAGATTAGCTTATGCATAAGATTGTTGTGTTTGGCTTTTTTCTTCACCATTTGCGATTAGCCAAATATGAGATTAGCTATGTTTTATATTTTGGTAGTCAAGTTTCTGAAATTGTAACATCTAAAGTCTTGTCTGTGTGAGGTATCTATATAAAGCGAGAGAGATTCACTTTGATGTGTGTGTTGATGATCCATATGAGATTAGCTTATGCATTAGATTAGCTAAGTGGGAGATTAGCTTATTTATAAGATTGTTGTATTTGGATTCTGTCTCCACCATGTGTCATGTGTTGTTATCTTTAGCAGCCAAGATTCTGACTTTGTGCTATGCAATTGTTGTTATTATGTAGCCGTGTTTGCGGGAATTCACACGGGCTGATCAGGAAGTATGGTCTTAACTGCTGCAGACAGTGTTTCCGCAGCAATGCCAAGGAGATCGGATTCATCAAGGTATACATTTCAATGATTACACATTTGCTGCATCTTCTTGTTTACTTTTCCATTCACCTATTAGTGTGATTGCTTATTCCGATTTCTTTTCGCCTCTATGCAGTACCGTTAAATGAGGAAGCAGTTCTTAATTGATGCTTATCATACACAAAACATGATTGGCGTCGTTGATGAATTGGCTTTGAAACTCTCTTAGTTTTTTTTTTTTTTTTTTTTTTTTTAATTTTGGAGGTATTTAAGTTGGTATTTAAGTTGTTGGGACCTCTCAAAAGACAGATGTATTTGTCTTTAAAGCTTATGTCTTCTTTGTAACAATGATCTTTTTAGTTACCCTTGTTTTTATTTATTTTATCAGTCATATTTGGTTTTGATTGAGAAATTGCATGTTAATATCAACCACACTCGCAAAAGAAACTTTGAAATAAACTTGTGAGTCTGTGACACAACGATAAAACTTAAGACATCAAAAGCTTAGATCGAGCCTAGAAGAAATGTTGAAACAGACAAATACGATATTGTTGAGAGAGAGTCTTCAGAGAAGAGAAGGCTAATGTTGGGTTATTAATGGGCCTTGAGAATCTAGCCCGTTAGTATATATATAAATTTCAATAATCTTGCTCTCCGAGTCTGTTGATAAACAAAATTCAGCTTCTCCTTCAACGAAACGGATTTTCTAGGGTTCCCTCATTCGCCGTTTGTTCTACAAATCGAGTAAATGGGTTTCTCCGCTATATGGAATTCTCATCCGAAGAAGTACGGCCCTGGATCTCGCACCTGGTAATCATTTGTTTGGTTCCTAGAAGAATGTGTTTCTCGCTTAACGTGCGCAAGGTTCTTTATATCTTGTGATGAATCTGATCAGTTTTGATTATGTTTGGTTAAATTATCCGGTAGTGAGTGTTTGACTTGTGCTGATTGTAGTGAATTAGTAAGTTTCGAAGAGTTTTTGATTGCGTAAATTCTTGTTAAAGACTTGCATTTCTTTGTGTATTGCTGTTTCATGTGAGATTAGCTTATGTAGGAGATTGTGTGTTTGGTTTCTGTGAGATTAGCTTAATTAGGAGATTTGTGTTTTTGGCATCTGTGATATTAGCTTATGTAGATTGTGTAGTTGGCTTCTGTGAGATTAGCTTATTTAGGAGATTTGTGTTTTTGGCATCTGTGAGATTAGCTTATGCAGATTGTGTATTTGGCTTTTGTGTCATTAGCTTATGTATGAGATTGTGTATTTGGCATTTCTGAGATTAGCTTATGTAAGAGATTGTGTGTTTGGCTTCTGTGAGATTAGCTTATGAAGCCTTATGTATGGGATTGTGTATTTGGCTTTTGTGAGATTAGCTTATGTATGAGATTGTGTATTTGGCTTCTGTGAGATTAGCTTATGTATGAGATTTGTGTATATGGCTTCTGTGAGATTAGCTTATGTATGAGATTTTTGTTTTTGGCTTCTGTCAGATTAGCTCGATATGTATGAGATTAGCTATGTGTTATATTTGGCTTCTATGAGATTAGCTTATGTATGTAGATTGTGTATTTGACTTCTGTAAGATTAGCTTATGTATGAGATTTGTGTATATGGCTTCTGTGAGGTTAGCTTTATGTATGAGATTAGAACGTGTTATATATGGCTTATGTGAAATTCGCTTATGTATGAGATTTTTGTCTTTGGCTTCTGTGAGATTAGCTTTTGTTATGTATGAGATTAGCTATGTGTTATATCTGGCTTCTATGAGATTAGCTTGTTATGTATGAGATTAGCTATGTGTTATGTATGGCAGTAACGATTCTGACTTTGTGTAATGCGATTATTGTCTTTATGTAGCCGTGTTTGTGGGAATTCACACGGGCTGATTAGGAAGTATGGTCTAAACTGCTGCAGACAGTGTTTCCGCAGCAACGCCAAGGAGATTGGATTCATCAAGGTAAAATTCAATTACATATTATGCTGATTTGCATCGCCATGACTTGGATTTATTTCGTTCTTTTGCATCATTGTTCATTCTGGTTGATCTCGTCTTTGCAGTACCGTTGATGAAGCACCGGTTCATGATTGATACTTGTAATACACACATGATGGCTTCGATGGATTGGCTTTGATGCTCTTTCTAGTTTTGATATTTGAATTGAGAATTTTTCTTTTACTTATTTATGTTTTAAGTCGTTGAATCTCTCCCAAAGAGTTGTTGCCTTGACTTTTAAAGCTTTATATGTCTTGCTTTGAAGTGGAATGATGATGTTTGTCATAGTTTTTAATGCTTCTTGTTTTATCCTGTCAAAAGTAGTTTGTGATTCTTGTTTCAATATGATCCATTTTGAAATATTATAATCCACACGCAATCGAAAACTCCATAAAATTTGTAACTGCAATAGAATCTCTTGGAGTGACATAAGCTGGAGACGTTAAAACATCGGACGTAGGTAGCATTTAAGGTTTTTGAAGAAGACGTTAAAACATGGGAGATTAAACCCAAAACCCTAAAAGTTTCTATCTTAAATCCTAAATTCTAAAACCATAATTCATAAACCGTAAACCCGAAACATACATAATAGCTCAAAACACTTGGATTTTCTTGGTTAGTGAAGTTTATGTGCATCCCTTTCCTTGTATGTGAATTAGAGTTGAAAGGGACGGAGGATTATATACACAGGTTCGAATTGGGACTTGTAACTTTTGATCTAACCCACGATCATGACACTAATGGTCATCGTTGATTCCTGCTTTTGTTTTAGTTGAAGTGCGTTCCATATTTTTGTGGATCATCGTAGGCTCCGATTAGTAAATAATTTTTTAGAGCGGCAGAATATAATTTTTAAAAAATATTATCAATATATCTTATTATATAAAGTTGGTTGTGTCAAAATTGCTAATTAACATGATCGTAACACGTGTCAAACATTTCGATTCAGATTTTGACACGTGTAAAAAAATCAACCAATTATATTCAAGAAATTGTATGATCGATTACTAATGTTAAAAAATAAAATCAAAATCAAAATCAAAAAAGTAAATAAAAAATTAAGAAAAATTAAATTGGATTAAGGGTTTAAAAACAAAAAAGCAAAAAAGTATCTTTTATGTTTTCAAATTAAATTAAATAATTTGTATAATTACTAATACTAAAAAGCAAAAAAAGAAAAAAATAAATAAAAAAATTAAGAAAAGTTTTAAAAACAAAAAAGGCAAATAAGTATCTTTTATGTTTTCTAATTAGATTAAAGAAATTGTATAATCGATTATTAATACTAAAAATAAAATAATAAAAATTCAAAAAAATAAAGAAAAAACAGAAGTTCATAAAAAACAAAATAAAAACAAAACTTCATTAAAAAAAAAAAAAAAAGCAAAATATATTTTTTTGAAGAGAAAATTGTCCAAATATATACTTTTTGAAAGTACAATTTATGGAATGAATACGTTATTAGCCGATTATCCGATTTGGTTTTTAATTTTTATTTTGAAAATTAAAAACATCTTATTGAAAACTCGCATATATGCGAGGAATATGTGGTTGATTAATATCTGATACGAAGGAAATGATGGATCTATGGTGTATGTGAAGCTAAGATCTAGGATGACGGCCAAAGAGAAAACAACCATTTGAAGAATCAATATAATATCCTTTGCTCTTTACCAAACCTACAATATTAATGAAATCACTAATCTCATTTTTTGCGAGCAGCGATGTAATAGGATTGCGCTCAATAGGACATCTCCTAAATCGACTAGGACTATAATTGATGTAGTCTTCTGATAGACTCATAATTTAGCATGTTTTGGCACTCATTTAGGATAGTTTTGCATTCACTATTGCATTCATATTTAGATTAATTGTATCTTTTATCCCATTTTAGGTTTTAGACATGTTTGCATAAGCATTTGCATAGTTCTTGCATATATGCATCATTTTCAGGTTATATGGTGTACTTGGAGCTATCTTGGATGCTGAGCATAGACAAGAACATGGAAGAAGAGCTTAGGAGTTGCTGGGAGTCAAGGAAGAACTTGGACAATTGAAGAAAAGCAGAGATCGACCCTTGGATCGAGTGGAAGTGCCCATTTCAACCCAAGATCGAGCTGAAGATCGACCTGCCCGTCCATTTGAAGTTTGCACGTGAAGGAAACAAGACCAGAGATCGACCCCTAATCGAGGTGTGCTGGCCATTCCAAGATTTAGATCGACCTCCAAGATCGACCAAGCCCAGCCATTTCAAGACCTAGATCGACCCAACTGATCAATCTTCCGAACCAGATTTTCCTTCCTTCTTTGGACAGCTCACACTTTGTCTTTTTGTGAGGGGACCAATATTTTTAGACCTATATAAGCAAATTTACCCTATTTTTCCACGAAATTTTAGAGTTGTCTTCCCCATTTTAGATCTAACCTCCATAGGAGGAAAGATCTTAGCTTTTGTTTTTGTAAAAACTTTTGATTTTAATTTTAAGTACTTCTCTTTAAGCTTTAATCTTTCTTCTTGTCTAGCTAATCATGTTTAACTCTCATTCTCTTATGATTTGTGAGGGTTCAATGTTGATTAGTGAGTAGATTTTTAGGATTTAAGGTTGAGGTGATTAGGGAGGTTTAAAAGGTTGAATCTTAGTATTTTCTTGTTCTTAAACATTATCCTTTCTTGGTTTGGAGTGTTCATTGCTTAAAGACCTCGATGGAGGCTTTATGATCCTAGAGATTTTCTTATCTCATGAGGACTTAGGAAATCTCTTAAGCCCAAACCAAGAGACTAGCTTGTCCTAAAGACCACGATGGTGGCAGATTTGGGGGCTAGTTAGGCCATGTTAAGATTTGTGATTTAAGCTCATCAACCATCCTTTCCACCACACACCATGGGTTTGGAGGGAAGGTTGATGAGAAGATCTTTACCATACACCATGGAAAGATCTAGTTTTGCTTCTTAGGCTTAGAGATAGCTCATTAGAAATGTGTAGATCTACTTTTAGTAAACCAAGATCGAACCTTGAAACTCCCTAAGCATGAACCTCAACCTTGAATCTGTCTTTAGCATTTGAGTAGTTTTAAAGCATTCACCTTTAGATTTAAAGTTTGTTCCTTTAAGTTGCTATAAATCGCCTTGTTTATCTGTTTTTAGGTTTCGAATTTTTAAAATCAGTAGCTTTGCCATTTAAATTCGTAGCAGTAGCCTAGTAGTTGCTTAACCTTTCATTGGAATTGTTAAAATTGTTTCCGTGGTCAGTTAGTTGCCACAAAGTAGTTTTTAAGGATTTTTTTCCCCATTTAAAACATAATTTGGCTTAGATTTACATTGCTTTTGAATTCCTAGTATCTTTCACACCCAACTTGGATTGATACCTAAAGTACTACAGCAACACAAAGAGGCTTTAGGAATGATAAGAAACCCTAAAAAGTTCTCTTATCATCTTTCTGAGTTGCACATGAAGAAACCGATGAGACAAAGCTTGTTTTCCATTTGGTTTGGTAATTTTTTCGGAAGACACCATCCAATGTAATCATAAGCGATGCCTTTGATACTTGAATGAGATCGAAGATCATTTTAATTGGTAATAAGAAAAGAATCTCATACATTATATCGTGATTGTTTAGAGCTTCGTGAGCACTCAAATCAGACATCCTCCCCAAATTTGTTCTTTTCCTGACTGAAGAAGACATTGGAAACACCAAAAGCTACAAAGAAAACTTGAAATCAATTTCAAGAATCAAAACTGTCAAATCCAGGAGGGAAAGTGTGGTCTAAGGAAACTGATCAACCTGTTCTGAACAAGTATCCAACAAGCGAGCAAAGGAAACAGGGTGTATCGTTGATATAGCAGTGCCCAAATCTCTATCATCGAGAAATTTTAAATGACTCATGGGAATGCTCTAATTTTTTATATCCTTTATGCATTTTTTTGGTATTGTTCTGTCTCAGTTCTATAATTACACTTAACTTTTTTTTTCAATAAAATATGACTTACTTCTTTGGTAGGGGCCTCTTTATTTCGGTTGACCTTGACCTTTTTATTTTGGTTGACATTGGCCTTACCATCTACACATAATCATGGTACAACCATAAGTTTACAACAAAAGGTGTAACAATCTGTCAAAAGCTTCAATCAGAAAAATAGGTGGTGAAAATGACGGTCAAATTAAGAGTGGTTGTACCTGTTGCCACATAAGCATCTTCGGAATTTTTCCTCTTCCTGCCGTGCTCACTCTTCTTATTAGTTTCATCTACTTCATCCTTGCTCTCTCTTCTTAACCTACAGTGATACATGGTCGCAAGTTGATATACTCATAAATTAGCATGTTTTAGCACCCATTTTAGATAGCTTTGCATTCACTTATGCATTCATTTAGCTACATTTGGTCCAAATTGCATTCATATTAGATTTTAGCAAGTTTTACCTTAGGATGTTGCATATTGTGCATATTGAGTCTTAATTAGGTACTTTGGAGGCTTGGAGGACCCCTTTGGAGAGTTGGGTGACAAGGAGGAAGAAAAGAAGGGAGCCAAACATGGAGCAGACGAATTTTAGAAGTGTATCGACCTTGGTGTCGACCTACCAAGGTCGATATAGCTCGGCAGGGAAGACGGAGTGCGCGTATCAGACGATTGTGTCGAGCTACTAAGCTCGATACACAGGCCACCAGGAGTTTTGAAGACGACGTATCGAGCATTCGTATCGGACTGCTAAGGACGATACACATCTCATCCGAAGTTGAAGACTGGCGTATCGGGCATCTGTATCGACCTGCCAAGGTCGACACACTCCTTGAGGAAACATTTAGCAGCGTATCGAGCTGCGTATCGACCTAGAAAGCTCGATACGCTGCCCGATTTTCAGACCTAAACAGGGTCAATACCCGGTTTGTTCCGGGTTGACCCGGGTCGTCCACTGTTCACTATAAATAGGAAAAGACCTAATTTTTCCTAAGTATCTTTTAATCTCTTGTTCTTACTTAGAAAACTTTCTCTTTTGGTTTCTAAGTGATTTTGTAAGACATTTCTTTAAGTTTATGCAAATCTAGTACTTACCTCTTTTAATCTTTCATCTTCTATCTCTCTAATCATGTTTATCTCTATCTCTTTCATATGATTTAAGGGATTAACCATGATTAGTGAGTAGTTTCATTAGGATCTAAGGATGAGTTAGATCTAGGGTGTTTTAAGGGTTAGTCTTGATGCCTAGGATTAGATTCTTCCATTTCCCTCCTTGTTTAGTGTTCTAAATGCTAGTTTAGCCTTGATCATGCTAAAACTAGGCCTTAGAGAATTTCACACCCACAATGTGTTTGATAAAATTCTCCAACCAACTAAACAAGGGATTTACATTCCTAGCTCATGGAAGTGATTGTCTAGGGTGTTTATTGGTAATTTAGAACTGTTTTGTAATGCTTGTTAGCTTCCTTTTCACTAATGAAAGTTAGTTCTTGATTAGGATGATTAATGAAGGGATTAGTGCCATGAAAGTGGATTAGTCTAGCTATTGAGTTCTAATCCTAGGTATTAGTTTATATTGTGATTGTTTGGCATCAAAGATTGACTCTTGGAACACCTTAGATTGATAACCCCATTCTTGGATTCGTTTTAGTCTTTTGATAATCTTGATTAGTAGTTAATTAGCTTGATTTGGTTTGTTTGATCAATTAGGTTGTTAGTTGAATCAAAAATCTTTATTACTAGCTTGGATTAAGAAGTTGTATGCATTCCTAGTGTCTTAACTATATCCATATGGATTGATCCTCAAGTACCTACAATGACATGAGTGGGTTTGAGTAATTGTTAAGTCTTACCAAGAAACCGCTTATCAATTTGGCGTCGTTGCCATTTGGATTCTTTGTTTAAGCATTAGGATTTTACTTCTTTTTGAGACTAAGTTTTCTATTTCACTTATTGCTTACTAATCTCTCTTGATATGTTTTCTCTTTGTTTTTCTAGGTGTATGAAATTGAGGTCTAGTGGACACAAAAATACAGTTGAGCCTCTAGACAACATTCACCGGGTAACAAGAGGAGCTTTTATGAGAAGAGAAAGAGAGCGCCTAGCACATCTAAGGCGTTTGGGAATGGATAATACACAAGAACAAGGTGGTAATGGACCACAACAAGGATCTCAAGTGAATGAGGCTCAAGCTCGTAGAGTGCCTCAACATCCTCCACGCCAACCAAGGCACATTGGGGCTGGAGATGCTCTCAATACTCATGCCAATCGCCAAGGTATCCTACCTCCTCCAGTTGCGAACAACAACTTTGAGATCAAGAGCGGGTTGATCAACATGGTGCAACACAACAAGTTCCATGGGTTAGCTTTGGAGGATCCCCTTGACCATTTGGATGAGTTTGATAGAATATGTGATATGACCAAGATCAATGGAATATCCGAGGATGGTTTCAAGCTGAGGTTGTTTTCCTTCTCTCTTGGGGACAAGGCACATTTGTGGGAGAAGTCACTTCCAAGAGGTTCCATCACATCATGTGATCAATGCAAGAAGGCTTTTCTTGCAAAGTTCTTCTCCAACACTAGGACCGCAAGGCTGAGGAATGAGCTGTCAAGCTTCACTCAAAAGAACAATGAATGCTTTTGTGAGGCATGAGAGAGATTCAAGGGATACAATACACAATGCCCTCATCATGGCTTCTCCGAAGAGACCCTCTTGAGTACACTCTACCCTGGTGTTCTCCCCAAATTTAGGATGCTTCTAGACACAGCAAGTAATGGAAATTTCTTGGGTAAAGATGTAGAAGAAGGTCTAGAACTTGTGGAGAACTTGGCACAAAGTGATGGCAACTATGGTGAAGACTATGATAGGTCATCAAGGAGCGATGATACTTATGAAGACCAAATGAGGAAAGAGATGAAATCTCTTAATGAGAAGATGGATAAGTTGCTCCAAACTCAACAAAAGCATGTTCATTTTGTGGGGGATTGTGATGAGAGTCAAGGAATACAACAAGATTTGAATGAGGATTGCCAAGAAGAGGTCAACTATGTGGATGGCCAAGGGTATCAACAAGGTTACAACAACAACTATAGGAACAACAATCTTTCCTATAGGAGTACAAATGTGGAGAATCCTCAAGATCAAGTTTACCCTCCACAAGGACAAGGAGGACAACAAAAGCCCTTTGTCCCATACAAGCAACAACAAGGGTATGTTCCCAAGAACAACTACCAAGGGAACAACCAAGGTAACCAAGGGAATTTTCAGTCCAAGCAAGGTCCTCCACCGGGTTTTGCACAAGATTTGGATGTGAGGAATGTTCTACAATAAATCCTCCAAGGTCAAGCATGTAGTGCCATGGATGTGAGTAAGAAGATTGCCGAAATCCACAACAAGGTGGATTGTTCTTACAATGACCTCAACTCCAAGTTTGACACTTTGAGCTCCAAGGTCAAGCAAATAGAGAACAACAAGGGCATAGCTTCATCCTCTACACGAGCTCAACCATCTTTGCCCGGTAAACCCGAGACCAATCCCAAGGAATATTGCAATGCCATCTACTCTATTGATGAGGAAGAGTATGAGCGTGTAGTGGCTGAGTTTGAGCAACTCTTTGAGTGTCCTAATGATGAGGCAGTTTTCAATGCGGACATTGAAGTCCAAGTTGGGGAGGCGGTCATTGAAAATGACCATTTGGTTGGTGACAAACCAATGAGAAAAGGGAGTTTAAGGAGGATGTGACCCCTACACAAGCAAGTGTTCTTGAAAAGGAAAGAGAGGTGGTTAAGAAGACTAAAGTTGAGGCTTATGATCTCCTTGTCTACAAACCACCACTCTCCTTTCCCGAGTTGGTATTGACTAAGGCACAAAATAAGGTACTCTCAAGCTTTACATGGAGTATGGAAAATATTTGTGCACCATTGCCCAAGGTGGAGAGTTTGTATCAAGTCAAGGGTCAAATAAAGTTCATCAAGGAGATGCTTGCCAACATATAGAAGGTTGAAGAGCTGATAGAGGGTCTAGATTCATCAAGCAAGGCAAGGGACGAAACCAAGGTTATCCCAAAGCTAGGTAATCCGGGAAATTTTTTAATTTCTTGTTCTCTTGGGGACTTGAAGGTTGAAGAAGTTTTGTGTGATTCCGGCTCCAGTGTCAATGTGATGTCCCTTGAAATCTTCAAGAACCTTGGGATCACTACTATGAAGAAGTATTCATCACACATCACCTTTGTTGATGCTTCCTCAAGGCAACCTCTAGGCCTTGTAGAAGATTATCCATTGAAAGTTGGGGAGTGTCTAGTCCCAACTGATTTCATTGTGATGAATATGGTCCAAGCAGCGAAGCTACCTCTTCTTCTAGGGACACCCTTTCTCAACACAGCTGGTGCAAGCCTTGACTTCATCAACAAGAGAGTTCCTCAAGAATGTGAATAGGAAGGTCTTCTATCCTATGAAACCCTCTATTTTGAGCCTTTGTGGGACAGTCACATGTGACACTAAGAAAGTAGAAGAAGAACCACCTAAGGAGCAGCTGATGGGTCTCACTAGTGTGATGAAGAGTGAGGATGAAACTCTTGATCACAATGAGTATGATGGGCCAAGCTTTGATGGTGAAAGCCTTCTAGCAATGTTTGATGGCATCAAGGTTGTTGAACATGAAGCTGAGCCACCAAGGAGGTCTAGGAAGAATAAGAAGGTGCTGCAAGCTGGAGCAAGCACCATGTACATCAAGAAAGGAGGAGGAAAACCAATTCACTCATTGTTCACCCCCACGCCTAAGGGTTTGAAAAGTCAAGCTTAGTGACTTTAAACAAGCGCACTTGGGAGGCACTCCCATGTCTATCTTTGTATATATTTGCACTTTTTAATTCAGTAATATGTTTCTAGTGTTTGTGGATGACAGGTTTGGATTGAGGAGATTTAGCCAAGGACAAAAACTTGCTAAGAAATTTTCGGCACTGTATCGAGCTATGTATCGACCTACCAAGGTCGATACGGCTCTTACAGGAAATTCGGCGGAGCTATATCGGGTATTTGTATCGACCTACTAAGGTCGATACAGGAGAGCCAGGGAAAGCTTGACCCCTATATCGGGTAGCTCGATACAGTTTTAAAAAAGCCTCGTCTGCAAGCGTATCGAGCTATGTATCGAACTACTAAGCTCGATACGCCCCTTTTCCAGGTAAGTCAACGGGGTTTGACCGGTTTAATTCACTCGAATTAAACCGGTTCTTCCCCTTCTTCTTCTCCAAACACGAAAATTAGCCCTCACACGCACACACTTACGATTTTTGGCTCTCCCTCTCTCGATTTTCAAGCGATCCTAGTGATTTCAAGTGCCTCTTGCTAGACTTCTTGTGCTTTCATTGATTCTAAGTCAATTTCGTTCATCCTTCAAGCCACTCACGAGGTAATCAATCCAAAAACCAAGCTTTTCATCTTTTGCTCTAATGGTGGAAAGTTTGGGAATTTTTGATTATGGATGTTCGATTTGATTGTTAGAGGCTTGGACATTGCTTGATTATGGTTAGGGAGTAGGTTTCGAGTGCTACATTAGGATTTCCATGGTAAAGTTTTGAAAATTTGACATATAGGGTTCATGGTCCGAAAATTTAAATTCAACTCTTAAACCTTGTTAGATTTTGGGGCTTTCACTTGCATTAGTTTGCATTAGTCATGTGATAACACTCATGTTTTACTCCTAAAACCTATTATTTCAAGATCGTTTACAAGTGTTTTAACTCGGTTTTCAACGGTTTTAAAGTGATTTCCACGTTTCCTAGTCTTAAGAGTCATTTCAGGAAAATTGGACAAAAAAGGACACATTTTGGAGCAAACGGGAACTTCAAGGACATGTGCTCGGAGCCATAAGTTCAGCATCAGATGACGACCTTCCCACCACAAGATCAAGCTCATATTTGGAGACAAGATAGCCCTTCCAGCTGTCTTTTATGCCAAGGTGATTTGAGTTCAATCCCACGGTTGGATCTCAAGTTACGAAGGAAGCAAGAAGGCCCGTCAGACACATTCCCAGAAGAAGGATGGCCGCGCCACAGATCCTCAGAAGACCAGTGGCCGCGCCACGCCTGGTCGCTCGCGCGGCCAGACCATTCCGGCCCATCCCGAGCCCGTTTGCACTTATCCGATATTTCCCGAGGTTAAAACGCGAAGCCCACTTTCTGAAGACAGGAGAGCCTATATAAAGGGACCTTAGGGTTTCAGAAGAGGCGTGACTTCACACAGAGCTTTTCCAGAAACACTTTCACGCCGCAGAGAGAGAAAGAGAGAGAGAGTTCGACGGCCCCGGAGTTGAAGACCTCGAGAGAGAATTCTTCTTCAGCCGCCCACTTCTTCTTCCTTTCCCTTTCATCTTTTGTTCTTAGTTCTTTGTTTTTCAATACTTTAAGAAGATCTTTTCAATCGATTTCCTTTGAAGAAGTTTTCTCACTTTGTTTCTTATTCAATACAATTCGCACCTTTCATATTTCAAGGATGTCTCTCGTTCCCATGAACGAGTAGTCATCTAGTTGGGTTTTTAAGGGGGTTTTCAAAGGGGTTTAATCATAGATTGATTTCGATAGGTTGATAGAGATAGAGTTCCATTTAGGTATCTTCGTTTATGTCTTGTTCTTATTGCATGTTTGCTTCTCTGATCAGTTAGCAACTGATTCTAGGACGACTAGATACACGAACGTGTGGTCTATCGTCTGGATCTAGAAGTTAACGAGTGGATCGCACCGTAGGATGTTTAGGCATATCGACGGATCGCACCGTGAGTGTTTACAAATAGGTGAATGATATGTATGCGCGTCTGTCTTGCATCGTGGGATGAGAAGTCATATCCGCAGTGTAAGACAAACGTAGGTGGCTAGATCCGCGAGAGCGGGGTAGTTATAGTCGACCGTTTCAGCTTAAGAACATAACCCATTAAATCATTTAGAACCTATCATATTGCTTGTTAGATCCGATCCATGAACCCCGGAGAACACCCCTGAACCCAACGCCTTTTATTCATTGATTTACAACCTTCTAATTCTCTTTCGCTGCTTGATATTACTATTGCAAACCGTGACAAACTACACCCCCAAATTCCCTTTTGGTTTAAAGAAGTTAGAAATCCTAGGACTTTCGCAAACAACAATCTCTGTGGATTCGATCCCTTAATATACTACTGTGATTGCTGTGCACTTGCAGCTATCTTAGGGGTAAAACTTGAAGTAACAAACCCCACCGCATCATCATGCTTATGGATTCCCAATAGGTAGCACTCGAATTTGGATGATTTGAAAATTTTGAGAATTTCCAATTTGCCAAAATTTTGTTAAGTGTGAAACTAGGGAAAATTTTCGGATTTTTGGCATTAATCTTGCTTGTTGCTTGCTAGTTGCTGCTATTTGCTGTTCAAGATGGGTTGCTTACTCTCTCTACAAGCTTTGTCTCTCTTGCAGGAACAATGGGAAGGGCAAGAGGAGATGCAACAAAACAAGGGGCAAGCTCTCAAGCAAGGCCATCGAAAAGCCAAGGGAAGAGGCAAGTAGTTGAGGACTGAGAGGTCAGTAGTGAGGAGGAGCAGTTGACGCTTGGAGGGAGAAAGAAGCCAGTCACGAGAGCCTCAAAGGGGAAGGCAAAGGCCACACAAGAGGGCCCTAAGAAGAATCTCTCACCCGAGGAACTCCTCAAGGCATACATGAGCATGCGGTTCAAGGCAACGAAGTACCCGCATGAGCAGACGCTGCGTGCCTTGGGAATCTATGAGGACTTCCAAGCTCTCTTCAAGAACATGAGTTTGGCCAAGTTCATTGATACAAGCCTTTTTAGCCTTGCAAGCAATTCCTCAATTGCTCATGTCATTGCAATACTTGAGGTTATCAATCCATCTTGGGAGATTGGTTGCNCGTCGGCAACGTAACCAGCCATCTCTGCGTGCTTAAGCGCCTTCCTTGTTTCCTCGTAATGCGTCTTCTCTTCCTCTTCCGCTTCCTTCCTTATTGCCTCATAGCTACTACTACCGCATCCATTTGAGAGATTTGAGAAAAAGTTCTCCAGGCGAGAGAGAAAGAGAGATGAAAGAGAGAAGGGAAAGAAGAAAGATGGATGAGAGGGGACCCGTATGAGAAAGAGGAGAAAGAGAGAGAAAGAGAGAGAAAGAGAGATGAAAGAGAGATGAAAGAAATGTGCAGAAATGTGTTTTAAGAGAGAGAGTGGACAGAAATGGGTTTCCTGTGTTTTGATTTTAATATTCCCGCCCAAAAATTTTCTATTTCCCGCCGACAAAATACACATAGTATTACCAGATTGTCAGTTATACAGAATCTCGATTTGATATTAACCCACCTAATACTAATATTACACCACCTAAGACTTATAATTTTTAGTATTACGGTTTGATTGTATGGTTTTCCATGTCAATATCATTGTCCTATGCAATAATAAGCTTGAACATGATATTTTCAAGCATTTCACTTAACAAGTTGGTTATCCATAAGAAAGTGTTTCTTAAAGTATAAGGGAATGTTTCTTTGAAACTCATATAAGTTGTAGTTTGAACAGAAATAACTCGTTTTTAGTTAATTCAAATGTTTGTATGACATATAAGTTGTAGTTGTAACAAAATTAACTAATCTATGTCGTAAATCAACTAATTTATTTACAAAATTAACTAATTTTTGCGATTAGTATACCATTCATGAATTGTTACTTTGAAAAGTCAACTCCAACCAAACATGCATAGTTATACCACTATTACACGGAAAGAAGACAAATTAACAAACTTAGGCGATAATTATCAAAATAACAATACCATTCATGCATAGTTACTTTGAAAAGTCAACTAAAACCAAACATGATAGTTATACCAGTATTACACATAAACAATACAAAATAACAAAACCCTCATTCAAAGTCTTCTCCATAAAGTAACCCTGCTAGTGTCCTTCCACGCTTGGATTTGTTCTGTGTCCTTCCCCTCTGCGTCCTTACCCTTCGGCGCCTTTCTCCCGCTGATGGAAATCTGATTTCTTTTCTACGACCCTTTTTCTTGATGCGATCCGGAGGTATGATCTCCTTCTCCTTTATGTAATCCGGTACAATCCACGCAGACATTTCGGGCACCACGTATATCGATCTCCTATAAGCCAATATCCACATGTCCAAGAAATAGTATTTCGAACACAAGTCATAATATTCTATGCGGATATCACGCCGACTCCCATGTTTCTTGAAGTAGATTAAAGCGGCTAACGCGTGAAGACAAGGATACCTATGAATATCGAAGAACCTGCAACTGCAAGTTTTACTGATCAATTCCACCAAATAAGGCTTTCCGTCATCTCCCGTGACTTCGTATTCAAGGTCACAACCGTTTACCTCCCGCACAGCTAATTTCTCGGCTTTAGGCCAATTGACGTGCAAGAAGTTGTGAACCAAAGGAACCAGTTTATTAGCACTCGGTTCTCCCACGGACTCGTTCCTATGCTCGTTAAACCAATCAGAAAACTTTCGAACTATCGTATCAAGCATGGGTATCAAGGAGTACTTCCTTGCATCCCTAAAAGTTTTGTTTAGAGATTCCACAGAGTTGCTTGTGTCGAGGTTGTATCTAGCAACTGGAGAAACACATCTTGCCCACTTTTCTGGCACGGTGGTCTTCTCCACATACTTTGCCGCTGCAGCATATCTCTTCTTAAACGCCTCATAAAGCAAATTGAACTCAGCCACCGTATGAGCCTTACCTAGCTCTTGGAATGCTTCGGCGACATCGCCCCTGCTTTTGCTTGGAGCATTACCTTTCACGTTTTGCGCCAAATGCCATAAGCAAAACCCATGATGAGCTTTTCGATACACGTTCGCTATAGCGTTGATGAGGCTCGTATTTCTGTCACTCACAAATACCAAATCCGAAGAGTCCTCGACAACAGTTTTCAGTTTCTGGAAAAACCAGAGCCAACTTGCATTGTTCTCGCCGTCGAGTACACCGAATGCTATGGGATATATGTGACGATTTGGATCCTGAGCTACGGCGAAAACAAGTACACCACCAAATCCGGCCTTGATAAAAGTTGCATCCACCATAATTACTTTCCGCATGAACTGAAACCCATCAATGCAAACACCCAACGCTATGAATAAATACTTGAATTTTCCCACCGTATCCAGTTCCACAGCTGTTTTCGTACCCTCATTCAGCTCCTCTAACACGTACAAATAACGATACAACATCCTGTAGTTATCTTCCGGACTACCAAATACATCAGAAATTGCTTTATTCTTCCCTCTCAAAGCCGTGGAGTATGATACCTCTACACCAACTACCCTCTTCACAACTGACATGATCTCTTTAGGAGTTGGAGTCTCCAGGTTCCCGGGATAATGCTCACTCACTATAGCTGCAACTAGTCGTACTGATCCTCTCCTCTTACGGCTGCATTCTTCACTCTGACTAGCACGGTTACATGTGTGCATATTCCTGTAAGTTCTAATAGAAAAAACTTCTGAGTTTGGGATCTTTACTGCTCGTACATGCCACGTACAAGTTTTTTGCGTGCATTTTGCCACCCATCTCTTTCTATCAGAATTTTTAATGACATACCCGAATGATTTAACAAATGCGCCTCTATGAACCACATCCACAACAGCATCCTTACTAGGAAATTCTTGATCAATACTCAAATCCAAACCGTCTTCCCATGCCTCTAAACTCTGACTACATTCAACAACAGGTGGTGCCTCAACTCTGACTAAACGTCTATCCGATGATTCCACACCGTTGTCGTCATCATCATCATCATCATCATCATCATCATCATCAGAATCACTATCAGAATCCCTATCAGAATCATCATCCTCTTCTTCTTCTTCATTTCTTCCTCCGTTGTCAACATGCAAAGTTATGGCATTGGGTCCTATTTCTACGCTTTCATCATCAATGCGCTGCGGATTTTCATAATTCCTACCATAAGAGCTTATCCCCGCTTTCGATTGTTACACGGGCAGTTCCGGTGTAGTAATCAACTCCACAGTCAAAACACCTCTACGGTTCTCATTATCACCATGCGTTAGATATACCAAGAGATCCTCATCATCACAAATATACGACTTTTCCTCACGTCCATTATATCTAACAATGTAACTCAATTGCATTTTAATCTTACTTTCATCTAACACAAGCTTCTTGTATAGCCTAGCTTCTATCATCGGTATTGTTATCTCCTCAACTGATGTCCTGAACACTAGACCATTGATGCGACCTTCGTATTTATAATGTATGTTCAAGTTGTTGCTCATTTTAACCTGCCCAAAAATATCGCACAAAATCTCAATCCCCAATCAATACTGTTTTTTGTTGACAGTTATACCCTAGTTTTCCCCAGTTATACATTATCTCCCAGTGTTTCTAGTATTACTAGTTATACTATTTTCGCAAATATCCAGGTTCTCATTCCTCCCCAGATCCAATCGAGATGTCAAAAACTTACAATCCACAACGATTCCGCCACTGTAGTGCATTTCTAGTCAATATAGAGCAATGCATCATACCCAGATAATATTTTACACACCAATGTGGGACCAATGCATCATTTCTCAATTTCTCAATTTCAAATCCCTAAAACCACATCAAATTAAGAGAACACGGACCTCGATTTTGGATCTCAACGAACCTCCAGCGGTGCAAAGGCGGCGAACGGAGGTCGACGGAGATCGTCAAGTGTCTCTAGTCGGGGGAGGCAAAGCTAGAGGGGGGAGTGGGGAGTGCGGGTAAGAGAGGAGAGAGAGACGAGAGGAGAGAGGGGAGAGGAGAGAGAGCGAAGAGAGAGAAGGTCAAAGTCAACGAGTTTGGGACCGGTCAAAGTCAAGAATCGATTCATTAAGGGCAAAAAAGTCAAACAATATAACTAGAGTAGTGTGGATTAAAGGAGACTATTGTTGATCAGTTTTTTTTGGTAGAGGAGAGAGGATGTTGTCCCTCTGAGGAGTATCTGAGACATTTTCCCACATTTGTGTCTTCTTGGAGTTACCAAAAGAGAACAACAACACCTAGAAATCTCGGCGAAGGAACACACAGCCGAGACAGAAATGAGCCGGGCATTGTTCAGAAACGTCGCCGCCGACACCGCCCGGTTCATACGGCGTAATGCGGCGGCAGAACTTATTTCCGACGTCAGGCGATTGCAATCTAGGCCTTATTTCCGCTCGCATCAGCTTCTCGGGAGAGCGAAGGAAACAGGAATCTCACCTTCTTCGAGTTTCTGTTCATCTTCTTCTTCTTCTTCCTCCTCGTCGTTTGCGTCGGTGGGTTTCGTCGGATGGTATCTCGGTATGGTGAAATCACGCCCCGTTTTCACCAAAAGTGTCACTTCCTCGCTTATTTACATCGCCGCCGATTTGTCTTCTCAGGTACTTACTTTGAAAATTGCTTCAAATTTTGGGTTTCTACGTGTTCTTCTGTTTTGATTTCATTCAAGATTGCAATTTTCCTGGAAAATTTGGTTTCTTTATGTTTTAACTCTTTAAATGGTTCTTCTCTTTGACATTTATGCCTTAGTTATGAGATTCACAGATATTAAATGGCTCATTTTTATGGGGTCTATATAATTGTGAATAGGATGAGTAAAGTTTTGATTCTTGTTGGAGTAATGTGTTCTTGAAAACACAAAAGGAATTGAGTAATGGAACTTCTTTTGCTGTTAAATGTGAATTTGAGATGTTACATTACCTTGAAGTGTATCGTTTTTTTTTCTTGAGAACTGAGTTTAAGAGCTGAGCATTGGGTCACTTTGTGTTGATCTTTTTAACAGACGATTGCGAAAAGTTCTTCAGAGTCTTATGACTTGGTGAGAACAGCAAGGATGGGAGGGTATGGTCTATTTGTGCTGGGTCCAACACTTCACTATTGGTTCAATTTCATGTCGAGACTCTTTCCAAAACAAGATTTGATCACAACGTTTAAGAAAATGGCCATGGGACAGACGATCTACGGGCCTACCATGACCGTGGTTTTCTTCTCGTTGAACGCATCCTTGCAGGGTAAGCTTATTATATATCTGAGACCAGAATTGTGCTAGGAAAGGAAGAACAACGTTCTAATTGCCATTCTTCTATTGTCTGAAAACTTCTTCTCAAAATTATGATACCATCCAATCCAACTCTGAATCTTATCTACAAGAAAATCTGTGAACTAGATCAGTTTACTTGACATTCACAGTCTTTGCTCGACACTAGAGTTCTGTTTTTAGTTTACTTGACATTCACAATCGAATCTGTTTGATTGTAACTTCTGTTTTTAGTTTACTGAGAGGTCACATAGGTTCCAGAACAAGTTTCATCTCTGCTTCTTGAATGTAGAGATCTTAGGTTCATTTTTTTGCTGTTAGGTTTGTTTAATCTTGGACTTCTAAAAATATATACAAAGATGATTCCATTGATATCAGTGAATGGAGTTTCATTTTTATCTGAGTGGTTTTGATTTACACGAAACCATGTTCTAAGCTATTCTACATTCCGTTGTTTGTTCAGGCGAAAGCGGTTCAGATATACTTGCAAGATTGAAAAGGGACTTACTCCCTGCAATGTTTAACGGTGTCATGTATTGGCCTGTGTGTGATTTCATAACATTCAGGTTCTTCCCCGTTCATCTACAGGTAACAATCATTTGACTCGCACTTCTTCTGTTTAGTTGACAAAACTCAAAAAGACAAATCATTTTACTTTCCCCATTACATATCTTGGTCTTGCTGCTCATCTCAGGATGCACTCACTCTGTTCTTGCTTTTGATTTTTCCTGCAGCCTCTTGTAAGCAACTCGTTTTCGTATGTATGGACAATCTACATGACTTACATGGCAAACCGTGAAAAACCAGTCGCCATTTCAAGCTGAACCACTCAAATATCTTCGACTTAGTCTCAACCCCACCTTATGTATGCATTGCCCTGTGGTTGAGGAATGAAGAAACACAGCCCGAAAGCTAATAACTAAACTGCAATTAGTTAAATGACTCGTAGCATTCTTCAAAAAAGTTCTGTTCTCTGTCTGTAGTTTTTAGATTGGTAAATGTAAGAATTTTGAAGAACAACTACACATTTTGAAATGAATGATTTCACTTAAGCAATGAGTTTGGTTCCCTCTTATTGCTTCTATAAAACTGGATGTTAAAATTTTCTTTTGCTTTCATGGAAAATTTGTTACATTAGAGAGACATGAGGTGAACAAAAAAATACAGAAAAAAAAGAAGTAAAGATATCTGCTAAACAAACTAAACAAATGGTATATAAACTATATATATATATATATATATATATATCTATCAGAACTTGTACAACCCCAAAGCCTCTTTGTTTCCCATCAAAGCTTTTCCTTCAAGAACTCACTAATGGCAAATCTATCAATCAAAGATATATCGGTTCCATGTCGAAAAACCGGTGTATCAGCTAAACAATGGCAGTCTTTTTCTACAGCTTTTACTCCTCGGAAGCACGAAAACAGACCTTCTCTAGATGTATAGGCCAGTCCTCTCCAAGAACCCGAGGATTCAACTCCACGGCGGCGCGAAAATCCAACATCGATACTCGGTTTTGTCGGACCCGAGAGCTCGCCAAACTCAAACAAGGCTCGATCAGCCTTCTCACAAACGCGTCCAAGCCACTGTTCAACACGTTAGCAGAGTCAGTCGATAGCTTTATCCCTTCCATCTCCAGTCTCCTCTCCAAACGCATCCTCAACGCGTTTGTATCAGGCAGCTCGCCGCTATTTCGACAAGTCTCCCCGCCGAGTTTGATAGACTTTCTTGCTCCGTTGATGGAAACGCCGAGTGGAGCGGTTAACGGGCTTCTGCTCTGCACGCTCGGGCTTACTCCTCCCGTCGTCGTCATTTGTTCGACCTCTTCTCCATCTTCTACTGAAGCTGGAAGTCTCCGAGCCTTCGACATCGACTCGTTGTTCGTCGTAGTGATACTCTGAGGCTTCCCAAGTGGGCCGAGCGGGCTCGGCCGGTCTCTGAACTTCCTCGACCTGCATTTTCGAGGCGAAGGAGGGAAAGCCGAATCGCCACCGTGGAGAGTCTGACTGTTGTTGTTCTTCGGAGGAGGAGGAGATTTCGCGGCGACGCTTGCGTTCTTGAGAATCGAAGTTATTAGACGGTTGTGAAGACGGACGTGCTCTCTACCGATGGTCTTGACACAAAGCTTATCGAACTCAGGCTTGCTTATCCTCGAGGTGAGGAATTTTCCGAGGTGGTCGAAGTAACTGTTGGCTCTCGAGTGACCGATTTTCTGGTAAATTAGGGCTTTAATCTCGAGAGTGTTCAATCGGGGAAAGCATTGATCAGACCCCATCTTCTTCTTCCAACAAAGTTTCCACCTGAAACTAAATCCAGATTTTATCCAAATCCAGATTCATGAAGATCCAAGATTGCAGCGGGATTTGGGAATTTTCTCTTCGAATTCCAAGACCTAGAAACCCCAATTCTCAATTCGTGAACCTGATTTCAGAAATCAAAAACACTGTATGTTAAATTCTGGAGATCGAATTGAGAGAGAAGAAGTTCAATTCGAAGATGAGCTTAGGCAGAAAACATTAAATTGGGTCCAGCTTACTAACTAAGAAAGTAAAATCAAACACAGATTCTGAACCAATTCATCAAGAATTGGGTTTTTCGCAAACGTAATCGAGGTGAGAAAGTATCGAAAACGGAGAAAACGAATAAGAAATTGAGAGGATCCGAAAGTTTGATGCATCAAGCTTATCTCGGAGAAACAGTCAAAATCAATCAAAATTGAGAAGAGAGAAATGAAAACCCAGGGAGATTGATACTTGAAGATTGACGGAGATTGGAGTTGAGTACGAACCAGTAGAAGCGATTGATTTAGCCGCGAACTTTGCTTTTTTTTTTTTTTTTTTTTTTGCAGAAGTGCTTCTCTTTGTGCCCTAAAGGGATTTTTGTTTTTCCTAAGTTATTTTATCGAGTTCGCTTCTGTTTTTTTTTTTTTTGTGTGTGTGTGTGTGTGTTTGTTTGTTCGTACGTGCGTATATAGGAGACCAACGGGCTCAAAGTTAATCCTGAGAGATACATTTTCGTTTACTTATTTCCTCGTTCGCGCTTAGGACATGTACACCCCCACACGTGCAAATTTCATTCCTTGCACTTTTTTGTTACTGTCCTTTTCTCAGTTCTTTCCAATTTCTTGAATTGATTTCAAAGTTTTTAGTAAATTGATTCATGTTGCTTGGATGAATTATCATTCATCACTAGTGTTTCGGGTAAATTTTATCTGTCTCCTACAAAACGAGAAGTGACGTCAGATGGTAAAATGTTTATGGCTATCCGATGTTCAAGTTAGAAAACAGTTTAGAAAAAAAAACATGGAGAGTACATTGAAAACTAGAAATATAATCAAAATACGATGAAAGGAACGTTTGTTTGAACGCCTAACTTGGTCCAAAAATAAAGATAGACACGCAATTGAGCTTGTATGCAGTGTTTTTTTTTGTTGAAAATATTGTAAAACAAAAGAGTATTTTGTTGAGAGAATCGGTCAACAATTGACTGGAAAAGTGACAAGAGATTGATCGGAAAGTGAGAAGTTTAATTATTTGTCTCGGAATCTAAAAATGGCCAAGTGTTAATAGACAAACGCAATATAATAAACTTAGCTAATGAAAAAATGCGAAACCCTTTGTTGTTGAAGGGAACGAGGTATTTATAGAGATACTTGGCCCGGGTTATACCGGATGTTGAAATTTAGACCGTGATGACTAACCGAAGTGGCTGACCCATATGGTAAAACCAACATAGCCCAAGAGGCTGGCCTGAAGATGGCACCCGAGATGACTTACACTATGTGGAAGACTAGAGAGGTAGACCAGAAGATGGCCTACCCGATATTGTGGCTTAAGTGGTCGTCCAAGGGCAGTTCGAAGTGGTGGTACAACGGGCTAATTCTATACAATTCATGTTAAAATATAGCTGGCAAACTTGTGGAATCCGGCAGAGTTGTGCACAATATAACCGTTGGCAGAGTTGTGCAGAATCTGCCTAACTGCATTTATTGAAGGCTTCTTTCTATCCTACATGCAAGATAAATGTGATTCTCTTATTTATTATGTTATATTTTCAAGAATATAGTTGTTGGACATAATTAAATGTTTTTTTCTATAAATATGTATTTCCTGAGATGAGATAATAACAAGTGGGATAAGAAGCTCTATTGAGCTCGTCCATCACTTAATTCTCCACTTATTCTCTTGTGTATTTCGTCAGATCACATACAACTCTAAAAGAACTTGGTCTGGTCATTTTTCTTCTCCAATTCTCTCCATTTTTTTCCAGATTTGTCTCATACTCATATTCCATCATATTCATACTCTAAATCACGTGCTTATACTATGAAATAACTCTTCCGCTGTCAGTATATTTTTCTAAGAACATGAATTCCGTTCTAGAGCATTTACACCTAATTGGTGCTGCCACATTTTTCTACATAGCCAAAGGGATGTGTAGAAAAAATTTCTACATGGTATTAGAGCGTTAAGAGCCTGCGAGGCTGTTTTGGATTCTCTATTCTCCAAATACTCTCATTCTCATTCTCTATTCTTTGTTCTATGTTTGTATTCTCTTTTCTTTATTCTCCAAAATTAGATTCTCTGATTTTCTAAGGAAAACATGGAAAAGTCCAAACAGATTGTTGTTCCTGTTATTCTAAGAGGGAATAACATGAAAATTATTCTCAGAAGTCGTGGCCTAAGGGAGCATGTTGATGTCTCTCAGGTTTTCTAAGGAATCATGTTCTCTGTTCGTATTCTCCTTTCTTTATTCTTCATAATCTGATTCTCTAATTTTCTGAGGAAAACATGAAAAATTCCAAACAGATTGTTGTTCTTGTTATTCACAGAGGAGATAACATGAAAAATATTCTTAGAAGTCGTGGCCTAAGGGAGCATATTGATGACTCTCAGGTTTTTGCCATGGAGAAAGAAAAATATGTGAGAAATGAAGAAGTCGAAGAAGTTCTCATCAAATCCAGTTTGTGTCCAGCAAAGGCAAAGTGGTTCAAAGTGGACCAGATCGTTCAAGCCACTCTTCTGTGCACTTTGGAGTATCAGATTCGTCCTAACGGATGCTCTCAAGGTGGTGTTCAGTACGCTGGTCAAATCAATCATTAATAAAGTGTAGGTGGAGTTGAGAGGGGATGATATGCAAACGGTCTTCATGGCAAGATTGACTTTCTTATATTATCAAGCCGATCTTGAGAGGGGATGTTAAAATTCAGACCGTGATGGCTAACCAAAGTGCCTGACCCAAATGGCAAAACCAACATAGCCCAAGAGGCTGACCTAAAGATGGCTAACACTATGTGGAAGACTAGAGAGGTAGACCAGAAGATGGCCTACCCGATATTGTGGCTTAAGTGGTCGTCCAAGGGCAGTTCGAAGTGGTGGTACAACATCCTGATTTTTTACATTTTAAGTTAAAATATAGCTGGCAGACTTATGGAATCCGGCAGAGTTGTGCAGAATATAGCCGTTGGCAGAGTTGTGCAGAATCTGCCTAACTACATATCACATGTAAACATAAGACATTAAATGAGGTGATCAGAACAT
Organism: Alliaria petiolata; assembly: GCA_020283515.1. NCBI lineage: Eukaryota > Viridiplantae > Streptophyta > Magnoliopsida > Brassicales > Brassicaceae > Alliaria > Alliaria petiolata. The sequence continues at coordinate 387,347,261 of JAHZTW010000001.1, forward strand.
AGTACGCGAGATGGGCATGAGTTTGAATATATTTTTATTCTTAAAAGGTGGTAAAATAGAACATATATAACAGTTTTATCCCGCCTAAATGGAAATACTTACATGTCTCAATTTTTTTGATAGCAGAAATCAAGTTGTAGTGATTGTCTTATTGTCTTGCTACCACATATCATGTTAGGGGAAGCTTTGTAGTTGAAAACTCATACCCTTGTTCCGCCTACTCCAGATGAATGGCACATTGAAGAAATTAGGTAAGGTGGCCCTGTAGTGACCTCTCCGTTTCGTCTGACCACTCAGTCTCTAGTACATCCCGTATCCGACAGTGTGACAACAATGCCGGAGAATGGGCGTCTAGAGCAAAGTGGCTTTACTCTTCAAGTGATTTGGGTCATAGTAGCGCATGCTCAAATACTCCTTAGAGCCATCCCAAAAAGGTCGTACTTAAGCATATGGTGCTAAGAGAGTCGCCTAATCTAAGATACATGTGGTACTACAAGATTCTCCTAAACTAAGAGATGATATTTATCCCCAAACAATTTGGCTCCCACTGCACAAATTCGTGTAGTGGGTCCATGGAGTGGAAAGTGAAATTGTCAGAAATATTCTTCTACCCCATGAACATAAAATTTAATTAGAGTTTGAATCGCCAACATGATTTCCCAGCGTGTACCCTGAAACATCAACGATGAGTTACATAAATGGGCACTCGGTGCCTGAGGCGCTTAACGCATATTCGATAGAAGCTTGAGCCTGAGTCCATATGACCTAAGGCGCGTAACATATTTTCAATGAAGACATGTGCTTGAGTTCTTAGAACTTGGGATGTGTGACACCCTTTAGATGAAGACATGATCCTTATTTCGTAGGACCTGTGATGTTGGTGCCTAAATAAAGGCATGAGCCTTAGTCTAGGTGGAGTATGATGTATATGTAGGCAACATCTCCATGTCAACAACCGATAAAAAATTGAGGACTATGTTTAGTACCTATGGAAAAGTGGTCGATGTTAGGGTAGTTAAAAACACAGATGACACATCCAGAGAGTACATATTTGTTAGATTCCATAGCTCACAGAGTGCTTCATATGCTATCAATGGTTGGAATGGTCAGAAGATTTATGGCAACATTTGGAGGGTCCTCAAAGGGTAAAGAAAAGCTGATCGTGAGAAAGAGATCAAAGATTCAATGGTTAATGGACTTATCCTGTACGCAAGCAACCTCCCTTACAACATGAATGAAAGAGACTTGCAACAGGTCTTCTGCATTTTTGGAGAAGTGAAGGCTTGTGGGATCAAGAGGAATCAAGCGACCGGTGAGAGTAAAGGGGACGGCTTTATTGAGTTCTCCACGAAAGAGGCAGTAACTCGAGCCATGACGTTAGATAGGACGAAAGTAAGGGAAATAATCATCTACATGGGTTTAGGGAAATCGAAGGCCATGTTATCTGGCGATTTCTCAGCTGGAAACAAAGGGTACATAAAACCTGATCGTGAGAAAGAGATAGAAGATTCAATGGCTAAAGGGCTTGTCCTGTACGCAAGCAACCTCCCTTACAACATGACTGAAAGAGACTTGCAACAGGTCTTCTGCGTTTTTGGAGAAGTAAAGGCTTGTGGGATCCAGAGGAATCAAGCGACCCGTGAGAGCAAAGGAGACGATTTTATTGAGTTCTCCACCAAAAGGCAGTAACTCGAGCCATGGCGTTGGATAAGACGGAAGTAAGAGGAAGAATCATCTACCTGAGTTTAGGGAAATCGAAGGCCATGTTATCTAGCGATTTCTCAGCTGGGAACAAAATGGTACATAAAGCTGATCGTGAGAAAGAGATAGAAGATTCAATGGCTAAAGGACTTGTTATGTACGCAAGCAACCTCCCTTAAAACATGACTGAAAGAGACTTGCAATAGGTCTTCTGCGTTTTTGAAGAAGTGAAGGCTTGTGGGATCAGGAGGAATCAAGCGACCTGTGAGAGCAAATAAGACAGTTTTATTGAGTTTTCCACCAAAGAGGCAGTAAATTGAGTCATGACGTTAGATAGGACGGAAGTAAGGGGAAGAATCATCTACTTGGGTTTAGGGAAATCGAAGGCCATCATGTTATCTGTCGATTTCTCAGCTGGGAACTAACACCGTTTGATTTATTTGTGAGTGTAATATTGAGAGGATAAAACTAGAACATTCATAAGGATGTTATGATTGTTCTAGTTTCTCAGCAACATGATCTCCCAGCATGCACCCTGAAAAATCAACGATGAGTTACATAAATGGGCACACAATGTCTGAGGCGCATAACACATATTCGATAGAATCTTGAGCCTGATTCCACATGACCTGAGGTGCGTAACATATTTTCAATGAAGGCATGTGCCTGAGTTCTAAGAACCTGGGATGTGTGACACCCTTTAGATGAAGACATGAGCCTTAGTTCGTATGACTTGGGATGATGGCGCCTAAATAAAGGCATGAGCCTTAGTCTATAGGACTTAGGTGTGTGACATCCAAATGACGGTCTGAGCATGGCCATCAAACCCATCCACAAAAGGAGTGCCATATGATGGTGTAAAGTTGACCAAAAGATTGATCCACAACGGGATTTTCAACCGAGAGATGCATTACCGATCATAAATTGATCCACAAAGGGGGTAACCAGTCCTAAATCATCGACAAGCCATTGAGATGATCCGCATAGAGAAAACCAATCCTAAGTTGCATAAATGTACGTCGTCCCTACCATGGCTAAGGTGCACACCGTTCGAAGATGGGCAGTGTTCTGTTTGCCATGGGAATAATGTCCCATAAAGGGGTTTTTGAATTGTAACCAATGTTTTTCTTTCTTTTTATTTTCCTTATCGCATCTTTTTTTTGGGCCCTTGTACGTCTCCCTTGGGCCCTTCGCTCAAATCTACGTTTCAGCTCATTTGACAATTTTGAAAACGAACTCAACACCCGTCATTATTTTGACGTGCGTGCTTCTGCGCGTGGTGGTTTGAATAATGTGTGGTTTAGCCCAACTTCATGCTCTCCACATGCCATCATGCACAGTGTTTCTCCTCCTAGAGTACTCGGGACGCGATTTTCCTCTAGATATGGGTTTGCTCGTCCACATGTGTCGTGCTGATTATTTTTTTTCGCGGTTGAGTTGACGTATCCTTTCGCCATCAATTCGGTGTATCTCTCGAGCATTTATCGTCGAGCATTAACTACATTGTTATCTCCAAAGAGTCTTCGAGGACATCTCATTTTCTAATTCTATTAATTGCGATTGGTGTTCTTCAATTTTCCTCAACCTTCTGATTTTCTTCCCAAGATTCAAGTGGCCTTGGGTTTCTCTTCCCCCAAGTATGCTTATTCGACAGCGTTAGCTCTTCCATGGTTCTTGTTCTCTTAGTTTGATACCCTTACAGGTGCAATCGAGCTCTCTTGGAGGTTGCTGAGTTTTTGAGTGATATTATGTGTTTTTTCCAGTTAAAATGTGTTCATTCCCTTAGTCTCCTTGTCTTACAACGTGTCAATGAAGCTTTTTTGACTTCATGTATAATGTCTTGGTCTCAGTTCGGTACGAAGACCTCATCAAGTACTTCTTTCCTTTTCAAGCTTTACAAAAAGGTGGACGTGAGTCTAAAGATGAGTGATTGGCTTGAGTGTCGCTTGAAGAGGCTCGGAAAAAAAGATGACGCTCCTCAAAGCCCCTCCATTCGACTGGAAGGAAGTTGTTTTTGATGCCACCTATCCCATAGTGACGCCAATTAAAATTAAAAAAAAAATCTTGTAATTTAACTTAATTTTGTATGAAATTTTATTTTCCTTAAAAAATCACATACTTATTTTTCAGAGTTTTTTTAATCTTAGAACCAATTAGAAATATATAAAATAGTAAAGGAGGATAACTAATATTTACTAAGATTTTTTCACTTTCTTTTCCACCTTATTAATTTGGATCTTGTACATTTTCCCAAGCATGTCCATAGCCTTTTCTTCCTTTATGTGGTAATCATTTTGGTAAAAAATGTATACTATTACCTTTTTTTTTGTCACATAATAAAAGTTTATATTTTTTGTTCTCTAATTGACTACAAATTGTAAACAAAATTTTAAATATTAAAATATACATATTAATAATAATTTAGTTTTGTGTTAAATGACAAACTTGTAATTCATATAGAGATTTTCAAATAAGGTTTTATTTTTCTTCTCCTCATTCCAAAGTCCCTTTGCGTCGGTTTATACTTCTTCTTATTCTTCTTTGTCGTTTCATTATTTTTCTTCTTTTTCTCTATCGCCAATTGTCAATGGACTGAGACTTCCTTCTTGTCTTAATCGGTTTATGATTTATTTTCTATTTTCCTTTGGTCTTTATCTATATTTTTGTAATTTGTGTGTGTTTCAATTGCCGGGTGGCTAGGAAAGAAAAAACCTTAATCGCTAATCGCCTAAGAGGTTGCCGGCGGCGGAGAAGAATGATTGATGGATGAGGAAGAGAAGGTTGCTTTACAAATGATAGAGGAGCTTCTCAATAAGCGAGGACACATGTGATAGATTCCGTGGTAGAGCACCGAGCCAAACATCTTCGGATGGTTCAGATGATGACGAGCAGCATGTATCAGAGCAGGTCATGGACGGTACAAGTGAGGTTCATCGAGGAGAGACCAGCATTGGCCGCGAACATGTTCAGTCCGACACAGCCGTGTTCCGCTTTGATCCAACACTATCCGGAAATAATCTACGAAGGGAACTCCGTCCTGATGACCGAGTCTCTAGACCAACTCGTGTCCACTCTAGAAATCAGATTATCCAAGCCGAGCGATTTGGAGATGCATTTAGCGGGCTTAATTCAACCAACTCTGGACATGAAAAGATGCATAATTCGTTTGGGAATGTTAGCTACCAAGACCAGCCTCTTTTGAACTTAATTCAAGCCCAAGACAGCCCAAAATAATCACTTTATTTTGTGGTCAAAGGTGGGTGACGAAAATGACTTCAAGAGTCAAATATGAGGAGTCACTTTGGAGTTCAAGGGTTATTCTACTTAGTTTTAATTCTAGTCTTATATTTTATTTTCTAAATTTAGGAAATCCACAAAACTTTATTTCTCTTTTCTTTTTCCGTGATGCGAATTCTATAAGTATTTGTAAGATTCATTATAATAAAATATCCAACTTTTTATCTTCTTCTTTTGAGAGAAATCTCTTTGTTCATCTTGAACATTTCGTTGAGTTTGGCAAGGGTTACTTCCAAACGCAGCAAACCTCCTAAGATCCGTGGTTAAGGGTTACTTCCTCGGTTCCGTGGAGTGGAGAATACCAAGAGACTTCCGCATCTCTTGACGGTCTCATCGATCCACCATCTATCCAATCTATCCAATCTATCTGATCTATCCAACGCGCCAACAAAGAGCATAATCCATCCAAGGGTTCCATTACGTGGTATCAGAGCCACTCTTTGTTGGTAAAGCTGTTCATCTTCTTTTCTTCTCATTTAAAAAAAAATATATATATTCTATATAATCTGTTCACTTCTCCCTCTTTCCATTGTAAATCCGGGCCATCCTCTACCCTCATTCAAAAAAAAAAAGGTATAAAAAAAAAGAGAAAAAACCGAAAAGGTTTAAAACAAACTGAGGAGAAATCCAGTTTGTGAGGGTGGTGGAAGAGAAATCCTGCTGGCTGAGGAGAAATCCAGTCAAGAGGTGGCTAAACGGATTTCCCTTCGAAATTTCTGTATTTTCTTTCTCCTTTGTGGCGTGGGAGTATTTGCTGGATTTGACTTGATTTGTTTGATAAGAACATCGAGAGAATAACTCAGTGTGAGCACCATAAAATCAGTGAGCAAAACACGTGTGTGGGTGAAGCAATAAACACTTGAGAAAAAGAGAGTTTTTGCTAACCGTTTGTTGAGTAATTTTCCGGAAAACAATGAGTGATAGTGGAGAAGAAGGATATAACAATCCTGGATCCGGATTGTCTGGTTTACAAATGAAGGCACTAACCGAACATTTGATGAGATTTCTGAACACAGGTCTTGAAGAGATTAATGTTCGGCTTGAAAAAATCCAGGAGGATCAACAAGGCCAAGCGCGGCCAGCCCAAAGAAGGAACCGGGAAAGGAGACATAGTCGTTCTTTTGACGGTCATGAAGAAGAAGAGCAATTCGATGACAACCGTTCTAACCTCAGGGCAAGGAGAGGTCATAGAAACCGAGATGAAGAGAACCCATTATCTAGAAGGTCAGATGATGGACTTGGTGGTCTCAAACTCAAAATTCCATCCTTTTCTGGTAAGAACGAACCAGATGCTTATTTGGAATGGGAAAGAAAAACTGAGTTAGTTTTTGATTGTCAAAATCTCTCGGAACTTAATAAAGTTAGACTTGCTGCTTCTGAATTTAATGGCTATGCCATTAGTTGGTATGATCAAGTTATTTCTCTTAGGAGCAGAAGAGGTGAAAGACCAATAACTACTTGGCAAGAACTAACCGAACTAATGAGAAAGCGTTTTGTCCCAAGCCTTTATAACAGGGATCTTCATCAAAGGTTGAGACGTTTGACTCAGGGCACAAAGAACGTGGAGGACTATTTCCAAGAGATGGAAACTCTTATGCTTAAGGCAGATGTAGAGGAAGACATGGATGCAACCTTGGCTCGTTTTCTTGCAGGCTTGAACCGGGAAATTCAGGACCGGCTGGAGCTTCAAGAATTTGAAAGTGTTGAGGACATGCTCCACAAAGCTATCTTGATAGAACAACAAGTCAAGAGGAGGGGTATTTCTAAACCCGCATTTGCTTCAAAACCCGCTTATCCACCTAAGCAAAGTTTTCAAGATAAAGGTAAATCTTTTACTTCTGAGTTTAAGACTAACCAACCTTCTCGTTTTGACAAAGGAAAAACCGTGGAATCCACGAGTAGAGCAAGAGATATCAGATGCTTCAAGTGTCAAGGATTAGGACATTATGCAAACAAATGCCCTAACCAAAAGGTGATGATTCTACTTGAGAATGGAGAGATAGAGTCCGAAGCTGAAAACGATGAAAAGGAGGATACCGGACCCATCTATGATGAGGAAGAACCTTATGATTATCCGGCTCAGGAAAATCTTCTAGTGACAATGAGATCACTAAGTGTGCAGCCCAAAACCAATGAAACCGAACAAAGGGAGAACCTTTTCCATTCTCGCTGTTTCATAAATGATAAAGTCTGTTCATTGATCATTGATGGTGGGAGCTGCACTAATGTTGCTAGTGATGTGCTTGTCAGGAAACTCGGATTAGAAACCAGACCGCATCCGAGACCATTCAAGCTTGAATGGCTGAATGAAGATGGTGTTCAGCACGTCAAGGAACAAGTCACGGTACCAATCACCATTGGCCGATACCAAGATGAGATCATATGCAATATTTTGCCTATGGATACCAGCCATATACTTTTAGGACGACCTTGGCAGTTCGATAAAAAGGCTGTGCACGATGGCTACACCAATCGGCATATGTTCGATCATCAAGGCAAGAAGATCACTCTTATTCCTTTGTCGCCATCCGAAGTTCACCAGGATCAGCTGCAGCTTAGAAAGAGCCGTGAACTTGAGAAACAACAGGAAGCAGCTAATGCACCGGTCAAAAGGTCCAACTTCTACACATTAAACCAAGTCAGGTAAAGAAAAATTTGTTTTCCAAACCTTCTCTCATTTTACTTGTGTTTAAAGAATCACTAATGGCCACTAACTCTACACCGGAGCTGCCGAGTGAACTTAAGCCGTTGATGAGCAGGTTTCAGGATGTGTTTCCGGAAGAAACTCCGAGTGGATTGCCACCTATCCGTGGGATAGAACACCAAATCGATCTAGTTCCCGGAGCGTCTCTTCCAAATCGCCCTGCTTACCGTACCAACCCAGTTGAAACCAAGGAGTTGCAAAGATAAGTGGATGAGTTGATGGGAAGAGGCTACATCAGAGAAAGCCTCAGTCCTTGTGCCGTTCCCATACTGCTCGTGCCTAAGAAGGACGGATCTTGGCGGATGTGCGTGGACTGCCGAGCTATCAACAACATTACGGTTAAGTATCGCCATCCCATCCCTCGTTTAGATGATATGTTGGATGAATTGCATGGTTCTAGGGTCTTTTCCAAGATAGATCTTAGGAGTGGATATCATCAGATTAGGATGAAGGAAGGGGATGAATGGAAAACGGCTTTCAAAACTAAGCATGGACTTTATGAATGGCTTGTGATGCCATTTGGTTTGACTAATGCTCCTAGTACCTTTATGTGTTTGATGAATCATGTTCTTAGGGCTTACATAGGGGAATTTGTTGTCGTATACTTTGATGACATTTTAATCTATAGTAAGAGCATGAATGAGCATATTGGGCATTTGGGAAAAGTCTTAGGAGTGCTTAGGAAAGAATGCTTATATGCTAATGAAAAGAAATGCATCTTTGGAGCGGATCACCTAGTTTTCTTGGGTTTTGTTGTAGGTGCTGATGGTATCCGTGTGGATGAGGAAAAGGTTAAGGCAATCAAAGAATGGCCTAGCCCGAAGACCGTAAGTGAAGTTAGAAGCTTCCATGGTTTAGCTGGCTTCTACCGGCGCTTTGTCCAAAACTTCAGTACCATTGCAGCCCCTCTCACGGAAGTGATCAAGAAAAACGTGGGGTTTAAGTGGGAGCAAGCCCAAGAAGATGCTTTCCAAGCCTTGAAAGGGAAGTTAACTCAAGCTCCATTACTTGTTCTCCCAGATTTTACGAGAACTTTTGAAATTGAATGTGATGCCTCAGGCGTGGGTATTGGTGCTGTTTTGATGCAGGAAGGAAAACCCATTGCGTATTTCAGTGAGAAGCTAGGTGGTGCAACTGTTAACTACCCCATCTATGACAAGGAATTGTACGCTTTGGTGAGGGCTCTTCAAACGTGGCAACATTACTTGTGGCCCAAAGAGTTTGTCATACATACGGATCACCAATCCCTAAGGCATCTCAAGGGACAACAAAAGCTTAACAAGAGACACGCCAGGTGGGTTGAGTTCATCGAAACCTTTCCATACGTCATTAAGTACAAACAAGGTAAAGAGAACATAGTTGCTGATGCTCTTTCACGAAGGTATGTTCTTCTTTCTTCTCTTGGAACCAAGCTTTTGGGGTTCGAATTTATAAAAGACTTGTATGAGGCTGATTCAGATTTTAGGGAACCTTATTTGGCATGTTCTAGACACGCACATGGCAAGTACTTTATCTCTGAAGGTTTCTTATTCTTTGACAATCGATTGTGTGTGCCTCACTGTTCTTTGAGAGAGTTGTTCACCAGGGAAGCTCATGGAGGAGGATTAATGGGTCACTTTGGAGTGGCAAAAACCTTTAAAGTGCTCGAGGAACACTTTTATTGGCCAGGCCTGAAGAAGGACGTTGAAAGAATCTGTAGCAGATGCGTGACATGCAAGGAGGCTAAGTCCAAGAACACGTCCCAAGGTTTGTATTCTCCTTTACCGATTCCATTTCACCCGTGGACTGATCTTTCTATGGACTTTGTTTTGGGATTGCCTAAGTCTAGGACAGGAAGAGATTCCATCTTTGTGGTTGTAGATAGGTTTTCTAAGATGGCTCATTTCATTCCATGTTTGAAAACCAATGATGCATCTCACATAGCTGAACTGTTCTTTAAAGAAATCGTTAGACTTCATGGCATGCCTAAGACTATAGTTTCTGATCGTGATGCTAAGTTCTTAAGTTACTTTTGGAAAACTTTGTGGACTAAGCTAGGCACTAAACTGTTGTTCTCTACTACTTGTCATCCTCAGACCGATGGTCAAACGGAAGTAGTTAATAGGACGCTCTCTGCCTTGCTTAGAACTTTGGTTAAAAAGAACCTTAGAACATGGGAAGAGAATCTACCGCATGTAGAGTTTGCTTATAACCATTCTGTGCATTCGGCTACAAAGCATTCACCTTTTGAAATTGTTTATGGCTTTAATCCGTTGTCTCCTCTTGATCTAATTCCTTTGCCTTTGAGTGAAAGAATCAGTTTAGATGGCAAAAAGAAAGCCAAACTTGTCAAACAGATTCATGAGAAGGTCCGAGCCAACATTGAAGCCAAGACAAAGCAATATGAGAAGTACGCTAACAAAGGAAGGCGTAAGGTGGTGTTTCAACCAGGAGACCTCGTGTGGATTCATCTTAGGAAGGAACGGTTTCCTGTGGAACGAAAGTCCAAGCTCATGCCAAGGAAAGATGGACCATTCACGGTGGTCAAGAAGATTCATGACAATGCTTATCAGCTGGATCTTCAAGGTAAGTATGACATTTCCACAAGCTTTAATGTTTCTGATTTATCTCCTTTTGTTTCAGATGATCCAGATTTGAGGACAAATCCTTTTCAAGAGGAGGGGAATGATAGATTCCGTGGCAGAGCACCGAGCCAAACATCTTCGGATGGTTCGGATGATGACGAGCAGCATGTACCAGAGCAGGACATGGATGGTACAAGTGAGGTTCATCGAGGAGAGACCAGCATTGGCCGCGAACATGTTCAGTCCGACACAGCCGTGTTCCGCTTTGATCCAACACTATCCGGGAATAATCTACAAAGGGAGCTCCGTTCTGATGCACGAGTCACTCGACCAACTCGTGTTCATTCTAGAAATCAGATTGTTCAAGCCAAGCAGCCGATCACCGAGCCAAGATCAAACGATAAGTGTTTTCTCGATCCATTCGACTTTTCTTCCGGTCAAAAGCTCTCTATCCGAGCTAAAGGATTGAAGGAAGAGATCGAACGTGAGATAACTCGGCTTGAACAAGCTGATTGCATTATGGCCGAGAATGCTTATGTTTGTTCCATTCGGCAGACTTCTGAATGTTCGGCAGACTTGTGAAATACACAGCAGACTTCTCAAATACACAGCAGACTTCTGGATGGGAAGCAAAAGCAGCCGAGGAGTCATTCCTAGCATTGGGCGTGAATTCAAGGTCTTTGACCAAGGAATTAATTCTAGTCTTTGTTTTCATTTTCTATGTTTAGGAAATCCACAAACTTAATTTCTCTTTTCTTTTTCTGTGTTAAGAATTCTATAAGTATTGTAAGAATTCATTCTAATAAAATATCCAAGTTTTTATCATCTTCTTCTTGAGAGAAATCTCTTTGTTCATCTTGAACATTTCGTTGAGTTTGGCAAGGGTTACTTCCAAACGCAGCAAACCTCCTAAGATCCGTGGTTAAGGGTTACTTCCTCGGTTCCGTGGAGTGGAGAATACCAAGAGACTTCCGCATCTCTTGACGGTCTCATCGATCCACCATCTATCCAATCTATCCAATCTATCTGATCTATCCAACGCGCCAACAAAGAGCATAATCCATCCAAGGGTTCCATTACGTGGTATCAGAGCCACTCTTTGTTGGTAAAGCTGTTCATCTTCTTTTCTTCTCATTTAAAAAAAAAAAATATATATTCTATATAATCTGTTCACTTCTCCCTCTTTCCATTGTAAATCCGGGCCATCCTCTACCCTCATTCAAAAAAAAAAGGTATAAAAAAAAAAAAAAAACCGAAAAGGTTTAAAACAAACTAAGGAGAAATCCAGTTTGTGAGGGTGGTGGAAGAGAAATCCTGCTGGTTGAGGAGAAATCCAGTCAAGAGGTGGCTAAACGGATTTCCCTTCGAAATTTCTGTATTTTCTTTCTCCTTTGTTGTGTGGGAGTATTTACTGGATTTGACTTGATTTGTTTGATAAGAACATCGAGAGAATAACTCAGTGTGAGTACCATAAAATCAGTGAGCAAAACACGTGTGTGAGTGAAGCAATTAAAAAAAAATCAAAAAAAATCCAAAAAATCCAAATTTTTTTAAAAAATTGCAAAATATTAGATTTTATATTTCTATTTTAAAATAAGGAATATATGTTTAAATATACAAATGATTTTCATTATATATGGATGATATAATATAATGCGTTATGAATTATTTAAAAAATAATTTAATACATGTCATACATAAAACTATAAGAATGACATATATAAACTATATCTTTAAATAAAAAAATATAGTGTAATGTATGCATTTTTATATTTCATTACACATTATTCCACTTCATTCAACATGCATCAAACTATATTTTCATCCACAAAAGAGATTGAGATTTCATAAACATTATTGGACAACATATTTTATTAAAAATATTTAAAGATTTAACTTTTTGTTTTTTACACTCATAAGCACAATTGTTATCTCAATCAAACTAATATGTTTGTACTTTATCAAGGACAATTGTAGGGATTGAACCATTCAGCTCATTGCTTGATAGATTTATGCGCGATGTAGAGTTAAAAACAGAAGTTCCTACATGTTAGTTATTTTTCCTCATGTATGAAAGTGTTTTTCCAATTTAGCTTCATAAAGGTAGATAGTGGTAAACAATTCATCTAAGAAAATGTTGCTTGACATTAGGTCAGCCTCAATAATGAATTAGTAGAAAAGATATGAAATTGTCAAAGGTGAAATCTTGTGATGATTGTATATGTTTTATTTAGATTATTTCATCTAATTAATTAATTTTTTTTTAGTCTTCAACAATAGATAGTATCATATTGAATACAATATATTAGATTTATCAACTCTACAATGTTAAAATACAATATGATCATATTATTTTTCCTAACACATATTACTTCTTTGGGCTTCTTTCACAAATGATCTACTATTGGTCAAACATAAAAATGACCTCTCTTTCTTTTCTCTCCAACATTTGCCATTTACTCTCAATTCTATCCTTCACACCATCACTTATTCACAAAAATGCCATTAGTTCTATAATTTTTTTTTTTTTTTGCAAAATAACAAGATAATAGAAAAAGACACAAATATCCACAAGAACTCTCATAATTTCGAAAATGTCATCTTCTTCAATATTTCCAACCACCATTAACAACCAACTTCAAGCTCTAAATGCTTCAACAACTTATTTTCGAGCACTAAATGCTCTATCTTTCACCACATAACTTCATTATCTTCCATTTCCTCTCCATATTCATACCAAAAACTCTCTCATTTTTGTTTTTACAAATCTTGCATTCTTAAATCTTGCCATTTTTGCTGCTTCTTCCATTAAAACGAGCTCAATCGTCTGGGCTTAGTTGCTAGAGGTGAAACACGAAGTTCTGAGCTCTCCACGAAGCTTATTACGAGCCCAAACCGGATTTAGGTAACTTTTCATCCGTTTTTCGTAACTTTTCAGATCTGCTTCCCGAAATCAGACTTCGCCTGAAGTCAAAAGGAGGTTACTTTTGCTATTGACCAGTTTAAGGTTTTGTCGTAGTAGACTTCACTTGAAGTCTGCGAACTCTCCTTTGAAAACAAAAAAATATACATGCAGACTTCACCTGAAATCTGCACTCAAACGAGGTTAGTTTTGCATTTGACCAATATTCGACTTTCGTAGAGTAGACTTCAAGTGAAGTCTGGTTCCGTAAGACTTCACATGAAGTCTGCACACTTTTACGACAGAGGTTAGTTTGCATTTGACCAAAACTTAAAAACATTGACCAGAAAAATCAATCAATTAGTAGACTTCAAAAGAAGTCTGCTAAATTATCGATAATTTTAATAAATTATCAATAATTTAGCAGACTTCTACTGAAGTCTACTAATTGATTTTGGTCAACTACAAAACTAATCTCTCGGTTTTAAGAGTAGACTTCTAGTGAAGTCTACTACGTTTCAGACTTCGGGCGAAGTCTGCTTTACTAAAGTCAAACTTGATCAATTGCACGAGTAACCTCAACTTTCAGTGAAGACTGCCAAAGAAGTCTGCATAATTTTTTCGAATTCAGCAGACTTCCATAGAAGTCTGCGCGAAAAAGTCAAATTTTGGTCAATTGCAAAAATGACCTATTTTTATCATGCAGACTTCTACTGAAGTCTGCGACGTAAAAGTCAATGTTTTGGTCAAATGTAAAGTAACCTGAAAATTAACAAAGGCAGACTTCTATAGAAGTCTGATATCTAGTGAAGTCTGCATTGTAAAATTCAATTGCAAAAGTAACCTAAACGATCACAGACTTCTTTAGCCGTCTGGTGGAGCAGACTGCTTTTGCCGTCTACTTCGAGTAGACGACTAGTGAAGTCTGTGGGTTTAATGTTTTTTAAAAATGTATTTTTAAACATATCTATAATGAATTTCTTAAAATTTCGTGCTCTTGCATGTTAGTTAGTTATTTTTGTTGCTTTGAAATGAGTTTATAATTTTAATATGTTATAATTATGGTATAATCAATTTTCTTGTTAGTTTAGTCATGTAGCTTATTTGTGTTGACTTCGTGTGAAGTCTGCTTCTCAGGTTTGATCTAATTTCTTGTCTGATTGTCTTTTTTACAGAAAATGGTTCAGCTAGCAGCTTTTTATGGAGAATGGGTTTGGAAAGACTTGTCGTGGCAATTTGTAGTGGATAATCGCAAAGGAGGAAGAATGTTCTTTTTGAGTGATGGTTGTACACATGGTGAACTTGTGGAAATGGCACAAGAGGATTATCAGCTGGATAAGAAAACAGAGGTTGTAGAATTAACCTATTCGCTACCGGATTCAATGTTGCAACAAATGGCTCCAGATACTCCTCCCATGCACGTTACAAACGACATACAAGTTAGAAATTTGGTGGAGTTAGGTAGAACGCATGTGGTGCGTCTCTGTGTTTCAAGTCGATTCTATTTGGATTCTGGCAAAGTGAATGGACAGGCAGATGGGGATTGTGATGAAGAAGATGTTGATGAAGAAAATGTTGATGAAGAAGATGCTGAAGATGGGAAGTCAGAAGATGTTGACGATGATGAAGATGGAGAGTATGAAGATGTTGACGATGATGAAAATGCGAGTGTTAAAGTGAAAGATGAACTACCAGCTTACTCTGATGATGAAGACTACAATGTTTATGGGAAGGTCAAAGATGAGGATGAAGAGGATTATATGATTGATGGTGAGAGGGTCAAATTACGTTGCTTTGGTGAAGGAGGAATTTCCAATATGAAATGGTCAGACAATATCTTTGTCAAACAGAGTTTTGCTAGCAGGGATGAGCTGGTCGCAGAGTTGCGTTTGACAGCGATAATGCTAAAATATGCTTTCAAAGTGTACAAGTCTACACTAACGCTATTTGTGGCTAAATGTCGTGTGAAAGGATGCAATTAGAGCGTCAGTGAAGAACGAAGCAAAAACGTTTTGGGTGACAAAGTATTTGAAAGATCATACTTGTTCAGTGGCGGATCGGTTTGCTCACCGCAGACATTCCACTCCGAAATATATTGGTAGGCTGTTTATAGAGCGTGTTGGATTAATTGATGGAATTGTGCTCGAGCATATCAGAGATTCAATGAAGGCAATGTTTGGTTTGAAGCTTGATTATACCACATCATATAGAGCATTACTCCATGCACAAGAATTTGTGAGGGGATCAGCTAAAGATGGATATGCGAATCTGTTTCCTTATCTCCATCAAATCGAGAAAGCCAATCTGGGAACTGTCACTGGCCTTGAAGTTGATGAGCATCATCGATTTAAATATCTGTTCATAGCGTTTGGTGCATCTATAGCTACTTTTCAGTATCTCAGAAGAGTTATTGTTGTTGATGGGACTCATTTAAGTGGCAAGTATGGAGGTGTTATGCTTGTCGCAGCTGCACAAGACGGTAATTTTCAGATTTTTCCATTGGCTTTTGGAATAGTTGATAGCGAGAACGAGGATTCATGGGAATAGCTTTTCACCAAATTGAGCAGTTGTATTACAAATCAGTATCCTTTGGTGATAGTTTCTGATAGGAATCCCTCCATTAAGAAGGCGTGTGAGAAGGTACTCCCATGTGCAACACGGGGGATATGTTATTATCATCTACAACATAACATAGTGACAAAGTTTCATGGGAAACACCTCTTGTACTTGGTCAAAGGCGCTGCATATGCGTTTACCCTTCATGATTTTAACCGATATATGAACAATATCCGGAATATAAATCCCGAGCTAGCAACATACTTGGAAGATGCAGACGTGAGGTTGTGGTCACGAGTTCATTGCCAAGAAGAGAGATATAACATAAAGACGAGCAACATTGCAGAATCTATCAATTCTGCACTTAAGAGAGCAAGGGGATTTCCAATAGTGTTCCTTTTGGAGTATATACGAGATAAGCTAGGGAGGTGGTTTTATAAAAGGCGAGAGGATGCTTTGAGTCTCACTACTCGCCATTCTCGGGGAGTTGAATATTTGTTGGCGGTTCGTGAGCATTTTGCAGATGATATGAAAGTGAAACGTATAGATGGTTGGCGATACCATGTGAGAGGAGGATCAAGAGATTGGGTTGTTGATTTGGAACAGAATAAGTGTACATTTGGTGTCTTTGATGTTGAGAAAATACTTTGCTCACATGCTATTGCAGCTGCAGCAGAGGCGCAATTGCATGTGGCTACGCTTGTATATCCTGCCTATGCGAAGGACTATCTATATGCAACTTATTCGCAGAATATTTATCCCAGAAATCCCAATATTCAAGCTCCAGACGTGACAGTACAAGTTCTTCCTCCAGAAGTTAAGCGTCAGCCTGGTAGAAAAAAGAAGTCGAGGTGACAAACATGGCTAGAAATGTCAAGGAGGAAACGTGACATGCCGAGGAAGATGAACAAGCATTACAATTGTTCAAAATGCAAGCAACCAGGCCATACTCGAGGGAAATGTGTAAGAATCCCTAAGTTATATTTTTGTCTTTGGAATTATGTTTTATAATTCATTGTCTACCTTGTTGATGAATTGTGAGGTTCATTGGTTTTTCAAATAGGTATGGAAAGATGGTGATGAATTGTAAGCTACATAAGGTGACTTCATTTGAAGTCTACACGAGATGACTTCAGTAGAAGTCTGCTGTCTGATATATGCTAAGCGATTCTGTTATGCACTAGTATTGTTTTTCTTTTACCGAACCTGTAACCTGTTATGCACTTGTATTGTTGATGAACCTGTAACCTGTTATGCACTTGTATTGTTGATGAACCTGTAACCTGTTATGCACTTCTTCATGACAATTCCATTGATAGGTACAAAGTTACAAAAGTACCAAGATACAAAGTTACAAAAGTACCAAACCTACAATGGACAATTCCTACCTGTTACAACCATTGCCAGGTCTCAAAAATAACGTGCAATAACCTCCAAAAAATCATTGTGTTTTTCACCACAAAATATATTTGGTTCTTACACCACAAAATATATGCAAGAATCTAAAATGTTAAGGCGTGCCTCAGTCATAGACGTCCAACAATGAATACGGACGTTCCTCAGTCCCACAGATGTTAGTCTCATCAAAGATCTCTGCCGCTAGTTTATCCCTAATCCCCCGGATGTTGCGATCACACAAGCTCGAATGAAAGGTAAGTCCAAGTGCATGGCACTCAATATACTTCAAGCAGTACACTCCACAGTCCCTACTTTGCTCGTTTTGGGGTACTCCTGGCCCTTTACATCGCTCATGGGTGAATGGATCACTTGGGTACTTCACCTTATCCTCTTGAACAGCTAACTCATGAAGTAGATAAGGAAGCATAACAGCGATAGGCTTCATTGCAGCAGCAATTTGCGCATTGGAGGCGTGAGTAACATCGCAGTCCCATACTACAATGCGCCTGTTCGGTATTGAGATCCATATAGCCACCCAATGATCTCCAGATGTGTAGAGGAGAGTATATATCATCCACCTCCAGCCCCCATGTCTTATCTGTTATGCAATAAGTGGGTTCTTCACCGGTATGGTAGCTATACGACCCAGCAGGTAGTAATCTTCCTGACCCATCAGGATTATGAATAGAGTCTTCAAAATACTTGAACTTCGCAGCCCACATCATTTGAAGTATGGTATCAAGGAAGCAAAGTCTTTCCGTCCTAAACCATTCCGGATGCTTCAAGAATCAAAGTCTCAGTAGATTAATTCCCGCATCAAGGTGCTGCATTTTAGTAAACAATATTAGTCCAAATCATACGAAATTAAAAGTCTGAATCATACGAAATTATAAGTCTGAATCATATGTCTGCAATAGAAGTCTACTAAAAAATAGATGTCTGCAATGGAAGTCTACTAAAAAATAGATGTCTGCAATAGATGTCTCAATAGAAGTCTACTAAAAACAGATGTATGCAATTGAAGTCTACTAAAACAGAAGACTGTACCGTGTCGAATAGCCATTTCTTCGGAGTACGTAGAAGCCAAAACCAATGAGCGACAGATTTCGGCTTCTTTTTTAGATACTCTCTGTCAAAACCAATTAATATACGGATGTTAGGTATTTGTGAAATTAATTACACACAAATAAGTACANGCAATAACCTCCAAAAAATCATTGTGTTTTTCACCACAAAATATATTTGGTTCTTACACCACAAAATATATGCAAGAATCTAAAATGTTAAGGCGTGCCTCAGTCATAGACGTCCAACAATGAATACGGACGTTCCTCAGTCCCACAGATGTTAGTCTCATCAAAGATCTCTGCCGCTAGTTTATCCCTAATCCCCCGGATGTTGCGATCACACAAGCTCGAATGAAAGGTAAGTCCAAGTGCATGGCACTCAATATACTTCAAGCAGTACACTCCACAGTCCCTACTTTGCTCGTTTTGGGGTACTCCTGGCCCTTTACATCGCTCATGGGTGAATGGATCACTTGGGTACTTCACCTTATCCTCTTGAACAGCTAACTCATGAAGTAGATAAGGAAGCATAACAGCGATAGGCTTCATTGCAGCAGCAATTTGCGCATTGGAGGCGTGAGTAACATCGCAGTCCCATACTACAATGCGCCTGTTCGGTATTGAGATCCATATAGCCACCCAATGATCTCCAGATGTGTAGAGGAGAGTATATATCATCCACCTCCAGCCCCCATGTCTTATCTGTTATGCAATAAGTGGGTTCTTCACCGGTATGGTAGCTATACGACCCAGCAGGTAGTAATCTTCCTGACCCATCAGGATTATGAATAGAGTCTTCAAAATACTTGAACTTCGCAGCCCACATCATTTGAAGTATGGTATCAAGGAAGCAAAGTCTTTCCGTCCTAAACCATTCCGGATGCTTCAAGAATCAAAGTCTCAGTAGATTAATTCCCGCATCAAGGTGCTGCATTTTAGTAAACAATATTAGTCCAAATCATACGAAATTAAAAGTCTGAATCATACGAAATTATAAGTCTGAATCATATGTCTGCAATAGAAGTCTACTAAAAAATAGATGTCTGCAATGGAAGTCTACTAAAAAATAGATGTCTGCAATGGAAGTCTACTAAAAAATAGATGTCTGCAATAGATGTCTCAATAGAAGTCTACTAAAAACAGATGTATGCAATTGAAGTCTACTAAAACAGAAGACTGTACCGTGTCGAATAGCCATTTCTTCGGAGTACGTAGAAGCCAAAACCAATGAGCGACAGATTTCGGCTTCTTTTTTAGATACTCTCTGTCAAAACCAATTAATATACGGATGTTAGGTATTTGTGAAATTAATTACACACAAATAAGTACATTTTGAACAAACAAAGAAATAGGAAGTAGTTACTTACGGATCAAGTTTCACCCAATCAACTAACACCTTTAATTTTTGCTTATCCACAGAAGCAAATGGATCATATCCACCACCATTGGGAACAATGCCCTTTGAAGTGCTATTCCCTTCAAAAGGGTCAACTTGTGATGCAGCAAGCCTCCTCAATCGGTCACTCTTTGCTCGAGCCATAATCATAGCGGCAATTCTCATAACCTGTTGATTCTTTCTCATACTGTTGACGTAGTCTACTTCAGAATTTTTTTTATCAAGCATAACAACACTTGGTTCGTTTCCACCATTCACACTCTCGCTTAGAACTTCATCATTATTCTGCATTTTTTATTAACAGCAAAATTCATTAATATGTTGTAAGAGAGAATAAAGTGTCATTCATAACATTAAAATGAGAAAACATATATCAAATTGAACGGAGTACAGAAACAAGTCCAAACACACCAAACAAACCATCCAACACCCAGATAAAACACAATCAAAATGAACAGAGTACATAAACAAGTTCAAACACAATCAAAATGAACAGAGTATAGAAATGCTTTGAATAGTCTATTTCGTCGTTTTCTTATATCTGCCAGATTTTCGGGGTTCTTTAGTTTTGGGAGAGGGTTTGGTACTAACCCCGACGCCGTGAGTTTCCTCCTTGTTGCTTGCATTGGCGCCCTTGGGATCTTCATTGGATTTGACATGCTCATCCCCACCTTGGTCCTCCTTCTGCTCTTTGTTTCCACCTTTCACTGCCTCTAATGAATTCTCTACAGCTTCGACCTTATCAGCAAGGTCTTTAATCTCCTTCTGACAACTACTAAACCCTCCCATCATCTTATCAGATAGGTCTTTGAAGCATTTCTCCAAGTGAGTTCTAAATAGATTGTAAGTAGCCTCATCCGCCACTGAATCAGACTCTGACCTACACCTTTTGCGAGTTTCATCATCTGAATCGAGGCTTCTTTTATTCTCAACAGTGGCCTCAGACTTCACATTATTTAAGACCTTAAAACCCACATCACGACAATGCTTCTTATTCCACCTCCAAGGACCTTCACTAAACTGTCCAAATATTGCTTTCATAATATTTTCTACCCTCACATCATCTTCATCATCATCCCACAATGGGAACATTTCTTCATATTCCTTGACGACGCAATTGTTTATACGGACCTACAGATAACAAAACAATACACATGAAACATGGTACAAAGAATTCAATCAAACAGATGCAAGAAAATAAAATGTCACCATGAAGTTACCTGTTTCAACATAGCCTCTCTGACATATTTTAGGCCTCTAGATCCTTTGAACGCCAACAACGGTGGAATTGGGTTATTTGGAAAAGGTTCTGCATAACCAGCTGCGAAATCCGACAGACTATTGTACACCCATACTTGCAGAGCTTGCACAAACCCTTCGAGGTAATAGCTCTTCGTCAAATCTCTTTCCTTCACCGACTCTATCAGGACCTTAAAGGCCACTCTTCCCCATGGGTAGTTCTCAAATTCCTCCAAGTCCATCACTAACCTAGCCAGGTTAACCCGTGTGACTGTTGTGCTTTTGCGTCCTTCTATGAAACCAACATAGATGCCAAGATAACCCAACCTAATCTGATCCTCCCGAGACCATGATTCACATATCTTGCATGCTGCTATTATTTCATCAGTACTTGGACCCAGCTCGATATCCACTCCAAGACGCTCCCAGAATTCTTTCATCTCATTAGTAACCTCGACCACCGGCTGTTCCAGATCCTCAACATACTCACAGTTCAATCCAGTGAGAAATTCAAACTCATGCAACGAGAATCTTACAGGATTTACACCAATGAGACTCCAGATCTCATACTTCTTGTCCACGGCTAGCTGAAAACTGAGCATATAATGTACCAGCCTTGAAGCCCATCCAAATTCCAGTTGATAGAACTTCAAACACACACCTAGTCTCGAATCACAGAGCTCTGCCCACTCGTCTTCCCTTAGAGCTTCAGCTAGTGCAGTAAACAGTCTTGCATCGCCGATGTAGTAGCCTATGCTCTTGGTCGGCCGGGGCTTATCGCCTTTTGTGAACATTCTTAATGGAAATTGTGGCGAGATATCCATTCTGCAGAGATATGAATCCAATAGAAACAGGAATCAAAAAGAAGCACAAGTTAAAGTTACAAATAAGAAAGAAGCATAAGCATCTCCGCGAGAAGTCTGCTCATGAAGTCTCCGCGAGAAGTCTGCTCACGAAGTCTCCGCGAGAAGTTTAATAAAGATGTCTAAACAAGAAGCCTAAAGACGAAGTCTGCCTTAAGCTTTACCTTCACCGACGGTGGATGGGCAATATATGAGAAAGCAGAGGCAGCCCACGGCGGCAACGAGATTTGCGAAAACAAAACCAAGTTATAAACAAAAACGGTGTAGAGAATAAAGAAAAAAGCTGCAGCGGTAGTGGCGACGCGGATTGAATCAGGTCTGTTCGGTTACTCAATTTTATGACATACGAGAATTTCGACCTCAGAGTAAGAGGAATTACCGTGAGGATTGTCTAGTGGCGAGGATGACCTGTCCCTGTGACAGAAGACGAAATCTGAAAAGAACAGGCGGATTAAATCAGATCTGTTCAGGCGGCGAGAAAGATTATATCAGATCTGTTCATCAATAACGACGAGAAAACGAAGATATAAGACAAGAGGCGAGGCGGTTTACCTAGAGAAGAAGATTGAAGCGGCGAAGGGCGGCGATGAGAATTACCGGCGGCTACGACAACGATATCGCCAAGGGAGAACTGTTCTCTCTAGGGTTTCTTTGGTTTTTTTTACCAAACAATAACAATAAATTCTGTAAAATCTCTTTATATATGTCAGTTAACTTTTTTTTGCTAGGTTAGAATTGTTCGGTTCAGACTTCATCTGCGGTCTATTTGCAGACTTCATCTGCGGTCTACTTGCAGGCTTTCAATTTCAGACTTCATATGCTGTCTAATTAGGGTTTTTAATTTGAAGGAGGGTAGATTTAATATGAGGTTTGAGTTGGTATTAGCAAATTTGTTTCATACAACCAAACTCGATTTTCATTGAATATACTCGATGTTCTGAAAAGAAACAGACTAATATCATATAATTACGAATTAATATCATATAATTAGGAATATACTCGACCATTTCCAAAAACAAAATGAAAGGGTCACCGATTAGAAATACATAACAAATCCTAAACTAAGAGTTACTCAAATCATACAGAGAAATATTATCAAACCTACGAGGATTACACATGCCACCATCATTATCTTCAGCTCAAAGTCTCTGGAACGCTGCTTCTCAAGAACTAACTCCTTTAGTTGAGCTATCTCTGTCTCCATTTTCAGAATGCAACCATCCATTGAATCCATCCGGGGCACATGAACATATTCTTGTATCTCTCCTTGATTTTCCACAGACTGTCTGAGCTTTGCAAACTCTTCAATCATAGCCTCATCCCACCACTTTAAGAAATGGCACCCACCATCCTATACAAGCAAGTAAACACCTTATAATACAAAATTTAACTTTTTCATAATAAGAAAATTCATACTCCAATCGCAATCAAAACCACAAAACTCTTATTGCCTCCCTTTTAGGGCATTCATAGAATCTCCTTCCCAGATTCAGATCTGATGTGGATTGGCGTTGCACAGGCTCCAACCCGCAGCTACAACGGCAGAGAAATCCAAGAGTTGCTGGGACTCCATGCCGAGGACTCGAATTCACTTATGGGAATCCATAATCAGAAAATCCTAAACTTCTGGAACTACTAGACGGCTGGCTATAGCTGTATCGCCCCATAACGGCGACTACTGAGAGCGAGGAGAGCGAGAAGACCGAGTGGAGAGCAAGGTGACCAAGTGGAGCGCGAGGAGAGAGGCGACGGGAGCAACGACAGACGATGGGAGCGGAGGCGAGGGGAGCAAGGAGAGGCGAGAAGAAGCGACGAGCGGAGAAAGGAGAAAAGCGACTGCCGCTTAGGAAAGAAAATTGATTCTGATTTTTTCAGGAAATTAGGGTTTCCATTGGATTTATATAAGGGGACCAATTTTCCGGTTAGGTTATTAATTTCCGGTTTAGCAGACTTCTTGAGCAGTCTCCGAAACCCTAAACTCTAAATAGACTTCTTGTGAAGTCTACTCACCTCTTCACGCTAAATAGACTTCTTCTGAAGTCTGCAAAATGTATACCCTAACTCAATAATTTTCATTTAATAGTGAAAACCTATATAACAACTATAAACTACAGTTAAAATCGTTTACTATATTCTTAATTTACCACTTCTATCCAAACTTATCATTTAAAATAACATAATTATCTAACCCTAAATCTAACCCTAAAGATCTCCTTATTTGGTATGGTATGTAGTTTGTGGTTTCTTTGTTTTAGTATTAGCTATATCCTTTGTTTCTACCTTCATTATATATGTTGCTTTAAATTGATGCATTTGAATGAAATTTTAATTTATAAACATTACAATAACTTATATTTTATTTATGTAACCAAAAGTTTTTTGAAATTTTTTATTTTTATTTTTATAATTTAATTATGAGTTATAATTATGATACAGACTTCATAAGAAGTCTCACAGAGTAGACTTCTTGTGCAACTACAGACTTCGGAAGGATCAAACAGTCATTTGAGTTTGGATTTTTTTGTTTGGTCATAAGGGAGAGAATTGTCATTTCCATACCCTTTTGAGTTAGTTTTGCATATGATGAAATAAGGGGTATAGAATTGCAAAAAAAAACAAATTTTGAGTCATTTTTAGCAAATGCCCCTACTTCTTTTAACAGAATTGAAAGGAACATTATTTTATTGTTTTTTTTTAATTTAAATATTTTGATTTGCATTAATTTAACTTTCACATAATTATCCAACATTATTTTATCACTGTCAAACTAAATTTAATTTTTACTTATCAAACTTTAGTAGTTGACTTAATACACACGATATAATATATTTTCAATTTAATTTTTTTAACCTTTAAAGATATTTTTATAGTATTCACAAGTTTTATTATATACATAGTTAGATTATACGCTTGATTTATTATATATATTTAAAATAATTTCTTTAACAATAAAAATAAAAAGAATTGATCTCAAATGTTAAAATATGTTAACATGAATTCATGTTTTTTTTCCAACAAGCTTATGTTTATCGAGTTGTAAGGTGCCATTGATAGATCATATTGAGTGGTTCCATTGATAGATCATATTGAGCGGTTCGAAGATAAAGAAAACGAACAGTTAAAGAGATATGAAAAGCAAAAAGGAGAAAATGAATCGCTTTGCAATAGATAGTATCATATTGTGACACAATCCTTGAAATCGCTTCAAGCAAGGTGGCCTTTGAAATCGTCACTTGAAGTCGAATTGATGGAGGAATGGTTTGATAAGTTGATAAACCGGGTTAATGCTTGAACTCCAAACACCAAGAGTTTAGGATCTTCTTTCTCAAGGGCTAATCCACGCAAGAGAGAGGAGCTTCTACACAATCCTTCAAGGCTGACTCCACAACACTTAGAAGAAAAGCAGGAACAAGTTAAGTTGGAAAGAAATAAACAAAACAAAAGGGGTTTTTTAATTTCTTGAATAATTCTGAATATGAAATACAATGGAGCAGAGCTTATATAATGCTCAAATACAATGAAAAGCAACGGTCACAATAATTAAAACAAAAGCAAAGAGTTTGGGATTTTAGTCTTGGCTTGATTTGATCTTCTAGCCGTTATCATAATGGGGAAAAGGGGGTGGCTTGATTGGTGGTGACGAAATGGAGTTAATCTTTGACTCTTCTATCTTGTTGGGACATTCAGGATCATCTTGAGATGATGTAGGGTCGAGATTGACTGATAATGATGGTCTTTGGTCTTTAATCTTGATTTGGTATGAATGATGATCTTCAAATGAGGAAAGCTTCTCTTGGATGTAATCTACTTTGACTTCTGAATAAATGGGGCGAGTGTTGGCTTGTTCTGGTGTGGTAAGGCTCGTATAAGCTCCTGTGGATGTGAGGAGGGGCGAATATAATGTCCCAGCATGACATATATTCCAGTTTCCTTTGTATATTTGCTTTGGTGTTCCAACGGCTCCATTTATGGAAGGTAGCGGTTCTTCTTTGGTTTAGCGGTTCTTCTTTGGTTTGCTCCATATAACTCCGGTTATTGGCTTGTGGTTTGGATTGAATATCTTCTGAATACGCCAGGGTATAAGGAAAACTCGTGGTTTCCTTATATAGCTTGCCAAATACACATGTAGGTCCATTTAGTGGTCTTGGCGGTTTAGATGAATTGTCTTGCTCTTTGAATTGAACCGGCTCGCCTTTTGAATGATTAATCTGGTCCTCTTGATGGTTAACATGAATCAGCTGGTCCTTTTTCTGCTTAAAACGTGGGTGTTTCAAGGCATAATCTCCATTGCTTTCCGCTTCAATTTCTCCAATCCTCATGGCTACAAGCTTAGCATCTCCTTTGCTCCTTTCCTTGTCTAGTAATGATGTTTTAGCATTGATGCTTACATCATATTGAAATACATCATATTAGATTTATCAACTCTACAATGTCAAAATACAATTTGATCATATTATTTTTCCTAACAAATTTTACTTCTTTTAACAGAAATGAAGAAACTTACTGTTGTTGTTTCTTCTTAATTTCAATATTTTGGTTTTTATTGAATTTAACTTTCACATAACTATCCAAAATTATTTTAATTAGTGTCAAACTAAATTTTATTTTACTTATCAAACTTTTGTAATTGACTTAATACCTATATTTTCAAAAAAAAATTAGCTGTCAAAGATATTTTTATAGTATTCACAAGTTTTATTATATACATTTTTAGTTGAAATTTATATGCTTGATTTATTTCATCTATGTAAGATAATTTCTTTAACTATAAAAATAAAAAGAATTGACCTTAAATGTTAAAATATGTTAACATGAATTCATGTTTTCTTTCTTTGACAAGTTTAATAATTTACCGGTAGATGAGTTGTAAGGTTCCATTGATAGATTATATTAAGCGGTTCGAAAATAAAGAAGATGAACTGTTAAAAAGAGATAAAAAGCAAAACAGAGAAAATCAATCGCTTTGTCGAGATTTCAATTTACCAAGAATAATTACTAAATTTCTTAAATGGATTAAAATCCAAATTAAAGAATTAAAAGACTAATTATTGGAATATAAATCTAGTTCCAAAAAACAAGGTCCCCACTAAGAAGCATGCGAGAAGTGGAAAATATCTCCGAAGTGAAGGCATAAGTCGGAGTGAACAACAAAGTCAAATCAAGAATACAAATTCTGACGCCGTGTTTGGTAGCTCAGTTATCATATTAATTCAGATGTTCCATCCAGCATCTTCAGTCAAATAATCAAGTCAGATGTTGTTCGTTTTTTTCTGGTTATTCATCTAGATGAATCATCTGAATGTAATTATGTTTGTTTTGTTAGTTGGTTGCACATTTGGATGAACTATTTAGATGGCTATAATAAAAATTGACTTTTTTCCCCCTAATCTGCGATTGTTGATTTAAGACCGAAATCAAGTTTAACCATTACAAAAACTTAATTTAACCATTGCAAAAACTAGAAACTTCAACAAATGATATGTTCAAATTTTAAACATTGTACACGACGCCAACCTCCACCTCGATTTGTCCTCACTAATTGTCTGTCAACATTAACTTCCCTCACTCCATACATTTTTTCTATAAGAGCATACTTGTGTTTTTCTTCCTCTATTACCAAATCTGCATCATCATCCTCAACTAAAAATCTAAATGTTTCCTATAAACCAGAATAGAAAACAATAACTCATGTCCTATCTTTTCTATGTCACAAACTCAAGACACCAAACTCAGAGACTGAAGCAAAGAGATTGTACCTTATTGTTCATTGTTTTTGGAGTTGTTTATTGGTCGAACCTTTACAAAAGCGTTTTATAGTTCCTGCAACAAAAGAAACGTTTCGTTGGAAATTGAATCAACGAGGAGTAACTGTGTAGTCTTCTGAAAATGCACGTTTATAAACTATATGAATCAACAGATTTCAGGGACTTACTGTGTAGTCTTCTGCAAATGCTTTTCCCAATTCCGCTTCAGCTATCTTATAATAACCAAAAGCTTTCATCAAACACAATAACCAAAAGCTTTCATCAAACACAATAACCAAAAGCTTTCATCAAACACAATAACCAAAAGCATGCAATAGAGAGATAATCTATAAGAATTCATAGATGATAGTGTAAGCTAAATTGAAATCATAGTCATTATAACAACTTTAGCAAACATTGTTTTATCAAAGAAGACAATCATCTTACAAAAACACATAAAACAAAGAAAAGAAGACTCAGCGAGACCTCAAACTTCAGACACTAGTTCAAAATACTACAAACTAACACAAACAAACTCATGCATCCCTGCTTTCACTAGTTGGAAACTCCAAGTACAAGACTTTGTTCTCATCATCTGGATAGAATAAAAATGTCTGGTGATTGGCAATATCTTGCTTGAGATGTTGAATGGCTGCCTTATACAAAGGAGACCACATCTTGATAGTTGGCAGCGAGTGTAGAACCTCCATAGGTCGAAGCTGGCTACAACTAAACTCAGGATGGTTCTCTATAAGATGGTTCTTGTGTGAAATAATCTTATCCCTTGACTTAACATTATCCTTGATGACTTCTGCAACATCTTGTCCAGCTTGTACAAACCGTGATCGTTTTCTGCTACCCTTTGGCCTACTAGAAGATGAGGGTCCATTTAAATTATTTCCCTGAGTAGGAGGGACTTGTCTTGACTCAGCAGCATCGTCATTAACAGCATCGACATTAACATCATCATCATTTCCTTGAGTAGGAGGGATTTGTCTTGACTCAGCGTCATCATTAACGTCTTCAGTATCTTGCAGACTCATGATATCTAAACGCTTTTCACCTTGCTGAGCAGACCAACCTTCAGCTCCACTGATATGAACTGTACCAAACACTTGTTCCATCAAATCCATGTTTGCGAGTAGTTTATCTCTGACTTTTCTAGCTCCTGGCCATTTCTGAATTAAGAAATTAGAGACAAAATCAGACCAAATGAAAAGGTCATGTGTTCTCTTCCTATGTGTTCTTTGAATCAGATCAAATTTATACTCACCTTACACTGCTCATTCCACCAATCATCAGACATATCTATGCTCCCATTTGGATGAAAACCAAGTCCAGTTTTGCGAGTGAGTCTCTTGAAAGACTCATACTGCTTCTTGCAAGTTGTATACTTGATTCCGAACTTCTTCCATGGATGTCTTTCCCCATATACTTCTCTGAATTTGTCAATGATTGTGAGTCTTGCCGTTTCATTCACAGCCTGGTTTCTAATGTTTCCTTTAAACTTCTCTTCTATTCGCAGTTGAAGATAAAAACGGGTTTGCTCATCACTCTAAGCAAGATTCTCAGACCCAAGAACTGATAACATTGTAAATCTAGAGGAAACCAACGATGCTTAATCATAGCTCTAAGCCGAGATGAAACTAAAGAGAGAGAGAGAGAGACAATTCCAAGCACAGTAGAAAGAGAAATAAACTTCAAGCTTCGATGAATACATTAACAATGACACAACGATAGATCCAAGAACAATTGAAACTGATTGGATTACAGAGACAGAACATTGTCAAAACCAAGCCCTTGCATTTCTAAGTTCTAATCAAAAGTCAACAACAAGATTCCTAGACAGAGCATATTTAGGTTTCTCATCTCACTCTAATTCACTTATAAAGACAATTCTAACAAGCTTTGATGAAAATAGTAGTGTACATCAGGTTTTCAAGCACATACAAACTGAAAAAGAAAGCATCATCGGATCAAAGCAAACAAAACCATCAATCGAAACAACCCAGATGAGCAATTAATCAAACAATGGAAACAACCCAGATGAGCAACTAATAAAAAACAATGGAAACAACCCAGATGAAGAAAACATAGAGAAGCTCGCATGTGTACACGCCGGAGAGAGAAGCGGCAGTGAGAGTCGCCGGAGAGAGAAACGGCAATGAGAGTCGCCGGAGAGAGAAGTGACAGTGAGAGTCGCCGGAGAGAGAAACGGCAGTGAGAGCGTTTCATCGGCAAAATGTCGAGAGTGAGAGGAAGAGAGAGGGGTGCGATGTTAGGGGTTTTTTGTAAATTGTTGTTTTAGTTAGGGTTAATTTTGTAATTTGTCATTTTCGACTGGATCATCCTTAGTCAACTGCACTAATTCGGATCATTTGACTGATTTCAAAAATTTTGCCTATTTTTTTTTTTAAATCATTCAGATGGATCATCTAGATGATTTTTAGTTTTACTACATAACGATCATAAACTCTCATCTCCATCTAGATGACTCATCCAGATGGAGAAACGAATATAACCTAAGTCAACTCCGAAATGGACACAAGAAATCATTCGAAAGAGCTATTTGACAAAAAATAGTCAAATCAATAGAAACAATTGCATTTAATGGCAAATCAAACATAATAAATGAGAACGTTAAACACATGCTCAAGCTATAAAACAAGAGGATGAACATGGAAAAAATGACAATCACATTCTCACCACACTACATTAAACAGTACATTTCTACTTATAATTTTCTGTATTTACTCTTTTACAACGTTCTCAAACTGAAATACTAAACTAAATTTACTTATATTTTTCTCCTCTAAATTCCATGCAAAATTCATTCATCTCGTTTTGATCTTCAAACTCTTGATTATTGCAAAAAAAAAAAAACCATTCGATTCCCTGTTTTTTAACAAAATAAACCCAATCTTCTTATTTCATATTTACAGATTTGACATAGATTCTAGAGTATCTTTATCAATCTTTATGGCTACCTGATCTCTTTTGAGAATTTGATTCAAGGTGTTAAAGAGGCAAATGTTGAGGTTACTAATGTTTTATTTTCTACGGAAAAAATATATCTTCAAACAATTTTGGGGTCTTGTCATGTAGAGTTTTAGATTTGACATTTAAAATCTTATAACTATATAATCTAGTTAGATATCGAAAATTGTTCTGTAAACCACAAAGGCTGCAAAAAAAATACTCGTAT
This sequence comes from Alliaria petiolata, assembly GCA_020283515.1. Lineage (NCBI taxonomy): Eukaryota > Viridiplantae > Streptophyta > Magnoliopsida > Brassicales > Brassicaceae > Alliaria > Alliaria petiolata. The sequence goes on from JAHZTW010000001.1 coordinate 387,377,897, forward strand.
TTGTCACAGCGATGACAATTCCACGAGAGAGACTCTACTCTAGAGCACACGAAATGTTGAACAGAGAACATAAAAGAAACTGCTAAGCGTCCATAAAATGCATTTTCGTCTATACCAAAAAAAAACGATAGCTACATACTAAAACATGTCAAATGAAACAGAACCCGCGACAAAACAAGGAGAACAGAACACTGTCACAAACCCACAATTCTCGTAAGAAACATTTTCTTGTAGTCCCAAAAAAGGATCTAAAGCAGGGCACATTGATTTTGGATAAACCAGGAATACATATTATACGTTGAGCCAGTCTTACTTATCTCCCCTGTCTGATAAGAGATTACCTCATCGCTGCTGCTGCTCCTCATCGGGTATTTCTTGACCAATTACACGTTGTGCGAGTCTGTAGTATAAAATCCCCATTGTCGCCATACACGCTCTGCGCACACCGGTTTGAACAGATTGTTAACATACTAACCGATTCTGCGTTTTAAACAGTTGACATATGAAAAAGCAAGGTCTTACATGATTGCTATGAAAAGGAGTATTTTCCTTATATCCATCCTTGATGATCGGTGTCTTACACGTACTTCTGAACCATCTTCTGCCTTTGTTGCATCTTTACGAGGTGGTGCAGTCACGGGTAGTGTTGGTAATGCACTTGACCAGAAAGGTAGTAAAGCCCGCAGAAACTTGTGACGAAGAGGACCTTACATGGGATTAAAAAAAGAATCAGTCTCAGCCATCGCCACGATGCTATTGATTCATTCAAAAAGTGAAGTTTATCCATTGGAAGGAAGAGAGATTTTTCTCTCACCTCTTCTTGAGTACTTCTTACGATTCCCGTCTTCATCATCCGCATAATATAGAGTCTCGGAGTTCTGCCTGTCCACAGCGGGTACACCTTTCCGTGCAGCAGCAGCAAGCTAAATACAACATTAAGTGATAGTTCGAGAAATTATGACAAAACATAGAGTGGAAAAAAGAAACTGCGACTGGTTTTTGTGAGAGGAAACCAAGTTTTTGAGAAGAATCTCTTACTCCGGGGCTTGAGCTTTTCATGTAATTCCCAGCAGAAGCAGGAACATCTATCTCAACTATCTCCGAAACCGCAGGTTTGGAATATTCTCCATTTCCAGCTACTGAATAACCATCAGGAAGTATCTTCCCTTCTTGTGTATGAGAAGATGATGATACATTCATTAATGCATCTGACGCAAATGCAGGGGGTGGACTGCGAGATTCGGTGGATCGAGAAACTGGATGGTTACCAAATAAATTCTTCTCAAGACCAGTCTGCCATATAGAGAACATAACAGAATATTAAAATCCAACTAAAACAGTAATCCTTTCAGGTCGTGTTGTAATGTTCACTAGTCAACACAAACAATGTGACAACACGATATTGCCACATGAATGGTAATATGAATGCTCTCATTGTGAGATGTCTAAAAGTGAGGGAAACACTTGAAAAGGTAATACTTTTTAGAATTTAACTTGTTTCAAGAAGAAAAGTTGGTCAATCTGCAAAACATTCGAGCTAAATGATTAAACTGACCTGCAAAATCACTTCCCTTAACTGGGCATGAAGCTGCGATCCTGCATCTTTTACCATCTTGGGAGGCCATATCTGCATTTAAAGACCATATGAGAACTATTGAATGGCACTCTCCCAAGAACGAAACAACATTTCGAAGCAAGATACAAGATAAAATGAGGCTATAGAAAATATTTTTCAAGTAAATAAGGAAAGGAATGGCAAACAATCAGGATGGCTATTAGCTCAAACGCTGGGGAACCAAAATAATCTAGATAGGTAACTCATAAATTGAAGAATTACACACAAGAACATCGGAACCAGCTAAGGGTCATCCAAAATTCAATTACATAGACTCAAGAGAGCATAAATTGCCTATCCAGGATTTGTCTGTACTACAAGGCGTAATTCTAATTGCTTGGCTTTCATCTGCTAAGCTACGTTACAAACGGGTTGCTACTGGCTAAAGAAGTTAAGTAAACCAGAAAATCTTGTACTACTACCACCCGCTCAAGGAAAGAATACAACATTCAACCTAAAACCTTAGGTACAAAACAAGACATCAAAGGTACACATGGGTCTCCACATGCAAATAGCCTTCAAAACGTTTATATGCCCAGAAAGCAAGAACAACACTAATCCAGTGCTCATTATTGCTATAGAAATACATATGAAATCACTCCAAATCATATATTCCTCTAAACCCATATCAATGACAGACACCAAACAAGAGCTCCCGCGGTATACCAAAATGCAAGCAAAAAAATGCGATAGAAACAGGAAGAATACAAAAGAACATTTTCTACTACAGTAATAAGAATCAACAGGGCTTACAGGGGTGCTACATGATGGGCACACATAACCAGCAGGTGCAGTATGAGGAGGAAAGCCCTTGATAAGTGAAACCAAGCAACTTGTATGTATAGCATCTGATACAAATAGAGGGTAAAGATGGTTTCATTTATTTAGTTGTAGAAATTCAGAAATAAAAATCCACTCCAATATTCGTTAGAGTCGGATAACATACGCAAGCAACCCAACCGAGTGACTTGAAGACCTGCCCCCTCATCAAATGCTGCTTGGCATTGACAACACTTTGGCTGGTCATACTCTCCGTCTATCACCCATTCTGAATATGTCCGGACCTATTAATTACAACATTATAAAAACATATTTCAGCATTGTTCAACTATAGATGGAGGAAATCGAAAAATTCTGAACATTGTTCAACTATAGATGGAGGAAAACGGCTACATAACAGGACAAAGAAGATAAATATGCCCCAAGAAATAGATCTTGGTAATACTAATGTTTATCTTGCGTATGTTACGAATGGACCACTGTAAATTGAACATCGATTAATGTCTAACTAAATAAAATAAACACCGTATGAAACAGTTCCATTGACAGAATCAGAGATGGATCTTCGACTCTTAAAACTAATCAGTCAAATACATAACCACTTGGGCACCGTATGTATCTCCAGATTATCCTTTAAAACTGAACGAAGATACCAATCAACAACTAAAACCAAATGAAGCAGCAATCTTTCCAACAGTCAGAAGATCTTCCATATAATTATTGCTATTTCTCTACAAGGACACAACCACATTCCAAACAACAAGAGACTAGTTCCTCTAGAATGCTACCACCACGAGGAAACAACAAGCATATGATTTTGATCAACATACCACACAAGTTTGATGCTCCGGGAAGCAAATGCATTCCCCACAAACAGGGACCTTGTGAACAAAGCAGTACAGCTTCGTAGCCTGGACAAAAAAAACCCAAGAGAAAATCGGAAAACATCAGCATTCACTTGATGAGCTCTGCAAAAAGAAACCAAGCACAAGGAAATTTACAAACAACCAAATCGTTGGAAACAAAACAAACAAAAATTACAAATCCAGATCAAAATGCGTCAAATTAGGAAACACATGCAAGCAAATCGAAACTCAAATGCAAAATCAGAAATCCCCAACACTCTCATTCAACAAGGAAAGCTTCCCCAAGAGATCATCAAATGAAGCAAACGATAGACATACCTTCCTGCATTTACAAACCACCATTGCAAAGAGTTTGCGAAAACGACGAGATCAGGATCAGAGGTTATAGCGTTCACAGGAGATCGATCGCGCCCCGAAATCGAAACAAGCTTAGGTGTTCCCCGGCTGGATTTAAGGATCACAAACCGAAGAAGAAGAAGAAGAAGACGGAGAAATAGAGATCAGATTCGATGGAGAAGCTGAGCATTTCGGAATCAGATCAGGGACTAAAGAAAACCATGGAAAAGAGGAGAAGAAACCGAGATGATTTTCGAAATTCGATGTTAGCAAAGCTCTCTCGACGAAAGCAATCGAATCTCAAAAATCAAATTGATAAGAAGAGAGATTCTAGAGAAACTCAGATTGAAGATTAAGGATGAGAATGAGAAGCGTACCAGCAGAAACGATTGATTTAAGCCGTCATGTTTCCTGAAGCGCTTCCCTTTTATGCCCTATGATGATGATAAAAACATCAAACTTATTTTTTGAGTATTTATTTACTTCCAACATAAATAATTAGATCTATCTTTTTTTTTAATAACATCATAAAGTTAAATTTTTATTTTTCCATCTGATAATGTTAATACTTCAAATTGATACAAATGTGTAATACATTTTTAAAATACGTTGACTTACACACAAAATGCCATAAAACATAAACCAACATTAGGAGAAAATGAGATAAAAAGAAAGAAGAAACAAAGCCCAATAACTAAAATTGGCAATGACACCAACCACAAACTTTACCATAGAACTTTGTTGATGCGGTATCCTTTGTTGATGCGGTATCCTGCTAAAAGACAAGAGAACCGAACAACCAAGCAATACTTCATCTCCTCAAAGCAAACCAAACTCGAAGTTAGACACAAAATGAACTTCACCAATAAAACTGCAACAGCAAAGAGGGCAAAAAAGCATAAAAACAGGATTCAACAACCGTCCAAGACAAGCACTTTATGGAGAGAAGCTTCCGAAATAGAATAGGGCTCAAAACACAGAATCTTAAAAACAAACCGGGAAAAGGTCAAAAAAGGATCAACACCTTTTACACGCGGATACTCTCGAACATAGTCTCAAAAACCTAGAGACAAAAAGATGATCACCTACTCGCAAGAGAAAAGCTGATGATCGAAACCACTACTTCGTCTAAAATCCAAACCCAAGACTCTAGAGAGTAAAAAAAGATCAGAAATTAGATTACTGCACATCAGAATACCATCCAACAGACGAACCCGAAACTCCATACCTGCACTATTCTGAAACCCTACTACTGCCAAGAAACTGAGCCCGGACAGCAGCACAAAGCAACACAAAGCTTCCAGACCAAACCCCTAACATCGAATCTAAAAGCCTAACAAACAAAGGGGAAGGAAGCAAACAACCTGAACCGAAACTGAGACACTCAGATCCGACAACAAGCCACCGCCCACGACCGGAAACTCACCTCCACCAAGCCAAAAAGTCTCAAGAAAACGCCTGAAAACCGGAGCCGACGAGAAAAACACCACCAGACCGAGATCGGAAACCAACCTTTTATCTCGCCGAGAAACAATGGAAAACCACAACAAAAACAGCAACGAATACGACAGCGAGGAGCTCCTCACGGAAGTGGCGCCGAAGCACCCACTACCGGAGAAAACCCCCAAACGACGAAGAGTCTTTTTTTTCACTCTAGTTCTCGGCTGCGCTAGGGCGAACTCTCTGAAAAAATGGTATTCAAATTTGTTTTTGTTTTTTACAACTCCAGATTTGATTAAATTTAGTAGTGATATTATAAGACAATTACAAGTATAGACTATTATACAAAACATGTCCAATTTAAAAAAATCTATTTAAATATGTAATTTGATGAAAACTTAGCCAACATGCATTCACTCACACGTTCATTGTATATATTTACAGGTGAGATCTATGAAAATATCATAATTTTTTTAAAAAAGAATAAACTAATTGTAATATTTAATAATAAAGTTAATCTACTACTCCCTCCGTTTCATAAAAAGTGTCATTTAGAAAAAATGTATATGCAATGTAACTGGATGTATCTAGATGTATCTGAATGAATACATCCAGATACATTGCAAATGCATTTTCTCCAAATGACACTTATTATGAAACGGAGGGAGTATATGAAAGCAGAATGGCTCTCTGCTGCTTCTGCCACGTCATCACATGAGAAAGCGTCACGTGGCACTTCCTCATTTAATTTATAAAAAAATATTTTATTTGTATTAAATCTGAACCACATAAAATATTTGTATCCTCTTATTTGCATTCATGGGGATTTGAACCCATAATCTTCTCAATAAAAGAAGACCGTTTTTTTCCATTATGTCAAGGGTACTCTTTGACAACTTTTTCTAAAAACGTATGATATTGTCTCTATGTTTTACATATTAAATTAGAAACATTTTTTTAAAAAAATTTATAAGTATATTAATTATAGTCTTATGCCCCAAACGTATAAATAAAAAAATCTTCAAAATGATAAATTGAAAAAAGCAATTAATTTTTTTTTTAAACATCAAGTAACATAAATAAATATTACATGTATACAATTAACTATACATAAAAACTACTAAATTTCAATTCAACTATTTAAATATTATTATAAGTAGATGAAATTCTAATTTAATATAAAAAATAACAAATATATAAATCATATATAATATATAATTTTAAATATATCATTATATTTTTTGAGTGGTTTTATTCTTATTTTTTACAATATGAAAGCTTAGAGCATCCACATTGGGAGTCTCTCACATAGTCTCTCAAGAATAATATAATAAGAAATATTATTATTTAATGTTAGAGTCTCTCAAAAATGTGAGAGACTCTCTCAATAGTCCCTCAAATAAGAGACTATTGAGGGAGTCTCTCACCTTTTTGAGAGACTCTAACATTAAATAATAATATTTATACCCACTTTCTTATTTTATTATTCTTGAGAGACTATGTGAGAGACCCCCAATGTGGATGGTCTTAATGGCTGTCTACAGGACCTGCCATGTCAGCATCTCAGAGTATGTCACGTGTAATTTATTATTTAATTTTCAAAAAAAAAATTATTTGTATTAAATCTGAACAAAAAATTATATTTTTATTCTCTTATTTGCATTCATGTGGATTTAAACTCATAATCATTTTTCTCCATTATGCCATGGTTACTCTTTGACAACCCTCTCTAAAATCTTATGATATTGTTTATATGTTTTAAATATTAAATTAGAAGCACTTTTTAAATCTATATGTATATCAATTATAGATTTATGCCCCAAACGCATAAATAAAGAAATTCTCAAAATGATAAATTGAAAAATTTAATTAATTTTTTTTAAACGTAAAGTAACATAAATAAATATTAATATATGTACAATTAACTATACATAAAAACCATTAAATTTCAGCTCAACTATTTACAAATATTACAAGTAGTCGAAATTCTAATTTAATTTAGAAAAATAATAAATATATAAATCTTATTTATTGCATAATTTTAAATATATCATTATGTTATAATTATATTATAATGTGTTTTAATTATATTATATATAACATGAAACATAAAATTAAAATTATAAATTTTGTGGGAAGAGAGAATGAGGACTAGAGAGATATATACCAATAATAAAGAGGAGTGTTATTTCTTGTGTATATTGAGCGAATACATATGTTTTCTTTATATAGAGAGTAAAGATAGACAAATTATACTGTGAGATATAATGGCATGGGCTCCATTTTAATTTCTTCACGGAAAACCTCTTGACTTTTGCAACACTCCCCCTTGGAGTCCGTTGTCATTCATATCTCATATGATTTGTTTTCAATTGCCTCGTTAAAAACCTTTTTAGGAAAATCTAGTGGGAAAAACCATAGTAAGGTAAAAAGAGTACAACTACACACTCCCCCTCGAGTAAATAAGACAACGCTTTATAGGATTTTCTCGTGACGCATTCCAATGTTGTGGACATGTTTCCTGAACACTGTGGTGGGTAATGACTTCGTGAAGAGATCAGCAGCATTATCAGATGATCGAACATATTTCACTTCAATTTCTTTATTCTTCTCAAGCTCTTGGGTATATGAGAAGAACTTCGGTGGAATGTGTTTGGTTCTGTCGCTTTTGATATATCTTTCCTTTGTTTGAGCAACACAAGAAGCATTAACTTCGTACAAGATGGTTGGTTATGAGCTAACGCAGATTCAACTACTTGATTGGATATGTTGACTTATTGATCTAAACCAAACACATTCTCTACTTGCTTCATGGAGAGCGATGATTTCAGCATGATTTGAGGAAGTGGCTACAAGTGTTTGTTTCTGAGAACGCCATGATATGGCGGTTCCTCCAACTGTAAAAACGTATCCTGTTTGTGACCGGGCTTTATGAGGATCAGATAAATATCCAGCATCTGCAAAACCAACCATTTGGCCGTTTGAGTTTTTAGGATAAAATAATCCTAAATCAATCGTTCCTTGAAGATAGCGGAATACATGTTTGATTCCATTCCAATGTCTTTCCGTAGGAGAGGAACTGAATCTTGCCAAAAGATTAACAGCAAATGATATATCAGGCCGAGTACAATTTGCAAGATACATAAGTGCGCCAATTGCACTTAGGTACGGCACTTCGGGGCCAAGTATCTTTTCATTTTCTTCATGTGGTCGAAAAGGATCATTTTCAACATTAAGTGACCTCACCACCATAGGAGTACTAAGAGGAGTTGCTTTGTCCATGTTGAAGCGCTTTAACACTCTTTTGGTGTATGTGGATTGATGTACAAATATACCTTTTTCAGAGTGCTCAATTTGTAAGCCAAGACAATATTTTGTTTGTCCGAGATCTTTCATCTCAAATTCTCCCTTTAGATAACTCGTTGCTTTCTGTATTTCTTCATGAGTTCCTATAATATTTAGATCATCGACATATACAGCAATAATAACAAATCCAGATGATGTTTTCTTGATGAAAACACATGGGCATATGGGATTGTTTACATATTCTTCCTTCATTAAATGTTCACTGAGGCGGTTATACCACATGCGTCCAGATTGTTTTAACCCATATAACGATCTTTACAATTTTATTGCACATAACTCTTTGGGTTTGGAACTCAAAGCCTCTGGCATCTTGAATCCTTCAGGGATTCTCATATATATATCTGTATCTAATGATCCATATAAATATGCTGTGACAACATCCATGAGGCGCATCTCTAGATTTTTATTGGCTGCTAGACTCATTAAAAATCTAAACGTGATTGCATCCATAACGGGAGAATATGTTTCTTCGTAATCAATCCCCGGTCTTTGAGAAAAACCTTGAGCCACGAGACGAGCCTTGTATCTCATAATCTCGTTTCTCTCATTTCGTTTCCGAACGAAAACCCATTTGTATCCGACTGGTTTCACAGCTTCAGGTGTGAGTACAATAGGCCCGAATACCTCTCGTTTATTAAGTGAATCAAGTTCGGCTTGTATTGCATCTTTCCATTTTATCCAATCATGCCTCCTTTGGCATTCATATACTGATTTTGGTTCTGGATCTTCGCTTTCATCATTAATTTCCTTTGACACAAGGTATGAGAAAATTTCATCAACATCATTCATTTTATTTCGGTCCCATATTTTTTTATTATGAATGTAGTTGATAGATATCTCATGATTTTCTTCGGATTCAGAATATTTCACATTGTCATCACCCTCATGACTCATTTCCTCCAAAAGATTTGTTGTTTTGGAAATGTTTTGTTTCTCAGCCTCCTTCCGTTTTCTAGGATTTTTATCCTTAGAACTGATTGGTCTACCACGCTTCAAGCGTGCTTTAGACTCATCATCTTCTCTTCCACGTTCCTGTGGTATTTCAATACGAGCAGGGGCATTTGCAGCTGGTATATGTGATTTTGTTACCGTTTTGGTATCCGCAAATGCATCAGGTAGCTGATTTGCTATATTTTGCAAATGCATAATTCGACGAACTTCCAGTTCTGACTGTTTTGTAGGAGGATCAAGGTGTAACAAGGATGGTACACTCCATTTTATATCATCCCCTACTTTCTTATTTTCTCCCCCTAGAACCGGAAATACTTTCTCATCAAAGTGACAATCGGCAAAACGTGCCGTAAATACATCACCAGTTTGTGGTTCTAGGTAACATATAATTGATGGGGAATCATAACCAACATATATTCCCATCCTACGTTGTGGACCCATTTTTGTACGTTGTGGTGGTGCTATGGGTATGTATACCGCACAACCAAAAATCCTTAGATGAGAGATATTTGGTTCTCGACCAAATGCTAACTGTAGTGGAGAATACTTATGGTATGCACTTGGTCTTACCCGAATAAGTGCCTCGGCATGCAAAATTGCATGTCCCCATACAGAGGTCGGAAGTTTTGATCTCATGATTAGTGGTCTTGCAATCAGTTGCAGACGTTTAATTAATGATTCGGCCAAACCATTTTGTGTATGAACATGAGCGACGGGATGTTCAACATCGATGCCTGTTACCATACAATAATCATTGAATGCTTGGGATGTGAATTCACCAGCGTTGTCTAATCTAACTCTCTTTATTGGATAATCAGGAAACTGAGCTCTTAGTTTGATTATCTGAGTTAAAAATCTCGCAAATGCCACATTTCGAGATGATAGTAGACAAACGTGTGACCATCTACTGGACGCGTCAATCATTACCATGAAATAGTATAATGGTCCAAATGGTGGATGTATAGGTCCACAAATATCACCTTGAATCCGTTCAAGGAACTTTGGTAACTCTTTATCGATTTTTAATGGCGATGGCCTTATAACTAGTTTTCCTAGAGAACACGCAGCACATGTCATTTTATTTCCATGATTTATCTTCTGGATTTTCAGTGAATGACCATGTGAGCTTTCAACGATTTTGCGCATCATCGAGGTGCCTGGATGACCGAGGCGATCATGCCATAATGTGAAATCATCTAGATTTCTTTCGATCACGAGATTCGATTCTATTGCATCTATATAAGTATGATGCAATCCAGAAGGAAGTTCTGGGAACTTTTCCAATATAAGCTTTTTGCCTGATTTATTAGAAGTTATGTACATATATTTCTTTCCATCCTCAGTTGCAGACTGAGTGTCATATCCTTGAAGGTATATGTCCTTAAAACTCAACAAATTCTTTTTAGAATTCGGAGAATACAAGGCGTTATTTATGGAAAATTTTGTTCCATTAGGCAACGTAAAGTTGGCTTTACCAATTCCTTCAATCAAGTCTGTAGGACCCGAAATTGTATTGACAATGAGATTTGTCGGTTTGAGATTAGAGAAATATCTCTTTTCCTTCAGAATAGTGTGCGTTGTTCCACTATCTGGTATACAAGTTTCTCGAATCCTTTTCCTGCATATTGTTCCATTTGTATTGTGATCCATTTCTGAGATAAACAAAAGCAATTAATATAGATAAGATAATTTGATTCATGAAGCAAATTTCATACATTAATTATTAATAAGCAAACGTCACACAATAATTATACATGAGTAGGTAGTACAAACGTCACAATAATTATACATGAGTAGGTAGTGCAAACGTCATAATAATTATACATGAACGACAATTATTTATGGCACAGTCGTACAACTTTTTAAATCACATGATAGACCTTTCAGAGTTCCGTCACAGCGGCCACATCGAAATCATCGGCAAAGTCAGATGCATCGAGGTGCGTTGTACCCTCAGAGTGTTCTGCAAGGTTTATTTCCTTTCCTTTACCTTTGGCAGATTCTTTGTACAATGCACATAGGTGTGAGGGAGTACGACATACCCGGGACCAATGTCCCTTGGTACCGCATCTAAAACAAGCATCCTCTCGCTTCTGGGAGGTACTTCCTTGGTGTTCTTTTCCCTTCGGGGGTTGTTCAGAGCGGACCCACTGGAATGACTTTCTGTTTTGCGGGTTATAGTTTCTCCCGCGTCCACGATAGTTTCGACGGCCACGGCCCCGAAAAGTTTTGTTTCCTCTCACCGGGTTCTTAACATCCAATGCGTTCGCTTCAGGGAACGCTTTAGATCCGGTAGGTCGAGTCATGTGATTCTTAATGAGAAGCTCATTATTCTTTTCGGCTATTAGGAGTGCCACAATTAAATCCGAAAATTTTGTATACCCACGCAACCTATATTGTTGTTGCAGGGTGATGTGGTTTTTGTGGAATGTGGTGTACGTTTTCTCAAGCATTTGAGATTCCGTTATCGTTTCACCACAGTACCTCAACTTGGCCACAATTCCTAACACTGCGGAATTGTAGTTCATCACTTTGTCGAAGTCTTGGAACCTCAGACTTTGCCACTCGTCCCGAGCAAGTGGAAGTGTTATGTCCTTCTGATGATCGAAACGATCTTTCAGAGACTTCCAGAGCTCTTTGGGATCCCTCATGTGTGCGTAGTCATAAATGATACTTTCATCTAGGTGTCTCCTGAGGAAAATCACCGATTTCGCCTTTTCTTGGGCCGTTGAAGTATTCTTCTCTTTGATGGTTTCCGATAAACCTAGAGACTCGAGGTGAAGTTCGACATTTGTTGTCCAAGATATATAATTAGCACCAGTGATGTCAAGGGCCGGAAATTGGAGCTTCTCAACGTTTGCCATTGAGTTTCTAAAACAAGATATTAAGAATATAATTAGAAAGATGATTTTATTTAACTTAAAATATACGAGGTACTGGAATAAATAATGAGATTACAAGAAAGACAAATGCATAGAAAATCAAAATAAAAATCATCACAGATTCTTCCGGAGAAAATTCTCCAACGAGTAAACTATAAATTGCAACAAGTATATAACCTATTACAAAAGCTAAAAATAGATTAAACATTTTTCTTATGAAAGCAAATGAATTTATTTTTAGAAGATTTTTGAGAAGGGAAAATATTTGGGTGAGGTGAATGAATGAGATATAAGTGTATTTATAGATTAGAAAATACTGTTCATTAGCCGTTAAGTAGCCGTTTGAAAAGTAGAAAACAAAAAAAAATTGTTTATGGCCGTTGGGGGTAAAAGGAAAACAACGCAAACAAAATATGCAACCAAGAATAATTTATCAGTTCAAGAATAATTTATAAGTGACCGAACCTTATTTTATAGTAATTATAGCATGATCAATCATATATGGTGACCAAGTCATCCATATTAAAACGGTAAATAAATAAATGATGGTGATTGAAGTCATCCATATAAACGCATTTAATAAATAAATTATGGTGACCATAATAATCCATTATTAAAACTCAAAGTAAATAAATTATGGTGACAAAGTCATCCATCTTAAAAATAATAAATTATGGTGACATAATCATCCATTATAAAAACAATAAATTAAATGTTTAGGTGGTTAAACCGACCATTATGGTGCATCAAGCAACCATTATAAAATTAATAATTGGGGCGGCCGAGCCGCACTGCGATAATAATAAATAATAAAACATAATTAAAAAGTGATCGTGCTGATAACGTGTTATAATTATATTATAATGTGTTTTAATTATATTATATATAACATGAAACATAAAATTAAAATTATAAATTTTGTGGGAAGAGAGAATGAGGACTAGAGAGATATATACCAATAATAAAGAGGAGTGTTATTTCTTGTGTACATTGAGCGAATACATATGTCTTCTTTATATAGAGAGTAAAGATGGACAAATTATACTGTGAGATATAATGGCATGAGCTCCATTTTAATTTCTTCACGCAAAATCTCTTGACTTTTGCAACACATTATATATTTTTGAGCGATTTATTCTTTATTTTCAAATAAATTACGGTAATTAAAGTTTGATATAAGTGAAAAAAATAATATGATATGGAATAAATTAAGAAGTTAACTCCAACCTATAAAATCTTAAGACACAACAAAATATTGAATAAAAAATCGAGAAGATAACAAATTATATAAAAAAATATAGAGAAGAAGATTAAAAAAAGAAAAAAATAGAATAGATACAAAAATATACAAAATTTTAAAACATGGTAAAAACAGAGATTCAATGCAAGATATGTAAAATAAATCTTCAAAATGATAAAATTAAAAAATTAAAAAATATTATAATATTAAAATTTAGACAAATAAAAAGAATATCAAAATTATATAATAACTAAATATTCGTAAAATAATGTATGAAATCCGCGCATCGCGCTGGTTCTCTCCTAGTTATTTATAATAAATTGATGATTGGGCTGCATAGTCGAATAATATATAAACGTAAATTAAATTTATGTGATTGGTCGAATTTAAAATTGTTGGTTTTTAAACTTATATGTATGTAGAAATTAATATGTGTAAGAATTTTTTTTAAAATATTTTGAGTGTTATATCAAAAAATAAGAGTCTGTCAGTTTCTAACTTTGGTATTTTTATTAATATAAAATATAACTAACTGATCACAATATATATATAAAAAATTGAATGTGAAAGAATGTTTTAATATGTTGGAAAAATTATATGCATATAGGAATTAATCTTAAAATTAAGAGTTTTTATGTTTTGTAACTTTGGTATTTGCTAGAGCTGGGATTCGCACCCCCTCTAAAAAGCCTATCACAAATTGAGCTCGGCCCGTTTCAAAACCCTAAAAGGCTCTTGCTATTCTATGTCGGCCAGAATAAATGAAAATATTCCATTTATCCTTATCAAGTCCGGAAAAAGCGTTAGGTCGGCTTTATCGATCGGAAAATTTTCCTATTCTAAAAGGATAGAGGAAATATTTGAAGACCGCCTCAACAATCCTATAAATACAAAGGACCTTACAATATGAAAGACATTCAGAAATCGTCTCGGGAGATCTAGGGCAAACAAACCAATTCATTGTTTTAGCTCTCGAGAATTCTCCTTTTCAAGTTTAGGTCGGCGTTCTTATTCCGACGACCTAAACCCTCTTTGTATCTCTCGAGCTCCGGCTATTTTCTCAATAAAGATATCTCTTTAAACCCATTAACTCTTACTTATTTATTGTCTTAGACCCGATTTGAGTTATCACATTTGGCGCTGTCTATGGGGAAGTAAGAGACTCAATCTTTAGGAAAGAGCAGCGGAGCTCGAAGATGGTTGAAACTCCACCACCTACCGACCCGAAGGCTACCAACACCGAAGTCCGATCTGAAGATCCAATAACAGATCAGTCTGCAGGCGTCAACACCGCATATCAGCATGTTGACCCAATAACAGATTTGCTAATTGTGAATTTAAGATTATTATTTTTTTTATTATTATCATATGATAATTGTGAATTGAAGATATATGGAGCAAAACGTGACAATGGACTTCACTTCATTGTTTCGTCGGCTTCCGCCTCCACTCTCTTTTATTTTTGCTAGTATTCGCTTTAATTTTTCAAAGAGAAATTAGAAATATATTACTCGTTAATTGTTTTAGGGAGAAGTTCGAAATATAATAAACATGATGTTTCGAAGAGCAAAAGATGTTGATCGATCATTATGATCAACATGAAGAAAACAGAAAAAGGAAGAAGATGAAAAAAAGACAAAAGATATTGCATAATATATGATATAGATATTTATGATATTTTATTTCTTTTTATGAAACACAAAATTATAAAATTCGTAGAATACGTATTCTATACTTTTTAGAACATGTACAAAGTGTAGAATACGTATTCTAAATTTTCTAGAATACATATAAAGTTTAGAAAACGTATTTTAAATTTTGTAGAAAATATACAAAGTGCATAATATGTATTTTAAACTTCATAGAACATATATGAAGTTTAAAATACGTATTCTAAAATTCTTAGAACATAAAAAATATTTTAGTTTTTATTTTTTTCAAAAACTTAAGATCAAGAATTTTTAGTTATGGTGTTTTTGATTTTTCTATATTTTGTTTGCTCATAAAATATATATATATATCTATTATTTTATATTTGAAATTTTATATTAATTTTTTTTGGCTTAATTTAGTCAAAATATGGACAAAAGATTTAAAGGTATAGTTTCCCAAACCCTTAATAAAAATGTCCTTTTTTCAATTGGCTAAAATTTGTACGGTTAGTTTAACTGATTTGTTATTTAATCCTATTTTACAATTTGACATTACGTGGGTGTGTTCAATCTATAATTTGAGAGAATTTTGAATGATTTAAGTTTTAGGTGGGGAGGTGTATTAAAACTCAAATTTGAGAAGATTTGAAATGATTTAAAATTTAATGAGTTTTTAGATGATTATAGGTGAATTAGAAATTTTGTTATGAATTGTTACTAAAAGTTTATAAAATCTCACCTATATAACTATGAGATTTTTTTTTTAAATATATTTTTAACTAACAAACTTCACCAAAATCAATTAATATCACTCAAAATATTTTTAAATCCACTACTTAAAATATATTCTTAATAACATTGGATTTGAACTTATATTTTCAAACCACTAGTTTAATAACATGAGATTTTAAAGGATATTTTAAAATTCATGTTTGAATAATATATAATTTATCTTTTTTAATACAAATCACTTACCATTTCAGTTTCAATAAGTTTTTAGAATATTTTGTGTGGATTGGGAAAGTTGTTAAGATTTGATTTTTTTAAGATTTGATATGAAATTCCATTTAAAACAATGAGATTAGGTTTTTTAGATTTTTAACTAATAAATTCCACCAAAATCATTTAAAATCACTCAAAATCTTTTTAAATCCACTACTTAACAGATTTCCAATAACAATAAATTTGGTTTAGTTTTAACAAATTATGGATTGAATAATATGAGATTTTAAGTGATTTTAACTGGGTTTACATAAATTCATGTTTAATAACATAAGATTTGGTAACACATTTATAAATAATTAGTTGAATAACATAAAATTTAAAAACAACCACAAAATCTTTTAAAATTTATAATCCAATACACCCCCTAAGTTTCCCTTTGACCAGTAGTTTTATTGGCCCATGTTTTTGTTTCAATTTAGCTAAAACCATAAAAACTATTTATGAGTAAGCAAAAACACTTTTACCACACAAAAAACTGTAAATATTATACTTTTTAAAGTCAATTTTACTATTTGACACCACGTTTCCCTTTAACCAGCAGTTTTATTGGTTCATGTTTTTGTTTAACTTTAGCCAAAATCATAAGAACTATTTATGGATAAGCAACAAACTTTTACCACAAAAAAAACTATAAATATTACACCTTCGATTCATTTTAATCTATATTACTCGAAAATATTTTTTTTTTTTTCCAAAAATGAATCGTTTAATTGTTTTATTCATAGTGATTGCCATGTATTTTGGATCGAATGAAGCAACAGAATGCACAACAATCCCATTAGGATTTCTTAACGAGCTAACAAATCCTCTCCGTTTGTTGTCTGTTCAAGGCGAGAGTACCAAGAATGTGCATATATTGAAGCGGCCCAATGAGAAGCCAACGATCTTTCACGTCAATAACACCCGTCCGGGGGAATTAATGCATGTTAATATGTTTCAGCGGATAGAGACAGACGAAAACAGATATTGGTACGAGCTACGGGGACCCCTAAAATCCCCTACTGTTCCATGTAAGGAGTTACGCATATATATAGCAAGAAATGATGGAGTTTACGTTCAGGTAAATGGAAAACCAGCTAAAAAGCGTGGTTCATGGTTTCAGAAAAAATAGCTTACCATAATATAATCACAAAAATTATGCAATATTATATTCGTAAAAGATATGAGAGACTTTTATGTGTGTTTCTCATATATTTTGAGAGACCCAAGCATTATATATTTTTAATATTGGTTGAAAAACTTGAGAGAGACCGTCAATGAATGTACTCTTAAACATGTTGCAATGCTTTAAAAACAAAGAATGAAGAAACATAAGAAGGTGATGAGAAGTTAAAAGCAGAGCAAAGGGATAAGGAAACAACCGGTTGTTTAAAAACAAGAAAAGAAAAGTATGAAACTGATATGGTCTCTATGTTTCATCAATCAAAAGCAACATTACAGAATCAAAAGCTACACAAACTATCCTTATCCTTTCTCTCAAAGCAAGTGTAGTCTCTCAAACTGGTCTGTTCTCTATGTTTCGCTAATCAAAGTAACTTTACAGAACCAAAGACACAAAAATAATTCTTTATACTTTCCTATCTCAAGAACAAGCAGTCTCGCAATTACTTATGAACTACTAGTAGACTATAAAGGGTTTGATAACTTAGACTAGAGTTGGACTACCATCCGCAGAAATTTGGGCTACAATATGAGCAATGGTTGGATCCAAATCTTTGAACTCGTTGAAAGCTTGAGAAATCAAATAGTACTCTTCACCACTTGCTCTTATCCCATCAATGGCATTGTCAATATTCGTCATGGTTTTGTCTGGGCTAAAGCAAACTGTACTAGCTGTGAATTGCTTAATATGAATCGTATTTTTATTTTTATATTATGTGTCTCAAAAATATATTGTATAATATAATATATTGTGATAATTTAAATATTAATTTTATAATTTATTTTATAATATTTGTTAGTAAGCATTTTGGATAAATATTAATTTCTAATTTGTGAATATCATGTAGTTTTATAATTTTGTATTGAAAATTTGGTGGAATAATAATATCTATAGTGAAGAAAAAAAAAATTTATTCATCTTTAGCATATAAAATATCAAATTATTTCTTAAGGACATGTTGTTTTGTAGTATAACCAATCTGAAATACATTTGTGATAAAATTTGTGACTGCAAAATAAAGTGTTAAGATATTTTTCTGTCCTTGTAGATTATCAAGACATATATCACAATTGTTATATTCTTCTTAAGTAGCTTGGATTAGTGTTTTCTCTAAGTCTCCAATTACAAAATCATATAGTTTTTTTTATGCATTTGGGTTGAAATCTTCAATTTCAAAAGAGAATTCGAGGCATTGTGTATTATGTAGTCGACGCGATAGTATAGATGTTTGAATAAAGTTTATTAAACTTTGGTTAATGTACTTAATGTAAAATAAATAGTCTCGAATGGGTAATTGTTTTGAACGGGATAGGGAATGAGACGGAAAATTCTGAAATGCTACGGAAGGAAACGGAAACCTGTCCCAAAATTTTCAGGGCTCCTTCTGAATAACTTTAATTATATCTTATATAATATCACATCTGTTTTTTCTATAGTTATGTAGTTAATTATAGTTTTTTTTGGGTTATTTATCCATATAAACCTATCAATAAATTAAAAACAACAAAATAAAGAGATAAAAGAATTAAGTGTTACAATTATGAAAGATACATATCAATTTTTATGTGTTTATGTTTTTTTTTCTTTAATTGTAGGTGACACATGTCAATGTTTAAAATGGCGCATGGCAGCATTTCAAAGCTCACATAAAAAAAAACCTTACTATATTAGAATAGATAGATAGATAGATAGATAACTTTTTATTTTGCTATCGAAACACAAATATAAATTTTACATTCTCAATATAAATTTATTCTTTAATTATAAATAAATACATTACATCTTCAATTGTTTCTTTTTTTCAGTTTTATTGACTAAAATATTAGGTGTCTCAAAAAATATATTGTATAATATAATATATTGTGATAATTTAAATATTAATTTTATAATTTATTTTATAATATTTGTTAGTAAGCATTTTGGATAAATATTAATTTCTAATTTGTGAATATCATGTAGTTTTATAATTTTGTATTGAAACTTTGGTGGAATAATAATATCTATAGTGAATGAAAAAAAAATTATTCATCGTAAGCATATAAAATATCAAATTATTTCTTAAGGACGTGTTGTTTTGTAGTATAACCAATCTCAAATACATTTGTGATTGCAAAATAAAGTGTTAAGATATTTTTCAGTCCTTGTAGATTATCAAGACATATATCACAATTGTTATATTCTTCTTAAGTATCTTGGATTCGTGTTTTCTCTAAGTCTCCAATTACAAAATCATATAGTTTTTTGATGCATTTGGGTTGAAATCTTCAATTTCAAAAGAGACTTCGAGGCATTGTGTGTTATATNAGTATCTTGGATTCGTGTTTTCTCTAAGTCTCCAATTACAAAATCATATAGTTTTTTGATGCATTTGGGTTGAAATCTTCAATTTCAAAAGAGACTTCGAGGCATTGTGTGTTATATAGTCGACGTGATAGTATAGATGTTTGAATAAAGTTTATTAAACTTTGGTTAATGTACTTAATATAAAATAAATAGTCTCGAATGGGTAATTGTTTTGAACGGGATAGGGAATGAGACGAAAAATTCTGAAATGGTACGGAAGGAGGCGGAAACCCGTCCTAAAATTTTCAGGGCTCCTTCTGAATAACTTTGATTATATCTTATATAATATTGCATCTGTTTTTTCTATAGTTATGTAGTTAATTATAGTTTTTTGAGGTTATTCATCCATATAATCCTATCATTAAATTAAGAACAATAAAATAAAGAGATAAAATAATTAAGTGTTACAATTTGTAGGTGACACATGTCAATGTCTAAAATGCCACATGGCAGCATTTCAAAGCTCACTTAACAAAAAAAATCTTAGTATATTAGAATAGATAAATAGATAGATAGATAGATAGATAGATAGATAGATAACTTTTTATTTTGCTATCAAAACACAAATATAAATTTTACATTCTCAATATATATTTATTTTTTAATTATCAATAAATACATTACATCTTCAATTGTTTCTTTTTTCAGTTTTATTGACTAAAATAAATATTTTAGTTTACGATTTTCTACCAATTTTACAATCTAACATAAGAAAT
The DNA here is from genome assembly GCA_020283515.1 of Alliaria petiolata. NCBI lineage: Eukaryota > Viridiplantae > Streptophyta > Magnoliopsida > Brassicales > Brassicaceae > Alliaria > Alliaria petiolata. Next base: position 387,398,251 of record JAHZTW010000001.1, read on the forward strand.
TTCTAATATAAATTTATTTTTAAACATTAAATTTGCAAACTTTTATGCGTCAACATAATAGTAACCATAAGAAAATAAATTTTCTAATATAATGCATGATATAATATAATAAATTTTTATTTTGTTGTGAAAATAGAAATGTAAATTTAATCCTTTTATAAATGGTTAGTGTTTGACTGACATTGACTGTACATTTTCTTATGTTCTAGCCAAAAAGCTTCCACTCTAGTTTCTTTTTGGCAACGAGAGTACATTTTCGTTTGACTGTACATTTTCTCTTGTATATTATTTAATAAAATAATAATATGATTAGACTATATTAGATTTTGTATAGAGATATAAAAGAAAGAAAATGATTAATTTGCCATCTTTTAAATTTGCAGTACTTTTCAAATCACCTCTAGAAAAGATTAGTTTCCCAATGATTTCTATTACCTACTGTTGAGACCAAATTATAAGCGAATTGTTTTCCGGCCTAAGTATAAGCTAACTTTTAAAAGAGTGTAATGAAAACTGAAAACATAGCCTATAGAGTGCATGTGTTGATGATTTTTTCATCGACAAACGTAAAACTAAAGAAGAGAAATGTAATTAATATATAAGGGGTTTTTCCGCGCTAATGCGCGGATTGTTTTTATAAACATTAAATTATTATTTAAGTTATATTAATTTTTAACTTTAATTTGATATTTTAAATATAATATTTTATTTATAATATAGTTTTCATGTGAATTTATACATCTTGAATATTTTAATATGTCCGAAAAATATATGTGATTTAATTAAAAAGTTTTACAAAGTGGATATGTCAAAATTAATTTTTAAGTTAAAACTTGAAATGTGTATTGAAACATATTGTTGTTCACCAACTTTCAAAATATTATTGAAATTATTTTTGTTTTAACTGAATTCGGTATATGATTGAACTCAACAACTATAAGTTTTCTCTTTCTTTAATCGAAACAATTTTTCATTTTAAATTGAAAACGAAATAATTTATCAAACATATGATCACCAACTCAAGCACCTCATTGGATATGTCAAAATTAATTTTTAAACTAAAACTTAAAATGTGTATTGAAACATATTTTTGTTCACCAGCTTTCAAAATATTATTGAAATTATTTTTGTTTTAACTGAATTCGGTATATGATTGAACTCAACAACTATAAGTTTTCTCTTTCTTTAATCAAAAACAATTTTTTATTTAAAATTAAAAACGAAATAACTTATCAAACATATTCATTATTCTAATTAATTTTTATTTTCTTTTATTCTTATAGTGTGCATGTAGTATTTTTGTTTTTCATTAGTAGAACCAAACTCCACATATAATTTTTTCCTTTCTCTAATCAAAAACAAATTTTTAATTTAAATTAAACATATGATCGCCAACTCAAGTACCTCATTGTTCTAATTAAGTTTTGTTTTCTTTTATTCCGATCGTGTTCGTGTAGTATTTTTTTTTCATTAGCAGCCCCAAACCTCACGTATAAGTTTTCTATTTCTTCAATGGAAAACAATTTTTTTATTTTAAATTGAAAACAAAATAATTAATTTAGTTTATGCCTAAAAGTATTGAGCCAAAAACAAAAGTAATAGTATGTACACAATCGTACAAATTTTTATGCTTTTAATTATTACGTGGACGAACCCCTTACCCCATAATATTATTTATATCTTATCGATCTTTAATTTAAACATGATTATCATCAATTTGGGCTGTAATAATTTAAAATATTATACATATCATGTATTTTTATTTTTGTTAAAATCAAGTTATATATCATACGTTTTGTTATTGTAGTGAATACAATTTAATCAATATTCAAGTAATACTATTATTGTAAGAATTTTATTTTTTTTAAAAAGTAATCAATACTATATGATTTTAAGCATGTTATATATATATATTAAAGAATATTTTTTATTAGAAGTGTGCTGATGTGGCATGATTATAGAGAGTTTTATTTTGCTGATGTTGATGGTTTTAAGAGCCTCAAACTTCTTCTTTTATTTAGTATAGATAGATAGATACTTCATACTTGTAGCTGAATGCAAGGCAGTGACCAATCTGATGATGATGTATAAACGACTGAATATAAGTTCTTTACAAGAAAAGCATAACCAGTTCTCTACAATGATGATCGAGTTAGGAAGTAAGATAATCGAGTTAAAACCACAATGATGTCATATATATATACTGCCAACAAAATAACCAAAAGACACTAGACAAGCACGAGAGCTTTGGTGCAGTGTTTGAGATTGTTTACTTAAAATTCAGAATTACTAAACATTCCCTAACGCGGGACAAGTTGGACAGTCCATAGAACATCCCCCAACTTTTCTTATGTTCAACTTCACACAAAAATCACAAAGCGCAGAGACAATTCATATATTGAAGCCATGGACTTGAGAAAGACAAAGATGGAACTCATTCTATGTTTAGTTATGTCGTGTGCAATGACCTTAACTTAATGCCCATTAGATTTTTTTTTTCGTGGCCTATATGCAATTGAATATCCCAGTACTTGTTCAGGGTACAAGCTTGAAGCTTTTGCAACCTGAAAACTAAAATATTCGAATAGCAACAATTTCATAGATAGCAACTTAAACATACAACCAATTAGAGTTCATACACTTAAATGGTGTTAGAGTTCCTCAATCAGAAACTTCAAATCGATAAACACAAACACAAAAGTATAAAGAACTTCTCTTCTTTATTAGATTTAGAAAACTTCACAAAAACTAAACCTCTCTTTTATGTCTTATGGAACAACTCTCCATAAAATCTCTATTTATAGAATCAAGCAACTCCTTGTTCTATTAGGAATGGAAAACTCATCTTTTCCATTCTTGATATTTCCTATTCCTAATCTCTTTAAGCTACACCTTAAGAGATAACTTATTCTAGAAGATATTGGAATTATCCAACAAAACTAAATAAACAAAAGACATTCTCTTCGATTAGTGATAAGTGTTCTTTATATAACACAAAGAATTGTGAGATCACTCTCACAATATTTCATAGTTTCTAGCCCATCGTAATTATTAAAAGTATATATTACATCGTAATTATCTATCATGTAGGAGACGGTGCTATGTTCGCCATTGGTTAAAAGTATGACAAGGAACTGTGAGATCACACACTCGTAATATATTTCAAATTTTCAAACCCATGCACCACAACTTGCTAAAATTAGCATAGGTCCACTAATAAACAAATAATTAAGACACAATAATAATATGTATTACATCATAGCTATCTATCATGTGGCAGCTCACTATCAAAAATTCTTATCAAAGTGCACCAAAGCGATTTACATGGAGCAGTTGCTAAGGACAAAGGAGGTTTATAAACCAGATATAGAAAACAAACATCCCAAAACGTAACACATCAATATGGGTTGCATATGGAACTCATATCAGAGTGCATCAAACCGCTTTAGCTCTCATATAGTTAAGGCTAAACCTTTCAGAAGAGACATATATTTGAGCTCATTGGGAAAAACAAAATCTCTCTAACAGAGCCCTTTAGAGTTTTACTAACCAAAATGCGATATAACCAACGTTTCTCTGGTAACTGATAGAGACCTCTTGATGAGATTTCCCATACAACGAGGGATTGAATCACTGAAGTTATTGTTAGATAAATCGAGAAACGTGCATATGAAAGAGGGAATCTTTCCACTGAAATTGTTGTTGGAGCCATACAAGATTTCCAAAGATGATTTCCGCTGATCTTTCCATATGTAACAATTTTGTTGGTGAAATCCCATCTTCACTTGGAAACCTCTCTAATCGGCCTCTCTCGTAACAGTTTTGTTGGTGAAATCCCATCAACAGAGTTGTTACCAGAGAGGTCGAGAAAGGTGAGATCCAAAAAAATTTCAAGTGAAGATAGGATTCAACAACAAATTTGTTACGATAAAGGTCGAGAGAGGTGAGACTCAAAAGATTTCCAAGTGAAGATGATCAGTAGGAGCCGAAAATACATTCTCAAATTGAAAAATGAATAAAAAGAGAAAAGAAAGAGTAATAGGAATGATACTCGTTGAGTTCCAAACATTTTTCTGCATCCTTTCTTTGAACAAATTTCACTTTCTTGAATATCAATAATGAGAAAAAAAGAAAACTGGAAGTTGTGATGGTTAAATTGTTTCATGCTCATCTTTTTATATACAAAACAACAGATTGTATGTGCACCACACAAAAAAATCCACTCAGCTTCACTTTTTTTTTTTTTTTTTTGAACATTAATAATATAAGTTAACTCAGCTTGACTTACCAACTAGTCTTTCTTCGAACCGTTTCTCACGTTGGATGCAAAGAGTTAAAGTCTTTTGTGTTGAACAGTCTTTCGGTCTTTTGTCCAAACCAAAGTATACGCTAACTTTCAAAGAAAGAGAAAATGTAATGGAAAATTGAAAACATATGCCCCTACACGGCAGTGCTCGTTGATGGTTTTTTTTTTCAGCTAAATTCGAGTGAGATGATAATTCATATCGTATTTCTTAAAAAACGTAATAAATCACATTGCCTTTCATCGAAATAGAAAAAAAAAAAAAATCTCATTCTTTCTCCGAACCGTTCTTCACGTTGGATGCAAAGAGTTAAAAGTTTTTCTATACGGGTTTTTGGTTTTATTATTAGAAAAGTTCATATATATCAGTTGTCCTAACAAAATTATAAGCTAATCTTTAAGGAGTGATCAATCTATTGATGATAATGAATTTATTTAATTAATATCGTTTATCTAAGATAACAGGAACTCAAATATACCAAATCTTCTTCCCTAACACATCCAGAGAGACAAAAGAGAGCTCTTAGTGTTCAAATTTGGGGTAAGGGAGGAGCCTAGCCAAATTTATGAATGTAAACAGCCTGGTGAATCGATCTAAGCTGTAATATGATCTGAGCATCAAGATAAGCTTCACAGCAGAAACACCATACCGACAAGTCACTGTCATTCCACAGATTTGAGCATACAGATCTCAGCATCAGTTGCTGTAGAACAAGAAAACGAAAGAAAAGAGCAAAATGTAACGAAAACTGAAAACAATATGATACCTATAGCTGAGTGCAAGGCAGTGACCAGTCTGTTGATGATGCATAAGCATATGCCTGTTCACGAAACGGCTGCATAGAACCTCTTTACAACATAGGCATAACCAATTCTCTATCGGGTTTTGGCACCTCAGAAAGTAAGATTAACTGAGTTAATACAATAACCATGTAAAAATCAATATATACAGCCAACAAAACAATCACAAGAGTTTTTGGTGCAGTGCTTGAGATAGTTTCCTTAGAATTCAGAATTACTAAACACTTCCTAACAAAACTAGTGAATACCAATACCACCGATTTGGATCTCTGAACCGTTCTAGGATGTTGAAAATAAAAAAACATCCGTTATCTTTTCTTATGTTCAACTTCAACAAAAATCACAAAGTGGAAAAGCTAATTCATACATTTTAGCCTTGATTCTAAAGAGACAAAGATGGAACTGATTCTAAGTTTAGTTATGTCGTGACTCGTGTGAAATGACCTTCTTTCGATGCTTATTCCATGGGAACTATAACCAATTGAATATCACAGTACTTGTTCAGGCTACAAGCTAGAAGTTATTGCTCACCAAAATGAAAAATAGTTCACCAAACTAAAGATTCGAGAGCCTCCAACGACAACAATTTCAGATGTAGTGATCTTAAACAAACAAGCAATTAGAGATCATCATCCACTTGAGTGGTGTTAGAGAATCAAAAACCGAAAAAGACATTTTCGTAAAGTGAGAATAAACCACAATTTCCTAATAAACTTCTCTGAATTGTGAGTTATTGACTAGTGTTCTTAAATAATACAAGAGATTAGTGATTAGTGTTTTTAAATTAGTGATTAGTGTTCTTAAACAATACAAGAGATTGTGAGATCACTCTCCCATTATCTCACAGTTTCTAGACTATTTGCTACAATTAACAAACGACTAATTAAACACAACCATCAAAAGTATTACTTAATAACTATCTATCAAGTGGCTACTCCAAAATTTGCTAGAATCAAATTCGCGCAACCAAAACATCAAATCAAAATTTGCTAAAACTTGATTCGCCAACCTCGAACAAGGAGTATCAGGATTTGGCAAGTGAACCAAATCGGGAGAAAGAGAATTCAAGTGATCGCAAGATGTTCGGGCTTCGACCCAACCCGACCCGGCTCCGAGCATTCAGTCTTGTTTTTCATCTGCAACTTCCTGAGCGAGAAAGTTTGATTAAGAGGATAGTTAAACGAAATCGGGAAGAGAGTACGATTTTGAGGTTTACCGGCTGAGAAGAGGACGGCGACGTTGTTCTGTTCGCCATTGATTGAAGTTGAAGCGAGTAAACGACACCGACAATCCTTAAACACACCGTTTTTGAGTTTTGACTTGTTTATTTCACGTATTTATACATTTGAAAGTGTAGTCAGACTAGTTCAAAAAAAAAAAAAAAAAATTTAGTCAGACTACAAAATATTTATAGTTCACGTTTTCAAAAAACTTGGAAATCAACTAATTTTACGTTTTCAAAATCTTGGAAACCAACTAATTTTACTGAGTTTATTAGGGGAACCCATGCATTTTAATTTTAGTTTTAAAGAATATGTTTTAAATCTTTATTTTAACTATCATTTTTTTTTATGAATTTATGTTTTTATATTATTTTTTTCATATATTATATTACAAATATTTATTTCTTCATCAATCTTCATACTTTTTTTATTCTTCTAAATTTTAATATTATAATAATTTTTCACTATTTTCAATTTATCTTTTTGAGGTTTTTTTTTTATATATATTTCAATGAATCCATCTCATTTTTCTATGTTTTAAAATTTGAAATATTTTTTGGTATATATTCTTCTTTTTTTATTTTTTTCCTTCTCTCTTTTTTTATATAATTTATTATATTTTGATTGTTTATTGAATATTTTTGTATCTTACGATTTTATAGGTTAGAGTTAACTTTTTAACTTATTCAATCACATAATTTGTGTTTTTTTCACTTTCACTAAAAATTAATTATCCTTATTTGTTTGAAATAAGGATTAAATATCTAAAAAATAATAGAATGATACTTTTAAAATCTTGTATTATATAAGATTTAAAAGTTTATTATGTTTTAAATTAAATTCGAATTTTATTTACTTATGATAATTTTTAAATAGTTAAAGTTAAATTTATTAATTTTTATGTATAGTGAATAGTTGGACATATGCTAATATTTATTTATCGTTGATATTTTTTATAAAATTAATTGTTTGTCTATTTTATACAGTTGAAAAAAAAAATTCTTGAGATGAACTACTATGAAAAGGTTGATGTGTCACAATCTGGAGAACATCCTTCATTTATAGTAGTATATATGTAAGTGTGAAAAACTCAGCAACAACAGATTTTTGTGTCTTGGACAGCATTAAGACGAATGCTTTTATTCAACTTAAATCTGATTAGTTAATCTTACAAGATTATATTAACTTTGGTGTTACACAACTCTAGAACTCTAGATTGACCCCAAACGATTCTAAGTTCTACCCAAAAAGCCTTAACTAGATCTCACACCACGTGACTCTAGAATTACAAAGAACACTCACCTCTCAAGCTTACAAAGACTCTCTCTAAGCTTTAGGCGCCGTTTGACAAGAAGCGTATCAAAGTGTTAACCCTAACACCTTGTATCTTCTACCCCTTATATACTTATTTCCTAAACCTAGCTAGGAAACCTCGTGACTTGTCCGCCACGTCCTTCTTTCCTTTTCTTCTTCTTCTGTATATACACCTATATACGAAGTATCCTTCCATGCTACTTTGGACCACGTCAGCAATCTTCCTTTAATTCAATCAGTTCATGTCCGGTTATCCTGTCTTGCAGCGTCCTGTCGTCCGGTGCAGACTTGTGGCCTCAGCTGCATCTTCAATCTCCCCCTTTTTGACTTGATTTGATGCTCGAGCAATCCATCTGATGTCACCTGTCTACACAGAATACACAAGACAACAGCATACATCAATACACATATCCGTTCAACACAATTCTTGAACATAGACCAAACTTGCATACTTAACGGCGAACAAATCTTAACCATACATTCCAAACGATGACACGAACCAACCAAACAAAAAAAAATAAACAGCATCCCAAAGTAAAAACAAAACAAGTATGTGTTCGAAAGAAAAATTCAACAACCACCAACAGGCAGCAAGGAAACAAAGAGAATTTCTCCCCCATCAACCATGCACCGTTGACGTCACATCCTCAACCTCATCATCATCCTCATCTCCCCCTGCTTGAGCACAAAATCACGTCAAAATATCATATAGAAGAGATGCAGATGAGAGAGAAGAAGGTCACTAACCAGATGTCAACAACCGTTGAATGACCTTGACTGCTGCATTTAGAACCTGACGATCTCCTGTAGAAAGTCTCGGTATCCTATGGAGAGTCGCAGTAGATGTATGCCTGGGTTGTGTAGACTTTTCCTGCTTGACTGGCTGAGACCTATGTGTCCTGGTGGGTTGAGTCCTGGTTGATTTGACCGACTGACCAGGTTCCTGCTTCACGGCAGCAGTTAGTCTCTTATAAACTTTGATTTCTTCAACCTCTTTAGTTGGAGCAATCCCATCCAGAACTTGAGAGCACATGATTTGATAGATAAGACTGGGAAACGGCAGATAAAACTTGGTAGCCCCAAATCTACTCTGGTAAATAATCTGATCAAATGCCATTTTCCCGAAGTCAAACGGAATCCGATTGCAGACCTTATACACCAGCTTTGCTCTTGTCGGATTTGGATACCCAAAGTTGTTTGTCGGAAGCCAATTGAGACAGCAGATCCAGTACAACAGACTCTTGTCCTGGGAAAACTGTGAAGACAACAAGCCTTTCCACTTTCTGATCTTGTCATTGGTCATAAACTCTGCAAGCTCATCATCTGACACTTCCTTCATCTCAGCGACTTCTGCACGTTCTGCCAGATCACCAAGGCTGAACCATGTGTTAATTCGATAGGCCGACAATTCGAATTCTCTGCCTCTAACCCACACGAACACAGAATCTTCTCCTGGTTCTATCAGAGATAGATGCGCTCAAAATTCCATCACTACTTCCTTGACAAATGGCTCAATATGGACAAGGGTTCCAGCTAAACCAAACGCTACGATCAGAGACTCAACATCCTTATGTTCATCGCCGAACTCAATCACTCGTTCTTCTAACAACGAGCGATTGATAAAGGATTCATACTTGTCTTTTGCCTCCACTGACAGAAACTTGGTCAGATCGAAGTCAATCTGACCCTTTTCTTTCTCCGATCGTGCCTTTTTACGGAGTTGCATCGATTCACCACTTCCTTCCTCGTTTTCTGCAGATGCTTCTTTGTTTGTTTGAGCACTCCTTTTGCGGATTGAGAACCGTCGAGAAGTGACCGATTGACCTTTCTCCTTTTTACCACTCCGGTTATTCTTGGAACCTTCCGATTGATTTACCGACTGATCCTGATGCAGAACCTCGATGGACGGGGCTTGAGATTTTGGAATCTGACCGGATGAGTTAGAAGTTTCCTTCTGCGGAGCAATCTCACCCTCGAACACGACCATAGTTAGGGGGTTATCTTTGACATGCACTTTCGTCTGATCTTGCGCATCTGGTGAGTGCTCCTCCGCTGTAGCCACTACCCGTGCAGGCGACATACTTTTTTGATCCGTCTGAGGCGACGCAGAACTCGAACCGACCAGGCGAGAGAGTCCGGAGAACAAGGCGTTCATCGTTTGATTTGAAAAAGAGCACAAGGAATTCTTCGCTTGAGGAGAAGATGAACCGTTCAAGAGAAATTGAGAAAGAGAGCGAAGAGAAACTGTTTGGCATCTTTCCCCATAAAACCCTAAATAAACTCCCTCCAAATTTGCAAACCGGTCTTCAAATATGGGCCTCTTTCTTTGATTTGAGCTTGATCCACATCACAAACTTGTCACTTAACGCTCACACAGATTCATCAGCCGAATGTTAAACATGATCCGTGTCACACTGTTTGATACTAGTGCATACCAACCAATCCAAACACATGCTTAACACCACAGAAAATTCGACTCAAAACTTATACGGAACTGTGAATGACCCACATTAACACTGACCACTATGAGCAAACATAACATATGGCGATACACTGAGAAATCATACCTCTGATCTGTTGTATGTGATTTTTACTAGACATCCACAAGTTGACCCGGAGCAGACAGGAGGAGCATGCCAATAACCATTTATCCCCATAGCAAAATAGACTCACTTTCATCTTGTCTTGTGGCCAACACCGCTTTCTGACTGACTAACCTGTTCTGATGGATCTAGAATAGCATATCAGGCATCCCTCTTTCACCAAGCTCTACATAGACAGGATTTTGAGTCTCTCATACTTATTCTTCCTCTTGTACATGTTCTCGTGCTTGCTCCTGTCTCAGATCAACTCAATCCACACAACATATTAGATTTCAAAAACACCAATGGACTGTCTCAGATTCACGAATCTATTAAAGTCCAATGGTTTGGTAAATAAATCAGCCAATTGATGATCAGTGCTCACGTGATCAATCTCAATGAGTTTCTCCTCAACAAGTTCACGAATGAAATGATGTCTAATGTCTATGTGTTTTGTACGTGAATGTTGTACCGGATTCTTGGCAATATTTATGGCACTATCATTATCACAGTGTATTAACAGAGATTCATAGGTCATACCATAGTCGGCCATCATCTGTTTCATCCACAAGAGTTGAGTGCAACAACTACCCAATGCTATGTATTCTGCTTCGGCAGTGGACAGCGACACACTGTTCTGTTTCTTACTGTGCCATGAGATCAAGTTGTTCCCAAGAAAGAAACACCCCCACTTGTACTTCGCCAATCGTCAAGACATCCAGCCCAATCAGCATCACAGTATCCCCCCAGGTTCCTGTTTGTATCCCTGGAATAAAACAGCCCCATATCAGTAGTGCCCTTGACATATTTGATGATTCGCTTAACAGCCTGAAGATGAGACATTTTGGGCCTAGCTTGATATCTTGCACAGATGCCCACACTCAGACACAAATCTGGTCGGCTAGCTGTAAGATACAACAGACTTCCAATCATTCCTCGATATAATCTAGGATCAACATCTTCACCATGTTCATCACGGGACAACTTCGTGGTCGTTCCCATAGGAGTTCTTGCTGTTTTACATGTTTGCAGACCAAAACGTGTCACCAGATTTCTGGCATAGGTGCTCGGTGAGATGGTGATACCCTCCTCAGTCTGTTTTACATGAAGCCCCAGAAAGTATGACAACTCTCCCACCATGCTCATTTCAAATTCACTTGTCATCATGACCACAAAGGCATCCACCAACACCTGATTAGTGCCTCCGAACACAATGTCATCTACGTAGATCTGAACAACCATCAAACCTTGCTGGTTTTCCTTGATGAACAGGGTCTTGTCTACACTTCCTCTCTGGTAGTCCTTAGATATCAGGAATGTTGTCAACCTTTCGTACCACGCTCGAGGAGCTTGCTTCAACCCATACAAGGCTTTTTGTAACTCGTATACATAGTAAGGATGTTCAGGACTTTCAAATCCTTTCGACTGTTCAACAAACACATCCTCTTGGAGGATTCCGTTTAGGAAGGCACTTTTCACATCCATTTAATGTAACTTAAAATGCATATGACACGCCATTCCTATCAGCAGCCTGATGGACTCAAGTCTTGCAACCGGTGCAAATGTCTCTTCAAAATCTACTCCTTCCACTTGAGAATACCCTTGGGCCAGAAGTCTTGCCTTGTTACGAACTACTTCTCCATTTTCATCTATTTTGTTCTTGAAAATCCACTTGGTACCGACAATATTCCCTGTGTTCGGCCCCGGAACAAGAGTCCATACTCGACTTCTTTCGAACTGTTCCAACTCTTCCTGCATTGAGATGATCCAAAACTCATTTCCAAGCGTTTCCCTATGATCTCTTGGCTCAAAATTTGCAACAAAGCACGGAAGATCTATCATTGCAAAATTTCCCTTAGCCATTTGCTTGTAGTCGTATTTCATCCCGCGAGTCACCCTATCACTGGGCACATGCTTCTTGGACAGGTGTTTGCATACCGCAGGTGCTTGGTCAATGTTCTGAGATTCCGTTCGAGCTGAGTTGTCTGGCTCTTCACTTTCTGATTTCGTTTCAGATTCACTCCCATCAGGATCAGTGTTCCTGTCAGTCGTGATCTTATTTCCAAACGGATGACATACTTCAGCATCCACCATATCGAAACAAAGTCCCATTGCTGATGCATCATCATACACAACATTGAGTGCTTCTTGAACTTGTCTTGCCTTTTTGTTGTAGACTCTATATGCAGTACTCGTGCCCGAGTAACCCATAAAGATTCCATCATCACTATTAGCATCAAACTTGCCCAGCTGATCTTTGTCATTCAAAATATAGCAAATGCATCCAAACACATGGAAGTAGCTGATAGTTGGTGGTTTACCTTTCCACAGTTCATAAGGAGTTTTGGATGTTCCTTTTGTGATGTAGACTCTGTTGATGACATAGCATGCAGTGTTTACAGCATCTGCCCAGAAGTGCTTTGCAACTTGATTCCCAAACAGCATAGCTCGGGCCATCTCTTGCAATATCCGATTCTTGCGCTCAACCACACCATTCTGTTGAGGTGTCCGTGGTGCTGAGTATTGATGGACAATTCCTTGTTCAGCACAAAAACGATCAAAAACTTCATTCTGAAACTCTCCTCCATGATCACTTCTGATGAACTTAGTCCTTGTTTTCTTCTCATTCATCAGCTGCAGTGCTAGAATCTTGAACATGTGAAATGTCTCTGATTTTTCTCTCAGAAACCTGACCCAAGTAAACCTGGTATAATCATCAACTAGTACAAACACGTATTTTTTACCGCCAATACTTTCAATATGAACTGGCCCCATCAGATCCATGTGTATCATATCCAACGGTTGCTTTGACTGAATTTCTTGAATTCCCTTGTGTTGTACCTTGACTTGCTTTCCTTTAGCACATGGTCCGCAGACAAATTCTGACCCAAGGTCAAGCTTCGGCATTCCACGGACAGCTTCCTCTTCTCCTAACTTAACCATTGTCCGGATATTCATATGGCCAAGCTTCTGATGCCACAACTGCAGTTCATTTGGCTTCATAGCTGTCATACACGTGTCAGCCGGCTTCCACATATAGCAGTTGTTGCATGACCGTATTCCACTCATCCTGACGACTCCTTGTTCATCAACGGCTTTGCAGTCTGTTCTGGTGAATATAACTGAGAGTCCTTCATCACATAGCTGGCTGATATTGATTAGATTTGCCTTCAAATCTTCCACCAGGTATACATTGACTAGATCTGGTGTGTTCATGCCTGAGGTTTCACCTTTACCTCTGATTTTTTCACGAGCTCCACCTCCAAAGGTTACTTTCCCAGAACTTACTTTTTCGACCTTTTTGATGTTTTCTTGACTTCATGTCATGTGTCTTGAGCAACCACTGTCGAAATACCACGCCTTAGCCTCTGGAGTTTTGCCATCAGCCGTGTACGCCACATATCCACACATATCCTCCTTCTTCCTCCAAAGTTGCTTTTGTCGATGGTGATGACTCCGATAGCTGTTCTGTCTATAGTCTTTGTTTCTGGTCTGAAGACATTCATAACATAAGGCTTGAATATGACCTGGTTTTCCACAGTAATAAAATCCTGACATATCATACACCTTGCGCGCATGTGTATTGTATGACTGATATTCTAAAGGGGTCCAGTTCCCTTGATCTCTTCTGACAATTGGAGCTCTTCTCATAAATTTTGTCTGATGATCACCAGGATTATCATGAAACCTCAGACCAGACGTTTTCCCTTTTCTGGTGATACTTGCATGCACCTTGTCAGAACTTCTTTCCCGGCAGAAGACTGTCTTTACTTGTCTATTTTTTTTCAGTGCCTTTTACAAACCTGGTATGTCCGTTGGATGTTTCTCCAAGCTGATAACCTAAACCCCAGCTTCCCTTTCATGTTCTCCCTATAGCTAGAACCTTGTCCAGACCTTCGATACCTTTACTCAGCATCTTAATGTTTCTCAACTGTTCTTCGAAACGCCCTTCCAATTCCCTGTTTTTCTCAGTTTCTTTATCAAGTTCCTCTTTAAGGAATTTGACAGAATCCAGACATACCTGTTTTTCTTCCTTCTCTGTTTTAAGTTCCACTTTCAGGATCTCACAGAGTTTCATCAGCTCTTCCTTTTCATGGACCAAACATTTATTTTCCTCTTGTCTCTGGACTAGTGTTTCACATAGAATTTTATTTTCATCATATAGAAGTTCTGCATCGTCTACTTCTCTGTCTGATTCAGAATCTGCGTCAGCATCTTCGTTAATAATACCCAGATATGCAACAAAGTTTTGTAGATCAACACCCTTCTCATCGCTGTCGTCTTCAGATTCTGACTCAATGCCGACAAATGATCTCTCTTTCTTCTTGTTTGTCCCGACACAATCAAACTTAGTGTGGCCAGATCCTTTGCACTCAGTACACTTGAGACTTTCTCTTTTCTTAATGGTTGGACACTCTGCCTTGATTTGACCAAAACCTTCACATTCATGACACTGAATCTCTGTCCTGAGATTGTTCCTGTCAGATTTCTGGTCTCCATCGAATTTATTGAAGTTTGACCCAAATTTCCTCTGTCCTTTTTCAAACTTCTTAAAGTACTTCTTGACAATAAGTGCCACTTTGTCTTCCAGCTCCTCAGTCTGGTCTGCTTCTTTTGCTACAAAAGCGATTCCTTTGCCCTTCACAGACCCTTTGGCTCTTCTATCAAGTTCATATGCTTGCATTATCCCCACCACATCTTCAAACTTCATTTCATCGGAATTCTTAGACACTTCAAGAGCTGACCGATGTGACTGAAACTTGTCCGGGAGACATCTCAAGAATTTTTTCACCAGTTTTTTGTCCTTATATGCCTTTCCAAAAATCAGTGCCTCATTTGCAATAAATTTCAGTTTTCCACTGAAGGCTTCAACCGTTTCATCTTCTCCCATAGTGAGGGTTTCAAACTGTGTTGCGAGCATATAAATTCGACTTCTCTTGACAGTACTCGTTCCTTCATATGACGTCTGCAGAGTTTCCCATGCTTCCTTTGCAGTTGTACATCCTTGAACCATCTAGAACTGATCTCTGGTGAGTGAAGTCCAGATCACCGACAAAGCTTTAGAGTTGAACTTTGACAAGTTTTTCTCTTCAATTGTCCATTCCCTCTTTGATTTGGGGTACACTATCCCTCCTGCATCGATCACAACTGGTGCAGTCCATCCTTCTTCTACCATAGTCCAGGCATCTTCATCTATCCCTTTGATCAACGCTTTGATCTGAACCTTCCACCAACCAAAGTTTTCTTTCTCAAGTAGCAGCGGTTTCATCGATCCAAATTGTTGCACGTTTTCCATACTTCTTCCCAGATCACACCTAATTAAAAGAACAAACAATCTTTAGCAGATGTCTGCTCTGATACCAATTGTAAGTGTGAAAAACTCAGCAACAACATATTTTTGTGTCTTGGACAGCACCAAGACGAATGCTTTTATTCAACTTAAATCTGATTAGTTAATCTTACAAGATTACACTAACTTTGGTGTTACACAACTCTAGAACTCTAGATTGACCCCAAACGATTCTAAGTTCTACCCAAAAAGCCTTAACTAGATCTCACACCACGTGACTCTAGAATTACAAAGAACACTCACCTCTCAAGCTTACAAAGACTCTCTCTAAGCTTTAGGCGCCGTTTGACAAAAAGCGTATCAAAGTGTTAATCCTAACACCTTGTACCTTCTACCCCTTATATACTTATTTCCTAAACCTAGCTAGGAAACCTCGTGACTTGTCCGCACGTCCTTCTTTCCTTTTCTTCTTCTTCTGTATATACGCCTATATATGAAGTATCCTTCCATGCTACTTCGGACCACGTCAACAATCTTCCTCTAATTCAATCAGTTCATGTCCGGTTATCCTGTCTTGCAGCGTCCTGTCGTCCGGTGCAGACTTGTCGCCTCAGCTGCATCTTCAGTATAGATTCAAAATGGCATTGATATCTTGGATTTTTTGTTTTTTCTTTTTAATGTGTTGAAAAGTTAAAACGTTCAGAAATTACCCAAATTCCTTTTTTTCTATGAATGTTAATATCATTAAAATGAAGAAAGTAAGGATTTTAGATAGCAAAAAACATAGAGATTGCTTCCTCAGCAAAAAAGAAATAAAAAACAAGGAAGCAATGGAATTGTGAACACTTACTTATCATCGTATCCATAGAGACATTAGATCTGAGATGGTGTAGAGGCGAATGTTGAATCGATTTTTCTGGAGTGTTCATCATGTGATGCAATTGAAAGTTTTTGGAATATAGGTAACATGAAAAGTGTAAAAAATGGTGGTGACCCACTATGGAAACCAACTCATACTAGTCTAGTTGTTGAGGATTCAATTTGTTAGTTTGGGACTAGGTCCACTAGGATTTACCTCGGTTAACAAAAAACCATGTGACTGAAAGTGAGTTCACTAACAAAATTTGAATTCGTAATTTATCTATTTATCAACTGTTATAAATCGATTCGAATTCCAACAACATTGGCTTAGAGTCGGTGTTTCTTGGTGATATCTCGAAGCTACGCATCAAAAAGCTCGTGGATGCGCTTGTGGTGTCATCAAATCTCCAGTCGATTAGGTAGCCAGGCTTAGTGATGACATTACTGACCTCAACATCTCCCAACAACATGGCAACCACTTGTGACATTGGCGGTCTCAAGACATGAGATGTCTGTGTGCACAACAAGGCAATGCCTATCATGCGTTTCACTTCTTCCATGTTAAACTCACTCAGATTTCTATTAGTTCAACTTCACGGCTTTCCTCATGTAGATTCCATGCCTAATACACGAGGATTATTATAGGTTTTTTTACCATTTCCAATCAAATTTTAATAAGTAAGGATGTACATACCCATTCAAAAAGATATCTTTTTTCATCTTCCTGGTTCTCATCAAACTTTGGCCTTCCACTCACTAGCTCAAGAACCACAACACCAAAGGCATACACATCTGTTTTGTCTGTTAGATGTCCACGCATGGCATACTCTGGCGAAAGATATCCACTGCATTGGCACAACAACAATGTGTTATAAATTCCGTAATTGTGTGCATTGCAAACCAAAAGGATATGGTTTAAGGATACATACATCGTCCCTTCTACTTGAGTACTTAAGTGGTTTTTTTGTCATCGTATAGTTTTGCAAGCCCGAAATCAGAAAATTTCGGGACCAGTTTTGAATCAAGCAAAATATTGCTGGCCTTCACATCCCTGTGTACGATACGAACCTGTGTCTCCTCGTGGAGATAGAGTAAACCTTTAGCTACTCCCAAGCATATCTCATAACGGGTTGGCCAATCAAGGTGCAAAGTCTTATCCCCTGTGACATCCAAACCAAGGGCATAATGAGTACTTCAACTGCAGAGATAGATAAGACGTGTTTCTGTTCATTACCAAATAGTGTGTGATCAAGATTTCCATTAAACTACCCACAATGAGGGTGTTGAATAAAAAATTCAACAACTTAACAACTTTAATGGGAGTGTTGAATATATTGTGAATACACCTGGATTAAAACGAGTTAAAAACATTCAACTGGTTGAATGAGAAAATAATGGGTCTCGCGTGGCCATGTGGCAAAATCCGATAGGAAGGTATTACTGCGTGTGCTACACGCGCCAACAGAAATTGTCCAGTTTTGTCTAGGGAAACGTGCTATTCTTCTATTGGTTTTACATATTTTTTGGAGATTTTTATCCCATCTAAATTATTCGAGATCAAATAATTGATAGTAAAACATTTAACGGTTCATTTGGACATAAAAAAAGTCATTTTCACTATAATTTTGTTTATAAAGAGGTTTATAAGAACACTCAAACTTTATAAAACTTTTATAAGTTTTTATAAGACGTTTATAGGGAGGTTTATAAGAACACTCAAACTTTATAAAGATTTTATAAGGTTTTATAAGACGTTTATAAGGAGGTTTATAAGAACACTAAAAAAAAGTAGGAGTATGATGTGGAGTTGTAGGGTAGGGTGTTGAATTTTATTAAACAAAACTATTGTAGAGTGTAAAATTGAAAAGGTGTTGAATAAGTATGTTGAAGAGAGAGAAGATGATGTGGAGTGTTAAAAAGAAAAAAAGGGTGTTGAAAATGAAAACCATTGTAGATAGTCTTAGGGAGATACTCGTATACGAGCAAACGATGATCTCCTTCATAGCAGCACCCGTAAAGTTTTACTAGGTTGCGATGTTGAACTGAAGAAATGGCTACAATTTCTGCAACAAACTGTCCCTTCTCTTGCTGGGATCCTACCGACAACAGCTTCACAGCGACCTCTCTTTGGTCGTTAAATTTTCCCTGTTTAATGTGTTATTCAAAACAAAACATATAAAAAGGTATTACATATAGTTTCGTTTCCTAATAACTCGAAATATATTCAAATACTTTGTTTGGTTTGTTATGGGACATACCTTATAAATAGGCCCAAATCCTCCCTTTCCAAGCTTATTAGACGGATCAAAATCTTGAGTTGCACACCCGAGTTTCGAGTAAGTAAAGGTGTAGGGCTTTATGTCCATACTAAGTAGCTCTGCAAGAAAAAAATTGGTGATTAAAATGAACCAATTTCAAAGAGAATAATCAAGTTTAATTTTCATCGATGGCCAAATTTCTTCAGCTCTTCTTCAGCTCATAAGCTTGTTTGTCTTCTTAATTACATTTATACCTTCATCATCGTTGTATCACTTTCTTCTTTTTCGGATGATAAAGATAACCACACCTGCAAAGATACTAAAAAAAAACTCCTACGCCAACAATGACACCCACAATTTTTTTTCTCTTTTCCTAAACCGTAGTCGTCGATCTCGACGGCGACCTCCGTCATTCAGTCCGATGGCGAAGAGGAAATCTCCTCGCAGGCTCCCTGCTTCCATTGCTGCAAAAATCCGATCTCAAATTCCAGGAATTTTAACCCCATCGCTCTCGTCCCCTCCAATCATCGTTACTGACGAGCGTTCGCCACCACCGACAAACCCTCAATCCAAGTCCAAATCTGAGCCACCAGCATCTTCCTCTTCTTCTAAGGGGTCAATTGATGCTGAACAAAGCCTAGCTGCTACAGTTCCAGCCACCTCATAAACTGGATCTAAGAACCCGAATTCTTCACCTCCCACTCCTTCCCTGGCGGTGGAAGAAATTCCAGTAACAAAGCCTTCACGGAGAGACCTTGTCAAGGGTCACTCTAGCAAGATGAGTAAGAAAGGCACCCCTTTTCTTTTGGAATCAGGCGAATGGTGTGTGAAGATATCAAATAAAGTCATTAAGCGAAAAAACTCAAGATGAGAATCGTTTATTGTAGGCCAGTTCCACGGTAACTTGCCTAGCCATGGAGCCCATCATGCCATTCTCAACGACATTTGGAGCTTCAAGCAGCGTGACATATCCGTCTCAAAGCTCGGACCAAAGACTGTCCTAATCAAAATCTCGTGCCCAGCTTCTAGGACAAGAGTGCTGCAGCAGAGTATCTGGCACATTGAAGGCCATACAATGTTTGTAGCGCAATACTCACCAGGTCTTACCCCGACTATGCCTGAACTCGTAGAGGCACCGGTCTGGCTTGAACTTCGTGGAGTCCCTCCACACTTCTTCCATGAGGAGGGCTTGGAGTATGTTGCAAGGCTTGTAGGTGACCCCGTTTACCTGCATCCGTCGACTAAAAACATGACCAACCTGGAGGTAGCAAAGCTCCTGACAATCGTCAACCTCTCCAAGCCCCTACCTGAAGCGGTTAATGCTCAAAATGACACTGGAGAAATTACCTATGTGAAAGTCTCATGCCCTTGGTTACCTCTTATCTGTAGCTTCTACCAGGAGTCGGGTCACACCATAGGGCGCTGTCCAATTGCACCCATAACTTGTACGGGGTGTAAGTCAACTTCCCACTTAACTGAGGAATGCCCGCGTGCTAAGCGACCGGTTCCGAAAGAAGTTATTCAGGGGTTCGCTCCAGTGGAGTTAAAGTCAGAGAAGGCAAAGCCTAAGAAAAAGTATAAGAAGAAAAAAGCCAAATCCCTGGAATGGACTCCCAAGGCTGTTGCAAAATACTACCTGGCCGATCCTTCCCTGAAGCTCACAAAGCAAGCCAAAAAGAGAATTGCAGGAAAGAATAAGAACAGGATCGTCTCCTCATCTGACTCTGATTTAAGCTCCTCATCTTCGGATGATCCCCCAGAAACAGAGACGCATCAGGAAACTTCCTCACCAGACTCTTCATCGAAAGGAGAAACTGACCCTGACAAGGATGTAAGCTTCACAAAGGTTGTTTTAAAACAAAACAAGAAGAAACAGGCAAGCAAGGTGAATTTTCCAAAGTCTAAATCAAATCTCTGATGATAGTAGACACTTTTTGTTGGAACGTTTGAGAATTTAACAATAGTATCAAGCGCAATAATTTTAGAAAGTGGCTAAGGCTTAGCAAGCCTTCTTTTGGTAGTCTAATTGAGACTCGTGTGAAGATTCACAAGTCTCAGAAGTACATACAATCTTCGTTTCCAAGATGGAATTTCGTGGGGAATTATGAATTTGCGGAGCTGGACAGGATTTGGATAATTTGGGATCATGATGTTACTAGTCAGATGATAACGTGCATCGTTAAGCTCCCACACCTCACCTCTGAGGTGGCCGTTTCTTTTGTTTATGGGGTAAACTGTAAGTATGGCATGGAGCAGCTGTGGGAAGAGTTTTGAACCTTCTCTAGGGACCCAATAATCTCCTCTAAGCCCTGGGCAGCTTTAAGAGACTATAACCAAACTCTAAATCCTTCGGAGAACTCGAAAGGGGCTCTCGTATTTCTAAATGAATGTCGGACTTCAGGGAATGTATTTCTTACTCGGGTATGTTTGATCTCTCCTTCAGAGAGAACCTTCTCACTTGGTGGAACAAGCAGATTATCAATCCTTTGGCAAAGAAACTTGATAGGATCCTAGTGAATGATAATTTGATGTTGGCGTTCCCTTTATCTTATGCTCACTTTGGAGACATGGATTTCTCTGATCACTGCCCGTGTACCATTGTATTTGATAATAGTAACGCCTCTAAGAAGCCGTTTAAGATCTCGCACTTTCTCCTAGATCACAACGATTTCCTGCCGAGGCTGAAGCTGTTTTGGGAAAACACTGAAATCTCGGGTATAACCATGTTTCAACTATCTAAGAAACTCAAGTTGCTAAAAGGGGTAATCAAGGACTTGAACAAAGCACACTTCTCCGATTTGGAAGACCTTGTGAAAAAAGCACACGAGGTTCTCTTATCCCATCAATCAAGTTTCCTCTCAACTCCTTCTCCTCACTTGGTAGAGATTGAAAGGAAGGCTCAAGAAAACTGGCTCAGACTTGCCTTGGCTGAAGAGAGCTTCCTTAACCAAAGATCTCGGGTAACTTGGATGAAAGTCGGAGACTGCAACTCGTCTACCTTTCATCGAGCCATGAGTGCAAGACGTGCATGTAATCGGATTCACTATCTTCTGGCTAACCAGGGGCATTCAGTCACACTGTGTGGAGTACTACAAAGATCTTCTCGGTGGCTCTTCTCGGCCTCTTACACCTGAAGATGTGCAGGAGATAAGGAACTATACTTCTTTCTAATGTAATGTTGAGGATATAGCAATGCTTCAGGCTACGGTTACCTCATCTGAGGTGAAAAGGGAAATCTTCAGTCTCCTGACCAACAAATCACCGGGTCCTGACAGGTTTACAGGAGAGTTCTTTCGAAAATTGTGGGAGATTCTGGGAAATGATATCACAGCTGCAGTTCAAGAATTTTTTTAACTCAGGACAAATCCTAAAGCAGTGGAACGTAACGGCAATTACTCTTGTTTCAAAAACAACAGTGACCGAGAAGATTGAAGGGTTTAGACCAATATCTTGTTGTAATGCAATCTATAAGGTTACTTCCAAGATACTAGCCCGTCGAATGGAGAAACTTTTGACAAACATGATATCCCCATCCCAATATGCGTTTGTCAAAAGGTGACTGTTGGTGGAGAATGTGCTGCTAGCAACTGAGATGGTACATGGGTTTGGGAGGAAGAATACTAGTCCTAGAGGACTTTTGAAAGTGGACATCCGTAAAGTTTTGACTCGGTCAGTTGGGACTTCATTATCCACGTGCTTGAGGCTGCAGACTTCCCTCCGATATTTGTTAACTGGATCAGACAGTGCATTACAACCACTTCTTTTTCTATTAACGTAAATGGTGAGCTTTGCGGTTACTTTAAAGGTGGCAGATGTTTGAGGCAGGGAGACCCAATTAGTCATGCGCTGTTCATTATTGCAATGGAGGCTTTCGCTAACCTCCTTTCAGCTCTCTTTGATGATGGTTCGATAGGGTACCACCCTCTTGGCCGCAATCCAAAGTTCTCCCACCTTTGCTTCGTCGATGATCTAATGATCTTCTTCAACGGGTCTGTAACCTCCCTCGATTGTATTGCGGCTGCACTAGACAACTTTCAGAGGTTATCGGGCTTGGGATTAAACAAGGAAAAGACTTCGCTTTTTTACTCAGGTATGAACTCTGTGGAAACTACTTTACTTGATCATAGTGGCTTCCACAGTGGTTCACTACCAATCCGCTACCTTGGGCTGCCCTTCTTAATAGGAGACTGAGAAACTCGGACTACTTTCCTTTGATTGATAAGATCAAAAGGAAATTTGAAAGTTGGACAATTAGGCTGCTCAGTTTCCAACTCATCTCCTCGGTCATTTATAGTTTGGTGAACTTCTGGCAGTCTGCCTTTGCTCTCCCAAAAGGCTGCTTGAAACATATTGAAAGCTTATGTGGCAGGTTGCTTTGGTCCAACGACTTTTCAAAGCATTCTTCCCCTAAAGTTTCATGGTAGCAAGTGTGTTTACCGAAGTCAGAAAGGAACTTTTCTACCTGGAATAAGGCTCTCAACTTGCGGTTAGTGTGGCTCCTATTCTCATCAAGTGGTTCTCTATGGGTTGCGTGGAACAAGGAGCACATGTTGAAGCGCACTAATTTCTGGTTGGCTGAAGAAAAATCGGGGGACTCATGTATCTGAAAATTCATCATGTCCCTCAGACCTCTTGCTAAACATTTAATAGGCTGCAATATCGGCAACAACTTAACTGCTAACTATCAGTTGAAAATGGGCATAAGTTGACTAAGGGAAGAGAAAATAGGGGAGCTGTATGAGAATGTCTTGTTCAGGCACTAAGGAAGGGAAAATAATCTCTAAAGTTCTGTGGAAATACCACTGTTAGAGTTCGAAATATTACCAAGGAAAAGATCTGGATTCGAATTGGGAGATTGCTAAGTTTGTGGTAAGTACACTGAACTTTCCTAAGGTTGCCTCTATAGCATGTGGATTCAAGAAGTGTTAATCAATGTGGCGTTCTGAAGAGGTACTCGAAAGTTTCTGTTTTCAAACCTCGATTCTATACTTGGTTTCTGTTTAGCTTGAGGGCAAGCAAAAGCTAAGTCTGGGGGAGTTGATATATCATGGTATTTACTCGTTTTTGGACCATGATATAAGTGTTTTTATAGAGTCTTTTGGCTATTTTCGAGTCTGTATAGAGTCTTTACAGGTTCAGGTACAATTGGAGATAAATTGGAGATTTGGATACATTTTGGAGCTTAGTGGAATGAAGTCGGATTGAAGAAACACAATGAGTGTCGATCGACACCAGGATTTCCAATTTCCAGAAGCGAGAAGTTTCCAGTTTTTGAAGAAAAAGAAATCTCCAAGACTTTTCCTAATCTTCCAAGGAATTGAAGATGCGAACCTAGGCCTATAAATATAGTTTTTCAGCCATTGTTTAGGCATAATCTCATACTTTAAGAATCATAGAAGTTTAGGTTTTTAGAGAGAAGAATTTGACTCCTTTAGAGTAGATTTGGAACTCTTTTATTTTCTTCTATTGATTTCTCTTATGCTTTCTATTCAAATTATGATTTCTATTTCATTGATCATGTCTGAGTAGTTTGCTAGTTAGGTTTAGGGTTTTCAAAGGTGATTGATGAATTGTTAGGTCGAATTAAATTGTTAGGATAAAATCATTAGAGTTCTTCATCTGGATTTGTATTTAATGCTTATTCTAGCTTCGCGACCTATAATCTGATCTTAGGTTAATTAATAGATGCGAGAGTATTATTAATTACCTGAACTAATGTTAGATGAGCAAAATACCTATTCGCAAAGAGATTTGGTTTAGGGTTTTGTGAACAATCGAACCTGAACTTTAATGCTTGTTTGGATTGTTAGAATTTGCAAAGAGATTTGGAATTCTAGGGTTTATACATAGATAATCTTCGCAGCGAGAGTTGGTTGATTTTACATTAGTGTTTCGAGTTCAAGAACAGTTCCTCATATTTCCTAACATTCTGTCTAGACCTGCAATTTAGATCATCTGAGAATTTTTCTGAACCTAGCGTTTCGTCTCCTGATTTTAAGAACCTTAATTCGTGATTGCTCATTTATTTCTTGCTTTGTTTTACTTTCATTCGATACGACCTAGCATAATTCGAACTTATAAACTTTAGTGTAGCATCTACTTCCCTTGGGATTTCGATACCCCTTATACTACGATTGCATTTGCTGTGCACTTGCAGTAGTTTTATTAGGGTAAAACCTGAGCCCTATCAAGGTTTTGGCGCCGTTGCCGGGAAAGTAATAGCTGCCTACGGAATCTAGTACTAGGATTTTGACTAGATTTTTGTTTTTATTTTTGTTACTAATTTAGTTTCTCATCTTTGGTTTCAGGTGCATGCCCAATACCAGAAGCAACAAGGAAGAGGAACTAATCGCACTGAACCAGGAACTAGGCCGTCTCGAACATACGAACCGCAAATCTGCCCGAGCGTCGATCGACACCACTAGCATCGATCGACATCCTGCGCAGACTGAGATGGCAGAACCTGTGATCATGATACGCAACGAGGCATGCGACTTTGTTGACCTACAAGGCAATAGAAGGAACGCCCAAGGCCAGAGACTTGATGAGGCTGGCTAATGGAACCCTTGGATGGATTATGCTCTTTGTTGGCGCGTTGGATAGATCAGATAGATTGGATAGATTGGATAGATGGTGGATCGATGAGACCGTCAAGAGATGCGGAAGTCTCTTGGTATTCTCCACTCCACGGAACCGAGGAAGTAACCCTTAACCACGGATCTTAGGAGGTTTGCTGCGTTTGGAAGTAACCCTTGCCAAACTCAACGAAATGTTCAAGATGAACAAAGAGATTTCTCTCAAGAAGAAGATGATAAAAACTTGGATATCTTATTAGAATGAATTCTTACAATACTTATAGAATTCTTAACACAGAAAAAGAAAAGAGAAATTAAGTTTGTGGATTTCCTAAACATAGAAAATGAAAACAAAGACTAGAAATAATTCCTTGGTCAAAGACCTTGAATTCACGCCCAATACTAGGAATGACTCCTCGGCTGCTTTTGCTTCCCAACCAGAAGTCTGCTGTGTATTTGAGAAGTCTGCTGTGTATTTCAGAAGTCTGCCGAACAAATCATAAGTCTGCCTTGTACCGGATGGAACAAACATAAGCATTCTCCGCCATAATGTAATCAGCTTGCTCAAGCTGAGTTATCTCACGTTCGATCTCTTCCTTCAATCCTTTAGCTCGAATAGAAAGCTTTTGACCGGAAGAAAAGTCGAATGGGTCGGTACTCGGATGCTTGACTTGGACAATCTGATTTCTAGAACTGACTCGAGTTGGTCGAGAGACTCGGTCATCAGAACGGAGCTCCCTTTGTAGATTATTCCCGGATAGTGTTGGATCAAAGCGGAACACGGCTGTGTCGGACTGAACACGATCGCGGCCAATGCTGGTTTCTCCTCGATGAACCTCACTCGTACCGTCCATGACCTGCTCTGGTACATGCTGCTCGTCACCATCCGAACCATCCGTGGATGTTTGGCTTGGTGCTCTGCCACGGAATCTATCATTCCCCTCCTCTTGAAAAGGATTTGTCCTCAAATCTGGATCATCTGAAACAAAAGGAGATAAATCAGAAACATTAAAGCTTGGGGAAATGTCATACTTACCTTGAAGATCTAGCTGATAGGCATTGTCATGAATCTTCTTGACCACCGTGAATGGTCCATCTTTTCTTGGCATAAGCTTGGACTTTCGTTCCTCAGGAAACCGTTCCTTTCTAAGGTGAATCCATACGAGGTCTCCTGGTTGAAACACCACCTTACGCCTTCCTTTGTTAGCGTACTTCTCATATTGCTTTGTCTTGGCTTCAATGTTGGCTCGGACCTTCTCATGAATCTGTTTGACAAGTTTGGCTTTCTTTTTGCCATCTAAACTGATTCTTTCACTCAAAGGCAAAGGAATTAGATCAAGAGGAGACAACGGATTAAAGCCATAAACAATTTCAAAAGGTGAATGCTTTGTAGCCGAATGCACAGAATGGTTATAAGCAAACTCTACATGCGGTAGATTCTCTTCCCATGTTCTAAGGTTCTTTTTAACCAAAGTTCTAAGCAAGGCAGAGAGCGTCCTATTAACTACTTCCGTTTGACCATCGGTCTGAGGATGACAAGTAGTAGAGAACAACAGTTTAGTGCCTAGCTTAGTCCACAAAGTTTTCCAAAAGTAACTTAAGAACTTAGCATCACGATCAGAAACTATAGTCTTAGGCATGCCATGAAGTCTAACGATTTCTTTAAAGAACAGTTCAGCTATGTGAGATGCATCATTGGTTTTCAAACATGGAATGAAATGAGCCATCTTAGAAAACCTATCTACAACCACAAAGATGGAATCTCTTCCTGTCCTAGACTTAGGCAATCCCAAAACAAAGTCCATAGAAAGATCAGTCCACGGGTGAAATGGAATCGGTAAAGGAGAATACAAACCTTGGGACGTGTTCTTGGACTTAGCCTCCTTGCATGTCACGCATCTGCTACAGATTCTTTCAACGTCCTTCTTCAGGCCTGGCCAATAAAAGTGTTCCTCGAGCACTTTAAAGGTTTTTGCCACTCCAAAGTGACCCATTAATCCTCCTCCATGAGCTTCCCTGGTGAACAACTCTCTCAAAGAACAGTGAGGCACACACAATCGATTGTCAAAGAATAAGAAACCTTCAGAGATAAAGTACTTGCCATGTGCGTGTCTAGAACATGCCAAATAAGGTTCCCTAAAATCTGAATCAGCCTCATACAAGTCTTTTATAAATTCGAACCCCAAAAGCTTGGTTCCAAGAGAAGAAAGAAGAACATACCTTCGTGAAAGAGCATCAGCAACTATGTTCTCTTTACCTTGTTTGTACTTAATGACGTATGGAAAGGTTTCGATGAACTCAACCCACCTGGCGTGTCTCTTGTTAAGCTTTTGTTGTCCCTTGAGATGCCTTAGGGATTGGTGATCCGTATGTATGACAAACTCTTTGGGCCACAAGTAATGTTGCCACGTTTGAAGAGCCCTCACCAAAGCGTACAATTCCTTGTCATAGGTGGGGTAGTTAACAGTTGCACCACCTAGCTTCTCACTGAAATACGCAATGGGTTTTCCTTCCTGCATCAAAACAGCACCAATACCCACGCCTGAGGCATCACATTCAATTTCAAAAGTTCTCGTAAAATCTGGGAGAACAAGTAATGGAGCTTGAGTTAACTTCCCTTTCAAGGCTTGGAAAGCATCTTCTTGGGCTTGCTCCCACTTAAACCCCACGTTTTTCTTGATCACTTCCGTGAGAGGGGCTACAATGGTACTGAAGTTTTGGACAAAGCGCCGGTAGAAGCCAGCTAATCCATGGAAGCTTCTGACTTCACTTACGGTTTTAGGACTAGGCCACTCCTTGATTGCCTTAACCTTTTCCTCATCCACACGGATGCCATCAGCACCTACAACAAAACCCAAGAAAACTAGGTGATCCGCTCCAAAGATGCATTTCTTTTCATTAGCATATAAGCATTATTTCCTAAGCACTTCTAAGACCTTTCCCAAATGCCGAATATGCTCTTTCATGCTCTTGCTATAGATTAAGATGTCATCAAAGTATACGACAACAAATTCTCCTATGTAAGCCCTAAGGACATGATTCATTAAACGCATAAAGGTACTAGGAGCATTAGTCAAACTAAATGGCATTACAAGCCATTCATAAAGTCCATGCTTAATTTTGAAAGCCGTTTTCCATTCATCCCCTTCCTTCATCCTTATTTAATGATATCCACTCCTAGGATCTATCTTAGAAAAGACTTTAGAACCGTGCAATTCATCCAACATATCATCTAAACGAGGGATGAGATGACGATACTTAACCATGATGTTGTTGATGGCTCGGAAGTCCACACACATCCGCCAAGATCCGTCCTTCTTAGGCACGAGCAGTACGGGAACATCACAAGGACTGAGGCTTTCTCTGATGTAGCCTTTTCCCATCAACTCATCCACTTGTCTTTGCAACTCCTTGGTTTAAACTGGGTTGGTACGGTAATCAGGGCGATTTGGAAGAGACGCTCCGGGAACTAGATCGATTTGGTGTTCTATCCCACGGATAGGTGGCAATCCACTCGGAGTTTCTTCCGGAAACACATCATGAAACCTTCTCATCAACGGCTTAAGTTCACTCGGCAGCTCCGGTGTAATGTTAGTGGCCATTAGTGAATCTTTAAACACAAGTAAAATGAGAGAAGGTTTCGAAAACAAAGTTTTCTTTACCTGACTTGGTTTAATGTAGAAGTTGGACCTTTTGACCGGTGCATTAGCTGCTTCCTGTTGTTTCTCAAGTTCACGGCTCTTTCTAAGTTGTAGCTGATCCTGGTGAACTTCGGATGGAGACAAAGGAATGAGAGTGATCTTCTTGCCTTGATGATCGAACATATGCCGATTGGTGTAACCATCGTGCACAACCTTTTTGTCAAACTGCCAAGGCCGTCCTAAGAGTATATGGCTGGCATCCATAGGCAAAACATTGCATATGATCTCATCTTGGTATCGGCCAATGGTGATTGGTACCGTGACTTGTTCCTTGACGTGTTGAACACCATCTTCATTCAGCCATTCAAGCTTGAATGGTCTCGGATGCGGTCTGGTTTCTAGTCCAAGTTTCCTGACAAGCACATCACTAGCAACATTAGTGCAGCTCCCACCATCAATGATCAATGAACAGACTTTATCATTTATGAAACAACAAGAATGGAAAAGGTTCTCCCTTTGTTCGGTTTCATTGGTTTTGGGCTGCACACTTAGTGATCTCATGGTCACTAGAAGATTTCCTTGAGCCGGATAATCATAAAGTTCTTCCTCATCATAGATGGGTCCGGTATCCTCCTTTTCATTGTTTTCAGCTTCGGACTCTATCTCTCCATTCTCAAGTAGAATCATCACCTTTTGGTTAGGGAATTTGTTTGCATAATGTCCTAATCCTTGACACTTGAAGCATCTGATATCTCTTGCTCTACTCGTGGATTCCACGGTTTTGCCTTTGTCAAAACGAGAAGGTTGGTTAGTCTTAAACTCAGAAGTAAAAGATTTACCTTTATCTTGAAAACTTGGCTTAGGTGGATAAGCGGGTTTTGGAGCAAATGCGGGTTTAGAAACACCCCTCCTCTTGACTTGTTGTTCTATCAAGATAGCTTTGTGGAGCATGTCCTCAACACTTTAAAATTCTTGAAGCTCCAGCCGGTCCTGAATTTCCCGGTTCAAACCTGCAAGAAAACGAGCCAAGGTTGCATCCATGTCTTCCTCTACGTCCGCCTTAAGCATAAGAGTTTCCATCTCTTGGAAATAGTCCTCCACGTTCTTTGTGCCCTGAGTCAAACGTCTCAACCTTTGATGAAGATCCCTGTTATAATGGCTTGGGACAAAACGCTTTCTCATTAGTTCGGTTAGTTTTTGCCAAGTAGTTATTGGTCTTTCACCTCTTCTGCTCCTAAAAGAAATAACTTGATCATACCAACTAATGGCGTAGCCATTAAATTCAGAAGCAGCAAGTCTAAATTTCTTAAGTTCTGAGAGATTTTGACAATCAAAAACTAACTCAGCTTTTCTTTCCCATTCCAAATAAGCATCTGGTTCGTTCTTACCAGAAAAGGATGGAATTTTGAGTTTGAGACCACCAAGTCCATCATCTGACCTTCTAGAAAATGGGTTCTCTTCATCTCGGTTTCTATGACCTCTCCTTGCCCTGAGGTTAGAACGGTTGTCATCCAATTGCTCTTCTTCTTCATGACCGTCAAAGGAACGACTATGTCTCCTTTCCCAGTTCCTTCTTTGGGCTGGCCGCGCTTGGCCTTGTTGATCCTCCTGGATTTTGTCAAGCCAAACATTAATCTCTTCAGGACCCGTGTTCAGAAATCTCATCAAATGTTCGGTTAGTGCCTTCATTTGTAAACCAGACAATCCGGATCCAGGATTGTTAATTCCTTCTTCTCCACTATCACTCATTGTTTTTCTGAAAATTACTCAACAAACGGTTAGCAAAAACTCTCTTTCTCTCAAGTGTTTATTGCTTCACCCACACACATGTTTTGCTCATTGATTTTATGGTGCTCACACTGAGTTATTCTCTCGATGTTCTTATCAAACAAATCAAGTCAAATCCAGCAAATACTCCCACGCAACAAAGGAGAAAGAAAATACAGAAATTTCGAAGGAAAATCCGTTTAGCCACCTCTTGACTGGATTTCTCCTCAGCCAGCAGGATTTCTCTTCCACCACCCTCACAAACTGGATTTCTCCTCAGTTTGTTTTTAAACCATTTCGGTTTTTTTTTTTTTTTTTTTTTAATGAGGGTAGAGGATGGCCCGGATTTACAATGGAAAGAGGGAGAAGTGAACAGATTATATAGAATATATTTTTTTTTAAATGAGAAGAAAAGAAGATGAACAGCTTTACCAACAAAGAGTGGCTCTGATACCACGTAATGGAACCCTTGGATGGATTATGCTCTTTGTTGGCGCGTTGGATAGATCGGATAGATTGGATAGACTGGATAGATGGTGGATCGAATGAGACCGTCAAGAGATGCGGAAGTCTCTTGGTATTCTCCACTCCACGGAACCGAGGAAGTAACCCTTAACCACGGATCTTAGGAGGTTTGCTGCGTTTGGAAGTAACCCTTGCCAAACTCAACGAAATGTTCAAGATGAACAAAGAGATTTCTCTCAAAAAAAAAAGATAAAAAGTTGGATATTTTATTAGAATGAATCTTACAAATACTTATAGAATTCGTAACACGGAAAAAGAAAAGAGAAATAAAGTTTTGTGGATTTCCTAAACTTAGAAAATGAAAATAGAAGACTAGAATTAAAACTAAGTAGAATAACCCTTGAACTCCAAAGTGACTCCTCATATGTGACTCTTGAAGTCATTTTCGTCACCCTCCTTTGACCACAAAATAAAGTGATTATTTTGGGCTGTCTTGGGCTTGAATTAAGTTCAAAAGAGGCTGGTCTTGGTAGCTAACATCCCCAAACGAATTATGCATCTTTTCCTGTCCAGAGTTGCTTGAATTAAGCCCGCTAAATGCATCTCCAAATTGCTCGGCTTGGATAATCTGATTTCTAGAGTGGACACGAGTTGGTCTAGAGACTCGGTCATCAGGACGGAGTTCCCTTCGTAGATTATTTCCGGATAGTGTTGGATCAAAGCGGAACACGGCTGTGTCGGACTGAACACGTTCGCGGCCAATGCTGGTATCTCCTCGATGAACCTCACTTCTACCGTCCATGACCTGCTATGGTACATGCTGCTCGTCATCATCTGAACCATCCGAAGATGTTTGGCTCGGTGCTCTACCACGGAATCTATCACTAGCGCCATCATCATAGAACCATCGATACAAATCGCCCCTGCAGAAGCTGGACGTGGAAGAACATTAGGCGAGTACAATCGCCCAGACCAGTTCTATGCCAATAGAGCTGCGATCCGTCCTCCTGCATTCCAGAGGAACGACTTCGAGCTGAAGCCTGCCTACTACACGCTGGTGGCTTAGCATCCCTTCCATGGACTTCCTAATGAGCATCCCATGGACCATATTGAGAGATTCGAGGACCTCGCATCAAGCATCAAGGCTAATGGAGTGACTTATGATTATCTCTTCTGCAAGCTGTTTCCTTACACGCTTGCTAGAGATGCATCATATTGGCTGAAGCAGCTTGATCCAGGATCCTTGACTACTTGGGAAGAAACAAAGAATGCATTCTTATGCAACTTCTTTGATGACGCAAGGTCCGAAGAGCTGAGGACAAAGATCACCACATTCTCCCAAGGACCCACTGAAGCATTCAAGGCTTCTTGGGTGCGATTCAAGGCTTACCAGAGGGACTGCCCACACCACGGTTTCAGCGAACCGCAGCTTATCGGTATCTTCTACCCATGATTGATTGGAGGTACCAGATGGCCTTAAACGCAGCAAGCAATGGCAACTTCAACACCAGATACCCAGGAGACGCAATGGTTCTTATAGAGAATTTGGCCTCTTGTAACAGCACAAAGAACGCAAACTTTGAGAGAAGACAAAACGCTGGAGTAACTGGAGGAAGCCAAATTGCTGAAGTCAACAGGAAGCTGGATCTCTTGGTGGGAAAGAAGCAAGTCCATTTTGCTAATAAAGTGGAAACTTTTGAGCCTGAGGAAGAAGAAGTTAACTACATTAATGAAGCCTTTTCAGAACAACAGCTTCAACAAAACTTATGGTTCTTCTTCCTACCAGAAGCCTCCTGCGCAAGACAACAAGGTGGAGTCTATGTTGGAGCAAATCTTGGAAGGACAGCAGAAGTTGACAGTGGACTTCAATGGCAAGATTGATTCACTGTATCAAGATCTGAATGGAAAGATTGAGAGCATAAATTCTCACATGAAGAAGTTGGACGTTCAAGTTGCTCAAACCGCAGAAGCTGTTAATAGGCAAGAAGGTTTCCTTCCAGGGAAAAATGATACCAATCTGAGACGCCATGTGAATGCCATCACGATTCAGAATGGAAGAAGCCTTCAACCAGTGCTGAAAAAGGGCCTGAATGCTGAAGAAATCGTGGAGTTTCATGCTGATGATGAAGATGTTAAAGTTGCAGAGCAGGTGTCGATCGACACCAGTAGAGGAACTCAGGGAATCGGGCTCGATCGAAAAAGCATCCTCGACACAAGAAGCCAGTGTCGATCGACACCTCCATAGTGTCGATCGACACCCTACCATGACCTCGCTGGATCAACCTGAACCTTTCAAACTTGAAGAGGAAAAGGTGTATAAACCAAAAATACCCTATCCCCTGCCTCCCAGAAGATCTAAACAGGAGAGAGAGGAAGCTAGATGCAAGGAGATGATGAGTAAGCTGATGGTTGAGCTACCCTTAGTTGATGCAGTCCAACTTTCACCTGCATTAAGAAGGTATGTCAAGAGAATGATAGTCAATGGTATAATCCCTGAGGAATGAGCATTGCTTACCAGAGACATGAATGCAATTCTCTTGAATATAGTTCCAAGAAAGAAGAAGAAGGTGTGGGTTTCTGAACAAGTAAGCGCTGTGATTCAGAGAAGGATTCCTGAAAAGTTTCCTGATCCATGAAACTTTGTGCTAGATTGCTCAATCGCAACAGGACGATTTCCTCATTCCCTCTGTGATCTAGGCTCAAGTATCAACTTGATACCATACTCTGTTGTTGTTAGACTTAGAATGACTGATTTCAAGCCAAGCAGAATCTCTCTTATCCTAGATGATCGATCAAAGAGAATCGCAGAAGGTGTTCTAGAAGATGTTCCTTTGAAGATTGAAGGCTGCATTATTTCCACAGACTTTGTGGTTTTGAAGTATGATGAAGAACCTGCAGACCCTCTTATTCTGGGAAGATCATTCTTGGCTTCAGCTGGTGCCATCATTGATGTGAGAAAAGGGAAAATGGAGCTTGATTTGGGTGATGTTGTCATGAATTTTGACATGGACAAGTTAAGGGGACCTTCCACCATCAATGGTCAATTTTTTTCAGTAGAGATTTCCATGGATCAAGACCCAAACAGGGAGCATTCAGACGACATTACTGCTGGGTATAAAAAGGAGCTGGATTCTAAAGAGCAAATGAAAACACTGTCTGTTCAAGAGGCATTGGCTGAGAATTCTGAGAAAGATGTGGAGATCGAAGACTGTGGTGGAAATGATCATCTCTTCAAGACTATGAGCAAAGAAGATGTTCTAATCAATGCTAAGTTGGTGGAGGACGACATTTTCATCATGGAAGCAAGGATTGCAGAGATTCGAGCTGCAGAGATGCTGTCGATCGACACCACTAGTGTCGATCGACACACTTCGCGGATCACACCAGAAGTCGTTTCCAATGCTGCAATTCCATCACATGTTGTCAAACAGATGACTCCACATCCTTCTGCCCATAAACCTCGAAGAAAGCAAAGGTACGCATTTCCTGGAATCAATTCCAAACCCCCTGATCTTGTCAATAAGAATACCAAAGGTTCAAAAGATGCTTCACACTTATGCAAGCCACGAGATTCTCGTAGAGGGCTTGGTGTTTCTTTTGATGATTCTGCAGGAAAACGAAGTGTCCCACC
>JAHZTW010000001.1:387434939-387557882 GCA_020283515.1 Alliaria petiolata
TTTTGTGAACAATCGAACCTGAACTTTAATGCTTGTTTGGATTGTTAGAATTTGCAAAGAGATTTGAAATTCTAGGGTTTATACATAGATAATCTTCGCAGCGAGAGTTGGTTGATTTTACATTAGTGTTTCGAGTTCAAGAACAGTTCCTCATATTTCCTAACATTCTGTCTAGACCTGCAATGGCTGAAAAACTATATTTATAGGCCTAGGTTCGCATCTTCAATTCCTTGGAAGATTAGAAAAAGTCTTGGAGATTTCCTTTTCTTCAAAAACTGGAAACTTCTCGCTTCTGAAAATTGGAAATCCTGGTGTCGTCCGACTTCATTCCACTAAGCTCCAAAATGTATCCAAATCTCCAATTTATCTCCAATTGTACCTGAACCTGTAAAGACTCTATATAGACTCGAAAATAGGCAAAAGACTCTATAAAAACACTTATATCATGGTCTAAAAATGGGTAAAAACCATGATATATCAGGTCCCTTAATTGACTTTATAGGACCTGATGGCCCTCGAAAAATTGGCATCAACATCCAAGATGTGTGTGCAGAGGGATGTGGAAATAATGGATGGAAACTCCCTTCTCCTAGATGCAGTACGAGAGAATTAGCTACTCTTCGTGAGATCCTGATAAATATGGAACCTCCGAATCCTTCGGCCACCAGAGATGTGTTTACTTGGGGTCTTTCAGGTAACAGATCACCTTCCTTTACCACTAAGAAAACGTGGGATTTTGTAAGACAATCGGCGGCTAAGGTTACTTGGTCGGAAGCGGTATGGTTTAAGTTTGCTATCCCGAAGCATGCTTTCAATTTTTGGGTAACAAACATGGATCGTCTTCCTGTAAGAACCAGACTCGCTAGCTGGAGAATCACAACCGATATCGCCTGCTGTCTATGTGCCTCTCATCCAGAAACTCAAGACCATTTGTTCCTTCATTGTGGGTCCTCTGCTAACCTTTGGGTCGTCGCCATGACGTGTCTAGGGAGCTCACACGTGAGCTTTAGTAATTGGCAATCTTTTATGGATAGGATCCTCTCTATGTCACCGGATTTGTCTACAACTCTCAAGCGGCTCACTATACAAGCTGTTATTTTTTTTTCTATGGAAGGAACGTAACAATCGGTTGCATAATCGCACGAAATCACTGTCGTTATCTTCAAGCGGCTAGACAGAATTATGTGTGACTTTCTCCTTGCTCGGTTACCCCATAAACGATGTCAACACCTTTTATCTCAATGGTTCAGATTCTCTTAGCTCTGCTAATTTGTAACCCCTTAGTTTTCATCTTGGTTTTTTTTTTTTTTGCCACATGAAGCTTCCAGCTTAACAAGCGCTTGTAAAAAACTCATGTTCCTTTTTGGTATAATATTCACATTTTATCCCCAAAAAAATGACACCCACAATAGTACTAGTCATGTTCTTTCCATTTGATGGTGTCCTTATACCCACAGTTGGTGTAAAATCTGAACATCAATGTGTAACATTTAGGCACTGATAAGTAGAGTTTTTCTCTCTTTTCAATACTCAACACTACCCATGTCATTGTAGTATGTGAGGTTATCAATCCAACTTGGATGGAAAGTACAATAGGAATGCAAAAACAAGATTAATCTAAGCCATATGCGAATTTTGATGGATAAAATGGAATTATAAAAACTACTTATGCAAAGTAAATAAATCTTAAAAGACAACTAGGCTAAATAACAATACTTAAAGCAATTTCTAAAATTACAGAGCAACAAAATATCAAAGCTTAAAGATTTTAAAACTACAAGTGCAAATATTAAAAGATCTCTAGCAATTTAAGCAACAAAAGATTGATTCTTGATTTATCAAATATGAAAGAGAGATTCAAGGCCGAAGGTTTGGACATTGGGAGATTCAAGGTTGGATCTTGGGTTTATACAAAAGTAAATCTACACAAACATTGAGCTAACTCTAAGCCTGAGAAACAAATCTAGAACATTCCACGGTTAGTGGTTCCGAACCTTCATCAAACATTTTCCTCCAAACCCAAGGTGTGTGGTGGAAAGGATCGGTTGATGAGCAAGAAAGCTGATATGTCTATATTTTGTATCATATTTCCCTCCATTTAGTGTAAGTTTCTATTCATTTAGGAACCTAATTAAGCATCGTTGTATTGCATTTTGATCATTTAGAGTTCTAGGGTGTATTTGCATAGTCTTTGCATATTTTGGTGCATTTGGAGTCTTGATCAGGTGATTTGGATGCTATGGAGGCATGAATGGAGTTGGAGAAGGATGGCATAGCAAAGGAAGGGCAAGAAATCATCAAGAGGAGGAAGAGAAGCAGCTAAATGAGAAGCAAAAGTCTTGTAGAAGCATATCAAGCATTTGGAGGCGCAAAATGTATGTGTCCGGAAGAAGGCCTTGAACTTAGAATCAGACTCCGAAGCCTTCTACAAAGTTGTAGAGGATCCAGTGTGCTTTCTAATGCCGTTGGAATCAAGTCATTACGATCAGCGGTTCAGGAGATACGGCGATTCTTGCAAGACTGTCCGAATCAGAGCAACCAGAGATCACATCGGTTTGAGGTACATCGGACAACAAACAGATGCAAGACGACCAGAGTTTGCATCGGTTTGGCCACCTCGGACAGACAAACCGAGATGAAGCCACCAGAAATTGCCTCGGTTTGGAGCACCTCGGACAACAAACCGATGCGGCGCAAGACTGCCTGAAGTGACTGGAAGATCGGGTCAGATGAAGGCTTTCCATTCCGATTCAGCCTCAGAGCCCTTCATGAAGGTTGTAGATAATTGAATCTGCTTTCATGTGGAGGTGGTTTCATGTCATTAGGAGCTGCGTTTAGGGAGATATGTCGATTTCCGCAAGACTGCTCCTCCGGGTCAAAATCCGGTTTGTTCCGGGTTGACCCGGTTTGACCTCCTTCCCTATAAATACTTAAAAACCTAATTTTTATGTATCTTCTCTTGGGCTTACACAGAAAAACGGCCCTTTGGGGTTTTGAGGAGATTTGAGAGATTTATTTTAAGTTTAATGCTATTTGATTCTTGTTCCTTCTAATATTTCATCTATCTCTTCTTTAATCATGCTTACTAGTATTTCTTTCATAGGATTTGTGGGTTTCACCATGATTAGTGAGTAGTTTCTTAGGAACTTGGGGATGGGTTAGATTTAGGGTTTTCTAATGGTTCAATCTTGCAATCTAGGTTAGATTCTTTCATCTCTCTTCTTATTAAGGAGTTCTTAATGCCAAATAGCTAATCTTTTGCTATTTTGGATCATAAGCATTTCACACACCCACCAAGTGTTTGATGAAATGCTTGAACCACTTTTTAAGAGATTTACATTCCTAGCCTAAGACATTAGTTGCCTAGGGTGTTTATCATGCCATTTAGACTCATGTTTAATGCTTGCTAATAATTTTAATGCTAACACATCATTAGTTCATTAAGGTGATTAGGAAAGGGATTAGTACCACACATCATGGATTAGTCTTAATTAGTGTTCTAGGCATAGAGAAAGCTTGTTTGAGTTGCTTAAATGATTGCAAGGTTGGCCATTTAGATGCCCAAATCAATGATTCCATCCCTAAGTTTCGTTTTTAGTATTTTGTCAATCTTAATTAGTAGTTAATTGCATCATTAGTACTTGATTAGTAGTAATTAAGGCTTAATTCGATATTATTGCTCTAGTAGTGTTTCCTTTAGTTTGTGCCTTGCTTTTAATTATCATTTGTCACTTGAATTGTCAATTTAGCTTAGCTTAAACTAGACTTTGTATTCTTAGTGAATCATCTCCCAAGATGGATTGATACCTCAATATATTGCAATGATATGAGCAATTGAGGAATTGCTTGCAAGAGTAAAAACTCTTGTTTCAATTTAGTTGATAGACTCATAATTTAGCATATTTTAGCATTCATTTTACATAGTTTTGCATGTACTTTTGCATTCATTTAGCCACTTTTAGTCCCATTTGCATCCATATTAGAGTTTAGTGAGTTTTAGCTTAGGTTGTTGCATATTTGTACATATTGAGTCTTTATTAGGTGTTTTGGAGGCTTGGAGGACCATATGGAGTTTCATGGATAATCAAGAGGAGGAAGAGAAGCAGCTAAATGAGAAGCAGAAGTCTTTTAGAAGCATGTTGAGCATTTGGAGGTGTGAAATGTATGTGTCCAGACGAAGGCCTTCCACTTAGATTCAGACTCCGAAGCCTTCTTCAAAGTTGTAGAGGATTCAATGAGCTTTCTAATGCCGTTGGAATCAAGTCATTACGACCAGCGGTTCACGAGATACGGCGATTCTTGCAAGACTGTCCGAATCAGAGCAACCAGAGATCACATCGGTTTGAGGTACATCGGACAACAAACAGATGCAAGACGACCAGAGAATGCATCGGTTTGGCCACCTCGGATTGCCAAACCGAGATGAAGCCACCAGAAATTGCCTCGGTTTGGAGCACCTCGGATTGCCAAACCGATGCGGCGCAAGACTGCCTGAAGTGACTGGAAGATCGGGTCAGATGAAGGCTTTCCATTCCGATTCAGCCTCAGAGCCCTTCATGAAGGTTGTAGATAATTGAATCTGCTTTCATGTGGAGGTGGTTTCATGTCATTAGGAGCTGCGTTTAGGGAGATATGTCGATTTCCGCAAGACTGCTCCTCCGGGTCAAAATCCGGTTTGTTCCGGGTTGACCCGGTTTGACCTCCTTCCCTATAAATACTTAAAAACCTAATTTTTATGTATCTTCTCTTGGGCTTACACAGAAAAACGGCCCTTTGGGGTTTTGAGGAGATTTGAGAGATTTATTTTAAGTTTAATGCTATTTGATTCTTGTTCCTTCTAATATTTCATCTATCTCTTCTTTAATCATGCTTACTAGTATTTCTTTCATAGGATTTGTGGGTTTCACCATGATTAGTGAGTAGTTTCTTAGGAACTTGGGGATGGGTTAGATTTAGGGTTTTCTAATGGTTCAATCTTGCAATCTAGGTTAGATTCTTTCATCTCTCTTCTTATTAAGGAGTTCTTAATGCCAAATAGCTAATCTTTTGCTATTTTGGATCATAAGCATTTCACACACCCACCAAGTGTTTGATGAAATGCTTGAACCACTTTTTAAGAGATTTACATTCCTAGCCTAAGACATTAGTTGCCTAGGGTGTTTATCATGCCATTTAGACTCATGTTTAATGCTTGCTAATAATTTTAATGCTAACACATCATTAGTTCATTAAGGTGATTAGGAAAGGGATTAGTACCACACATCATGGATTAGTCTTAATTAGTGTTCTAGGCATAGAGAAAGCTTGTTTGAGTTGCTTAAATGATTGCAAGGTTGGCCATTTAGATGCCCAAATCAATGATTCCATCCCTAAGTTTCGTTTTTAGTATTTTGTCAATCTTAATTAGTAGTTAATTGCATCATTAGTACTTGATTAGTAGTAATTAAGGCTTAATTCGATATTATTGCTCTAGTAGTGTTTCCTTTAGTTTGTGCCTTGCTTTTAATTATCATTTGTCACTTGAATTGTCAATTTAGCTTAGCTTAAACTAGACTTTGTATTCTTAGTGAATCATCTCCCAAGATGGATTGATACCTCAATATATTGCAATGATATGAGCAATTGAGGAATTGCTTGCAAGAGTAAAAACTCTTGTTTCAATTTAGTTGATAGACTCATAATTTAGCATATTTTAGCATTCATTTTACATAGTTTTGCATGTACTTTTGCATTCATTTAGCCACTTTTAGTCCCATTTGCATCCATATTAGAGTTTAGTGAGTTTTAGCTTAGGTTGTTGCATATTTGTACATATTGAGTCTTTATTAGGTGTTTTGGAGGCTTGGAGGACCATATGGAGTTTCATGGATAATCAAGAGGAGGAAGAGAAGCAGCTAAATGAGAAGCAGAAGTCTTTTAGAAGCATGTTGAGCATTTGGAGGTGTGAAATGTATGTGTCCAGACGAAGGCCTTCCACTTAGATTCAGACTCCGAAGCCTTCTTCAAAGTTGTAGAGGATTCAATGAGCTTTCTAATGCCGTTGGAATCAAGTCATTACGACCAGCGGTTCACGAGATACGGCGATTCTTGCAAGACTGTCCGAATCAGAGCAACCAGAGATCACATCGGTTTGAGGTACATCGGACAACAAACAGATGCAAGACGACCAGAGAATGCATCGGTTTGGCCACCTCGGATTGCCAAACCGAGATGAAGCCACCAGAAATTGCCTCGGTTTGGAGCACCTCGGACAACAAACCGATGCGGCGCAAGACTACCTGAATTGACTAGAAGATCGGGTCAGATGAAGGCTTTACATCATTAGTTCATTAAGGTGATTAGGAAAGGGATTAATACCACACATCATGGAATAGTCTTTATTAGTGATCTAGGCATAGAGATAACTTGTTTAGTTGCTTAAATGATTGCAAGGTTGGCCATTTGAATGCCCAAATCAATGATTCCATCCCTAGGTTTCGTTTTTAGCCAATTAGTAATCTTGATTAGTAGTTAATCTCTTGATTAGTGCTTAATTAGTTAAAATTAAGGCCTTAGCTCATATAATTAGTCTTGTAGTATCCCTTTTAGCTTGTAGTTTGCTTTTATTAGTCCCTTGTCTCCTTCAATCTTGAATTTGGCTTAGATTAAATAGTTTCATGTATTTCTAGTGTTGTTAATCTTAACCCCTTTGGATTGACATCTCAAATACTACAATGACATGAGTAGTAGAGATTAATTGAAAGAGGAAAAATCATGCTATCAATTTGGCGCCGTTGCCATTGGAGTTTAACATTAACCATTAAGTGTTAGAACTAGAGCCTAGAATTTGTATTTCAGCAAACTGAAGTGTTACAGTATAGCGTCCATTTTCTAGCCCCAACCCATAGTACCTCAAACAAGATGCGGAAATTCTTGTTGACGGAAAATCTCCGAGTCAAAAGTGTCTATAAAATGTTCTTGTGAAGTAGCTATGTATATATTTCTGCTACTTCGGTAAAGAGTCCTACACTACTAGCTGCCCATCTCTGATCATTACTCACGAAGATTGAAGCTGGTCCAAGATTCCCGTTCTCCCTCTGGAATAGCACTCCGCGATCAGACTTTATCTCTGGACCTCTGCAGTTGATCGAAAAGTCAGAATCTTGAAACCAGTAAATAGAGAAAATCTTAGAGCATATATTTTTCAAAGAGTCATATACAAGCATTAACCATGTGTTTTTTTAA
The DNA here is from genome assembly GCA_020283515.1 of Alliaria petiolata. Taxonomy (NCBI): domain Eukaryota; kingdom Viridiplantae; phylum Streptophyta; class Magnoliopsida; order Brassicales; family Brassicaceae; genus Alliaria; species Alliaria petiolata. The sequence continues at coordinate 387,442,164 of JAHZTW010000001.1, forward strand.
CCTGATAAACCGTGGAAATTCCGAGTATTTGGCCATAATTTTCCGGTCTCCATGGCCAGCCATTGATAATATAGACCAACCTATAACATTCCTCATAAGTAGACTTGAACTATTGACCTTGAGTACATTTATTTTAAGACCACTAGACCCACATTCACCATGCACGACATATGGGAAAGAACGGTTATCAAAATATCTCTTTGTTACACTTGCATATTCCTTTGCCCCGATTTCAGGGGAAGTTCTTCTACAGTTATTGGGATTAGTAGAGGTTAATGGGCTATGAGGCCTTAATCTCTAGAGAGCGTGTGTAAGATTATCACACATTGAAAGTTGGGAGAGACCTTGACTAATATATAAGCAACTTGGACGGTTTTGAGTTGGAAGCTCAGGAAACTTAACATGGTATCAGAGCCCGATCCACACACTCTCGTTGTCCGACCCAGAAAAAGTGATCTTTGCCCCTCGACCCGAAATTGATGGTCGTGGCGAGATTAATGGCTAGAAGGGCCATTATCTCGAGGGGGGGGGGGGGGTATTGGGATTAGTAGAGGTTAATGGGCTATGAGACCTTAATTTCTAGAGAGTGTGTGTAAGATTATCATATATTGAAAGTTGGGAGGGACCTTGACTAATATATAAGCAACTTGGACCAATCCACTCATTACCAATTGGTTTTGGGTTGGAAGCTCAGGAAACTTAACAGCAGGCAATGAAGTCCTAATAAAACCCTTTCAACAAACAGAAATGGGATTAAGAAAGGAATGGTAAGCCGTTTAATTATACTTGCATCTTTTTGCAGGAAAAAAAAATATAGAAAAGAGAAACATATTTATTAAAATCACCTGTTGTCAAGTCCTTCAAAGGTGAAGTTGTTACAAACAAGGTTGCTGCACAAATGACATACAATTTTTTGTTTACTATTCCCTAACATATGATCATAGTAAATATTTCCTACAAAGAGGAAGTTTTTTTTTTATATGCTGGATATCAAGAAGCTTAATGATTAATATACACATGAGGAAAATTTTCTAAAAAACACTGAGAATAGAAGTTGCGATATAGTGTTCTGTTTACTTACACTTTCAAGTTTGATAAGCTCCATGAAGGAATACTTCCAGACAAATCATTGTACGACACATCTATGTAAGCATAAAAGAACAATAATTAGCATCTACATAATATAATATTCCAAAACGGTTTCCAGACTGTATAAGCTTAAGATTATCTCCAAGAAACCTAATATGAAGAACAAAGTTTCCCCATAATCATCCGGGTATTTGTACATAAAGACCCAAAGAAGGAGAAAATATATCATCTTACAAGTAACCAAGTTGTGTTGAGTTGAAAATTTTCCTAAATATATAAAGAGAGTTTAACATAATTATGTTAAAAAGAAAGTGCCTCTCATTCTATCTAAAATAACGTCTCTCTCTCGTCTCCCTCCTCTCTGGCCATAAATCTCTTCTCCTTCATTTCTTGCTGTCATTCTCATCTCTATCATCTCTATCTCACCTTCAATCTCCTCTCCCTTGCTGGTTATGGTAGTGGTAAGCAAATATGAGCTTTTGTGTTCCTCTTATTGTTTGCTTTGTGTTTCATATTACAAATTTGAGCTTATTATTACAGATTTGAAATTATTATTGTAGATCTGGGTTTATTGTTGCAGATCTAAACTTATTATTGTATAAATTTGGNCTTTGTGTTTCATATTACAAATTTGAGCTTATTATTACAGATTTGAAATTATTATTGTAGATCTGGGTTTATTGTTGCAGATCTAAACTTATTATTGTATAAATTTGGCAGATTTTTTTGCAGATCTGAATTTTATCGCAGATATTAGTTTTTCCTTCTCTGTCTCACAATTAAAGGTACTACTATCTTATCTTCAGTTTTGAGCATTTCTGAGTTTTCAGTAATTAAAATTTAAATGCTTATTAGTTATGCTAATTGTATTTTAAGGTGAGATTATAATTTGGGTTTGATTATTTTTTTAATGTTGGATTAGGTTCAGACAGAGAAAATAGGAGAAAGAATAAAGCTGCTTCAAGCTGTTGTGCCTAGAATAAGGTAGAAATTTATGTTTAATTTTAGTTTTGGACTCACTACGCTTAATTAAATTATTTGCAATTGATTTTCTAATATATTTTTTTTAATAATTGGCAGTTATTGTCAATGAAGTTATCATCAGTGAACGACACCATAATGGATTTTAACGTGGACACTCTTGTGTCAAAAGATGTTGTAAGTCAACTTAAACATTAAAATTAATTAACAACTATTAATAATGATAATTTAAAATTGAAACTGATCATTCCTAATTTTTTTTTTTTTCAAATCTTTTAGAAAGCTTTTTGAATTTCTTTTAGAAATGACCTTTCGTATTTTTCTATTCGAATATATGCAGTCTCATCTTTGTATAACTTGTATTCTTCAGATGATTCCATCAAGAAGCAACCGGTTACATGAAGCAGGACTCCAATCAGAAAAGTCTTTTACAGTATTTGTTATAGTTGATAATGTTAAACGTTTTGAATGTGACTTTTTATATCTCATTGTTGTTGGATCTAAGTTCATCTTTTTTTACTATTATTACTGGAGCCGTTCTAAGGATTCATACTCTATAATTAGGAGCCTTTGTATTTGGTAATAAGACAAAGCTAATAATAAAGGATTTTGTTTTAATCTGAGCTACATTTTTGTAAACAAAGTATTAACTCTTTAGATTGTAAAAATCTCCAAGAAAGACTTAAGTTTTGATTTCAGAGTAGACTTCTCGAGTAGACTTCCAAAGTAGACTTCTTTCGAATAGACTTATACTACATAGTAGACTTCTCTAGTAGACTTCTCGAGTAGACTTCGAAAGTAGACTTCTCTCGAATAGACTTATACTACATAGCAGACTTCTTGAGTAAACTTCTTGAGTAGACTTCTTGAGTAGACTTCTCGAGTAGACTTCTCGAGTAGAATTCTCTCGATAATTTAATTCATTTACATATTTTTAATAAAAGGTGTGAACTTTCGATAAACTAAACTCCAGAGATAAGACATCAAAAGAAAATATCTAAGACCACAAAAGATTAAAGAAAACCACCAGAAAACCCAATTTTGAAAACACAAATAGAGAGAAATGAGTACTTAATGTCTTAAAAGAGGTTCCTACAATCAAACTGAAACAAAAGTACTTAAACTGAAACAAAAGTACTTAAACTTCTTACTCAAGCTTTTCCAGTAGACTTCTCCAATAGACTTCATTAGTAGACTTCTTACTCAGACATTTTTCTTGACACCTTATTCACTTATCACCATACTTATTCCTTGACATCTTAGTCAGTCATCACCATCTTTAAACCCTTATTAACACAAAAAATTAACTAAAACTCAAATATAAAAAAAGACATCTAAAATTCGTACATAAGCAAGATCAATAAATAATACAAACTCAAAAATCAAAGAATAATTTTTATTTGTGAATATGATACGTAAATTAATGTTTTGATATAAGTTTTAATCGAAAATATTTTATTTAAGGTTTAGGGTAAGTAGACTTCCCGAGTAGACTTCTCTCGAATATAATTATACTACACAGTAGACTTCTCTAGTAGACTTCTCTCGAATAGAATTATACTACACAGTAGATTTCTCTAGTAGACTTCTCGAGTAGACTTCTCAAGTAAACTTAAGAAAAAACAGCAAGAAAACGAAATTATTTAACAAATTGGGCGGAAATTTTAACAAATTGAAAAAGTAGACTTCTACACTTCATTAGAAGTCTCCTACTAATAAGGTAAATACCTAATAAATTAAGAAATTAATTAAATCTCAACTATAAGAAACAAACATGTAAAACTCATACATAAGCAATACAAATAAATAACACAAACTCAAGAGTCAAAAAATAATTTTTATTTAACATAAATTACAGATAAATGAATTTTATTTAAAAAATTGAAAAGTAGACTTCTAAAATTCATTAGAAGTATACTTACTTCTTGGAGAAGTCTACTACTAATAAGCTAAATACTAATAACACCAAAAATTAATTAAAGCTCAATTATAAGAAACAAACATGTGAAACTCATACATAAGAAAGACTAATAAATAACACAACCTCAAGAGTCAAAGGATAATTTTAATTTTTCATCAATTACTGATTAAAGAATTTTATAAGGAAAATAAAGAAGTAGACTTCATCTGAAGTCCGGAGAAGTCTACTAAGTAGACTTAGACTTCTTGGCGAAGTCTACTAAGTAGACTTAGACTTCTTGGCGAAGTCTACTAAGTAGACTTTTTGGCAAATTCTACGACTAATAAGCTAAGTAGCTTGTAAAACATAAAACCTGATTCCACCATCCATATAAACTATAAACATGTATAACTGATATAGAGGCAAAAACACTTACTAACATAAACTCGAAAAAGTAGACTTCTCCCAGGTCAGTTTTGCAATTGCCAAAAGATGAGTAGACTTCTCCTCCAAAAGTAGACTTCTCCGAGATAGTAGACTTTCGGAGTAGACTTCTTACAGGTCATTTTTGCCATTGACCAAACTTTGACTTTTTTGGAGTAGACTTCTTCGAAATAGTAGACTTCATACAGGTCACTTTTGCAATTGACCAAGTTTGACTTTCGGAGTAGACTCCTTGAACCCTGGAGAAGTCTACTATGAGTTATTTTTGGAGTTGACCAAACATTGAATTAGTTAAAAAGTAGACTTCTTCTCAGGCCAAAAGAAGTCTACTTTTTAATTCAACTTTTCGTCACCCCAAAAAAAGCCGAGTAGACTTCTCCAGCTATCCAAGAAGTCTACTCCAAAAAGTCAAAGATTGGCCAATTGCAAAAGTGACATGTATGAAATCTACTTTTAGGAGTAGACTTCTCGGAGAAGTCTATTATCTCGGAGAAGTCTACTATCTCGGAGAAGTCTATTCCAAAAAAGTCAAAGTTTGGTCAATTGCAAAAATGACCTGCCTTTAAAGAAGTGTACTCGAGAAGTCTACTCTATTTTGTTTGTTCTTAAAGGAAATGGATTAGACTTCATCTGACCTGGAGAAGTCTACTTTGTTCACGCGGTCAATTGCAAAACTAACCTTTTCGTTCACTTAGTAGACTTCTCCAGGTCAGATGAAGTCTAGTTTCGCAGCGCAGATCTGGAAAACACGAAATTTGACTGAAAAATGACTTACCACATGTTTTTAGCTTCTTTTCTAGCCAATAACTTTGATTCTAGCCACCACTAAGAAACACAATCACAATGAACAACCAATTCACCAGATATAGCAAGGTCAAAGAACTTTAATTTTTAATAGCTAAATTATAGAGTTTTTGGGAAGAAAATAAAGAGAAAATAGAAGAATATAAGCATAAGACAAGAAGAACCTTTGAGCTATTCAAGCTCAAAAATGGGTTTTGGTGCAATTAAAGCTTCAAATTGGTTGAAAATGGTGGTTGGGTGAATTGATGATGATAGCATTTTCGTGAATAAGTGAGGAAGATGTGGATTATTTGGTCAATTGGATTTCCAAAAATTAAAGAAATTAATTTGAATCAATGGCAATTTCGTAAATAATTGAAAGTGAGAAGGATGGTTTGGAGAGAAAGTGGTTAATGTTGAAATAGGAAATTTGGTGGGTTAGATTTGCAATTGACCTTAATTCTTGAGTCAATTTTGCAAACATCCCTAGAATAAAATGAAATTGCGTTCTATATAAAACAATATTTTCTCATTTTTATATTATATATTCATTTTTATGTTTATGTGTGCTTATAAAAATTCAAACGATAACATATGCGGACAAAAATCTATATTTTTTATACTAAAACTCTGAATTTGAATTGTTGTTTTTCAAAAGATTGAAAATAATTAATATGAGAAGGGAAAAAATAATATTTTAAACAATTAAGAGAAATAAAAATCTATTAATAATTACAATCTGAATAAATGCTAATTGCACTTGAATAAGTTTCATCTTTTCATTTTTGTTATTTGTGTCTTTCTATGAAGCCAAACTTTAATTCAATAAATACGTATTATGCTTACATCTTTTCATCATAATTGTTATTTGAGCATGTGTCTTTTCATTATACATTAGGTGTCTTTTCATTTATAATCGCTTATTTTATGAAAAGTTGCATCTTTTAATATTCATATCCTTTCAATTTTAAAAAAAAGACACAAAAATTCTGAAGATTTTAATTATTTTTTCTTAGATGCATGTTTAGCAAAATAAGTTTATTAAACTAAAATAAGGAGTGGCATGAAGTAATGAAATAAATATTACTTTGGGCTGCACCAAATCAATTGCGTAAATTTTTTCTTTTTCATATTGTTAATTTAGGAATCCATTAAAATTATGAAATTCATATTGGATATTGTAAAGGCTAATCATGCAAACGATCTTTGATATTCATGCACTTTAGGGATTTAAAAAATATGTTCTTGGTAAGATTTAATTAACTATACTCACCAAAATTCTAATTAAACAGAAACAAAAATAAAAAATTTATGAAGGGAATATATATTAATAATTAGCAAATTTCATAAATGCCTATTATGGTTCAGCAAACTGAATAAATGTCATTAGTGGTTACATATTTTCGTTATAAATTTTTTTCATAACCGTTATTAAAGTTTGTGTCTTTCATTATTCATTATATACGTTTTTTAACCGCTTATATAATGAAAAATTGTATATTTTAATATTTATGTCTTTTTAACTATAAAAAGACACAAAAAAATTATGAAGATTTTTATTATTTCTTTTTAGATGCATGTTTATTAGACTAAAATGAGAAGTGACATGAAACAATGAAAGAAAATTACATTGGATTGCACAAAATTAATTGTGTAATTTATTTTGTCATATTATTAATTCACTGCAAAGTTACAAATCCATGAAAAATATGAAATTCAGATTGTTTATTGAAAAGACTGATGCAAATGATTTTTGATTTTTCTACACTTTAGGAATTCGACAAACTTGTTCCTGGTCAGATTCAATTAATTATACTCTCCAAAGTTCTAAAGAAACAAAAACAAAAATCAAAGCTTTATAAAGGTAGTATATATTAATAATAGAAATTTTATTAGAGTTTATGGCATTTCATTATTCATTAGGTCAATTTTCATTTATAACTGCTTATTTTATAAAAAATTGCATCTTTTAATATATAAGTTTGTTCAACTCTATAAAAAGACACAAAAATTATGAATACTTTCATTATTTATTTTTTGATTCATATTTAGCAAACATGTTTATTAGACTAAAATGAGAAGTGACATAAGACAATGAAAAAATATTACATTGGGCACGTAGGTGAACTTCTATTAAAATTTTCAGTTATGCATGTAGGGTTACCTCTTTTATGTATCGTTTCGTTATACACTTTTCTTTTTTAACCGTTTTTACTATAAAGAGTTGCATCTTTTTGTTTACGTTTTTAACATTACTTACACTAACAATGCTTTTCTTAGTTTTTTTGTGTCTGTTTGAAATATGTTTGTGTATACATTCTACTGAATTGTTAATTTCCTTTCAAGATATTATTATCGCCATCAGTATTTTCTATGCTCTTTTATTTATTATTGTCGACTTGTCGTCGATGTTTCGACATATTTTTGTTTGTATTTTATAGAAAATAAAAATAATAATTATAAGTTTCTTTTATGTCTTCCCAAAATTGTTGCATAATATCGTTTTATTAAATATTTATATTTTTGTAAATCAATCAAATTCGTTCAATATTTTTACCCATTAGATTTCTCATTTCCTTGCATGCTAACTCGGTAAACTCATATTCATTTTTATTGATCTATGTTGTTATTTCAATTGATTTTTATATTAGTATCCATTAAATCATTATTACATATGGTGCTTATTCATGACTATTATAGTTAGGTGGCATGTCTGTTATTAGAACTGAAATTTTGTGAACAACAATGACAAGTTTTTGCATCATCAACATGGTCAACATCTTTTGTCGTCATATTGTGGTAAAATGTTCTTACTTTAAAAAAAAATTGTGATCGTGATCTCGTATTGTTTCATCTTTCAGTTTGTTTTGGTTGCAATAGTTGAATCTCATTGAGATGTAAATTTTGTTTGGTATGAACTTTATTGAGTTCAATACATACCGTTATCTTCTGTTAAATTTAAATTTATGTAACATTTTTTCAAATTGTTTTTATGTTTTTATAGTAGACATAAATAGAGTTACGTTTAACATTGAATTCGCCAAAAAAATAAAATTTAAATAGATATCATGAGATGAAAGTCATAAACTTCATTTGTCTTTTAAATTTGATCAAAAACTAAATCAAATTTGTGGTGAAATTAATAAAATTTGAATTGAGCATATATTTACTCAAAAATAAATTGACATAATATAATATATTAATATATAACATAAATTCAAAATTTGAAATACTAATAATAAAAAATATATATATAACCCCGCGAAAATAGGGGGTTCGATTATTTGTCTATATTTTCAGTACCATTGCATATATCTTATTGTATTGTACTATTTTGGTTGGTCAATAAAAAAACATAGTCAAACTTAACTTTTTCTCTTAATTCTGCAGCCAAATTTTATTGTTAAATTTGTTTATATACATTTTATATTTGCATTTTTAAGGTATGAATTTTTTTACTTATTAACTATAGTATTTATTATGTATGTTTCGAATAATACAAAAATGTTCTATCTATGTTTCGAATAATATAAAAATATTATGGAAAATCAATTGTTTTTTATTTTTGTGTTAGTGAGTTATCAGTTTAACCATAACAATCTAAGAAAATGTATCGGATGATCGCATTTCTTTATTGTTGTTTTTTGTTCAGTACACTTGCACTTATAACCATTTTTAATATTTTTATAACATCTTTTGAATAATCGCGTGCTTTCCATATAATTTTGATTTTGTAATTTTACATTTATAATCATAATAATTATATAGAAATTTTTAGAATTTTAATATATATATATATATATATATGTATATATTACAAATAAATTTTTGAGATAAAAATATTTATTAAAATGAATTTTTGCGCGAATGCGCGACTTTTAAACCTAGTATAATTAAAAATTTACATCAGCTCTTCCTTTTCTGCACGCGAGACACAAATGATAGAATGGTATATGTTTCAGAAAATATATGGAATATCATGACCAATTTTTTTCTAATCATTAATTTAATTTATATACTTTTTTTAAAAAGGGCATAAATATTTAAAGCTTGAGAAATAAATAAAAAATACAAACCAGCCTGGTTAGTTGTTTTATGAGCATAGACCAGTACATTTAATTTAGATACTTTTTTTTGAGGAAAATTCCATAAAAATTCATCAACTAAATTTCTCTGAGCTTTTTAATACCCAAATTATTTTTGTGCCCAGTTTAAATCTCCAAATAATTGTTTTGCCCAGTTTAAATCACCTAGTGTTAGTTTGACCAGGTCGCGTTAACATAGACTAGTGTAAACGAAGTTTAACGTCGACTATATTTATGTTATATATCTAACCATGGTCAACGTTTCTCCTTTTATAAATATCCAAATTTAGAACTCTAAATAAATAAAAAAATCAATTTTGGTTTCCAATTTTTTGCGAGAGAGACGCGTGAGAGAGACAACAGTGGAGAAGATGAATCGAAGCGAAAGCTCTGGAAGTGGGTCGAACTCAAACGCAATCAGTGGAGGAACGAGCTTGATGATTGGTGAAGTGAGATGTCAATGTGGAAAGCCATCGATTGTGAAGCAGGCGTGGACGAATGATAATCCAGGGAGAAGGTTTTACGGCTGTGGAGATGCAAACTGGAAGTCCTACAATTTCTTCAGGTGGTTCGATGTTGAGTAGCCTCGAGGTTGACAAAAAACCGCTTTGTTGGAAGCTCGAGATGTAATTCGTGAGCAATTTGAGGAGATGAAGAAGCTGAGAGCTTTGGTGGGCTGTGAAAATGAAAGTGAAGAAGAACCAAGAGAAGAAAATGAGAAATCAGAGTTGTGGCGTCAGATTGAAAATGAGAACAAGAAGCTGAAGCAAGAGATTGTGTCGTGCATTGAAAAGGAGAAGCTTGTGCGACAATTTGTGATTATTTCATGGGTGAGATTTGTAGCCGTTACTGCTGTAATTGTCAATGCTTTGAAGTAAGTTCTTGTGTTTTGTTTCTTGTATCTTTGGTAATGGTTGTAATGTTGGTATTGTGTTCTGTTATGAAGCTATGACAATGGATGTAATGTAAGGTTTGGTTTGTCCATTGTTATTGTCTTTTGAATTCACAAATGAGAATGTCGATGGTTAATGTGCTTTGAATTGACAAATAAAAATGAAAACAGAGGCATGACCCAAATAGTCATGAAAAGAAAGATGCATTTAGAGGCATTGAAAAGCCATCACAATCTAATTTTACAAAAGATAGCCAAATCAAGATTTGGACTTAGTTTTCAAAGCACTACAACACACCAAAAAATACAAACATCAAGACACTACTTCCGTGAATTTGGACCTTGAGAAGAGCCACCTCCTACCTCTCTTGATGTTGAACCAAAGCATTCAAATACCCGATTAGAAAATGGGCACATGTAGACGCCGATTCCTCTCGGCACTGTCACCTTCTTATGGGCTTGTCCTCTTCCAGGAGGGCGTCCACGACGACGTGCAGCAGGTACAGTAGATGACTCAGCTTCTGTTTGTGCCCTTGCTGGGTGTTGAGGTGCAGTACCAACATGTACAATAGATGATGAAGCTTCGGTTTGTGGCCTTCTTGCGAGTTGAGGTGCAGTACATGAAGGTGGTGCAGTTGAAGATTGGGATTGATTAGGTGTAGAAGCTGGAATGGATGGCTGTGATTGAGTAGTCTTTCGTTTTCTTTGTGGATATGGGTTGCTGCCTCCAGCATCCTAACATGTTAAAGAGTGTAACATATGAGAAACATTTCATAAAAATCATATTATAGAGGAAGAGCTACACTTAGAAATACCTTACGAGGTCTTCCACGTTTGCGTGATGGACCGTGAACCACGAAGGATTCATTTTTGCAAGTGTCACGGTTATGTCCTTGCTGCTTACAATTGCCACAAGTTATGGTCCTGCCACCTCGGGTCACTCTATTTGGTTTGGAAGGAGACTCATGTGTTGGCTTTATCCTCTTTTTCTTAGGTCTTCCTGGCATCTTTCTGAAACCTGGGACTCCAATGGGTTCTTTACCCGTTTTTCCCAAAATTTCTCTCCATTAACTGGTTTTATGTTGTTCATGTAGGTTGCTTTCCAAACTTCAGTCTTGTAATAATATTCGACATGGCTGCACTTAAAAGATAACCAAGTTAATTCAACAAGCAAACGAAGAAAAAACAGAAAAAGAATAAAAGATAACGACTTACTTTTCTGGTTGTTCGTGGTTCTCATTGATAACTATGATTGCGTGTGGGCAAAGTATGCCAGTTAAGTCTCACTCCCTACAAACACAGCTACGCAAACGAAGATTGACGTCATAGTTACAACCGTACAACAGGACTTCAAACAAGTTGTCTGAACTTGTCATTACTATAAACAATCCTTGCTCGCTTCTCTATTTACTTCCAAAATATATGTGATCTTATTCGAGAAAGGTAGTATGCACTTGTCTGCTTTCTTACATCTGCAAGAAATACGCATCATAGCCTGCCTTTTAATTGTTTCCAAAATATTAATCAAAGGCAATTCTCTAGCTCCTTTTATAGTCCTGTTGAAGCCTCTGATAAACTGTTACAAACATTAGCAGATCTGGCATTTGTCGAGAAGAAAGCTAGACTCCAAGTCGTTGGATCAGCTTTCAACAAATCATCATATGCCTCTCTGTCATATCCAAGCAGCTCCTCCATGGCCAAATCATACTCTCCCTTCTTTTTGCTGTAAGCCACATTCCATAAAAAGGGTTTGTAGTCAGCATCTCCATACTTCTTTTTCCAGTTACCATAGACATGCTTTGCACAATTTCTATGCTTTGCACAATTTCTATGCTCAACGTTTGGAAGAACAGTAGCAAGAGCTACTTTTAAACCCTGTGAAAGACAAGGATCAATCATTTAGTACTACTTAAAACAGTAGCAAAAGCAACTTAAAACAACTTTAAGGGAAGAAGCATACCTTCTGTTTGTCAGATATTAAGGTAACGCTATCTCCTACACCCAAGCCTAAGTCAACCGTCAACTTCTTAAAGAAGCATTCCCAAGAATCTTTGTTTTCACCTCTAACGATAGCCCAAGCTATAGGATAAATTCTATTTTATGCATCCCTACCAACAGCTGCTAATATCTCTCCCTTCAATTCCCACTTTAAGAAAGCACCATCAACGTCTATCAAAGGCCTACAATAGTGCTTTCAAGTTCTCCTTAGAGGTTCAAAACAATAATAAAAGCTTTCAAACAACTGTCTTCCATCCTTCTCAATGGTCACAATCTCTGTTGTGACATCTTTGTTCGATCTCACCAACTCAGCCTCATAGTCCCATAACTTTGCAAATTGCTCTTTCTGAGTATCTAACACCATATCTAAGGTAATCCTCCTTACTTTTCTGCAGTTGAATATTAAATTTGAGATATTGTACATGTGCATTAACTCATCCTTGATATCATAGCTCCTTATATCAAGACGTCGTCTTGCTTCCTCTTTGAATAGTCTTGCAATTGTTCATGTTTCAACATCCTAGCTCTTCCTGTGGGCAAATGATTGTGCTGCCACTCGTATACTTTCACCATCCACTCCCTTATAGGTTTTTCCACCGAGCAGTATATCCTCCATTTACAACCACTGTGTGTGCATATTGCTGCAAGCTTGTCAGGTTGTCACTTATTCAACTTCACATCAAACTGTGTTTTCAAAACATACCTTAAAAGTTTATCCTTGAACTCATCTCCATTGTTAAACGTCTGCATCAATCATAAGTATGGAGCCTTATCATAGTCAGCTTTATTTCCTTGCGTACGAGGTCTTCCACGGTCATCCTTCTTCTGTCAATTTGCCCATTCTTCATCAGTGTCTTCCTGAGAATCTGGATATTCACCAGGAGGAAGAAGTCTCTCACCTTCGATTTCACTATCATGACCAGCTTCATCATCCACATTAGACTGAGTAGCCTTGGAACGAACTATAGGAGTCTCTATTTCAGCTAGTGCAAACAAGTTTGCAAACCGTGGATCATCAGCTCCTCCTTCACCTAATATATGATTTTCATCCTCAGATTGCACTTCTTCTTCCTGTATAGTTGCTACTTCTCCACCTTCTTCATGTCGCGTTTCTTCATGACGTTCTTCCTCTCTCTCTTCCTCACTACTTTCTTCCTCTCGGTTTTCAGCATCAATTTCTTCTTCCTCTTTGTCCTCTTCATCACTACCGTATTCATCATCAGCCTTCTCACCATCATCCAAACAGTCTTCAATAGCATCAGTTTGACCAACATCAGTCACCAAACTCGCACCAGTTTCAACAACATTTGGTGGAGAGACACTATGCTCAATGTAGATATAAACCTCTCCACATGCGTTTGCTTCTGAAGCCATCTTCATTATCTCACTATCCTTATTTTTCCATATCAATCTAGCGATTGAGATATCCTCATTAGGTAGTCTATACCAGACTTTCTCGACATCACTCAAAACTGACTTACTTTTGCTGAAATCTTCAAAAATCGAGAAGGTGAGAAGATCGGGATCTACCAACATATCTGGAGCCGTCGATCCACTTTTATAACATAGCTTCTCCCCTTCCTTCGACATTTCACCTCCGTAGTGAATGTCCATCTTCGGCTTCTTGTCTTCGAAACTACAGAACAAAGAAAGTCATTAGAAAAACGAAACCACGAAATCGCATAGAAGACAACAACGAAATCAAGATATCGCCTTGAATCGTACCTCATATTGCTTGATTTTGTTGTAATTCAATCGAGATTTCTCGATTTAGGGTTCATTAGCGAAATTGGGGTATTAGGTTTTGTGATTTGGGGATTTTTTTTTTCCTCGTGATAGATTAGGTTTTTTGTCGGGATAGATTAGATTTTTGTTTTTGTTATTAGATGTCTCGGTTAATAGTTTAACTGTATTGTAACTGCAGTTACTTCGATAACAGACTTTCAACACCGTTCACATTTTCCATAACCTCCGTTTCGTATACGATATAAACGCAATATATGGTCCACACTTAGACATTTAAACTGGGCAAAACAATTATTTGTAGATTTAAATTGGGCACAAAATAACTTGGGTATTAAAAAGCTTAGATGAATTTTTATGGAATTTTCCTTTTTTTTTTGACAAAATTTAATTTAGGTACTTTCTTTGGTTATTCAGCATAATATCTTAAAACTACTCTTTATGGTGTATATCGGTTTTATCAATTAGGATCCGAAGAGAGACCAAAGGAAGACAGGAAAAAACAAAATAGAGAGCTCTTGATGTTCAAAGTTGGGGTAATGGAGGAGCCTCGTCAAATTTGAGAACATAAGCAGCCTGGTGAAATGGTCTCATCTGCAATATAAACCACAATTTCTCAATAAACTTTTCGCTACCTTTTCGATTAGTGATAAATGTTCTTGAATAAATACTAGAAATTTTGAGATAACTCTCACATTATCTCACAGTTTAATTTCTAATCCATACCCCACTATTTGCTACACTCTTTGCTACATTAAACATGCCACTATAATTAATAACACAATAACTATCTATCAAGTGACTACTCCAAAAATACTCGAATTTAGTTACACATTCGCATCAAGCACAAGGTATAGAGACCTAGAAACAATTGCTAAATGAGGCTTGCTACCAAAACATCAAATCAAACGTGAAAGGGATTTAGAAGACAACCTTGAACAAGGATTATGTGAACCATATCGGGAGAGATAAAATTGAAGTGATCGCACGATGTCCTAAATGCACCGTTTAGTAACAAACCGAAGGGTTAAACTGTAAATCAAAGGGCAAAGGTGAATCAGTTACAACAGTATTTGCATCTATAGGTTTTGCAGAAAAATAATTATTGATTGAATATTCAATATACCTCGTCACGCCAGAAATCTTCATGAGCCATTGAGGCTTTTTTGTAATCACAATGTGCCCAATCATCAATCCGAAGATGACTCCAGGTGCTAAGCCAATGGCAGCTGCAGTCCAGCTTAATACTCCTTCTTCTTCTTCTTCTTCTTCTTCCTTTGATTCTGGTTCTCGTGATCTCTCTATATCTATGTCTCCACATTTTTTACTAAGAGGAGGACCACAAAGTCCAAGATTATCTTCAAAAGACGATGCATCTTGTGTCTGAAACTGTATCCCTTGAGGTATCGGACCTACGAGCTGGTTGTGGGAAACCGTAACGTTAGACAGACTTGTAATGACCCCCAGAGCAGGTGGAATTTGGTCTGAAAGCTTGTTATGCGATAAGTCTAGAGACTCGAGCACAGTCAGTTTCGCCAAAGATGAAGGGATGTTGCCACTGAAACCATTGCTTGACAGATTGAGCACAACAAGATTCTTCACTAGACCAATGGATTCAGGGATCTCTCCCCGCAGTCTATTCCTTGAAATATCAATAACTGTTAAGATTGTAGCGATCCTTGTATACTTCATCTCTACTTCTTTATTCATCAAAACCAACGACTCTTGGTAGTAGAAATTTTCTCCAATGTACATCAGTTCTGAACGATCTCCCTCCGTGGATATCGCGCTCCAATACATGAAGAAATCAGATGGTAAGGTTCCAGTGAAGTAATTATATGATATGTCAATGATTCGCAACTAAGGAAACCAAGAAGCAACCTTCGGATGATTTTGTAACGACCCATGAAACTCATTAGAATGGAGGATCAATACTTGTAGTTGTTGCAATGATTCCATCCATAATGGAAAAGTATCGTTGATTTTGTTGTGTTCCACGTTTAGAACCTCTAAAGAAGAACAATCAGACAAAGATCTCGGAAGTTTACCCACCAATTTGTTGTGACCAGCATGGAGTGACCTTAGATTGCTGCGACTGAAAAATATTGGTCCGTGGAATGAATTGGACGAAAGGACAAGAACTTGTAGCTCCGGCAGAGAACTCAACCAGTGAGGAAACTCGTCATTAATTATGTTGCTTTCCACATTGAGAACTTCAAGAGTAGAGAGATGGATCAAAGATCTTGGAAGCTTTCCCACCAGTTGGTTATGACCGACGTCAAGCAGCCTTAGAGTACTCTTGAGATTTCCCATACAAGGAGGGATTGAACCATTGAAGTTGTTTTAGATAAGTCTAGAGCGACTAGAGAGTGCAAAGCACATATGAAAGAGGGAATCTTTCCACTGAATTTGTTGTTGGAGCCATACAAGTACCTCATAGATGGTTTCAGTACGGTGGATTTCGTTGATCTTTCAAAACCGGTGAAAGTGTTGTTGGAAAGATTCACCTGCTCAAGATTTGGTAGCGTCCATAACCAGCCATGACCTTTGATTTTGTTGTTGGAAATGTCGAGAACCTCCATTTTGTGCTCGGTTCTTATGAGCTCTGGAAACTCGGTGATACCGCATCCTGACAAGTATAATCCCCATATCAGTTGCGAAGGAGGATCTGAAACTGAATTCTTGTATGTGGCTGAAACGTGATTTCCTGAGAGATCCAAACTGAACTTTTGTATGTGGTTGAAAAAGACTGATAATATTGCATTCAAATCAATCGTAGTGGTGGTGTTCAAATGGGATATGTCAAGATATTGGAGCGACTTGAGATGCGAGAAGATGCTAAAGTCAATTGAGCCACTGAAGTTGTTATTGCCAAGGCTTAACTCTACTAGCTTAGACGATGAAGATATATTCCCAAATTCAAGAGTGCCACTAAGTTGGTTATTTCCCAAAAGAAGAGTATGCAAAGAAGGAATGGTAAAGAGTGAAGAAGGAAGTGTGCCTGTGAACCGATTATTGGAGAGTGATAAAAATGACAGTTTTGTTAGATTTAATAGTGAAAGAGGGAAGCTACCACCACTAAGCTTATTGGACCCAACATCTAAAATGGCCAAGTTGTTCAAACTGCCAAAAGAAGATGGGATTTCACCAAAAAAATTGTTACGGTAGAGGCTGAGATGAGTGAGATGCGAAAGGTTTCCAATCGAAGAAGGGATCAAACCACTAAAATAATTTTCAGCAAGATGGATAGTGGTAAGATTAGAAAAACTTCCTAGTGAAGATGGAATTTCACCATCAAAACTGTTATCATAAAGGCTGAGATAAGTGAGATGCGGAAGATTTCCAATCGAAAAAGGAATACAACCACTAAAATAATTTCCAGAAAGATCAACAGTGGTAAGATGAGATAAATTTCCAAGTGAAGATGATATTTCACCATCAAGATTGTTATCATAAAGGCTGAGATTAGTGAGATACGAAAAGTTTCGAAAGGAAGAAGGAATCCAACCACTAAAATAATTCCTAGAAAGGTCGAGAGTGGTAAGATGATATAAATTTCCAAGTAAAGACGGAATTTGACCGATGAGATCATTATTTGAAAGGTCGAGAGAACGAAGGCTTTGAACCATAAAAAGCTTGCTATTAGAATGAAACTGGCCATGAAGGCAGCTGATAGAAAGGTCTAGCTCGACCACTTCCCCAGATTTGGCATCACACGTGACGCCGTCCCAATAACAACAGTCGCTGTTATTCGCCTATGACTCCATCTTCTGTTGACCACTAACACAAAGAGAAGAAGGTTTGTGAATCTCAAACTCGTTTCTGAACTCGAGAAGTGCATCCCTTTGTTCTGAACGACACAATTGCAAGTGTCTAGTAGGAGCCGAGGATACATCTTGTAAACAAAAAATGAATAGGAAGAGAAAAGAAAGAGTAACATGAATGATGCTCATCGAGTTCCAAGAGTCTTTCTGCATCCTTCTTTAAAGTAATTTTACTTTCTTGAGTATCAATGACGAAAGAAAAGAAGGTAAAATGGAAAGTGTGATGGTTAATGGTTTCATGCTCATCTCTTTATATACAAAACAATAGATTGTATGTACACCACACACACAAAATCCACTTAGCTTGACTTACTAAATAGTCTTTCTCCGAACCGTTCTTCACATTGGATATAAAGAGTTAAAAGTTTTTGACTCTTTGTGTTGAACAGTTTCTATACAGTTTTTTTATTTTTTGTTGGTATATTATTTGTTCATATGTCGTTTGTCCCAAACCAAAATTATAAGGTAACTTCTAACGAAGAGCACTGAGCAATAACTTCTAACGAATGGCAGTGAATGAACAATAACTTCTAACGAAGGGCAGTGAGCAATCTATATATTGATGATTTTTTTTCAGCCATATTGGAGTAAGAAGATAATTAATATCGTTTTTCTAAGAAACATAATAAATCTCATTGATTTTCAAAGAACAAAAAAAAAGCAACAAGAACTCAACAGGAACTCAAGATATCCCAAAGATACAAAAGCAAGAAGATATTGTTCACTGCCATTCGCTAGAAGTTTATGTGTTTAGGAAGGAACGAAGCACTCAAGAGACGAACAATGAGTATGCTTACAAAGATACGATACAGTATTTCTCATTTTCTTTCACTAACTCTAAATATCCCTTATGATAAAGGATCTCTGTTTTTAAAACAGACCAAAATAACGTCAAAGAAATTACAGTTGATTCATATAAATCTAAGTAAACAAAAAAACCTTGTTCATCAAGAAACAGAAACCCTCCTAGTCAAGTTTCTCGAAGGCGTCGCGGTTTTCGCCGCTTCTTCAGTCACAGATCCAAGACTCTCCGACGAATCTGACCCACCATTGTCCTTATCTCCCCCTCTTTTTCCCTGCAACTGCAACTTCTTCCCAAATATCTTCTTTGACTTTATCAAGCTTTTCACTCTGCTTATCGCCGTCACTCTGTCCATGCTCTTCCTCCCACTCTCTTCCTGCAGCTTCAGCGCCGCTATCTCGCTCTTCAATGCTCTCATCTCTTCTTCCGTCGCAGCTGCATCCCATTCGTCTTCCATAACCGTTGGCACAGATCTTGAGCTACCGTAGGGTCCACAGCTACGTAGCTCCCTCATCATCCCTTTAGGCAAATCAGGTGTGCTGCTTCCAGACGAAGCCGCCGCTCTCACTTGCTCAAAGAAGAGAACTTGGACCACCACACGAAGAGGAAGCCTGTCGTTTTGCACGGCGTGCATACACGCTTCTACTGATAGTTTCCGGCAATCCATCAGCTTGCACATCCTCTTCTTTTCTCCCTTTGTGATTCCTCCATGTTCCTAAAACCAAACCGGAAACGAACCAAACCAAACCGGATTACAAACAGTTTTTATTGGGTTTCAGTTCATCAATGAAAACTAAAAACAGAACAAAACAGAACCGAAACAGAGAGATAACACTGATTGCCTCTTAAATTTCAGTAAGAAAACAACATTTGAAAAAGAGAGTTCTTGCATTGATCTTGGTACCTTAAGATACATATCAATAGCACGGTAGAGTCCATCATGTGCAGGCCTGGAGATGCTAGAAACAATCTCAGCAAGATCAACGAATTTAGATGCAGGAAGATTTGGATCCTTTGCAATTTCAGTAAGGTAGCTATCTATCAGTTTCGCCACCATCAGCTTCGAAGCTTCGGATAAAATCCCCGGAAACTTCCTTATCTCCTGAACTTCGAACCCGTCTTCGTCATCTTGAATCTCTATCTCACTGTTTTGATCTCTTGTCATGAATTCAACAACAATCTTCTTCACTAAGTCCACATCGTACAACGTTTCGCTTCCTTGATGAGATTTTATCAAGAGCTCGGCTACAGAAGCTTCTTCGAGTTGCTGTCCTATTCTTCTTACAAGCTGTTCTTTCACCATCTCTCCAGAGTTCAAAATTGTGACTGCTTTCAACAGTTTAAGAAAGAAACCGCAAGAGACGCTGACTTTCTCAGCCGGTAACAACCAAACAAGTGTCTCGATGACTGTCTTATGCTTCATCAAATCTCCTTGTTCCATCACACCTTTGTTAAAACCTGATAATCTTCTATAACCATAAGCTTTCAAAGCTTCTCCAATCACTTCTCCACCAAGTATACCTTTGGTTTTGATGTTCATTATAACCCTTTTGTAAAAATCAATCTCTAGTTCACACAAATCCTCGACCCACCAATCATTTGGAACCTCTCGAGCCCTGGTTTGATCCGCCCCGGTGTTTTCTTCAGCTAGTTTCTTTCTGTTGTAAGTATATGACCACTCGACGTGGGAAACATTGATGCAGGCCTTACTGGCAATGGCATCAATGCAAAGGCTAACCAATTTGAGATCCTCAGAGAGCGGTAAGAACGGTTTTGTGGTCTGAAGAACAATGATGGAGTCTTTCCAGCTACGGAAGAGGCTCGAGTTTAGAAACACATCAATCTTGTAGATGAGGTTTCCTTTCTCGACCGTCTCTTGCATTCCTAGATACTCAGCTGCACATCTGGTGGCCACAACGTTGTAGGCACTTAGAGTTACTGTCATACCGTAACAGAACTTTGCACATGTCTCGAACGCAGTTGGCCCTCCGGGTATACCCGAGATATCGACCTCATCGCTGTTTTTCGTGCTTGAGAGCAACTTTTGAAGGCGGGCACACTTAGAAAGAAGAGGAAACTGCAGAGGATAAACAGGAACTATCAAAACTCAATCCAAAACCAGTTTCAAGAATTAGATTTGATCATCTCTTTGTATAAAATGCTAATACCAGAATATTCTTGATTTACCGATCAAATACAACGTCATATTTTCTGTCCATTGTTCATCACATAAAAGTGAAACAAGAAATCTAAAATTGATTTCTTGATGTCACAACTCGTTTCACAAAAATCAGAATGAGAGCCAAAACTATCCAAACAAAATAATCACTACTGATAAGAACTATGTACTGGTTAAAGACAAGCTGTACATACCTTATGCAAACAAAATCTTGATCCCTCAACATTGACAGTAATGTCACTAGCCAGTTCATTTTCAACGTACCTGCGTGCGATAAAATCAACATCTAGAGTCAGAGATCATCAATTAGAATAACTCTGTTTTTGAATTGAAACAGACAAACCTTGATGGAAAAATGGATTCATAATGTAAACATGATCATAGCATCTCGCATCAGGATTCGATTTCATAAAGCATTTACTTGATTAACAGAACAAGAAGAAACACAAGGATAGATCATAACAGTAGCTGAGATAAAACAAAAAAAGCTTAACTTGATCAAGATTTGGCTATTACCTGACATTGTTCCCATCAGTTTTAAACGAATCTGGCTTCGACCCAATTTTCATGAACTTCATCTTTCTTCCCCTAGGAAAAGACTCTTGAAGAGCTAAAAATCAATTACTAGCAGAGAAGAAGAAAGACCAAGAAAAGCTTCAAGGATCACAATCTCCACTTCTTCAAAATTAGTTTAACCATAACCAAATACATTCCATTTAAAATGGCAATAAAGATGTTCCAAGAACTGAGGGTGGGGACCAGATTGTTCCTTTTATGCAACTAACTTAACTTCTTCCCTTGGAGATCTAAAAGCACAAACACAGAGAAAGGAGGAAAAAAAAAACCAAAAGGAAGAAAACAAAGCCTCAAATGCAGAGAAATGACTCTAAAACCAATTAGATTAACAACATGATGAAATTTTGCATTTCCCTATTTATTAAATTGTTAACTTGTAGAATAATCAAATTAAAAAAATGTTCTCTTTTCAATGGAAAAGCCAATCAGAGAAGCAAATTGCTTCCTTGTAGACCAGCAAAACGCCGTGAACCCCGGCCAAACGCAGCAACCGAAGGGGACAATACCGTAGCAAAGTGTCTCAAAGAGCAAATCCGAATCAAAAATCAAGATCCATCCCTCTTAATAACTTCTTGTACTTTGTTTAATTAATTGCAATTAATGTAATACAGCTTAAGATCAGATTTATAAAAAATGGATTTTTAACCTGTATTGTGACTGTGTTGTGTTTCTTCAAGTCTCAAGTTCCAACTTTGAAGCACATGTCTCTTGTATTAGTTTATTCAAACCGTAGAAGTTTGGGAACCTGCAAATTTAAAAATGAAAATAAAACAGCATCTCGGTATCAGTAGAAGAAAACCACCACAACGGTAGACAAGAAGCATCTTTTGTTTTTTTTTATTCCTTTAAATTTTATTATTTTCTTGGCAATTAAACTAATGTAAGTATAATAATCAAACAAAACTGCAAATTGCAGGTGCTATGATCAATTTCAAGTTGACCCAACAACTAAATCTGAGAAATTTACAAGAAAAATTCACAAAGTTGAATGCTTTTGGGCTTGGCGAGAAGGGATAAGGAGGGTTTAGAACCCTAAAACCCTCATTAACAAAAACCATTAAATCAATGCCAATGAGACTTCAAAAATAAACAAAATTAGTGAATCTAAGGTGAGACTATTCACCCAGAAATCAAAATCACACGAAACCCAACATAGTATCACAAAAAAAAGTTCAAATTTGTTTCTGAATCTTTGCCACAACAGATTAAAGACAAAACAGAGACAAAGTTTCAACCTTTAAGGTTTGAACGTTACACACCAAAGTTCTTTTTTTTTTAATATATTTTTGGGTGAAAATTTTGATTCTGAAAGTATTTGGTGAAGATAGTAAGATCTGTAGCCATTATCATAACCTTTTATCGGTTTAGGCACGCCAAAACTGACACACGAGTCTCTTTCTCTTTTCTTCTTTTGAATTTGTTTTTCTCTTTGATTTGTTCATTAAATGAAATGACATCCTTTACGTTTTCTGTAATTAAGCTAGTCACCATCTTCAAAAAGCTGGTCCGGTCAAAACCAAAAGGAAGTTCCTGATTCACTTGTAATTCCTTTTGTCTTTTGGGGCAAACAAACTGGGCTTGGGTTTGATTGTTAATGGGCTCTTAAGTTTACAGTAAGAGAAAGATAGGGTTTGGGTGGAGACACAAAGAAGCCCATAAAAAAGTTGTTACGTAGTTAAAAAAAAAAAGAGAATTGAGTGAAGGGTAAGGACGGATAGTCAAATGAGCAATTGACAATATTTTCATATTTAACCACCCCTTAGTCGACTTTACCCTCAATGCGCTCACTTCTTCAAATCAAAATATCTGATATTATTTTCTTCTTCTTTTATAAAAAAGAAAACTTGTTAATATATCTTTTTCTCTGTCCAATATATCATCATCACCATATCCTCCATTATCCATTTTCATTCTCCTCTTAACCCTCCTCTTCTACGTCACCATCTCCAAATCCTTCTACAACTGCATCAACACATCGTCTCATCCTCCGGAGTAGGGGTGAGCATTTTATCTGGATCCGAAAACCCGATCCGGATCCAACCCGAAATTATCCGATCCGAGCCGGTTCGGATCCTTGCCGGTTCGGATCCTTCATATTACCCGATCGGGAGTAAAGATGTGTGCAATTCGGATACCGGGTAATACCCGAACCGAACCGGTATCCGATAAATGTACCCGAAGATCCGATTGAAAAAAACGATTTCTAAGATCCTATCCCTCGATGCACTTACCTCAATTCCCGATTTTGAAGCAAAAACATAGAAAGTACCTATGATTCCATTCGCCCAATCCCGATTTTCTAGCCAACAATATAGAAAGTATCCATTTGACAAATCGGAAAATTTGGAATCGTCTAATCGTTTTTGCGCCGCATCTCTATCTTCTGAGAATTCAAGAAATCAATCTCAGTCTCAGGTATGTAATTCTCTCATACTCCATCCAAATATATCGATTTGTTCTTTTGTATGTGGTTGGTGCTTTTAGTTTAAGTTTGAATCTTCTTCTTCTGTTTCAATTTACTGTATTTTTTTACTCTTTACTTTTATTGTTTGATCTTGTAATTTCGATTTTCTGTTTTCAATATGTTTGTCTCTTGGCATATGTTTGGAATTCTCCACTAAGAATTCGAGTTTTTCATATATTGAGTAGGATCTTAATAGTATATTTTAAGTGTAAATCAGATAAGGTGTAGTCGTGTAGACAACTTATCATATGAGAGGGGAGCAGAGGATATGCTATATAGAGAAAAAGAAACAAAACAATGTAAACAAGATCACCCTTGTTGTTTCTGCGTTGCTTTTGAAAAAAGATTAATCATAATAAATCAATAAACTAAATTCGTAAGTTGTGATTTTGAGGATCGATACAAGTTTGTATTTACTAATTTTATAGTGATTCCAAGTAATACTTGTAGTTGTAAGTAATTGTAAGTCTCTCTTAGTTTTAGTTTACAATCTCTGATTTCTATTTTCTTGTTTATTTTAGTTTATGCGAACGTCTAGATACTTGAATTGGTAGTGAAATCCAAAGTTTGAGTTTCCAATTCAGATTAAGAATATGCATATACGAGTGGATTCGGTCGACTTTGCCTTTTTTTAATACTACTTGAATTGGTTAGTGATGTCCAAACTTTGATTTTCCGATTCAGATTGATGAAGAAAAAACAGGATCTTATAGTAATATGTTCAGCGTGTAGATTTGGGAAAAAAAAAAGAAGCATATATGTGGTTGACTTTGGTTTCTTCAAGATTGAACGTTGAGCTTATACGACTATACTTGATGTATTGGCACCAGTAAATTATTGCGTCTTGTGTGTTGTATTGTGAATATGTACTGAAACTAAGTCTTTTTTTTATTGCTGTTCGTACAATATGTATGTTTCTATGCAATTAACAGTACAATCTTGTAATGTTTCAAGTAATTTTTCATAACAATCTCTTATTTTTGCACTCTGTTTTTTTTTTTTTTGTAGGTGGACTCTTCATCATTTCAAAATGCTGAAACTCAAGAAACTCAAGAACCTCAAGAAGTACCTGATAATCGAGGGAAAAGAAAGACAACTGGAGCTACTTCTAAGCCACCCAAGCCAAAGAAGGCACCAAGTACAAGGTCTCTCGTGTGGGATAATTATACAAGATTAGAGGAAAATTATGACAAATGCAGATGTGATCATTGTCTGCGAATGTTTGGCTGTGCAACTTCACAAGGGACTTCGAACTTGCAGAAGCATCTGTTAAGCTGCAAGAAGTACAAGGCATTGAAAGAGAGTCAATCTTCAGACACAAGAGTCGTTTCTAAGGATGGAGGTATGAAGGATGCAAAGGTTTCGTTTGATGTTTTCAAAGAGGCTACAGAAGGGATGATAGTGTTAGCGGAATTACCACTTGCATTTGTGGAATCTCTGGCTTATAGATGGTTCTGTGATAAGGTCAATCTCTACACTCCTCATTCAAGAAGAACTGCTACGAGAAACATTGTGAAGATGTATGAGAAAAAGAAAGCTGCTCTTAAGGAATATATTGCAGTCAATAAGCAACGAGTGTCACTTACTACTGACATATGGGTTGCTCAGCCTACAGGTAATAGTTATATGGTGATCACTGCGCACTTTATTGATGCAAATTGGCAGTTGAGGAAGCTGATAATCGGGTTCAAGTACGTCTCTGATCATAAAGGGAAGACCATATCGAGAGTTCTTCTAGAGTGTTTGGCTGAATGGGGAATAGAGAAGATATTCACCGTCACAGTTGATAATGCCACTGCCAACACATCCGCTCTCAAGAAATTTCAGAGCGAATTCAAGTTATTGAACAATGAGGCATTGGTTTTAGATGGGGAGCTTATGCATGTGAGGTGTTGCGCACATATTATCAATCTCATTGTCAAGGAAGGTTTGCTTGAGTTAGATGATAATGTCTCAGCCATTCGTAATGCAGTGCAATATGTGAGGGCTTCTACGAATAGGTTAAACTCTTTTGATGAGAGGGTTGACATAGGAAAGATAAGTAGAGGGAGTTTGCCTTTGGATGTGAGAACAAGGTGGAATTCAACATATTTGATGTTGCTACAGGCTATTAAGTTTAAGGTTGCATTCGATAAAATGGAACTTGAAGACAAGCTCTACAATGACTATTTTATGGAATTTGAGAATGGTAAAAAAAGGATTGGACCTCCTCTTTCTTGCGATTGGAGAGCTGTGGAGAGGTTAGTACAATTTCTACTAATTTTCTACAATTCTACTTTGGTTGTCTCAGCATCTACTTCGATTTGCTCTTATAAGTGCTATGGAGAGATAGTGACTATAGAGAGGAATCTAATGAACAAGAGCAATAGTTTAGACAAAGAGTTAGCAGCTAAAGCCGATGATATGAGAGAAAAGTTTGACAAGTATTGGGACGGAATGAAGAACATCAATAGGGTATTGATTGTTGCTAGTGTCTTTGATCCGTCTAAGAAAATGCAATTTGCTAAGCTTTGCTTTGAGAGACTTTATGGCAAAGATACTTCAGATTATAAAGGGATGCTTCAAACATTGGGTAATGTTATGAAAGCTTTGTTTGATGAGTATAGTCTTTGGTTAAAGAAAGAATCGACTTTGCCAGCATCTCAGTCGACTCAGACATCATCTTCTAGTGGTCACGATCATGTTTCAGCAGCTGAAAATATGGATTTAGTGGATGATGATCCAGGATATGAAAGGATGGACTTTGTTTACAAGGAAATGGTTAATGAAATAGGCGTTGATGAGACCAGAAACGAGTTGGATATATATCTAAAAGATGCGGTTGAAAATCCTAAAACTTTGCTTGGAACCGAGTATGATGTTTTGTCTTGGTGGAAGGTCAATACGGGAAAGTTCCCGATTTTATCAGCAGTAGCTAGAGATGTTCTTGCAATGCAAGTGTCCTCTGTTGCATCTGAGAGTGCATTTAGTACTAGTGGTCGAATCGTCGATCCTTATAGAAGTTGTTTAACGCACTACATGATTGAGGTCTTGATGTGCACTGAGCAATGGATGAAGAGTGATATTAAATTAAGTGACAAAAGAGTTGTTACAAACTCTATTCTGCTTGCTGATGCTGATTTACACACCGAACTTGAAAAAAATAATTTTTCTTATTTTTTTTATGTTTGAATCCTTCTTTATAGTTTTCGATTTTCACTTGTAACTTTTATCATTCTGTTTTCTGATTCTTGTATCTCTTTTTCAGAGTTCTATGGAGGAATCAACCTGAACAACGATGCATAATGGGGGTAAGGTAACTTGCTCTCTTTGTCTCTTCATCATTTTTTTCTCTACATTGTCGATCTTTCATGTGCTTGGTGCTGCTCTTGTCTTTTTCCATTCTTTGTTAATTGTTTATTTTAGCTGTATAAGAATTCCATTTGCTTTATATCGTGGTGTTTCATCCAATTTACAAAACACCATATCTTTTTCTCTCAATTGATTTGAATCATTTGATACGTATGTACAGGGAGTTAGGAAAAAAGAGGAGTTAGGAAAAAGGAGAAACTGAGGCACGTGCTTTTACTTTGCAAGACATTTCAAATTCTTTGAATTTGTCGTTTGGTTTTATGTATTCAGATGTTTGGTTTTTGGTTTTTTTTTTTGTGACAATGAAGCATTGTTTTTGTTTGGTTACTTCTTAATTTTTAAATTTTAAGTTTCGGTTATTTATAATTACTTTTGGTTATTTCGGTTACTTTTGGGTTGCAATTGAGATAAAAGTATGTGGATCCGAACCGAATCCGAAATATCCGAAAAATACCGGATCTGAAATAGTATATCCGAACCGATCCGAACCCGGAGAGATCCGAACCGAACCCGATCCGAATTTTAAAAATATCCGATCGGTACCTAAGCCTATAGTTCCGAAATATCTGAAACCCAAAATACCCGATCCGATCCGATCCGGTAATCCGAACGCCCACCCCTACTCCGGAGACTCCTTCCCCTCCCCAGTCGATCAGATTCGTCTCGCCTCTAACGCCATGCGTTTTCCGAACCACTGCTTTCCCTCCCCCTCTCTACACTAGATCGAGTCCCTCCAGATCCTAAACCAGTCAAAAAAATCCGCTCTGCGATTTTTGTTTCCTTCGAGAATCTCAAATCTGGTCAATTGAAAATCAAATATATTCTAAACTCCTACGCACAAAATTCTTTTTTTTTTTTTTTTGGTTCATGTAGTAAAGAGATGCCCATGTATATCGATCTATTCGGAGCATTTTGCGGGATGCAAATGGAGGGTTCTCTCATGAGATTTGCATGGAGCCATAAGGTTGGTTATCGTCGGTGTTTATGGTGGTTTGCGGTGTCTGCGGGAGCCTCTTTGGTCGTCTCCCGAGGCGACCTTCTTTTGATGTTCTTCACCTCCCATCCCCTCGTTTTTGGATCCTTGGATCGATATCCTCCTTCTTGAGTCCTCCTCCTCTTATTTATACCCCTGCGTACTCCCCTTCTATTGGTTCTGCGAGGCCCGTCGACTAGGCCTGCCATCTAGAGAGTTGGTGAAGAACTCCCCTCGTCGAGCCCTTGACGCGTTCATGAGTCTCCGCCACACCTCTTCTGCAGTCTACCTGGAGGGCAGGTGGATAGGCGCACTGTTAGACGGATCTCTGGATGATGTGTCACTTTTAGATTGGCTTCGGTAATATCGGTCACAACACATTCATATATTTATTAGTGTATATAAAAGATAATTGAAGTACGATAAACCGATGTAATTTATATTGTTAGACATGTACATGTTAAATTACATAACTAATTCATAAGTCAATATTACATATATAACGATGTCTACATACATATTGTATTGTGAATGTATATATATACAAATATAAGAGTTGCGTTCAATTTCCCTTCTAATACTGTATAAAGATATATATATATATATATATACATATCATATTGTGGATATATAATTATATATATAATATATGAGTTGCGTTCAATTGAATATCAAAATATATATACATATATTGTATTGTGGATGTTTATATATACGAATATAAGAATTATGTTCAATTTGCAGTAAAAATATCGTAATAAATATCACCCACTTGTCTTAGTTAATAATACCTTACATGTTTCTCTTCATCCTTATGTCACATCAAACGATCAAATCATGGGCTTCTCATTCAATGTTTGTCCCCCCTTCATTAATGGAATGTTATACGCGCAAGGTAATGGCAACGAGTGTAATTTCAATGTATCAAATATGTCTGGTGGGTACCCTTATGTTGAATCATTCTAACTAGTTGTGTCATAGTCTATGTGTTATTTTTTTTCTGAATTCTCGCCTTGAACCAATTTTTTCCCAAAATATAAAGGATCTAGTGATCTTACATCTTCTACTTCATCTCCCTTGTATCTTCGTCGTCGTCTTCTTCTTCCTCATGTAATAACAGCTAGCGATAGTGGTTATAGTGGCTGTAAAACTTATAGCAAGAACAAGCGATTACTTCGTGTAATCTCTCGATTCAATAGGTCTGTTGGCTAAAGTTTCACACGAAACGTACTTCATCTCCCTTGTATCTTCGTCGTCGTCTTCTTCTTCCTCATGTAATAACAGCTAGCGATAGTGGTTATAGTGGCTGTAAAACTTATAGCAAGAACAAGCGATTACTTCGTGTAATCTCTCGATTCAATAGGTCTGTTGGCTAAAGTTTCACACGAAACGTACCATCACTACACAAAATATTGATTTTTCCACTTACAAAAGTCATTAAAATGGAGTCGCAAATATGGAAATAGCCACTATTATGCGACTATCCTATGGCGTCACAAACAGTTCGCCAGAATATATTGGATTCGCAAATTAGTTACAAAAGAACAACTTAAGTAAGACTACTCTTGAAATGGTAAATTAGAAACGATTTTTGCGACTCACCGCAGTCGTAAATAGTTTAAGACAAAAGAATATTAAATGTAGACACATTTTATCAAA
Source organism: Alliaria petiolata (assembly GCA_020283515.1). Taxonomy (NCBI): domain Eukaryota; kingdom Viridiplantae; phylum Streptophyta; class Magnoliopsida; order Brassicales; family Brassicaceae; genus Alliaria; species Alliaria petiolata. The sequence continues at coordinate 387,471,907 of JAHZTW010000001.1, forward strand.
CTGTATTTTACATATAGAGACACTTTAAACTATTGACTCACTTTGATTATGTGTAAAGTCCAACATATCCTTTTGACTCAACTCTTTAACACATTTTCCTTTTTCTTTCAATCGATGAGCACCGCTCTGGTTTTAGATAAACAACATATAATAGATCTGATGAACGATAATAATTTACACGACGGTGATCGTCACTAGCTATGATTTCTAGCCTATTTGACCGTCATATCATCTCACTTTGCTTTGGATCTCGCTAGATCTATCAATTCCACGACAGATAGGGTTTGAGCTGCTTATGATTTACAACCATTTTCAACGCAAGAGTAAGATTTCTAAATTCTCATATTTTTCTCTTTACTTTTCTGTTAAGACGTACTATTCCGAAAAACACACAAGAAAAAAGTGAATTACTAAGAGAACGCCCATTTTTTAATAATTCATGATGGACATAGTGGCGTGGACAGTTTCAGGCGGTTAAGGTTGATGTTTTTTCGTTGTTGTGAGATTTGAATGGATGAAAGGTTGTGGATTAACTATATATGAACGAAGAAAAAAAAACAAAGTAAAAACTTAACATTCATTGTCTCAAATTTGATGCACATGGTTTAGAGGTCTGCTTTCAGGTTTTAAATTTGTAACCCTAGATGTCTGCAACTGCAAAGATGCGCGTTGTATGACTTATGAGTCGAATCACAGAGAATCTATGCATCACTGCAAAAGTTTAGAAACGGTTGGAAACAAGCTAAAACAAAGAGTGTTTTGAGAGTGTTTAACAATTTTAAGTAGCAACAAGTAGGAAAATAAAAGTGGATGTAAACTATGAAAATTAGGCGTTGGGTCTTAGGGATATCGCTGGGGTTCAGACTGATTCAAACAAGAAAGATAACAATAGCAAGTCGAATTTAGATGCAAGTTCTCTAAACTGGAAACACAGATGAATAGACAACCTACTTTTGTAGCATTGGCTACCTATGTCGAATAACCTAGTTACTCACCTTTCGAATGGTAGCTATAAAATTAAAAACGCAATTAGATTAAGTTCGTTTGCGTTCACAAATCTCTATAACTATGTTTTCGTATGTTATAACATAATTGCTCGCCTGAGCTAGTTCAAGTTGATAAATTCAACACGTTACACTACAAGAAATATGTGTAATTAATGTAGTAATTGATAGGGTGCAGATTCGATTTGTTTAGTCTAAAAATTCCTAAACGAAACACGCGCTCTTGAGCTCGTTGAGAACCGTAGTTCTAGCCGAAAACAAGAGTTTAAGAAAGCAAAGCTTCTTTGATAAATAATTATAATGAGTTGTGTCCTTACAAATCAAGGCATCAATTATATATATATATATATATAGGTAAAGCTAAAACCCTTATTGGTTTAAGAAAAGGAAAAACACTTAGTTTAACAAGAAAAAAGAAAAGATCAAAGCAAAGAAAATTAACTTAAAAGCCAAAACCAAAACCATAACGTAATAGGAAATGTATGATGCATTAGGTCGCTGGGGGTAGAGAAAGACTCGCCCTCGAATCTGCCATGTCATCTTGCGTAACGTACGAAACAAGGTGTTTGACGTTGAAAACGTCAGATGAACGAATGTGGGAAGGAAGCTTGACACGATAAGCATTTGCATTGATTGTCTCCAATACTTCCAATGGTCCTATCTTTCGAGCTTTGAGTTTATTACACACTCGAGGTGGAAATCGATCCTTTGTTAAGACAGCCCACACATGATCACCAACATTAAAACGTACCTCTCGACGGTGGCGATCAGCTTCTTCTTTGTATTTTGCCGATGACACTTGCTGGTTGTCGTGAACCTGTGTGTGAATGAAAGACAAGTTGGCCACGAAGTCTATAGCCTGTCCATGGTCACGTGTTGCATCCGGAAGGACACTGAGGTCAACTGGTCCCCGTGGAATCAAACCATAAATGACGCCAAAAGGACTGAACTTCGTACTCCGATTAACAACATGGTTGTAAGCAAATTCTGCCTTGCACAAAATTGTGTCCCACGATTTGATGTTTTCTCCAACCAAACATCTCAACATGTCGCCTAAAGATCGATTTGTCACCTCTGTTTGACCATCTGACTGAGGATGATATGTAGAACTCATGTCAAGACTTGTACGCGACAACTTCCAAAGAGAACGCCAAAAATGACTTAAGAAACGTGAATCTCGATCAGACACAATGGACAAAGGCAAACCATGGATGTGATAAATCTCAGAAAGAACAATTGAGCAACCTGCAATGCATCCGTTGTCTTCTTACATGGTATAAAATGAGCCAATTTAGAAAAGCGATCCACTACCACAAAAATTGAGTCATGGCCTCGTTGCGTACGAGGTAATCTCAAAACAAAATCCATACTTATGTCTGTCCATAGCTGAGTCGGAATTGTAAGAGGCATATAAAGACCACTGTTGGTCGCATGTCCTTTAGAGAGTCGACACACCACACATCGTTCGACGAAACGCGTGACATCACGACGAAGAGACGGCCAAAAGTATGAAGCAACAACTAACTGAAGCGTCCTATCTCTTCCCACATGGCCTTCTTCATGAAGTTATGTTATCAATTGTAGCTGCAATTGATAACATTATCATGGAAGATGAATCCATTATGTAAGACGAACTCCGAATTTAAACACTGCTGCAAAGCTGTCCAGATGCGCCAAAAAAGAGATCTTTCTCATACAAATTAGCAAGTTCTGCAAAACCAGGAACATAGACTTGTAACGTCGCCAGTAAGGAATGTCGTCGACTTAATGCATATACGACCTTGTTTGTGCGTCCAGACTGATGTTTAATAACAAAAGTGAATTGTTGCAGGAAAGCAATCCACGAGGCGTGACGAGCTGACATTTTGTCTTAACTCACCAAGTGTTTAAGCGCATCATGATCAGTATAAAGGATGAATTCCTGGTGAAATAGATAATGACGCCAATGCTTGATGGCTTGAACAATCACATGAAATTCCACATCATAAGTACTATAACGAGCACGAGAGCCTGCGATTTTCTTACTATTAGAATGCTACTGGTCGTCCATGTTGACTGAGAATAGTGCCAATACCAAACTTACACGCATCAGAGTGAAGTTCAAAGGCGACCGAGAAATCTGGTAAGGCCAATATCTGAGCAGAGAGTAGCTTCTGCTTTATTGTTTCAAAGGCTGTATTAGCCTCTGGAGTCCATAGAAAAGTTGATCCCTTCATGCAATCAGTAAGTGGAGCAGTAATATTGCTGAAGTGATGAACAAAACGACGGTAGAAAGAGGCTAATCCATGAAAGCTGCGAACTTCACTTATATTTTTGGGCGTTGGCCAAGTCTTAATAGCTTAAATTTTACTAGGATCCACTTCTAAACCTTTGCTCGAAATGAGATAACCCAAAAACATCACTTGAGATGCGCCAAAAACACACTTGTGACAGGCAACATATAACTTCTCCCGACATAGAGCATGAAGAACTTATGTGTGATGCTTCAAGTGGCTGACAAGGTCTTTGCTAAAGATTAGGATATCATCAAAATAGAACACAACAAATTTACCAATGAATGGTCGCAACGCCTGATTCATCACTCGCATAAATGTACTTGGAGCATTAGAAAGCTCAAATGGCATCACCATCCACTCAAATAAACTTTCACGAGTTTTAAATGCTGTCTTCCACTCATCACCTGGTCGAATTCGTATTTAATGATACCCGCTTTTTAGGTCAAGCTTGGTGAAGATGGAGGCACGTCCAATTTGATCAAGAAGATCATCGAGTCGCAGAATAGGGAAACGATAACGAACTGTTATTTTGTTTATGGCACGACTATCATAGCACATACACCACGTTCCATCTTTCTTAGGAATGAGTAATGATGGTACAGCTGTAGGACTTAAGTTTTCACGAACATGGCCATTTGCAAGTAGTTCTTCAACTTGACGATGTAATTCATCATGTTTCTGAGGAGCCATGCGGTAATGGGGTCGGTTGGGAAGTACTGCATTGGGGACGAGATCTATCTGGTGCTGGATATCCCGGAGTGGTGGTAAAGCATTGGGAAGGTCTGCTGGAAAAACATCACGAAACTCCTGAAGAAGAGACATAAAAGCAGCTGGAACAGTTTGAGCAGGAGAAGTGGAGGATGGCGTAGTAACCAGAGCCCACACAATAATAGAATCTCCAAGATTGGCTTCAAATTCTGCTTTTGGCAGCAATAAGAGTGAATGCGGTGTAGACGACATATTCCCAACAGGAGTTGTAACTTTTGGAAGTCTACTAGGTTCAAAGGATTCGCTGGATGGTAGCAATGTAACCGTACGTCCATCAACCAGAAAGTTATAGGTGTTATTGCGTCCTTTATGAGTATCATCTTTGTCATACTGCCATGTTCTACCTAATAAAAGATGACATGCATCCATAGGCACAATGTCGCAACAGACCGAATCCTTGTAAGTACCAATTGAAAACGCGACAAGTGCTTGCTTGGAAACACTGATCTTTGTTCCGTTATTCAACCCTGCGAGCTTGTAAGGTTGCGAATGAGCATCAGGTTTGAGGCCGATTTTACAGACCGCGTCTTGCGAGATCACATTAGCACAGCTTCCCGTATCAATGATAAGTTTGCAGATCTTGTTGTTGATTGTGCAAGAAGAGCGAAACAGAGTGGAACGCAACCAAGATTCTTCAGCTGCTCTCGGGAGAAGATAATTTTGACGAAGAACCAAGTTTTGTATTATATCTCCGCAAATTATTTATTCGATAGTGTCATGATCAGAAGCATACTCATCAAATTGTGGATCATCACTAAATTTCGTGTCTTGAATCACCAAACCACGTCGATTATGTTTCGGACAAGTTGTATGTCGATGTCTTGGTTCGCCACAAGTAAAACATCGCATAGCGTTTGTACGGGGATGTCGTGTAGTAGCTATGGAGTCTTGTCCAGGTGCTGGTTTCAGGGAATTGAATCGACCTGGCTGTTGAGTCGAGGCTCCATAAGGAGGATCAACCTGTTGCTGTGACTGAAATCACGTACGTGAATTTGTCAAATTCCAAGATGATCGAAACTTAAATTCCATAGCAAGTGCACGTTGATGAGCTTCCGAGACCATATCTGGATTAAACTGTTGCAGAAGGGTTTTGAGGGTTTCACCGCTTTTGCAGTTTCCTCGTCATTCTTTTCTTTTGTTGGTAGTTCTATTTTAAAATTCATGTTATTTATATCATTTTGTTAGCTCTTGGTCTAAATTTGATTCTCATTCTTGAGCTCCTAAGCTGATTTGTGTTAGTTTTGTTTCGATATTGTTTTATTGGATCGAGTAGTTTTTGATGAAGTTGAACTACGAAACAATGTCGATCGAGCTGAAGAATGAGACTGTGGTCCATGGAACCATCACTGGTAGGTTCTGTTTGCCTTCCTGTTTTGTAGAAATACTGATTATGCTTTCTTATTGATCTTAAACTTCGTACATACAATATATATACACAAACATAAGACGGTGTAACCGTAGGAACCTTAACGTAATGTATACGAGCCCAATAGTCTACAATATGGCCCAATATTCCCTCTCAAGTTGGAGCATGAAGATTAACGATGCTCAACTTGGACACTAAACGTTCGAATGGTTGACGACCAAGTGGCTTGGTTAATAAATCGGCTAATTGGTCATCTGTCCGAACATGAACCGTAGCAATCCGTCCATCAAGAACAGCATCACGAACCGCATGACAATCAGCTTCGATATGCTTAGTACGTTCGTGAAAAACAGGGTTTCCAGCGATATGAAGCGCAGCTTGACTATCGCAGAACAAACGAACAGGCTCGGTTTGTGGGTAGCCTAAATCCTTGAGAAGTTGACACAGCCACATAATCTCATCAAGAGAATTACGCATAGATCGTATTCAGCTTTAGCGGAAGAACGAGAAACTGTTCATTGTTTTTGAGTTCTCCATGAGATTGGCCAACCACCAAGAAACATCACATAAGCACTCAAGGACCGTCTTGTCAAATGACAAGCAGCCCATTCCGAACAACAATAAGCCGTGAGAGTCAAATCTGAATCCGAGCGGAACAAAATACCATGAGCAGTGAGTTTAAGGAAACGTACAACACGTAACGCAGCCTCCTAATGTCCTTCCTGGGTGTTTGCATAAAATTGCGATAGAATGTGAACTGATTAAGCAAGGTCTGGACGTGTGATAAGTAGATAAATGAGACGGCCAATAAGTCTTATAAAGCGAGGATCAGCCAAGAAAGGACTTGTATCCGCGCAAGATGATTGCTTTGCTCCATAGGGAAACGTACCGGCTTAGAACCAAGAACACCAGATTCATCGATGATCTCTAAGGCATACTTTCTCTGAGACAGAAAAATTCCTTCATCATTGCGAGCAACCTCCAAACCAAGAAAATATTTCAATTTTCCGAGATCCTTCATTTTGAAACAACGCCCCAAATACTCCTTGAATTTAGACAAAGCGGCTGAATTATTGCCCCAAATCAACAAATCATCAACATAGATTAGCACCCGAATTTCAACACCATCGCGAGAGTAAACAAATAGTGAATAGTCAGAATAAGATTGGATAAAACCAACCTCAGTCAAGGCAGTAGTGAGCTTGGCGAACCAATAACTTGGTGCTTGTTTAAGGCCATAGATATATTTCTTCAAGCGACATACTTTCTTTGGATTTGAATGACGAAAACCCAAAGGAAGCTTCATGTATACTTCTTCGTCAAGGTCACCGTGGAGAAACGCATTGTGTACATCCATCTGATGGACTTCCCACTTGTTAACAGACACAAGCTTTAAGATACCACGAACCGTGGTCATCTTAACCATATGAGCAAATGTCTCTGTATAATCCTCTCCTTCAACTTGATGGTTACCAAGGACAACCAAGCGGGCTTTATATCGTTCAATTGAGCCATCAGCATTATACTTTATTTTGAACACCCACTGATTTTCGAGAGCCTCTTTCCCATATGGTAAATCAACAACATCCCATGTTTGAGCAATCTCACAAGCATCGACCTCATTTGTCAATGCATCACACCAAACTTTATCTTTCAGAGCCTCTTTGTAACTCTTCGGTTCGACACCAGCGAGAACTGCAGCAAGAAAAGCTTGATGACCAGAAGAAAACAAAACGTCAGAGACATAATGTTCGAGGAGATATGGTGTATTACCTGGAACTGTAGACGGAGACGCTGATGCAGAGTTGGAGAGAACGAGATGTGTATTATCAATGCAGCTAACGTTGTATAGCAAGTAATCATCGAGCTTCTTGGGAGGTGCCTTAGAACGTTGTCCACGACCCAAAGACGGAACGACAGGCGCAATGCTAGCAACAACTTCTGAAGATGGCGCATGGTCTGTAGGTTCGAGAACGGGTTATGATAAAGAAGGATCATGAATGGCAACCTCCAAAATCGTAGTTGTCGCAGGAGAATGCTCAACATTACTCCCCCCTGTCTTCCGTACCCGGTACCGTACCCTGTTATATACCTGGCGTAAAAACCCAATCCTTGTCAAAATAAAACGGCGAAGACAACACATTGAGAATCTGAAACCGGTGGAGTAAGCATGGATTGATAGGGAAAGTTATCCTCCTGAAAAACCACATCACGTGAGATTTCAAACTCTCCTGTTTTGATGTCATAGACACGCCATCCTTTCTTTCCAAACGGGTAGCCAACAAAGATACAATGTCGACTGCGAGCACCAATTTTATCTTTGTCGCGAGACCGTAGATGTGTGTAGCAAGATGAACCAAAAACTCTCAACTGGTCATACCATGGCTGTTCTCCAAACAAAATCTCATAAGAAGATCGACCCTTATGAATGGACGTAGGGGTTCGATTAATTACATGATCTGCGGTTAGGACTGCTTCACCCCAAAACTTCACCGGCAAGCTTGCTTGAAAGAGTAAAGAACGAGCAACGTTTAAGATGTGACGATGCTTTGTTTCCACTCGACCATTTTTTTGTGGAGTAGCTACACAAGAGGTTTGATGCACAATCCCATGTTCTTTGAAAAACGCAGACAAACAAGTAAACTCAGTTCTGTTGTCGCCTTTAACGATCTTGACAACTTTTCCATGCAACACTTGTCTAACTTCAGACTTTGCCTGCAAAAGATGAATCCAAACGGAACGTGAAAAACCATCCACGATAGTTAAGAAATACGATGCACCACATGTAGAAGCGAGCCGATAAGGACCCCAAACGTTAACATGAATCAATTCAAAACAATACTTTGTTTTATTGAAGCTATCATAAAAATATTTCTCTTGTCTGCTTAGCCCGAAAACAAATTTCGCAAGGACTCGGACTAGATGAATTCAAAACACCAGAAAAAGACAAAGCCGAAATAGTAGAAAAAGATGGATGCCCTAAACGCCTATGCCACAAAGCTTGATCAAAGACTGCATCCACTTTGTTGACTTGAGCCGTCGCAACATCTGTTAGATAATACACACCGTCTGATTCTTCACCGACTCGAATCAGGGTCTTCGAAAATGGTCCTGTAAAACACACAAAGTATCAGTAAACATCGCAAATCAATGCTTCATTTGCTTGAGAAGCTTAGACACCGATATCAATGAACAATTTAGATATGGAACATAAAGCACGTTGTAAAGAGATATAGTATCAGTAAGTGGTAGAACACCCATACAAACCGAAAATAGAGGATGGCGGAGTACCCGTGATTTTAAGCAACAATGAGAGTTTCCCTGTCATATGATGGGAACCTCCTGTATCGATAATAACATCACCAAAATCCTTACCGGAGAGTTTGTCTGGATTACCACCACCAGATTTAGTTTGAGCCATCATGCCAATGGCTTTCCACTGATATGGTGTAAGCTCTGGAAAAACAGAACCGTTGCTTGAGGCTGTGTGAGCAACGTTCGCTTGCCCTCGACCACGACCAGTAGAACTCGAGCTGCGCCCTCCTCTACTTGCTCCTCTGCCACCTGTGCGTCCAGCACGTTCTGTCACCCACTCGGGATAACCATTGAGCTGCCAGGAATAGGACTTCTCATGTCCCGATTTCTCACAGTGTGAACAGAGAAGACTGTTGCGGTCTCTGTTCCGATTCGAATTCGAAGAATCACTACCATTGTCACGTCGAGATCGGAATTGCACCATCTCAGAGTTAGAATCTCGACGGGTAGCAAACCCCAACAGCATCAGTTTGTGATTCACGTGTTTTAGCATTGAGAAGTCTATGTTCTTCCCGAATAACACGTGCATATGCGTGAGCCAAATATGGCCCCGGATCAGCGTCAATGATCGCATTAGCAACATTCCCAAAGCGAGACTCATCAAGCCCCATCACAAATTGAGAAACTTTTTCTTCTTCACGTTCCTTTTCATAAATAGCACTTGCCGAACAAGTACACGCATGAAGGGGTTTGTAGATGAACAACTCATCCCACATTGCTTGAAGTCTGCCTTAATAATCAAGTACGGTTTGTCCATCTTGGCGACACAACAATCTGTGTGCGAAGATGATGAACACGCACCTTGTTGCTGATGCAAAAACGTTCCTTCAGATTTTGCCATAAGAAACTAGTATTGGAGATGAAAGACACCGTGGATCGAACACGAGGAGTAATAGAAGCACGCAGCCATTCATCTACCATGGAATTCACGGAGATCCATGACTCTTGATCAGCGCATGCTTGTGCGGGTTTAGCAATCGAGCCATCAACAAACCATATCTTCTTCTTGGCACGAAGAGCATTCATCATCTATTCTGCCCATTCAGCATATTTTTCGCCCGTCAAAATCACAAGAGTAATCATAGCACCTGGATTGTCGGAGGCAAACAATGTAAACGGTGTGCTAACCGTGGAATCACCAACGGCAGCCATCGCAAGAGTACCATCAGCACCAGCCATAATCAATCGAAATCAAATGCTTAAATAGACAAGAATGAGAGTTCGAGTACAAACGAGAAACTCTAGCTCTAAGAGAAAAGAAAGAAAACAAAGAAATTGGAGAAGCAAGAAATTAGAGTTTCAGGATTTTAGCTCTAATACCATGTAGAAATACTGAATATGGTTTCTTATTGATCTTAAACTTCGTACATACATTATATATACACAAACATAAGACGGTGTAACCGTAGGAACCCTAACGTAATGTACACGAGCCCAATAGTCTATAATATGGCCCAATATGTTTCACCTTTCTTCTCTCGATTACTTCGTTTCTAAATGTTGTCGTTGTTCGCGATCTGTTTTTTTTCTTCTCAATGTCAATTTGATCCATTAGCCTAATGGCATCCGTGTGTGATCATAGTAGGGTTAGAAAACACACAATTAGATTGACACGCCATAATTGGATTTCAGTGAAATGGAACGACAATTGATCTCTGGCTTTTTTTTACTGATTCTGGTTTTCGATTTGGTTCTTATAATAGCGGGCAACGCCTAAGGTCCGCTTATTGTCTGGATCCAAATTTAAATGCCGAAAGTCCACCAAAGGGGTGTCAAATTCATGGATTGATCCAACCCGACCCGATCCATTAACCTTAATGGATTAAATTTGTTGACTCTAATGGGTTGATAGATTAATTGGGTTGGGTTAAAATGATTTAATTTATATTGGCTTGATGAATGAGATGGTTACCTTGTTTAACCCAATAGTTTCTTTTTACTAAACCAAAGTTACGCTACCAGATTAAAAAAATGTTTTTTAATTTCTAAAAAAAAACCAAATAAAAAAAGCAATCACATAAAGTTCAAAAAAAATAAAAATAGTCACATACCGAAAGCCATGCTTTTCCGATCTAAACGAGGAGGACACTTTCCCATCTTATGCCAATCTACTTTCCCATCTACCATTATGAGCCCTTGTAGGAGAAGAAGCCGGCCATGGTGATCCAGGAAGTGGTTGTGCAAGGGCTCATAAGTGGATTCTCGACCACGGTGGTGCTACCTACACGCCCTTGGTGCTACCTACACGCCCTTGATCGGAAAAGCATGGCTTTCTGTATGTGACTATTTTTATTTTTTTTGAACTTTATGTGATTGCTTTTTTTATTTGGTTTTTTTTTGCAAATTAAGCATAATGGAAAAATTTTAGAATAATATAGCTATGCTATTTAAATTATTAACTGAATAACCAAACTAGAATGTGAAAGGGCGAAAGTGTCCTCCTCGGTTAGATGGGAAAGTAGATTGGCATAAGATTTGGATCACGTCATAAGCCTACACCCGCGTCCCCTTTTTCAGGTGCCAACCTAAACCGTCTTGCCTATACCATAACCAATTATAAATAACGACAACGGTGACGATACTATTCTTTCCCACATCATTTCTATTCTATTTTTATTACCGGTGCATACTATGTTATTGTTTACTATTATATGTAGAATATAGTTTAGCGCTACCGAAAATGCATATAGTACATATAGATTAGGTTACATTTTACATTCGACAACATACTATACCACAATTATGAGGAATACATTTTACTGTGCGAGTCAAATGTCGTTCGACATCGTACTATACCATAACTATAAAGAATACATTTGACAACATATTATACCAAAACTATGAGGACAAGTATGATAGAGAAGTACTGAGGGTGCACATGATGAAAATTTTAAAATATTTTCACTTGTTTTCGTCATTACTATACGTATTCTATGGAAAACAACCGTCATTACTATACTATATATTAATATTATAGAATAGTTTTATTTGAAATAGATATATTAAGTATGTGAAGGACTATCATAACTATTTTAATTTTAACGGTCCATATTATGTTACGCGTTACTATTATGTGTAGAATATAGTTTAACACTACCTGAAATGCATAACCGTATAGTATATTTACATTAGGTTACATCATCACATTCTCTTCCTTCATTTTCAAAACGAAGGTATTTTCACATATATTGTAGTATATACAAAGAATACTATAGTCAAAGTTTTCATATGTTTAGATCGTTTATTATTAATTTTGTTATGGTCATTCTTGCTATAATCCCTTTTCTTGTGTGCAAACTTTCATATCATAAACTTAAACTTCTCGGATACAATAGAAGAGAGAATTATACATCCTCTTTGATCATTACAATAAAGTTTTAAAATAATAAAAATATAAAACAGATAGATCTTCAAGGAAGACTTACATCAAATTTGAGACAAAGCTCGAATGCATCAATAGAGATTTCACGGCGAAGCCGGAATGTTGAAATTTAGTCACGGTACATTGTGACGATGAAAACCAACTCCTACCTCATAAATTCGTTGAAACGAATCCGGTTGCATCTTCAGATTCCGTGCAGACCGCTACGTAAAATGACAAGTCGGTGAGGAAGTTGAAAAGTTTTCCGGGTATTGAATCCAAGAAAAAACCGCCTCTCATAGAGACAGATTCTCTTCCCTCTTGGGAAGGATGGTGAAGAAGATCTCTCCCATAGGGAGGAAGTTACTAACACGTATTTGAGCTTTTTTGATAAAAGAAGCTTAGGTAATGGACTCGCTACGGAAGAGTCATGGGCCAGGCCCAAATTTGTACAATGGTGGGCCAAGATTGATTGTAAAGAAAAGACGGAAAAACTATGTCCCGTTGTCCTTTCACCAGCGAGGAGTAGAACTGGTTGGCTCGGTTGGTCGAAGCTTTGAACGATGGTGGTGAAAGCGGGAGACTCAAAAACATGTAAGGCGATGCAGCTTTGAGAGTCAGTGATTGGACGAGTGAGGCGGAGGGAGCATAACTGCAACCCGGAAAGTGCAAATAACGATCTTGGGGAGTAACCCGAGAAAAAGGTTGATCTGGCGTTCGAGCCAAGAAACGAGAATGTTGCAAAGACAAAGGATATATCCGGAGAGATATGTAATGGGAGCGAGAAAGGAGCAGTGACCGGTAGTAGAGAAAAGAGGGCAATAATCCTGAGAAACGCTGAGGAGACAATTCTGCTCAGGCAGATTGCTTGCCGGAGAAACGCTGCTGGAGGAGGCTCATCTTCAAGGTGTTGAGTGGCAGACCCGAACTCTAAGTCCGAGAAGTTGTTCCCAATCGAATCACTAAATGATACCTAGTCATTCAGTCCATTTTAGAGTCCATTCCTTAGGCAATATTCATTTTAAACGGTCATTCTATGATTCATAAATACTAGAGTCAATAATATACAAGAGAAAGATAACAAACTGGATTTTATTTATTAAACAAAGGATTTGATACAACTTAAGAGTTTGCACTATAGGCTATACAAGTGTTCGATCCTAGTATATCCAGTCTATTACACCACCCATCCTTCCTAGCCATTTGTGTCTTACGCGTCTAAGCCAAGTACTTCCCACGATCACCTTCCTTCCCTGAAATCAAAGAGACGTAAGTAACTCAATGTTTACTTAGTGATGCGGTTATTCGCCTATTAATGACTATATGATCCCGTTACTTAATATTTTTCCCATAGATTTACCTTAATTCTTCGACTATCCCGAGACTTAGGGTAATTATCACGGTCATAGCAGAGTTTTGGTGGATTCTATCCGATCTCCAAGCCGCTCGCTAAACCCGCAAACACATAAGTCATAGAATAGCTGAACCATTCCAAGTCATTTTGCAACTGATCGCCCATAGTCATAACCGTTCGCCGATAACCGCGACTATTTTGGGAATAGCCGAGACTATCGGGATTAGCCGTGACCGGCTGTGACTGGCCGGGCCAAAGTCACGCGTTTAACAATCTGATCGACTACGATCAATCCAACCACGACTGGTTATACAAAAATAAGAATAATAACCAAGCAATAAGAGTTTTGACCGAATAACCGTATAACCGATCCATAACTGTCTCGGCGAACCGATAGTCATGGATTCCACAGCTAAGTGACTAAGTCATGTCCATAGCACTCACATTTGACGCACATTCCGGTGTGTTGATGGTTTTGTCTCGTTCCTTAGTCGCAGAAGGATCTATCTTCGATATGATTCTCTCGGTCGACTTTCTCTCGGAGATTATCCTACGCGATCTGATGATATCCCAAACCACTCGACTATCGCCGATAAACGTCTGGTGATCTCTTTTCTTCTCTCGGGTAATTCTCTTTTCTTTCGGCTATCTCTGTAACTTTTTCTGCGAATTTTTCCTTGTATGCGTTATGGCCATAATAATCGACTAAGTATCCTATGTATAGGATTTTCGGCCAATAACTTCTCATAACCGCTTTATTAAACGAATTGTTGCCACATTCCTTCGCCTAGTAACTCCCCTCAACCGTCCCGCACACTTTGCACGCATGCGGTCAACATTGTTTGGCTAGTTACCATTCCAGTCGGCCAGCTAACAAGACAGTTGACTAGCTAACGTTCCCAGCCGGCCAGCTAGTAAGACAGTCGACTAGCTGACCCAACTACTGAACACTCTGACCAGCTAGAATTGAGCTTCTAGACAGCTGGTCCAGCTAGCTTAGCTTAGCCTTCCAGCTCATTCTAGCTCAGTTAAACAACATGAGCTAAACTTAATCTTTTTCCCGGCCATTTCCTTTCTTTTTTTCCAACATTCGGCTAAGTATTTTCCCATCCGACTTAGCCAACACTTCGGACCATGGAACGGATTGACTTGGTTTTATCCGACCAGTTTTCTCCCCATTTCCAATCATAATCCGTCCCGGCGATCCTAGCGAGGATCTGAGATGTTATAGAGGGGTCTGCCTCGGGAGGCGGGTTTGGGAGAGAAACTCTATGTGACTGCTTTCTTTATATATATAATATTATCATCAAAAGATCATCTTTCTTTTGTGAACTTCAATTTAAATATTGTTCAGGTTCTTGGAGTGTATGATTGGTCTAGCTGCAAACCTGTAGCCCCCGAGTTCTGGTTACTTCCTTCTTCTTTTCCTGTTAACGGAGGTTTGATTTTCGATACCTTCTAATGTAGTGGTGTTGGTTATATACTTTAATTTTGTTTAATTCGCTTATATTTTTAAATATATAATTGCAGGTACTCTCCGGGTTTATTTTTGTGATATTTTCATGGGGTTGTCATACTTGTATGTAAAAAATTTGTTGCTACCCCAACAACTCTCATTCTTCAGCTCCGAGAAGAGCTTTATCCGGAACCTTATGCCAAAATCGATTGGAGGCAAACGCGAAACCGATGTGCAAAGGTAAGTTATAGATACAAATAACATATCGTATACATAAAAAAATAAAGATGTAAATAAATTTTAATGTGTGAATGCGAATAAAAAATTTAAATTTAAGTGAATGCGAATTTCCCTATAGTAATATATATATAGTAATAAAGAAACATGCAAACAAAAAATTACTTTCCTCAATGGTATGTTTATAAAAAGTATATCGGATTACATGGGACGAATTGAGATATTTAAGAAACGCAATGATGATCATGCAGGAAGATCTCTACTACCCTCGCTCATTTCTACAAGATTTATTTTGGAAAAGTGTTCATATGTTCTCAGAGAGTATCCTAAATCGATGGCCTTTCAAAAAGCTCATAAGAGAAAGAGCTCTTCGGACCACTATGGAACTCCTTCATTATCATGATGAATCCACCAGATACATTACAGGCGGATGTGTGCCAAAGGTAATTGTTGTTGTTATTCGATCTAGTGTGTTCAATTCAGATAAATTGATTCGATCCAATCCGAATTGAATCGAAATAAACAATCCAAAAATTGACCATATATTAATATGGTTTAAATGGATTCGTTTTTCCTAACTCCAAAAAACCGAAAAAATTGAAGTTTCTTTAAAAATTAATTAAGGGTATATTTGATTAAAAAACGGAATCTGAAACGGGAAACCATATCAAACCATCCCTTAATATATAATGTTTTAGTTTGGATATAATTATTCATTAAATAAATAAAAACCGATAAACCGAACCAAAAATCCGGATTAAATACCCCATTTTGTATTATTAATTTTTTCCAATTTTTTATAGGTCTTTCATATGCTTGCATGTTGGGTAGAAGATCCACATGGTGATTATTTTAAGAAACATCTTGCTCGAGTCCCAGATTTCATATGGATTGGCGAGGATGGCTTGAAAATTCAAGTTCATGTTTCTTTACTCTGACTCAGATGGAATCTTCTCTATAACATTAATTAGATGCATTAACGCATGTACTACTTGTGCAGTCTTTTGGTAGCCAATTGTGGGATAAAGCCTTATCAATACATGTCCTGTTAGATGGTCTTGATGATGTCGATGATGAGATTAGATCAACGCTCCTTAAAGGATACGATTACTTGAAGGAATCTCAAGTTACAGAGAACCCTCCTGGCGATTACATAAAAATGTTTCGTCACATTGCAAAAGGTGGATGGACGTTTTCGGACCAAGATCAAGGATGGTCGGTTTCAGATTGTACTGCTGAGAGTTTAGAGGTAATAAATTAATTTTTTTTTTATAAAAGGGTAATAATTAAATTTCTTTGTTTTGGTACGGCATTCATCAACGCTGATACTATGATGGGCCAGTGCTGTCTATTCTTCGAGAGCATGCCGTTGGAGTTTATTGGCCAGAAGATGGATGTGAAGAAACTCTATGATGCAGTGGACTTGATTCTCTATTCGCAGGTAAATCAATTAGGGTTGATTGGCAAGCAGGGCAGATTTAGGATCAAATTTCATGGGGGCAAATCATGTAAAAATAAAAACATATTAGAACCATAAAAATTGATTCCAGCAAAATAACACCAAATAAAAAAAATTCATCCGGGGCAACTGCCCCCCATTCTCTTCATGTGGCTTTGCCACTGTTGGCAAGTGCTTTAGAAGCTATACACATCAAAAAAATATCTACAACTTTCAAATGGATCCAATCAAACTTTACCTTTCCCTTTTTTACTCACAACCAAAATATTTACTTTTCTTCTTTTTTCCGTTGTCCAAAGCATTTTTTCCAAAGCACACCGTTTTAGGATTTTCAAATTCTACAATTGCAGAGCCAATATCCTACAGCAATAAAATCTACAAAAAAAAATGTACAACTATATTTCTACAGCCACAACAGTAAAAACATAAAGGTACAACTGTTACCAAACTAATATTATTTTGTTACCAATGATTCTCGCTAAATGATATTATACTTTAAAAATCGGTAAAGAACACAAAGTTGATATATAAAATAGATTATACTGAAAACTTGAAAATATTTTGAAAAAATTCAGTGTTTATATATAATATTTATTTAATTAATACATATTTTTGATTGAAAATAAAAATTAAACTAAATTTTGTCTCATTATGACATAAGTGTAGAATTATATAGAACTAGAATAGGACCCGCATATATGCGGGTTTTGAATAAAATATTTTAAACCGGTATAAACTTATTTGAAAAAAACATCCGATCACTTGTGAAGAAAAGTAAAATTAAAAAAAAAATTAAAAATTTATTTATTTATTTATTTTTATTTTTAATTTTTGTAATTAAATTTTATTACTATTTCCAGATAGGATCTTGATATAATAAAATAAATATTTATTTTGTTGTGAAAAATACAAATATAATTTTTACATTCTCTAACAAAATCTATTCAATAGTGTCAAAATCTAATCGATTAACTTGACATTTGTCACGATCATGTTAATTACTAACTTTGACGCATCCTACGTTTTATAATAAGATTGTATATTTATCTAAATTGGAGTTAATATTACTTACTTTTATTTTTTATTTTAGATTTTTATTGAAGTTTATTTTTTTTTAATTTTTTTTTAATCATTTTCTGTTTTGGATTATTATTTGATTATATAATTTTTAATCTAAATTTTTATTTACTAATTTTAATCATAATGAAATAACATATTTTTATGGCATTTTGTTAATAAAAGCAAAATTTTATTTTATTATTGTTTAAGTTAAATCATGATTGTGTTTTAAGTCTAGAATAGCTGTTATTATGTGACTAAAGAAACCAAACATTTATTAAATTAAACAAATAATTTATTGTTAATTCGAAGTGTGAACCGTAGCGATCCAAACGGATAATCAAAATTGTTAAATTTATTCTTACAATGAAAAACATAAGAAAAAAACTTATTTTCCTTTTTCTTAATTTTCTTTTTGATTTTTTGATTTTTTTGATTTTCTTTTTAGTATTAGTAATTGATGATACAATTTTCTTAATCTAAATGAAAAACATAAAAAATAACTTATTTTCCTTTTTCTTAATTTTTATATTTATTATTTATTTTCCTTTTAGTATTAGTAATCAATTATACAATATCCTTAATCTAATTGGAAAACATAAAATAAATTTATTTTTCTTTTCTGTTTTTAAAACTAATTTTTAGTTTTTATAAACATTATGTTAAAATCTAATTGGTTGGATTTTTTTAACACGTGTCAAAATCTAATCGATTTACTTGACACGTGTTACAATCATGTTAATTAGCAACTTTGACGCATCCAACTTTATATAATAAGATTTGATCATACAATTTCCTTAATCTAAATGAAAAACATTAAAAAAAACTTATTTTTCTTAATTTTCTTATTTACCTTTTTGATTTTTTGATTTTCCTTTTAGTATTAGTAGTTGATCATATAATTTCTTCAATCTAAATGAAAAACATTAAAAAACTTATTTTCCTTTTTCTTGATTTTGTTATTTACCTATTTGATTTTTTTAAGAAGCTTATTTTTCTTTTTTTGTTTTTAAAACTAACTTTTAGATTTATGTAAACATTATGTTAAAATCTAATTGGTTAAATTTTTTAACATGTGTCAAAATCCAATCGATAAACTTGCACTTGTCATGATCATGTGAATTACTAACTTTGACGCATCCAACTATATAAATTATGTAAACATTATGTTAAAATCTAATTGGATAAAAATTTTAACACGTATCAAAATTCAATCGATAAACTTGACACTTGTCATGATCATGTGAATTACTAACTTTAACGCATCCAACTTCATAGTTACATATATCGTTTTAATTTATTTTATTTTTTATTTCTTATTTATTAACATATCAAGATTCCTTTCCTTTTCTTGTTTTTTTTTTGTTTTTTTTACTAACGTAAGATATATTTTTTTCTTTTAGGATTATGTTTTAGGATTATATTTTAGGATTATATTTTTATTTTTATTAACATAATAACATTTCTTTTTCCTTTTCACAGTTTACATATATTCTTTTAATTTATTTTAATAAGATTTCTTATTTATTAACATAATAATACCTTTTTCCTTTTTATAGTTTACATATATCTTTTTTATTTATTTTATTTATTTTATTTTTTATTTTTTATTTTATCTTTTTAACTATGACACATGTCAAAATCTAATGAGATTGACTCGCCACTTGTCGCGATCATGTGAATTAGTAACTTTGACGCATTCTACTTTATATAATAAGATATAAATATATTATTGAATTGATTGTGTTGATTATACAAGATAATAATAGACATATATATAGTGATTAACATTAACATATTGTTAACACTAAATAATGTAAATCTTCCTAATCCTTATCACAATAGGATATTTCATGCGAATATTCTTCGCTTGAGCTTCACGGGCTTCACTCCATAAACGGCCTTTGACAGCCCATAATACTTGGTCCGCAAGATACACATCTTGCTTCCCAAGATATCTCTAATACTCTCCCGCACGACAAAGGTGGGACGCGAAACGCAAACTATGCAATCACAAAAGCGGAACACCTATGTCGTGGACACTTGTCGAGGATGGACAAAACATGTCAACTGATTCTTCCGGATTAAACTTCAATCTTCATAGGGATGGAACTTCAACTCGTGTTTGATCTTGATAATAGAGGGAAAATAACATCCCGTGGGTGCAACTGCAACTCCACAAATAATTGTTCTTATTTTGGACAGTCCATAAATCGGACTAAAAAATGACTTAAAGAACACGAGCGTTCTAACTAGAACTCCCTAAAACCATAACCAAACTCCCTCGTAATAGGAAAAACCAAAAACTTTGAGAAATTATAAATTCTAGAATATATCTCAAAAAATAAAACTAATAATAACCCATGAAAATCAAATTCTGTGACACAGACTACGCATAACCCAAAAGAGAAGTTATTTAAATCTCTAGATAAAATTTTGCACTAACTCCCAAAACCAAAAGAAGTTAAATAAGAAATCCACTAAAAGCCAAACAAAGAAAACCAGAAAAATTGGACGTATCCAAAACCTAATTGGACTAAAGAATAGAAAAAAAAATCATGTAAAAATTGAACAACAAAATCACGTGATCTTATCCTCATCGTTTCCCTCATCATCTTCATTACTGAAGATCATCGTAAAACATAAGAATTTGTAAAGCGGAAGCTTTTAAATTTGATCCACAAGAATCGAATGTTCTGATATCATGTAGAATTATATAGAATAGAAATATATTGAATTGATTGTGTTGATTATACAAGATAATAATATACATATATATAGTGATTAACATTAACATATTGTTAATACTAAATAATGTAAATCTTCCTAATCCTTATTACAATAGGATATTTATGAAAATATTATTTGGTTGAGCTTCACGGGCTTCACTGCATAAACGGTCTTTGACAGCCCATAATACTTGGTTCGCAAGATACACATCTTGCTTCCCAAGATATCTCCAAAAATAAGTAAATCTGAAACAACGACAATACATATAAATAATCTTTTGCAAAACAAATATTACAGAGCGATAACGGAGGTATAACATCGTGGCAACCTGCGGATGGGAAAACTTGGTTAGAGGTAAATATTTAATTAGTAATTTGTCACGAGTTTTCCTTTCTATTGTGTGACATTAACAATGCCTTCAATTGAATCCAGTGGCTTAGTCCAGTGGAGTTTATTGAAGACGCGGTCGTCGAGCATGAGTGCTACATATTCGTTTACCCTCTCTTCATCAATCTATTACCCTTTTTTGCGAATAAGTGGTTTAAACTGTGGTATATCATGTCCATATTTAGGTATGCTGAATGTACGGGGTCAGCGATTGCAGCGTTGGCTCGGTTTGCGAAACAATTTCCCAAGTACAGGAAGGAAGAGGTGGAAAGGTTTTTAATAAAGGGCGTGAAGTACATTGAGGACTTGCAAATGGTGGATGGCTCATGGTACGGAAATTGGGGAGTGTGCTTCATCTATGGGACCTTCTTTGCGGTGAGAGGTCTTGTGGCTGCAGGAAAGACTTACAACAACTGTGAGAGAATTCGTAGAGCTGTTCGTTTCCTTCTCGAAACGCAAAACCTGGAGGGCGGCTGGGCAGAGAGCTACCTTTCTTGCCCAAGCAAGAAATATACTCCTTTAGACGGAAACAGGACAAATGTGGTTAATACAGGACAAGCACTTATGGTTCTACTTATGGGAGATCAGATGGGGAGAGATCCTTTGCCCGTTCATCGCGCTGCCAAAGTGTTGATCAATTCACAATTGAAGAACGGCGATTTTCCGCAACAGGTGATTTTAATTCTATAGAACTGATAACTATTATCATCCATCTCCAACCCGAAAGAATGTATGTTGCTGAAAAAAGCAAAATAACTATAGAACTGACAACATTTTTTTTTAAAAAACCTGCAGGAGATAATGGGTGTGTTCAAGATGAATGTGATGCTACATTATCCTACCTATAGGAACATTTACTCTCTTTGGGCCCTCACACATTACACGCAGGCTCTGCGGCGGCTCCTCCCTTGACCGCGTTAAATTACTATCTTGTCTTCAACTCTTCATGCATCCATTAAGTTTGTGTTTGTTTCCTTCTGCATGTAAATATAACAAAGAAAATATGTTCTATACCTCTACGAAATGAACTATATGTGGTCATATAGAACGATAACATGTTGAATCCAATAAATCATATTTTGAGTATGCTGAACAAGATATTCTTCCTTCTTCTATCTTTGATAAATTTTTTTTTTTAATTCAATAAAATTCCATTATTATTATTCTGTTTATCACCTATAAAATTGTACTAGGTGGTGGTCCACGCATGGCATGTAAATAAAAGCATCTCCATTGATGGTCTTTTGAAAAGTCTCTCAACATAAGAAATTAATAAAATAATAGAAAAAGAAGAAAGAGAATGAGATGGATATCTCAAATAAGAGACTTTGAGAGACTTTCTCGGAAAGTTTCTCAAATCTCTAGAGACTCTAAAGATTTGTCACTTTATGAGTGATTCAATTTTATTTTTATTTCAAAAATTAATTCAAAAACTAAATTACATTACAAACTAATATAATATTTGATGGGAGATTTGAGTCTCTAACCAATGAGGATGCTCTAAACGTTTTAGATTTTCGTTATAATTTTATTATGTTAAACAATGTGCACAATGTAACTATTGAATAAATTATGAATTTTCAAACAACAAAAAAAAAAAATTCAACCTATAAAACCATAAAACCATAAGATACAAAAACAATACTCAATAAACAATAAATAATAATAAAATAATAAAATTTTTAGAGAGAATAAAATGAAAGAAATAGGGGGAAAATAGATACAAAGAAATATACAAAATTTTAAAACATTAAAAAGGAATAAAATCAATGAAATATATATATTTTAAAAATTAATCTGGTAAACTTAGAAAGTTCAAAATTATGATAATATTGAGATTTAGATGAACGAAAAGAGATTAAAAAAAAAAAAAAAAAATGAAATATATATATTTTAAAAATTAATCTGGTAAACTTAGAAAGTTCAAAATTATGATAATATTGAGATTTAGATGAACGAAAAGAGTATGAAAGTTGAATAACAAATAAAAATTCAAAAAAAAAAAAAAGAGAAAATTGATAGTCAAATAACGGTTTAAAAATATATTATTTAAAACACAAATTAAAATAAGATCCGCATATAATGCAAATAAAAATGAGAAGAAAAAATAAAGGGAAATATATTTTTCCATAATTGACAAAATAAGAAGAAAAAAAAATCTATTAGTAAGTATTAAAAAAAACAACAAAAAAAAGTATAAAAAAGAATGAGAGAATTATGGATCTAAGGTAGGGGTGTCAATTATGGCCAAAACCCGAAGTCCGGCCCGACTTGGCTCTGAAAAATATCGAGTTCAGACTTTGATATATAAGCCAAAAAAATCGGGCATTTCAAAAATAATAGACTTTTGGGCTTAAACTCGAACGGGCATGGACTTACCCAAAATGGTCATGCAATTTATATTATAGTTCATTTATAGATTTATATTTTTTAAAAAATTCTAAAACTAAGGATTCAGAATATTTTTTTATTGATCAAAAACTCTAATTTTCTAGTTGTATGCCTCTATATAAATTTCAAACTAAACTGGATTTTCATCTCGAATCTACAGTCTCTACTACTTAGATTTGAAACATTTTTTAATTTTATTGTTACTTGATATTATAAATAATTTAAATTTATTAAGTCAAAAATTTGTTTTTAACTTGAATTGGATTTGATAAAACTATATTGATAATTTTTTCAGTTTAAATTTATTTTTAATAAATTCTTTTGCTTTTTATGTGTTTTTTTGAATTTTATTTTACCTTTTTAAAAGTCTAAAAAGCCCAAAATAATTTTATAACCCTTTTAGGATCGGACCGAAACTTTAGAATATAAATCCGATATTTTTTCGGGTCGGGGGCCTGATTGACATGCCCAACCTAAGAGCATCATTATTGGAGAACCTCAAGTAGGGTTCTTAAATATATTTCATGCTTTAACAGTTTAAGAACCGAGTTTAAAGGTTTTTTACTAATCTATACTATTATTTGCTATAAATACTTTGCCGTCGTGGTTTTTTTATGCATGGTTTTTAGGGTCATCTGCATAGTTTTGAATACCGATCTTCGATATGTTTGGTCGCTTATATACGCATCTAACCATTTGCTCTACTGAATATAGTTTTGTGGTTTCGTCTAGGGTTGCAGTGGTCTGCGGGTTGGTTGGTATGTCTCTGTGTAAGCTCGACGCTCTTTATTTCCCCCCCCCTGGTATTCTTATATACAACGATTGTTAAGTTTTGTGTGTTCTCTTTTGATTAGATCGCAGTGCGAGGATATCGACGATCCGTTTCCCCGACGCTATGGCTTATCGTAATTCTTCAACGCTATGGCTTATCGTAATCTTCGAATGGATGAATGTTATAACGTACTTTTTTTCTTCGCCGATTCGAAAGAAGAGGAACAAGGTATTTATTTAACGGATCGTTTGGCGTTCTAGATGTGTTATTATGTTTCATGTTATTGATTTTATCGTGTCTTCAGGTTTACGCTCCTCATTGTCGGGGGATGAGAGTATAGACGTTGGAAGTACTCATTGTTAGTTGTTTATTGCATTTATAATGTGTTTCATTGCGTTGGTTTGGAATCTATCTGTGTCTTTATGTCATAATGATTTTTTGAAATAACGTGCGAGTTATATAGATGCGATGTTACGCGTGCACTGATGTTTTGGTTGGGATGATTGCACTTCTGAATGGATGTTGCGTGCGCGTATCGTAGAATTTGATGGTTGGTATTTTTCTAAAATAACTCATAATTTATGATGCTGGTCAGTTTTTGTTCTCTTGGTGATATTCGAATACCTGATAATCATCCGTAACTGTGTCCTATAGAGTGCCGCTTCGACAAGGTTGTTTCTGGTGATAGTTTCGGATATGAGTCTGGCGATGATTCGTTGTTGTCGGCGTCGTCTCTTTCTGAATCAGAATATGAGCACGGTGATGCTTCTGGTGGGTCTAACTATTGTGGTGGTAGTGACGCAGATAGCGTTGTTTCTTCGGACGTTTCACTAGATGATGAGTGTGTCGATGCTGGTGATGGTGATGGTGATGATGACGATGATGATGGTGATGCGTATAATGAAGACGATAGTGATGATGATGATGACTGGGGTGACGGGTGTGGTGGTGGAGAGAGTGGCGGTGATGATGAGTTTGATGATGATCCCGATTTTGTAGATACCGATGTTTTTGATGTATCGAGTTTGCTTCCTGATGCAGAGGTTTTTTGGCCTTCTGGTCAATCTTCAAACACACATGTCATTGTAGTATTTGAGGTATCAATCCACTTGGGAAGCTAATGACACTTAAGATATAGAGAACTTGCTAAGCTAAGCTAATAGAGAAGGGAAATTTTCTAACAACCTAGAGACAAACAGAAAATAAGAGAAAGCAAATAAAGAGCAAAATCTAACACAAGCTAAACAAAGACTAAGAAAAGGAAGAAAGCTAGACAAGGAAAAACTAGACACAAGCTTGGACTTAAAATAAACTAATGACAAAAGTGGTTCTTAGGATGAGATATTTGATATGTTTGATGCACATGGGCGATCAATGATGGCTTAAGACAACATCTAGACCTTGGGTCTTAGATGGTAATCCTTAGGCATAGGGTTTCTAATAAAGACTAATCCACTGTCGTGATAGAAGTCACTTTGCTATCTCACAACCTAACCTCGCTCCCGCGTAGTGATCCATGAGAATAGCAAGCATAGATCCCCAACCCTATAAAGCCGAAATCCCCCTAGACAGATGGCGTTTCGTAATCTAGGATAGGTAGATCTCTTGTTTATGGGTTTGGCTAAGCAAGCATGTGGTGTTCATGTCAAGCCGCCTATAGTCTTTAGACTAGTTGATCAAGCTAGACTAAGCATAGAGATCAATAAACAAGAAAGGATTAAGATCATTAAATGCATAAGCATCAAGATCTATCACCATGAATCTTTCACATCCTAATAACCACGAAATCTACTCCCTTTTCATGTGTTTAACCTCTAGATCCATGAGGAAATAAAAGCTAAACAATGTTAGAGAGAGATCAATGACATAAAAGTAAAATAAAGGCAAAGGCTTTGCCAAGAAATGCTAAAGAACAAGTCTTGGTTAAGCATAAACACAAAATAAAAGTTCTTGAACTCAAGAACAAAGTAAAAGCATAAACTTAAATCCTAATAATGCATAACCACGAAATCTATTGAAGAATATGTGGCTAAGCAATATTAGAAAGCAAGAACAAGAAGAAATAAATTAAGGGAAGTGCAAAAATTAAATTAAAATAAAAAGTATTTACATGGTTCTTGAAAATAAAAAGAGAACTAAGCAAAAACTAAAAATGTCTAAAAGGAAAAGAGGGAAGAGAGGGATTTCGTTTTGGGGTTGCTAGGGTATTTATAGGTGAGCCACAAAAACCCTAGTGACCCTTATCCACAAAAATGGGATCCAATGCTAAAAGCAAACTTCTTTGGACTCTTGTGCTCTTTTGGAATTATGCTGCAACAGATTCATGTCGATATGGCACCCTGATATTGGCTCAAGCTCTTATCTTCCCAGCAGAAGCTTCATCGGATACAAGTCGTTATGCTTGCCCGTTATACACTAGCTTGCCGAGCTGGCCAGACCGATGCTCACTGTTTCCGCAGTAACGTCTGAACCGCCGATCGTAATGGCTTGATACTTCCACCAGACGAAAGATAACTCGATCCTCTACAAATCGTATGAAGACATCAGAAGCTGAATCGACCATAAGACCTTCGTCCGAGCTGATCTTTCCACAATGGCTTGTCCATTTCGGTTTAGTTGATTGATCTTGAAGCAACGTCTTGCTTCATATCAGGATGAGGTCGTTGTGTCTGACCGTGGTGGCTGTAGAAATCTTCTCTTTTGCTCCTTCTTGCCTTGGCTGCTCATTAGTTCTTCTCCCAAACTCCATAGAACCTCCACAAGCTCCAAAAGTACCTGCCAAGTACTCCAAACATGCAAAATATGCATGCCTATCCTAAAACTAATATGAATGGAAATGGGACAAAAACTAATTAATAAATACATAAAAGAGACCAAAACCTATACTAAATGCATGCTAAAAAGGTGTAAAATATGGAGTTATCAACACCCCCAAACTTGCCTTTTTGCTTGTCCTCAAGCAAACAAAGACAAACAAGAGAGTGAGGTTTGAAAATGGGTGTCCAAAATGCCATAAAAAGAGATCAAATCAACGTCCATGTTTAAAGTTCTAAGATGCAAACCAAATGTATTCTACTCTAAAGTCTTAGCTACACTCATCTCAAAATACAATGCACTTAATCTCAACCTACACACACAATCAAATCATCCAATCCCTTTAACATTCATTAAAGATCAAAAACCGTGAATCATGCTTATGTTCATCATTCAACTCATTTGGCTATAGGCAAGGTTCGCGAGCTAAAAGTGAACTCGAAGTGAAAGGGTTAAGTGTTTAATAAGGATCACTCAATGAAAGGAATCTTCTTAATGCAAAATGCTAAGGGTAAAAACTAACGGATGCATACAAGGATAAATTCTCATCTACCCAAGCACCTAATAACTTTCTACCTTAGTCTAAACCATATTCCCTTTCCTAAGCTACGCCTTGTACCCATTTTTACTCCTCGTTTCACCTTCTTTGGTCTTGGGGGGGGGGGGGACTTCTTCTTTCTTCTTTTGAGATCGGTTTCGGCTTTCTCTTTGGCTCATTTGGTGGCGCTCCTTTGTTTTTCACCTTTTGTGTTGCTGGCCGGATTAGACTTTGTTGTTTGCCCTTCTTTTTCTTCTTTGGAAACGCCTTTTTTTCTTTGATTTCGAGATTCTTTTGCAGCCGCCATCTCTCTGTTTTGTTGTCCCCATATGACCCCATTGAACCTTTCTTCCTATCTTCTCCTCCCTTAGATAAACACTCAAAACCCGCCTTTCCTAAGCTACCCAAGGATATCGGCTAAGCATTTCGGTGTCAAGCCGTTTTCCTATGTAAACCACCTACCCTATTGTTGACTCGAGTTGTGAGCCAACGTCTACATGAGACTTTAACTTTGTCAGCCTAAACCCAACACTTTTTGCCTAAGAAGATTCGAAAAATAATGCAAAGGCCTCACATATCTCTCATAAAAAGTGTTTAAGGTTTGAAATAAAGGTTAAGGTTTTGGGTGTGGTCTGGTACTTGGACTAGCAGAGAGTGGTATAAAGGGGAAAAAGAAAGCCCAAGTGAATATCCGTGAGTTAAAATCCAAAACACAAGCATGATAATTATGAATCAATATTTACGGTTCAAGTATAATTAGGGAAAGGAATCAAATCAAGTGTGCTTCAGCAAAGAATTAAATAACAAAGTATATGGTCCAAGTGTGGTTCAACTTCAAATTCGAATTTACTCAAAATGCATCAAACAACTATGAACAAGGGCGTTGATCTCATGTCATAAAATGACAATTTACAAGGAAATTCACCCTATGCAATGCTAATAAATTCTATATGCTATGCAACTAGACTCAATCCTAGAATGTAAATGCATCTAAACAATTAATTTTTTTTTTTTTTTTTTATGCATGAGACTCAAGTATGCAAAAGAAAAATAAGAAAACAAAACACAAGATCAAATTACACAAACCCTCCCCCAAACTTAAATTACACAGTCCCTTGTGTAATAGAAGTTCAAGAGAAAGACTCAAAATCACAAAAATATGCAAGGAGTAATGGCAGTCACAAGGAGTGGAGTAGGGTTTAGGGAGAAAGAAAACTTACATTGGATTTGGCTGTCATATCGGGGTCTGACCGTTGCACCAGCTCGGTGTGGCTCCAATATCGGGCACAAGCCGTTATACCAGCTCGTTATGGCCTCTATTGGGTACAAGCCGTTGCACCAGCTCGGTATGGCACAAATCTCGGGCACAAGTCCTTGCACCAGCCCGTTTTGGCTGTCATATCAGGTACAAGCCGTTGCACCAGCCCGTTTTAGCTCCTTTGGTCCCTTTTGGTTGTCCATCACCCTCTT
Source organism: Alliaria petiolata (assembly GCA_020283515.1). Classification (NCBI taxonomy): domain Eukaryota; kingdom Viridiplantae; phylum Streptophyta; class Magnoliopsida; order Brassicales; family Brassicaceae; genus Alliaria; species Alliaria petiolata. The sequence goes on from JAHZTW010000001.1 coordinate 387,500,664, forward strand.
CACTTGGATAAACATGAGACTGCCTCTCAAGTGCGCTAGATTTGTGTCTCTAGCTTGACTCTCTCATTGTACCTGAAAGAGAAACAAAATAAAACGAAAATTAGATTTGAAATAAATGCTTAGTCTTAGCAAGAACTCAATCTCAAATGCATTAAAACAATTAAAGAGCAAAATCTAACACAAGCTAAACAAAGACTAAGAAAAGGAAGAAAGCTAGACAAGGAAAAACTAGAAACAAGCTTGGACTTAAAATAAACTAATGACAAAAGTGGTTCTTAGGATGAGATATTTGATATAACTGATGCACATGGGCGATCAATGATGACTTAAAACAACATCTAGACCTTGGGTCTTAGATGGTAATCCTTAGGCATAGGGTTTCTAATAAAGACTAATCCACTGTCGTGATAGAAGTCACTTTGCTATCTCACAACCTAACCTCGCTGTCGCGTAGTGATCCATGAGAATAGCAAGCATAGATCCCCAACCCTATAAAGCCGAAATCCCCCTAGACAGATGGCGTTTCGTAATCTAGGAAAGGTAGATCTCTTGTTTATGGGTTTGGCTAAGCAAGCATGTGGTGTTCATGTCAAGCCGCCTATAATCTTTAGACTAGTTGATCAAGCTAGACTAAGCATTGAGAACAATAAACAAGAAAGGATTAAGATCATTAAATGCATAAGCATCAAGATCTATCACCATAAATCTTTCACACCCTAAGGACCACGAAATCTACTCTCTTTTCATGTGTTTAACCTCTAGATCCATAAGGAAATAAAAGCTAAACAATGTTAGAGAGGAGATCAATGACATAAAAGTAAAATAAAGGCAAAGGCTTTACCAAGAAATGCTAAAGAACAAGTCTTGGTTAAGCATAAGCACAAAATAAAAGTTCTTGAACTCAAGAACAAAGTAAAAGCATAAACTTAAATCCTAATAATGCATAACCACGAAATCCTATGAAGAATATGTGGCTAAGCAATATTAGGAAGCAAGAACAAGAAGAAATAAATAAGACAAGTGCAAAAACTAAATTGAAATAAAAAGTATTTACATGGTTCTTGAAAATAAAAAGAAAACTAAGCACAAACTAAAAATGTCTAAGAGGAAAAGAGGGAAGAGAGGGATTTCGTTTTGAGGTTGCTAGGGTATTTATAGGTGAGCAACAAAAACCCTAGTGACCCTTATCCACAAAAATGGGATCCAATGCTAAAAGCAAACTTCTTTGGACTCTTGTGCTCTTTTGGAATTATGCTGCAACAGCTTCATGTCGATATGGCACCCTGATATTGGCTCCAAGCTCTTATCTTCCCAGCAGAAGCTTCATCGGATACAAGTCGTTATGCTTGCCCGTTATACACTAGCTTGCCGAGCTGGGCAGACCGATGCTCACTGTTTCCGCAGTAACTTCTGAACCGCCGATCGTAATGGCTTGATACTTCCACCAGACGAAAGCTAACTCGATCCTCTACAAATCGTATGAAGACATCAGAAGCTGAATCGAGCCAGAAGACCTTCGTCCGAGCTGATCTTTCCACAACGGCTTGTCCATTTCGGTTTAGTTGATTGATCTTGAAGCAACGTCTTGCTTCATATCAGGATGAGGTCGTTGTGGCTGACCGTGGTGGCTGTAGAAGTCTTCTCTTTTGCTCCTTCTTGCCTTGCCTGCTCATTAGTTCTTCTCCCAAACTCCATAGAACCTCCACAGGCTCCAAAAGTACATGCCAAGTACTCCAAACATGCAAAATATGCAATGCCTATCCTAAAACTAATATGAATGGAAATGGGAAAAAACTAATTAATAAATGCATAAAAGAGAGCAAAACCTATACTAAATGCATGCTAAAAAGGTGTAAAATATGGAGTTATCACTTCCCCATAGGCAGTCTGCCATAAACATTCCTTTGTCGGTGCTTGGTCCTATGAATTCCAGTGGTAGTGTTTACGTGAAAGTTCTTCGAATCTATACTCGGATTAGTGTGAACGGTTCGAAAAGCTTGTGCCTAATCTTGGCTGATGGACATGTAAGTTTCTCATCGTATTCCTTTTTAGGTTTTTTTTTTTTTTTTGTTCGTGGTATATCAAGACCGAACCGTGGTTGATACCAAATTTGGATATCCAGGGTGTGAAGATCGAGGCAACTATTGATCACCATATGTATGAGAAGTTCGTGACTATAGTTGCTCAAGATCTGTGGGTGACTATACATGACTTTGACGTTGTACCGCAAGTTGGCTCTCTCTGGTCCACAACTCATGGTTTTGGGATCCATTTTACGCAGTCGACGTGTGTCCATGAGAGTACTTTTAGATGTCTACGAGTTTTTTTGATTTTGTAGCTTTTCAGAGGATTCAGCGTCGGCTTCACGACAATGATTACTTAGTTGGTATTATTTTATGCTTTATTTCTTGGATCTTGAACCATGTTATTGTGTGTTTATGTTCGGAGGTTTACTGTGTAGTGTACCGTGTTCTCTGATTCCTTATTCGTCTCTCTTGCAGATTTAGTTGGGGAGGTTGCACACGTGGCTGGGCTTGATCCACTGGGTGGTGTCTCTGGTGGCAAAGGATCACTTGCTGCATGCGACGAACCCGCATGGAGCATCACGTTTGAAATTCGTGATGAGAGGTATCTCGATTTTTTATATGGAAATTTAGGTCCGGTTTTGGAGGATTATCTTAGCTGGTATATAACTTATTTTTTATTAGCCATGTAAGTCTTCGATGTTCGTTGTCTGAGCATATGGCTTTACGGTTTTACGATGACTGGACTGCTGTCCGTGATGAGATCGTAGTGTTTGTGATAAGATGGGGTCTTGTGGAAACTTTTCAAGGTATTTTGATATATCCGGTTTTGGAACTGCGTTGAACGTCTTTTTGGATTTGATTTTTAATAGGTAGTTGTTTGTGTTTACACAAGGTGACCGTTTCGGCCACTGACTGTTCTCGGGTGATGTTAAACCCTTCGATACCCGAGGTCGAGGAGTTTAAGTCTAGGTTGGTATAATTTCTGATATTAAGGTTTGGCTTTTTGTTTTTGATGTATTGGTTTGAAGTTTGGAGTTTTTAGTGTTGATTACTTTAAATCCGAATGTGGTAGGTTACCAAGGAAGAAGCGTCGATTGTGTCGGAAGGACAGCGGATATGGTGCCTGATGCATGCGTTTTTTTCTTAGTGTTTTATTTTTTATTTTTTATTTTATGTAGGTGATCGGTTGATCATCCTTTGTAATTTTTTTTATCCGACTTTAATATATAGATCTGTAATATTTTTTTATTATTGTTAGATTGGATATAGTTATATTTATAAAAGATTTATGTTACTATTTTCAAATATTATGCGTACAGAGCCAAATCTAAAAATCAGAGGTGTCAAAATAGTTTGGCCTTTTTACAATACTATTTCCTAATTTATAATTATAATTTAGCCATGGGCTAATATTTACATTTAGCCATATGCTTATATTTATGGATATTTATGACCTAATTTATCGCTAAGCTTAAGCGATCGCACGTATCGATCATTATCTACGAAAAATATGGTGTTATTTTCTGAGAGAAATACGGACTTTATGTATATTATTAATTTTAGCTTTTGTTTAATGAGACGCGATTTATTTTGGGGGTTTGGAACTGGTGAGTATAATCAAAAACGAAAAAATACCTTATACGTAGGAAAAATCATGTTATTATATATATATATATATTAACTCATATCAAAGGTTTGGAACGTCGTAAGCCTTTGCCACTTTTTGAATTAGGTCATTCTGTTCTTCGGTTGGTTTTCGGGGACGTCTAATGGCTCATCTGCTTTCGGGGGCTATTCATAGGAGACATCACAGCGTTACTTTTGATGTATCAGAACTAAATCCGAATCCTATAGATGGAGTACGCGGGTTAAGGTGCTTCGTATTTTCAGGCACGTAAACGAGGTTAATGAACTGATAAATCTCATATTAGTTGATCGTAAAGTAAGGCGTTTACCACACCTTAATATTCTGTTTTCAGGTTTCTAACACGACTTGAACTGAATTGTTTTTAATCACCTATATATTGTTTTTAAAATATATACAGTATGTATTTTTGACACGCTGTCACTTGGTTAGGTTTGTAATGATGAGCGTTTTTGAATTTCCGTCTGTTCTAAATATTTCTCGAGATTCCGCTTGTGGTATTAATGGGCTCATCTTTCTATGTTTAAATTATCATTTTCTGTTTTACTTAGCGTTTCCATAAAACAGAACCAGGTTCGACACATTTCGTTCATTCTCAATATTCATGGAGAGGGTTGCTAGGGATACGCTCGACGATCTATATCATGTCAGGACAGTTTACGCGGTGGATGTAAAGATTCTTCGACTGTGGCGTGTACCTTACACAAATAGTCGTGATGGTATCAAGATGATTGTTCAAGACCAAAATGTAAGTTATCGTGACCTTATTCTATTAAGTGCATGAGTACTGTAGATTATATATTAAGTTAAGATGAAAATTTGTATTCACGGAATTGTAAATTGCGATATTTGATCTTGATAGTTATGACTTAGGGTCGGCGAATTGGAGCCACGATATTGCCTACAGAAGTAGCCATTTACGAAGGGAGGATCAAAGAAGGTGATTGGAAAATCTTCTTTGGATTTCGCGTGAGAAATTCTGTTGGTATATTGAAAACTACCAGTCAAAAGTACCAGATTGTGTTTAAAAACGCTACTATTGTCGAGAACATTGCTCCCAAAAACGACATTTTTTTTTTGATACTCGGAGTTTCCAAGATGTTCTGAACTTCAAAATAGACCCTACTGTGTTAATTGGTTAGTGGCTAATCATACATTCAGTGTAAGTTAATCTATACTCTGCCGAAATTGATAAACAATTTCATTCGTTTGTTGTTTGGTATTTTTAGATTTGATCGGATGCGTGTCTTCTATTGGGTATCTTTTTGGAGGTGGTCAAGAAGCTTACAAATTGGCGTTCAGTCTTATCGACGACGAGTAAGTTTATATATAGCCCTTGTGGATTTTAGAAATAGTTTAATTGGTCGTTCATGTTTTGGATTGATGATATATCAAGGTAAAATCTTTACGATTCTCTAGCGGTTACATCGTTACGTGTAACGCATCTGGGTCAATGGCTAAGGAGATCTATGATCGGTGGGCATTGGATAGACGGTACCCTAATATATGCGTTTTACGATTCTGGAAGGTCCAAGTATATACGTGTAAGATAGTATTGTACGCGTTCTTACACAGCTATATGTTCCTCTTATGCTTAGTCGTGACACAAGTTCTATATTACCGTAACGTGTAGGTGGTAGTGTCAAAAAAAATTGTCTAAAATCGGTCCCTGGCTGTTCAGAGTTTCATTTGGACCCGCCTGTTCCTGAAGTTATGGAGTTTAGAGACACGTAAGAAATATTTGTTAATTAAATATCTTTAATCTGGCTTTAGGTTTAGGAATTTTACAATGCTCTTATATTATTTTGTAAATTGATCCTTGCAGGTTTCTACTCCGTACTGACGATGGATCGGTTATTGATTGATCGGTTATGTGGTATTAAAGTCTTTCGCAGTTGTCGCCTTAAAAACTGAAACGTTGTAGTTTTGTATTCGGTTCTTTGCTGTTTTTTTTTTGGGGCTATGTATTTGACATGGTAAACATATATGGTCTTTGTAAAACATATGTGTGTGCTTTACATATATGATCTTTTTATACATCAGTGTTTAAATTATAAACATTCTGCTAGTAGGCCCATAACAATTTATGTAGTAGCCTTATAGCCCATAGTATATAGAGGTATTATAACGCCCATATAATAAAACTATTTTTGGTGACTTTCAAGCCTATATAGTGACAGTTTATATTTAGTTAGATAGTTGTTTGGCCCATAGGATTTTATTACAATTTGTGCATCGTTGGAATCGTAGATCATTGGTATCTCCCATTGTATGGACCTAATATCTGAGAGCAAGCCCAATAAAAAACCTCATGTTGAGGTCCTTAAGCATATTTTAATATTAAATATATTATTGACTTATGAAAAGAAATTTATTAGCTTAAGTGTCTTATTTTAGTTATTGGTGTTTTATTTTAGGTACTGGTCTTAAAAATAAGACAATATTAATCATCTGTTTATTCAAATTTATTGTTTTTTTTATTTAAGAACCCTTATTTAGATACCTAAAGATGACCCTTGGGGTTGGTCTAAGATATATTCATAAAGTTGTGGCGTCGAAAATTGACTAGGATAAAAAATAAAGGAAAGTTGTATGCATAAGTTATGTGTGTCGATATTCATACTAATGGAAATAAATTCTGAATTATGAATAGTAAAATATTCAATATATAATATCTTGGCTCATCCGAGACTCATATCTAATTTATATTGATAGGAATGAATAAGGAGAGTATCTAATCAAAATATGCTAATATTGACAAATTTGTGATATACATTGTGCGGGTTTACATAAACCCATAGATCGCGATATTAGACCTAGGGTTCTACGTATATTTGTAGTAGTCGCTATAAACTCTTTTGTTATGTTATAAACCACGCTGCGGCCATCATGTCGAGGACGGATAATGTATTCATGGCAGGAGGTATGTTTTGTATACAAATTATATAGTTAAAACAACATTGGTTATTGATTAAACTCATGATTGTAAATTGCGAGTTCTTTTAGGATTACGTCTACGATTTGCTTTATTGGTCGGATTTAGTTATAATGTGATCCACCTCTATGCAGCAGGTTTGGATAGTTTTCTAGAAAAAGATTCTCTTCACGTGTGTGATAACGTGAGCGACGTCAAAACCGCAGAAGGGGAGTTTGGGACCTACCTGAAGAGCCTAGATAATGAACAGGAGTGCGTGCTGTCCAATGAGCAGTTATATGGTTGTGGTGTTGAGTGTTAGGTTCCAATGAGATACGCAACGGCGATATTCATTAAGATCCTACGTGTATGGACTTACGCTACAAATCCTATCGGTAGAGTTATCGAGCTAATCCTACGCGATGAACATGTGAGTAATGGTTTGGTAATCAATGTTTTTAGAATTTGTACATATGTTAATCTATAGTTTATAATGTTGGGGGTTTTATTTTTTTGACTAGGGCAAGAGAGTGTATGCAATAGTGACGAAAGAAAGATCTTTATAGAATCTTTATTGATAAGCTTCGCGAAAATGATTGGGTTAGTAAACAAAGATTTGATGTGATTTATCAGAAGTCTCCAGGTGGTTATACATCGTTTTTCCGAGGATCTACTTCCTTGAATCCACTAAAGTCGTATGTGTAACGGCGAACTGTGGAAGGGCTTTTTTGATTTTGTTGCGTTCAGCGACATTCTTGCTCCATCCTTTGAAGCTAACTACTTGGGTGGTACGTTTTCATGCTGTTATCGTAACTTCGAAAGTGATGTGTAGCGTTAGAACTGTTATATGGCTTTATTTTGTTATAACGTGTTGAATGATTTACAGATCTGATTGGAGAAGTTGTTAATGTCGGTAAATTCAACCCTAATCATAATATGCTTACAGAGGATTTCGAGGTCTTAAAAATAACTTTCGAGATAAGAAACTCCAGGTAGTCCAGGTTTATATACTTTGAAATTATTGTTTATCGTATGCGTTTTTGGGGGATACCAGTCTCAAACTTCTTAACGTGTGTTGTGTTTTAATCATAGTAATGTTCATATCCCGTGTATCTTGCATGGAGATAGAGCTCTGAAATTCTATACTGATATTAGCAATTGTAATGGTTGCCCGATCGTTTATTTGATTCGGTGGGGTGTCATAAAGCTCTTCTCAGGTGATTAATCTAACGATTGTATAATTCGATAGTGTATTGAGTATTTATGGATTTCGTCGTGCCTGTTTTTGAACACTTATTTATTTAGTAATTTTTTCAGGGAGGAGAAAAGTAACTTCTGATTATCCAACCCATATCGTTATAGAACCTCCTATAAGAGAAGCATCGGACCTCAAGGAAAAGTAAGTTGTTGTATTATCGATGTGTTGTTTCAGCTGGTGTTTTCGATAAACATACGTTTCCAATGTGTTAACTCTTCATTTATCTTGCAGTTTACCGAGTAAAAGGACGAGTAGGGTAGCAAGGACGTGATGATGTCTAGGTCCAGCAGGGCAGACGAAGATTATGACATAAAGGATTATTTATTTTTATGCAACACTTTTATACTATTTCGTTCTGCGTTTGAAACGAGGTCTTAGGATTTTTAATTACTGTTTCATTATAATCCATGTTTTGGTTTTGCTTTTTGGTGTGATAACGTGGTCGCATAAAATATATTAACCCTAAAAAGAATAAAACGTTGTGTTGGTGTAACCTGAAAAATTAAAATACTGGTTGTTGGAACCGATGCCAGAGTCGGTGTGGCAATGACAATGCAATAATCGTGTTGTATTTACGACCGCACTAATTATCGGTAATTGGGGTTGAATGTTGCCATGCGATGACCACTAAATTCGTAGTAAATTGGAATAAATGTACGAATACGTATTATCTGAGTATTTTATATACGATATATGGATAGATTGTGATATATTTTATACTAGATAAATAAAGGTAGGTTTGATGGAATGTGGGGTTTTGTTAAAAACTAACTTAACGCGATAATGAGAAAAATAATTAAACAACTGATAAAGAATATACAACATCCTTTGCTAATTATTTGAAAACTGAAATTTGCTTAAGATTTTTATATTTATTATTTGATACCTGCTCTATGTTATGATATTCGTTAGGTTTTCGAGATTTATGGTTATTATAATATTCAATTCAACAGTAACTGCACTTGGAGAATATTTAATTTATATTTGGTTTTGATTTATGTTACAATAATGTAGAGGTTTAGATTTAGGTGCCTACTTTACGAACCATAATGTTAGTTTTATAGTATGCGATAAAAATGTCAATTTTCTATTTTGCGAAAAAAGGGAAAGGATATTGCTTAAATCCATGTGTTGCTTTATACCATGCGAGAAAAAGGTTAGATTTTGTTTTTGCGAAGCAAAAATATAAATAGATAATACGTAAGTTTTTATTCTATCCAAATTTTTACTTAGTTGCTTTATATTAAATATTCTATAGCAAGTTATATTCGTTCAATTGTATCTCTGCGTATATAAGTCTTATTATTAACCCTAGCGATGCAGAGGTTAACTTGAAGAAGCTCTCATTTCATTCTATAACTTTGAACACGCTTTGTAAAACTCTTATTAATAAAGACTAAGCGGCATTATACCCCTAGAAAGAAGAAAAATAATGTATCTCCATCTGCGACTTCCCATGTCCCTGAGTTACGTAAGTTATGTATTGCTTCTTTCCCTTGTATTATTATTAATCCTAGCATTGTATTAATGTTGTTCACTCTTAGGTGTGAACACAACAATGCATAGGTATGCTCCCCCCGATATGATTGCCAACTACATCACTCATCAGGCGATTAATAACCAAACTATTGTTGATGTTGATTCACACCAACATGAATGTCGTCTTGCGAGACAGAAAAGGATGTCTTATATACGAAGGATAAGGGCTGAGAATCGAGCTATAAGTTAAGTAATTTGTAGAATTGTTTTGTAAGCAGGGATCGTGTAATAAGGGTTTAGATACTATTTTTTTTTTTTTTAAACTCTAGAGATTCTGAATGATTCTATAAAAAAAAAGATTTGTTTGCTTTGATGTAACCGATGATTAAGATGGCAATGATTCAGAATCCGACGATGATAATCCCGGGAAAGAAGACCACCTGGGGATAAAGGCCAAGGCGCATAGAAAGGGTAAGGTGACTGGTTACCCTATGGAAGTTTCCTATGAAGAGGTAACTAGGACGGATTTTAAGACAAGCATTGATCCCGGTTTGACAAATAAAGGTAATGATCTTAGTTTGGATATAGATGTTGTTCGTTAGATATTGTGACAGTTGATTATGATTTTGTAGGTTACTACGACGATGGTGATCCTGTTTACGTGTGTCAGAGTTGTAAATCCTATATGTGGTACGGAGAAAGACTTGGGAAAAGGTTTGCACAGTCGGTACCTTAGTTCTCGATGTGTTGTGGTCAGGGAAGAGTAGTACTTCCTCCCTTAAAAACTCCACCGAGGACGTTGTTAGTATTGTTATACAATACTTGTGAAGAGAGGGATCATTTTCTTGAATTCATGAGAGCCTATAACATGATGTTTTCTTTCACTTCCCTTGGAGGGAAGGTTGACCATTCTATCAACAATGGCATGGGGCCTTTCTTATATAAAATGTGTGCAGAAAACAACCACAGGGCAGGTGACTTACTCCCACTGCCCGGAAAAACTCCAGCGTTTTTGCAACTATACATCCATGATACTGCAAATGAAATATCTAACAGGATTGCGGCTTATGGGTACTTGATATATCCTCGATTTATAGGATTATTTTAGTTTTCTTAACAATGTAGATTCCTGATTTGAGTTTGGTACAGGAAGGCCGCAGCCCCTGGCGGTGCCGGTATTAGAGAGACGATTGTTACTCAGATCAAAAATATGTTGGACAGACACAACTGTCACGTTAAGACGTTTTGGAGTGCACGAGACCGACTTGATTTGGCGAACGATAAGGACAATCTAAGGTTAACTCTAACGTGTGATAGGAAGTCTGATGCAAGAACTACTAATCTTCCGTCCGCAGATGAGGTAGCTGCTTTAATCCCCGGTGATTTCGATATTGGATCGAGACACGGGATATAGTTATCCAGACTATTACCGGAAAGTTACATAGAATAAGTGAATTACACCCTGCGTATTTACCCCTACAGTATCCATTGTTGTTTTCTTACGGTGAGGATGTTTTAGGCTGGGAATAGACATTGGGTTTGTCGACACGGAAACATGTAACAATGCACAAAATTTTTGCTTACCTCATCCAGGAACGGTTCGGTGAATCACCGATAATTGTTATGTCAGGAAGGCTTTACCAACAGTTTTTGGTGGACGCATACCCGATGGTTGAAACGAACAGACTTCGGTATCTTTTTTTTAACTTGCAAAATCTCTGGTCGGAGAGTTATGAACAGATTCAGAAAACTGTTGTGAAGGGTGGTTCTAATATCTCGGCACAAGGACGACGGATAATTATACCGTCATCTTTTACTGGTGGTAGAGGTATTTGTTGCAGCATTACTTAGATGCAATGACGACATGCAAATACTTTGGTTTTCCTGACCTGTTTATAACGTTCACGTGTAATCCCAAATGGCCTGAGATTACTAGGCACTTACACAGGCACGGATTAAAAGCTGAGGATAGGCCAGACGTATGTTGCCGAATATTCAAGATGAAGCTGGATGACATCATATATCAGTTGACGAAGAAGGATGTGCTAGGAGGCATGTCTGCTGGTAATTTTTTATTTTCGGTCCCTGGTGATTTCTGTTGAATAGTCTATGCTGCAATAAGGATTTTTTATGGGTTGTCTTTTTTTATATATGTAGCTATATACACAATCGAGTTCCAGAAAAGAGGATTGCCTCACGCTCATATTGTGCTTTTCATGTAGCATGGACACAAGCTACCCACCGGTGATGATATCGACAATATCATTTGTGCGAAAATACCTGATAAGACGATCGAGCCAGATTTGTATGACGTTGTTAGCGATGTAATGATATATGGACCGTGTGGTGTACTCAATAGTGTTTGCATGGCGGAAGGAAGGTGTACAAAGTTCTTCCCCAAATCGTTCAGTACACACACTAAGATCGACGACGTGGGTTATCCTATATATAGGAGACGCGAGGATGGTAGGTCTATTACCAAAAAAAGTTTTAATTGTGATAATGGTTATGTGGTCCCTTATAACAAAGACTTAACACTCCGTTATAGAGCTCATATAAATGTTGAATGGTGTATACAATCACGTTCTGTCAAATACCTCTTCAAGTACATTCATAAAGGGATGGATTATGTACGTGCCACCGTCGAGAATGATGACGATAATGACGAGATAAAAAAAAAATTTAGTTGCAGGTGGATTAATTTCTTATTATATTATTCTCCTTATTATGTTATTCCCTATAGCTTACTCCATCGACACGTATTAATTTTTAATATTTTGGGTTGCCAGATATATCTCAGCTTGTGAGTCAACGTGGCGTCTTTTGTCTTTCGTAACACACTATCGAACGGTTTTCGTTGTGAAACTTCTGTTTCATTTACCAAATCAGCAACAAGTTATTTTTAACGGAGATGATCCGGCAGAGGATTTGGTAAATCGTCGTTCGGCTGGTCATCTAAGTTCATCACTTGGATGGAATGCAACAAAAACATTGAAGAGGCTAGGGTTTTAACATACGTGGAGATCCCTACGAAGTTCAGATGGATTGCAAATACACGAATGTGGAGTCTAAGGGTCCGAGCGAAATTTGCGCTAGGTAGAGTAACGTATTGCCTTATGTCCATTGGTGAGGCCTATTATTTGAGGCTTCTGTTGAACATAGTGAGAGGGCCAAAGAGTTTCGAGGATATAAAGACCGTGGAGGAGACTCAATATCAAAGCTTCAAAGAGGTTTGCTATGCTTATGGTCTGTTGGATGATGATAAGGAATACATTGATGCTATTAACGAGGCCGATGTTTGGGCGTCGCAGAAATATATTCGTAAGTTATTTGTGATCATGCTGTTTACAAATAGCATTGTCATACCATCGAGAGTTTGGGATGCGACTTGGCGGATCCTAGCGGGGGATGTTCTGTTCCAGCAGAGGAAGGACACCGGGAACCGAGGTACGGTGTATTTTAAGAGTGATACATATATACTATTCTTAGTCGGGTGTTGTTTGTTATGTTAACTAATATCTGCTAGGATTCGTGTAGAGTTGACGCTTTCGGAAGATCAAATCAAGAACTATGTCTTGGTTGAAATAGAAAGAGCGATTTTAAGTTTATGGACGAACGTACGCGGGGGAGAACATATCCCATGTTCTTCCAAGAAAGAGCGATTTTAAGTCCACAGAACGATGACGTAGAAGTCATAAATAACTACATGTTATCGCAGCTACCAGTTTTTTTTTTTTTACTATGGTCGTATTTAAAATTGCAACAGTGTATTATGAGCTTCAAGCATGTATAATAACGATTGTTTTGCATACGCCAGGTGTCGAAAGAATCTACCGAAGTTGTGATAGTATTGACACGACCGATCGAGAGTTCGATAGTAATGAGAGATCTGAGGTTCCATCCCTAAGCTTTGGGCCTGAAAATGAGTGTGTACCTGGTAATATGATATATACCGATGAATTTCTTAATTCAGTGAAAATATCCGGATTGCCAAACCATGAGCTGCGTTTAAAAGTTGGTACGCCAATAATGTTGCACCGAAACATTGACCCTAAGAATGGTTTGTGCAATGGAACGAGATTGCTTATAAGCCAGATTACCAATTATGAGAGAAGGTTCTTATACCCCGAATTTTCGTGTCTCCAACGGAAACGAGTCTCCTGTTTAGGATGAGACGTAAACAGTTTCCAATCACTTTGGCTTTTGCAATGACCATAAACAAGAGTCAAGGTCAAACACTTGCAAAGGTAGGAGTGTTTCTGCCAAAACCGGTTTTTACACATGGCCAATTATACGTGGCTTTGTCAAGGGTAACTTCAAGGTCGGGGTTGAAGATCTTGGTAACGGATAAAGATAATAAGCCACAACGGAAGACGTTGAATGTTGTTTACGAAGAAGTGTTCCCGAGGCCTTCCTAGCTCTCTAACGATGAATTATAATTGTGTTTTTCTTGATAATATTTATATTCTATTGTTTCTGCGTGCTTTTGCATTTCTTTATTTGAATGCTGTAACTTTGTTATTTATATTCTATTAATTACGAGAAGAAAATGTACTTGAGATTGGAATAAAATGTATTTGGTTCTTAGAATTGGAAATGTTTGGCGCAATTTAATACTATTGTTGGTATGCATCTAAATATGTGACCAACAATGATTTCAAATTCTCTATAACAAACTGAACCAATTAGTTAAAAATAAATGGAACACAATAATCCGCACATTCACCCACCTAGTTCTATAAAATAGAGTTTACCACATCATTATTTTTTTATTTTTTATTTTCTTTTTTTACTTAAGAGCTCAGGTTAAAATGATAGTAGTTGACCCAAATAAAATCTGACGTTACACATTTTGACCAGGGAAGCTTAACTGATCTTGTCGGGTTATGAAATATATGTGTATGCATTAACTGATTTTGTTTCATTTTAAAATCGTTGCTTGGGAATACCCGACACACGTGGCGCTTTCATATCCAACCATGTTATCATTGTCATGATAAAAGGAAATATTATTTCATAATTGACAAAATAAGAAGAAACAAACCTATTAGTAAAATAAGATGATTTAGAAGTTTTTGTTTGTCTTATTTTATTTGTTTCTCCAAGTTTTTATGTAAAAAGTTAAATAAAAAATTAATATTTTATGACCATTAATATTTACAGTATTTTTTTATATTTATTAGTTAGTATTTTCTATCTATGATTTTACACTTTCCGGATTTTCAAATAATCTTCTTTTAACACGAATTCGATAATTATGCTATCATCTTCATAGATATCGTAGATAGAATTACCATATATTTCTATGTAGATCTTATGGTTATCTTCTCTTTTGACAAAAGAATTTTCGTCTCGAAAGTATAGCGATCACCAATCAACATGACATCGAGAATCAAACATTGATTAAGGAAGCTAGATAGATGCTGAGATTCTTATTTAGTCTACAAATACCTAAGAATTAAAGTCTTCTTGTGATCATTGAGATCTCTAGTTATCTAGCCGAAAACAGGAGTTGAAAATACTATTCTCAATGCTTATCAAAAGCTTTTTATTAAAATATTAATATTAATAACAAATGAACAATACATTATGTCTAATAAACTATTTATAATAAAATTTAAAATTATTGAAAACCATAATTCTAATTAAAATATGAAAACTACTAAAATACAAAAAAATAAAATAATACATATTTATCTTTGATACTAATAATTTTAAATATACGCTACATCAGTTTGATATTAAATGGTATTTTTAGTGTAAAAAAAATGAATGAATTTCTTAAACTTCGTGCTTTTAACTCAAATATTTTATATAATGGGATAGAGAGAGTATAAAAAAGAATGAGAGGGTTAATTAGTTAAATACAGATTATAGCTTGGATGTTAACTCAAACAACGATAGAGAGGTCGTCTGGCTGTCTTAAAGCCTAAGGGGGCATCAAATTGACAGCTATCAAACCCAAATACATTAATTGTATAGTAGTAATAATTTATATGGATATAAATTATTGTTCTATTTGTAATCATATTTGGTCGTGCGTGCAAGGATTCTCTCGAGTACAAGAAAAATCCCAAAAAAACGTGTACTACTTTAACAAATTAAATGTAATATTTAGCAACCCCAATTGTCCTCTGAAGATGAGCAAAAACGGTTTCTCCAAGGATGCCAACATTTATTAATATCTATATTTTTTTTAAAAACAAATTCAGTAATCTTCACAGCAAAATGAAAAGAATAGCTCGAGAAACAAATGCAAATAAATATTTATAAGAAAAAAATGCAAATAAAATGATCCATTAATTTGTACTACAAATAGACCACCAATTTATTCCTACCGTATACATTATGTGGTCATTCGTTTGATCACATCAGCTGAAAAAACATCTTCTTATTAACAGTTTTTAAAAGATAATGTCATGGTTGATCAAAAAAAAAAAAAAGATAATGTCATTAATTCGTGTAGAGTAAAACATGGTGTTATTTTGTGGGACAAACACGAAAAACATGATGCTATTTTGTAAGAAAAAAAACATGTTCTTCAAAAAGAATAGCTAGAGAAATAAATGCAACTAAAAATATTCATTTCTAGTACATAGTTAAAAAGAAGCTAGTTATTCATAAATTACATGACTACTTCCACTCGTTCGTGCTACATCCTCCTCCGATTGGCCTTTCAAGTGATGATATACGTCGAATCATTGAAAAGCATAAAAATAGGATCATTCTCTAATATAAACATTGTTCTCTATTTTGAGAAAGTTGGATCCGTTTTTAAAATTTCAAACCATGTCAAAAACGAATTTGTGTGTGTGTGTGTGTGTGTTTTTAGTATAATTATGATATTAATCAATGTATAATATGATGTGTTTAGTGGATTTTTCGTCCTCTATGTGACATGCAAGTCTCCTACAAAGCCGAATATAACGTTAGATTTCGGGAAACACGATAGTGAGATGTTTTCCGAAAATTCTCTGACGCCCAAATTAGTAAACATATAAGATAAAGACCACGAAACGATATGTCGAAAAAAACAGAAAACAAGAGGGTTGTGTTTGGTCGTTAAACCAAGTCCGAAGGAAATTGTGGATGCATGGTGAAACTAATGATTTAGTGAGCACTTTGGTGGAGAAGAGAGATGTACAAGATTGTGTTGGGTGTAAGGAGTGGTAAAAGAACGACTGGAAAATTTGACAGGAGAATGGTTGTAGAACAAAGCGACTAGGACACAAAATCAAAGGAAATGCTCAGTGTTTAGAGAGATAGGTGTAGTATGTAAATCTTAGCAAGAGGAAAGACTCCTCTCCCATTGGAGGGAGTAAGGTATTTATAGAAGTTACCTGGTCTGGAATAGTATATCGAGTCATACTCATGGTCTGCGGGTCAGATATCAAATCTGTTGAATGAATACTCGAGTGCTTTCGGCCTACTTTCTTTGTCTTCATCTGCTAGCTGTCCGACAAAGCCTTTTCGTAGTTCTCATCGGCTCAATGAACGACTTGGAAGCAGCGGACATGTGTTGCGTAGCAGAATCCCTATACTTTTATCTTCCCTAAACTTTGTGAGTTATCACTTTCACATATCACATGCGAAAATGGAGATTTAAATGAGCTGGTCAAGTCATAGTACATGATATGAGCATGATTTTGAACATATTCTTTATTGTCGAATTGAGGAAAGATAAACACGTATACACTAGTTTAATATCGTCTTAATTAAAATACGTATGGCCTGATTCCTTAGATAGATCTGGTTGTAGTGCTTGTATGGCCGTCTATCGTACACTGGGTTTGAAGTAGCTCCTTTGTGGACCACCCAACTCCGTGTTCCGTCCACTCTATATAACGTGGCACATAGTGGGGGACTTGGAAAAGTGGCTTTGTATTGGCCTTTCCATTTCGTATGATTATTCAGTCTCTAATTCATTCTGTAACTGACAGCGTAACCACACTGTCGAAGAACGGGCGTCTAGAGCCAGCTGACCTTACTATTCAAGTTATTTGGGCCATTGAAGTGAAGCCCCAAATACTTGTTAGAGCCGACTCATAAGGATCATAATTAAGCATATGGCGCTAAGAGATTTGTTTAAAGTAAGCTACACGTGGCGATAAAAGATTCGCCTATATAAGAGATGATATTTCTCTCCACCACAATTCAAATTGGGCAAAAATATTTGTTATGCAAAAGACAAAATAGCACAAAAAGACAAAAAAAGTTGATGATGATGATGATATCTACGACTTTTATTTTAATGAATTTCTTAATTTGTTAAAGAATGTTTTAATATGTTAGAAAAATTAGATATAGCGAGATATATAAGAGACACATAACTTAAATACTTCAAAAAAAACATGAAATCAAACAAAATGATTCTTTTTTGTTCTTTGTGTTTTTTAACATTTACTTTTTATTCATATTTCTTTTCATTTTATTAAAGTTTTGCTTTCCATCCCATCTTATTTTGTCCCATTTCTGGTTCCGAATTCTCACCGTATAATGCGAATCAATTCAGATATGATATAAAATTTTGTTTTTGTTTGAAAATGGGACAAAATGGGATGTTAACCGAATTCGAGACCTGAAATGGGATAAAAAAGACGGGTATGGTTTTGCTTCCCATCCCATCTTATTTTGTCCCATTTCTAGTTCCGAATGCTCAGTGTATAATGGGAATCAATTCACATATGATACAAATTGTTGTTCTTGTTTGGAAATGGGACAAGATGAGATGTTAACCGAAGTTCCAAAAATTCCATTATATCCCATCTTTTTTGTCCCATTTCAGGTCTCGAATTCTCGCTTTATAATGAGAAAACATTCACATATGATATAAACTTCTGTAGTTGTTTAGAAATGAGACAAGATGAGATGATAACACAAGTACTAAAAATTCAATTTGAGATAAATTATTTACTTAGTAATATTATTGGGATGTCAAAATGGGTAAAAACTAATTGGACAACCCAATGTACTAAAATTACTGGTTCCAATGGATTAATGGGTTAATAAGTCAAATGAATTGGTTTGAAATAGGTTGAACTATAATGGATTTATGGGTCTGATTGGGTTTAACCATTATCCCATTGAATTAAAAAAATACATCTAATGAATTAAATAATGAATAAAATAAAAATAAATGTATTAATTTAATAATATGATTACGTCAAAAATATAAATCCAAAAGTTTTCCACCAAAAATATGACTCTGCAAATTTTTCGCCAAAAATATGATTCCGTAAATTTTCCGCTAAAAAATTGAATCCGTAAATTTCCCCCTAAAATTATACGCAAAATATGATTTCAAAAACTTTCTGTGAAAACTCTGTTGCGCAAATTTTCTGCCAAAAAACACGAATTAGTAAATTTCCCAACAAGAATTTTACGTTTAAAATATGATTTCAAAAAAATTTAAATAAAAAATTTCAATTCCATTAATTTCCCATCAAAAAGTGAATGCATAATATTTTATGCCAAAAACGGTTACGTTGAAAATGTGTTTTTAATTATTTTCAGTCAAAAATTAAAATAAACAAGTGAATCAGTAAATTCTACGCCAAAAAATTACATCGAAAATTTACGAAATCAAATTTTCAAAAACTTTACGTCAAAAATCTGATTTCGTAATTTTCCGCCAAAATTGTAAATCCATGAATTTACCGCCAAACAAATTATGTCAAAAATGTGATTCTAAAAACTTTTCATCAAAAATCGTTTGCCGCAAATTTCTCCAAAAACTTGAATCCTTAAATTTCCCGCAAAAAAATTTACATTGAAAATATGATTCTAAAACTTCTCATCAAAAATCCAATTTAAAAACATTTTTCATTAAACTACATGATCAATTAATATATAGAGAATTATTTTATCTATTATATATACAAAACTAATATAAATTATATAATACCATTATGCACACAAAAATAAAACTATCAACACATTTCAAATTTTGATTTTTACAAATATATTACACTATACAAAATAGAAAACAAAAAATGAAAAAATAAATAAAAAATGTCGTCCTCATGACTTGTTAAAATTTAGTAAATTATATAATATATTTATAGCAAACAAAAATTTGTAACACATTTCAAATTTTCACATATACAAATACATTTTGACCGTAAAAAATATCAGAAAAATAAAAATAAAAATTACCCGCCCTCATGCCGGGGTAGAATCTAGTTGACTTTTAAATTTAACAGTTTATAAATCGAAACATGTAGTACTTCTCACTAACAAATTATGAATATATCAATTTTATTAAATTAAATATATCCCATTACTATAAGGATTTAGTTATTTACCAAATTAACTATTTAAAAAAAAATAATAAAATTACAACATTCAAACCCGTCTCATCAATTTACAATATGGTACCCATTGTGACATTGTCCTTCTTCATTTTTATTTTTATTTTTTTGAACTTTAATCCTCATTTTTGTTACACGCAGATTATTTTTAAATAATAATTAGAAAGAAAAGAAAACGAAGAAAATTTTGTTTTGATCATAATGGGTTATGGTATTTAGACGCGCACGATCAGCCGTCCGTTCATTGACTTAAACCTAATCAAATCTGGTTGGTTTTTTTTTTGTCAGCTTATCATTAATTAAAAAACTACTTTTTCGTTTTAATCAATCCATAAATTAGTTACTAATCAACAATAACTGTCACTTAGGTTTCAAAGAAAAAAAAACAATAACTGTCACTTTCGAAAGCTGAGTCCTTCACATCTCTCGTTTTCGCTACCCTCAAAACACTGCAGAGTTTTTTAAAAATACTTGTTCGAACTCACAATTTTTTTTTCAACCTTAAAAACGTCGATTAACTCACCATATTTACTTACTCAAATTTCGTATGCATGGAACTCCATTTAAAGTGCTAGATTATTAATTATATATTAATCTGAATTTTTGAGTTTTCTAAACTATGCAAGAATGTAAATCAAGTAAATAAAAACAATTAAACAAAAATTCAATGGCTTTTAAAAGCATTGAGCATCAAAGTATTTCACAAGAATATATGCATCCAGAAACTGATAAATGATATATTATGGTTTTTACCCGTTTTTGGATCACGATATAAGTGTTTTTATAGAATATTTTGGTATTTTTAGACTCCTATTAGAGTCTTTGCAGGTTGAACTATGTTTAAAGCAAAATTGGAGATTCTTGAACTTTTTGGAGCATTCTGCAAGAAGCTGCGAAATGATGAAGTCAGAAGCCAAAACATACAAGGGTGTCGATTGACACTAACCTTGGTATCGATCGACACCAATCAAGCCGCCAAAGTTTCACGGACTTTCATCAGAAAAAGGAAATCAGCTGAAGTTTCCATTATTTACAAGTTTGCCCCTGACGCGAGTTTGCCTATAAATATAGATTTTCAAGGCATTGTTTAGCCACCAACTATTATTCTTATTTTTTGTTTTGAGACTTAGAAGAGAGATTTATTCAGAGCTTTTTGGGGAGATAATTCTATACTCTTCTGAGAAGTTTTTGAACCCCTTTTAATTCTATTGATCTCTTTTATGCAATCTTCTTTATTCATGTTGTTTTCTTCATTCATCATGTCTGAGTAGTTTGCTAGTTAGGTTTAGGGTTTTTCAAAGGTGATTGATGAATTGTTAGGTTGAATTAATTTGTTAGGATAAAATCATTAGAGTTCTTCATCTGGATTTGTGTTTAATGCTTATTCTAGCTTCATGACCTAGAATCTGATCTTAGGTTAATTAATAGATGCGAGAGTGTTATTGATTGCGTGAACTAATGTTAGTTGAGCAAAATACCTATTCGCAAAGAAATTTGGTTTAGGATTTTGTGAACAATCGAACCTGTTATTAATGCTTGTCTGAATCAATAGGATTTGCAAAGAAATTTGGAATTCTAGGGTTTAGACATAGAAAGTCTTCGCAGCGAGAGTTGGTTGATTTTATTATTGTGTTTCGAGTTCAAGAACGGATCTTCATAATTCCTAAGAGCAACCACAATGGAGACACCAAAATGTCTTAAGTCCAAAAAATTAAATATAATAAATAAATAAATAATGACATGGAGACACCAAAGTGTCTTAACTCCAAGAATGGTGTCTTATTTAAGATCCGATTTTATGGTGTCTTATGACACGTGTCACGACGCGATTCGTCACAATTTTTTATTTTATTTTTATTTTTTAAAATTGAATTTTTTCTTTTTTAAAAAAAAAAAAATTATTTTTTTATTATTATTATAAAATCTTTAAGACACCCAGTTGAGTGTCTCCATTGGGGATGGTCTAACATACAGTCTAGATCTATAATTAGGATTCAACTGAGAACTTCCCTGAACCTAGCATTTTAGTCTCCTGATTTTAAGAACCTATTTCGTGATACTCTTTTATTTCTTGCTTTGTTTTACTTTCATTCGATTCGACCTAGCATAATCTGAATTTAGAAACCTTAGTGTAGCATCTACTTCCCTTGGGATTCGATACCCCTTATACTTCGATTGCGTTTGCGTTGCACTCTTGCAGTAGTTTTATTTGGGTAAAACCTGAGCCCTATCAAGTTTTTGGCGCCGTTGCCGGGGAAGTAATAGTTGCCTACGGAATCTAGTACTAGGATTTTGACTAGGTTTTGTTTTTATTTTTGGTTACTAATTTAGTTTCTAATTTTTGTTTTTCAGGTGCATGCTTAATCGCAGAACCATAAGCAACAAGGACAAGGAACTAATCGCACTCAACCAGGAACTAGGCCGTCTCGAAAGTACGAACCGAAAGACTGCCCGAGTGTCGATCGATACCACCCATAGCATCGATCGATACCCCTTAGTGTCGATCGATACCCCTTAGTGTCGATCGACACCACAGAGAGCATCGATCGACACCCTGCACAGAACGAGATGGCAGAACCTGTGATTTTGATTCGTGACGAGGCTGGCAACTTCACGGATTTGGACGGCAATAGAAGAAACAATCGTGGACAGAGACTTGATGAGGCTGGCGCCGTCATCGTCGAACCAGCCATACAAATCGCCCCTGCAGAAGCTGGACATGGAAAAACACTTGGCGAATACTACCGCCCAGACCAGTTCTATGTTAATAGAGCTGCGATCCGTCCTCCTGCATTCCAAAGGAACGACTTCGAGCTGAAGCCTGCTTACTTCACATTGGTGGCTCAGCATCCCTTCCATGGTCTTCCTAATGAGCACCCTATGGACCATATTGAGCGATTTGAGGACCTAGCATCCAGCATTAAGGCTAATGGAGTGACTTATGACTATCTCTTCTGTAAGCTTTTCCCTTACTCGCTTGCTGGAGATGCGTCATACTGGCGGAAGCAGTTGGATCCAGGATCCTTGACCACTTGGGAAGACACAAAGAATGCATTCTTATGCAACTTCTTTGATGACGCGAGGTCCGAAGAGCTGAGGACAAAAATCACTGCATTTTCCCAAGACCCACTGAAGCATTCAAAGCTTCTTGGATGAGATTCAAGGCTTACCAGAGAGATTGCCCACATCACGGTTTCAGCGAACCGCAACTCCTCGGAATCTTTTACCGAGGGATTGACTGGAGGTACCAGATGGCTTTAGACGCAGCAAGCAATGGCAACTTCAACACCAGATACCCAGATGATGCGATGGTGCTTATAGAAAATTTGGCCTCTTGTAACAGCACCAAGAACGCAGACTTTGAAAGGAGACAACGCGCTGGTGCAAATGGAGGAAGCCAAATTGCTGAGGTAAACAGGAAGCTGGATCTTTTGGTGGGCAAGAAGCAAGTTCACTTTGCTAATGAAGTAGATACTTTAGAACCAGAGCAAAAAGAAGTCAACTACATCAATGAAGCTGGTTTTCAAGGCCAAAGGTTAAGCAATCAACAAGGCTATGGTTATTCTTACCAAAAGCCTTTTCAGAACAACAACTTCAAAAGAACTTATGGTTCTTCTTCTTACCAAAAGCCTCATGCACAAGACAATGAGGTGAAGTCCATGATTCAACAGATCTTGGAGGGTCAACAGAAGATGACTGTGGACTTCAATGGGAAGATAGATGCTATATACACAGATCTAAATGGAAAAATCGAGTCAATAAGAACTCATGTCAAGAAATTGGATGTTCAAGTAGCACAAACTGCTGGAGCTTTGAAGAGACAAGAGGGATGACTTCCAGGAAAGACGGACACGAATCCGAGACACCACGTGAATGCCATCACGATTCAGAATGGAAGGAGCCTTCAAACAAAGCTGAAAAAGGGTCTAAATGCTGAGGAGATCGAAGAGCCAGGTGAAGAACACGATGCTGCAGAGCAGGTGTCGATCGACACCACTACTGAGTGTCGATCGACACCAGTGGAAAGTCCTGATTCTTTGAGCTCTGACGGACCGAAATCGAGCACGATCGACACAACATCGTCGACACAAAAGACTAGTGTCGATCGACACCAGCTGGGTATCGATCGACACCCTTCCCAGACTTGGACAGAAATGCCTAAAGCTTCAAAAACAGCAGAGGAAAGAGTGTACAAGCCTAAGGTTCCATATCCTCATTTACCCAAACACCTAAGGCCACCCATTAGTGCAGAGAAGCTGGCTGCTTTCAACAAAAGGGTGGAAATGATTGCCAAGGAGATCTCCTTTGATGAAGCTTATAAAAGATATCCCTTGTGTGCCTTCTTCCAGAATAACAGAGAAAGCTTTGAAGATATGGAAGAACTCTTTCACAAAGCAAGGAAAAGACCACCACCAATGAAGCAGCTGCTTAAGGTTGAAGATCCTGAGATGTTTGTTGTTCCATGCTCCATTGGAGGAGTTGAGTTTGAACAATCTCTCTGCGATTCTGGTGCTAGCGTAACCTCATGACAAGGGACATTGCAGAAAGATTAGGCATTGCTGATATTCAACCTCCAAACATGACTCTCATGTTCGCCAACTATGACACCACAATCCCATATGGTATGAGTCCAGACTTGCTTGTCAAAGTCGGGGATTGTCTAGTACCTACCGATTTTCAGGTGGTGGAAGTAGGCAAGAATTCTGTCATGCCATTCATCCTTGGAAGACCATTCATGGCCACAGTGGGAGCAGTTGTAGACATGCCGAATAAGAGAATATCCTTCTCTAATGTTGACAAAGGAATCTTCTACAAAACTATCCCTACTACTGGAACATCAAAACACATCTCTTGCATTGCTGTGATCGCTGGAGAGGAACTGGATTCTAAAGAGCAAGTGAACAAGGAGGCTGTTCAAGAGGCATTGGATGGAAATTTTGAGAAAGTTGTGGAGCTTGAAGATTGGAGTGGAAACAATCATATCTTTAGGAATATGAGCGAAGGTGAAGCTCTAATCAACGTCAAGTTGATGGAGGAAGACGTTTTTGTCATGGAGACAAGGATTGCAGAGCTGAATTGCAGAGCTGAATTGCAGAAAAAGCACAGAAATCCGAGTTTCAGAGTTGGTGTCGATCGAGGTGTCGATCGACACCCTTCCTGGATCACATCAGAAGCTGCTTCCAATGCTGCAAATCCATCACCAGTGGTCAAACAGACGCCTCCACATCCTACATGCCAGAAACCTCGAAGAAAGCAAAGGTACGCATTTACTGGAATCAATTCCAAACCTCTTGATTATCTCAATAAGACTTCTAAAAGTTCAAAAGATACTTCACACTTATGCAAGCCACGAGATTCTCGTAGAGGGTTTGGTGTTTCTTTTGATGATTCTGCAGGAAAGCGAAGTGTCCCACCCGAAAAGATGACCCACCATACTGCTGTTCCTAAATTTCTTGGTCGCTTTCATGCACCTAATGCCTATACACCACCATGGATGAGGAGACATTCGTCTGGGAAGCATTCGATGCCACCCTCTGATCCACCAGATGTCTGAACCCCGACACAGTCAAGCTAATGACTGAAAACGAGCGCCGAGTGGGAGGCAACCCACTGTTAGGTAAGGTTTTTCTTTATATTTCGTTTTGGTTTTACTAAGTCCTAGTTTTAGTCAGTTGAAAAAAGGAGACATTGGACTCGACACAGACCAATGTCGATTGACACCACTATAGTGTCGATCGACACCACGCGCAGACGAAGGTAAGTCTTCTAAACTAGTCTTTTCAGTTGTTTATAATCTTTCTTTTAGCCAACTTCGGGCTTAATAACACTAGGCACAGTGTTGTTTAAGTCTAGGGGAGGTGATTACTGACTTTGTGTTTTGTTTTGAGAGTCAATTGAGTCAGTCAAAAACTTTGTTTTATTGAGTCAAAATCAGTGAAATTTTCAGTTTTCAGAAAAACTAACCACATAAGATTGACACTTGAAGGACCATTGCCATAGTAGTTGATTGCAGGTCTTACTAGGTAGAAAGCTGCAAGTGGATCAAGCTAACAAAGAGAGTTCAGATTCCTGCTTAGAGCTTGGTATTCATTGGACTTGATTCCTTCGGCACTAGCAAGATAAGAAAACCACAGTCTCTCCTTGATCTTTCCTTGAGAAAAGAAAAAGAAAGAGACTAAGTTAAGGAATAGTGCAAAGATCCTCATGAGCCTGTCTCCTCGCAAGGAACAATATTAGTGAGAGCTCATGAACCTGTCTCCTAACAAGGAACACAAGTAAAGAGTAGCACTACTTCCTAAGATTTCAAAAGAATAAGAGATGTCAATGAAAAGATCTTAGAACACCCTGAAAATGGGCAGCAGTTGACTAAGGGAAGAGAAAATAGGGAAGCTTTAGAAGGACTATCTTGTTCAGGCACTAAGGAAGGGAAAGAATCTGTAAGTCCTTTGGTCAATACTGTTGTTAAAGTTCGAAATTTTGTAAGCAAAAAGGGATTTGTATTTGATTTGGGAGATTCCTAAGCTTGTGGTAAGTACACTGAAATACTACCTAAGGTTGGCTCAATGGTATGTGGATTCAAGAGTGTTGGTTCAATGTGGCGTTCTGAAGGTCAGCTGGATATTTCGGTTTTCAAATCTCGACTCTATACTTTGTTTATGTTTTGCTTGAGGGCAAGCAAAGGCTAAGTCTGGGGGAGTTGATATATCATGGTTTTTACCCGTTTTTGGACCATGATATAAGTGCTTTTATATAGTCTTTTGGTATTTTTAGAGTCCTATTAGAGTCTTTGCAGGTTGAACTACGTTTGGAGCAAAGTTGGAGATTCTGGAACTTTTTGGAGCATTCTGCAAGAAGCTGCGAAGTGATGAAGTCAGAAGCCAAAACATACAAGGGTGTCGATCGACACTAACCTTGGTGTCGATCGACACCAATCAAGCCGCCAAAGTTTCACGGACTTTCATCAGAAAAAGGAAATCAGATGAAGTTTCCATTATTTACAAGTTTGCCCCGGACGCGAGTTTGCCTATAAATATAGATTTTCAAGGCATTGTTTAGCCACCAACTATTATTCTTATTTTCTGTTTTGAGACTTAGAGAGAGATTTTTAGAGAGATTTTGGAGAGAAGAATTAGGCTCCTTCAGAGCAGATTTGGAACTCCTTTGTTTCTATTGATTTCTTTTATGCAATCTTATTTATTCATGATGTTTTCTTCATTCACCATGTCTGAGTAGTTTGCTAGTTAGGTTTAGGGTTTTTCAAAGGTGATTAATGAATTGTTAGGTCGAATTAAATTGTTAGGATAAAATCATTAGAGTTCTTCATCTGGATTTGTGTTTAATGCTTATTCTAGCTTCGCGACCTAGAATCTGATCTTAGGTTAATTAATAGATGCGAGAGTATTATTGATTGCCTGAACTAATGTTAGATGAGCAAAATACCTATTCGCAAAGAGATTTGGTTTAGGGTTTTGTGAACAATTGAACCTGAACTTTAATGCTTGTTTGAATCGATAGGATTTGCAAAGAGATTTGGAATTCTAGGGTTTAGACATAGATAATCTTCGCAGCGAGAGTTGGTTGATTTTACATTAGTGTTTCGAGTTCTAGAACAGTTCTTCATAATTCCTAACATTCTGTCTAGACCTGCAATTTAGATCACCTGAGAATTTCCCTGAACCTAGCGTTTCGTCTCCTGAATTTACTAAGTTTTAAATTGCTTTCTGTTTCTAGTTTTACATTCTCACTTAGCCTAATTCGAAATTAGAAATTCGCTGTGTGACTATCCCTTCTCTGTGGATTCGATCCCTAAGTACTACAACTGATCTCTTAATTTGAGAGAGTTGCTTAGGGTAAATTTGACCCATATCAAATTTTGGCGCCGTTGCCGGGGAAGGAGATTAGTTGCCTACAGATTTCTAGTATTAGAATTTTGTCTAGGTTTTTATTTTTGTTTTTGTTACTGATTTAGTTTCTTATCTTTGGTTTCAGGTGCATGCCCAGTACCAGAAGCAACAAGGAAGAGGAACTAATCCCATTGAACCAGGAGCTCGGTCATCTCGAACGCACAAACCGAGCATCTGCACGAGCGTCGATCGACACATAGAGCATCGATCGACACCATACCTTAGTGTCGACCGACACCGCTTGTATCGATCGACACCAGACGCAGACTGAGATGGCAGAACCACTGATCCTAATGCGCAACGAGGCTGGCGACTTTGTCGACCTACAGGGCAACAGAAGGAACGCCCAAGGACATAGACTTGATGAGGCTGGCGCCGTCATAGTCGAACCGGCGATACAAATCGCCGGTGCAGAAGCTGGACGTGGAAGAACACTTGGCGAGTACAACCGCCCAGACCAGTTCTATGCTAATAGAGCTGCGATCCGTCCTCCTGCATTCCAAAGGAACGACTTCGAGCTGAAGCCTGCTTACTTCACATTGGTGGCTCAGCATCCCTTCCATGGTCTTCCTAATGAGCACCTTATGGACCATATTGAGCGATTCGAGGACCTAGCATCCAACATTAAGGCTAATGGAGTGACTTATGACTATCTCTTCTACAAGTTTTTTCCTTACTCGCTTGCTGTAGATGCGTCATACTGGCTGAAGCAGTTGGATCCAGGATCCTTGACCACTTGGGAAGACACAAAGAATGCATTTTTATGCAACTTCTTTGATGACGCGAGGTCCGAAGAGCTGAGGACAAAAATCACTGCATTTTCCCAAGAACCCACTGAAGCATTCAAAGCTTTTTGGGTGAGATTCAAGGCTTACCAGAGAGATTTTCCACATCACGGTTTCAGCGAACCGCAACTCCTCGGAATCTTTTACCGAGAGATTGACTAGAGGTAGCAGATGGCTTTAGACGCAGCAAGCAATGCAGTAGTTTTTTTTTGGGTAAGGATCATTCTTTAAGGATCATTCTTTAATTCAAATCACATAATTATACTAATGTTCTTTCAAAGCATTAATCTTTATGTCTACTTGGACCCAAAAAAAAAAAAAAAATCTTTATGTCTATACTATGAATCATAAACTTTCATGTTCAGTTTGAAGAAGTTAAACAAGCATTAAGGTCATGTTCAGTTTGAAGAAGATTAAGAACGAGCATTCAAGCGACATGTAGATGATCTAGAAATACTAAGAACAAAAATAGCGAAATCTCATAGAAGAACAATCTTTGGTACTTGCAAGATCTGTTCCTGAAACGTTAGTTCCACAATTTTATCATAATGAAATCCTCAGCATCGCAAAGTGCATGTACTTATCACATTAGGGGTAAACTACTATAAATACTTTGATTTTCTTGTTTTATCAATTCTTAATGACCAGATTTATGATCCAAATCCTAACAAATCGTAGAGTTAGACCGAATTTCACTTTTAAAAAAATACTTGTAAAATTAGTGTAAATTTTTATCCAAGAAAAATAAAAGTATAGTTCGTTTCTCCAACTATACATTTTTTGTTATGTAACCTATCATAACCAGTGTAACTACTTAGAGATTTGTTTTCTTATTGTAGACTTGCTCATGTCAACCAATTCCTTAATACAACTATACACCAATTATAAACGAAACATTTGTTGTACAAGTCCATGATTTTGGGATTAACACCAATTATAAACGAAACCTTTCTTGTACAAGTCCATGATTTTGGGATTGATACATCACAATGATCTGTTTTCCTAGGTATTTGTTTTTTTCATACATTCGTTATTTGCTTCATCAGCATTTATTAATAGTATTGTAGGTACATTTGAAATCGGATTTATCTCCCCCGACAGATGTGTATAGTTCTGATATTCTTTCTTGTATTTTATTGTTTTTAACTTCACACCAAATATGAAAAACATGTTTATTCAATATAAATATTGCAGGATGTATAGTTCTGATCTTCTTTCTTGTATTTTATTGTTTTTAACTTCACACCAAATATGAAAAACATGTTTATTCAATATATATATATATTGCAGGATGTATTTTGAGTTACCAATGACTAAAGACAAATATTTTCACTCAAGCTTAAAATATACATATAGAGAAAGACAAAACAAAAATTCTTTAAGCTCAATAATTAGCTGTTCATATCTAAGGGTATCAAGACCTGGTTACAAAAATACTTTATTCCATAAGATGATTATAATGTTTGATTGGTTGACATATAAATTATATCCATTACTTCTCATGATCCTATATATATACACACATCATCAAACTCCTCTCAATCATTCCTTCAATTCTCTCATTACTTACTAATCGGATTTTAATTAAAGATTATTCTCTTGATAAAGTCGTTTAGTGCTTTACTTCTCAGAAAATGGAAGCCATGGGAGAATGGAGCACCGGCTTAGGCGGAATGTATACAGAAGAAGCTGACTTCATGAATCAGCTCCTTGCCTCTTATGATCAACCCTGTGGCGGTTCATCATCAGAGACAACCGCCACAGTCGCATCATACCACCGCCAAAACGCTCATTGGACTGGCGGCTTCTGCTTCTCCCAGGAGAGCAGTAGCTACAGTGCCGGGCACAGTGGCTACTACGCGGTGATGCCACCCCAAGAAGAAAACAACAATGGGATGGAGGATGGGACGATCAACACGAACTTGTACCTCGTAGGTGAGGAGACGAGTGAATGTAATGTGCCGGAATACTCTGGTAAGAGCCTTTTGCCTTTGGAGACTGTCGAAGAGAACCAAGACGACAATATGCTGCATTCTGAGATCTCATTGGCGACGACCGATGATCAGAAACAGTTCAACCCATGCGAGAGTTCCAAGAAGAGGTCGCGTGCCACATCAACTGATGTAAGTTGTACATATGTTTTTTTTTTTTTTCTATTGTTAGGCAATCAAAACCGTGCTTAGAGGTCCTACGCGAATTTTAAGAAAAAGTTCCCAAAAGCCAAAAGTACTAAAACGATTACAAGAATTGTTTTCTAAGTCTTGCATAATTTTATTTGTTCCAAAATTTTATTTTAGTCTTTGTTTAGTTTCTACCTTTGAAAAATCATGTAAGACACTTTTCATATCTATTCTAAGCTTCTATAATACAAATGGCCCCCAAGTTACTATTAAAACTTTAAAATATGGCCATGAAATGTTTTTTTTAAAGGCCATAGACAGAATATTTATACATTTTTGCCATACACGGTTCGAAGTGATCTCACATCCTAATTTCCAAAATTTTCGGTCGGCCATAATTATATATTTGTTTTGTTCTTTAACCAAATCAATCAGAAGAACAAGAGAGCCACCAAGGCATGGAGGAATCAGAAAAGCATGGAGATGAGTGGCGATAATAACAATAGCGGCAAAGAAGACCAGACGGAGAAAGCTGCAGGGAAGAGGAAGACCAAACCACTTAAGCTGCAGAAGACTTGTTGTTCAGATGACAAATCAATCGGTGGTGACACTTCCTCCTGCAAAGAAGGTGGCGAAGACTCTAAGGCTCTCAACCTCAATGGTAAGACTAGGGCTAGCCGCGGCGCTGCCACCGATCCTCAAAGCCTCTACGCAAGGGTGAGTTTTACATAGATTTATATATTAAGGCTTCGATTTTTTCCAGACGCATAAATGTATACAAAACATTTAAAGAAAAAGGTATAAGAAAAAAAAATTTCAAAGTTCAAATTAATAAATGCAAATTTACATTTGCTATATATAAGTTCTGGATTTAGCAACATATAAACGCAAAGGTCAAATCTAAATAAAAGTTCTTTGTTACAATTAATAAATAAAAGTTGTTATTAGATGTTATAAGTTTATTTGAACAAATACACACTAGATATTAAAAACAAACAATCAAACAAAAAATCGAGATGAGTCTTTCTAATGCTATATAAGATCTATATATGCATTATGTAATAATAATGATAGTTATTAAGTAAGGCTGAACAATTAAAACAAAATCCGATCTTATGATGGTGCAGAAAAGAAGAGAGAGGATAAACGAGCGGCTAAGGATTTTACAAAACCTCGTCCCTAATGGAACAAAGGTACTTCATGC
This sequence comes from Alliaria petiolata, assembly GCA_020283515.1. Lineage (NCBI taxonomy): Eukaryota > Viridiplantae > Streptophyta > Magnoliopsida > Brassicales > Brassicaceae > Alliaria > Alliaria petiolata. The sequence continues at coordinate 387,532,310 of JAHZTW010000001.1, forward strand.
AAATATACATTTAAACGAAAATAATCAAATTACTACGTGACGACATCAATTATTTACTCGATTTTAATTTTTTTACTAAGAAAGGTAATTGTGTTAAATATGTAACAGGTCGATATTAGCACGATGTTGGAGGAAGCAGTACAATACGTCAAATTTCTGCAGCTCCAAATTAAAGTACGTTAGGTTTTTCAATGATTTGATGAAGTCATACTATCTAAACAATTATACCGTAAAATAGTGTTTTATTAAAGGTAGAGAATCTAAATACTATTTATAAATCTTTACAGTTGTTAAGCTCTGATGATCTATGGATGTACGCGCCCATTGCTTACAACGGGATGGACATTGGCCTTGACATGAAACTCAACTCACTCGTATAATTTTAAGAAAGATCTTCGGATTTTAATTCTAAATTTATATTATATAAATAACCTGAAATGTAATAGATTTTTCTCTTACGAGTTCCATTATAAACTCTCGTAGGATGTTAATATGCGAGAAAGGGAGAGTCACGTTTGACGTTTTATACACCACTATTATTTTACATCATCTTGCAAGTCCAGTTATGCCCAAAAGTTTTTTTTTGTTTCTTAAGATATTGGTGTACGATAACTTTTGATAATGGATTCGTTTTTTTTTTTTCCCCTTTTTTGGTTGTTTAATTAATGGATTCATTTACGTAATACATAAGTCATGTAGTCGGGATTTAATACCCCTTTTCTTTTTTAATTAAAATTATATTAAATTAATCGCCTAAACCAGGAATCAGATAGGTTAGGGAGACTAAACCGAAGCAAAAACCGGAAACAGAAAAAGCTAAGAAAACGAATTTAATACTCTTAGGAGCTTAATTAATATTTTTGGGACTTCTATTATATTTCAGTATTTTTTGAGAATTTAATACGATATTTAACATTTATTTTAAGTATTTTATCGAGTCAAAGTGTATTTTTAAAGTATTTTAGTTCTCTATCTAGTCTTTTTAGGTTTTAGGTCTTTTATCGAGTCAAAATGTTTGATTATATTGTTCTAGATCAGATATATTGTGCACCACTTCATGAAATATTCAATAAAAACTAAATGAGTCATTCGATTTTAACCAATAAAAGTAAATGTTAGGAAATACATATTATCTTTTGGAATGGATCCTTAATGTTTGCTAATCGCTTGTATTTTAAATGAGATTTCAGTACTTTTAGGTTTAGGTATTACAGTCGTAAAAGATGATTAACTTCAAATCAATGATGACCCATTCTCTAGGATTGTGCTTTAGTTATGCCATTGCATGATTGCATCTCCATTGATTCATAGTATCTTTAGAGATTTCAGTACTTTTAGGTTTAGGTATTACAGTCGTAAAAGATGATTAACTTCAAATCAATGATGACCCATTCTCTAGGATTGTGCTTTAATTATGCCATTGCATCTCCATTAATTGATCCCTTTGATCCAGATTTTTATCTTGATCATTTTTCACTTGTTAGTTCTCCTTTTACTTGTTTCGTGTAATTGATTACCTGCTTGTTTGTGTGTGTTTAGAATGTTCGAATACCAAAGCAACGTCTTTCACTTGCTTTAGCTTAAATCTAATCTCGTAATTCTATTGTGTAATAGTATTGGTCTTTTTGGTTTGAGATGTTAGTGTAACTACCACGACATTTTACCGTGCAGTTTTAGTGTTGGTTAGTAACTATGGAGCTGTAAATCTTGACTTGCTACATCAACTTTTAGCGATCTTTCCGGAGATCATTGTGTTGCTAGACTAGAGAATTTACTTGTGTGATACATTCAGTTGATATTTAATCGTTTTTCTGTTGGCTTGATTTTAATCCCTTAGGTGTATTACAAGCCAAATAATATTTAGCGTTCTTCTGTTGATATTACAAGCCATGATACATTTTTTTTTTTTTTTGGCGATCCTAAGCTTTGAAGGTTTAAGAAAGAACAAATAAGAGAAAGAGAAAGACAAGAGAACCAAAAGACACTATGGGCTTGAATGGTATATAGCTTATTCACGTTTTCACGATTTGAAAATGTGATTCCGCCAAATACATACCATTCACAATATTAAGCATGGAATGATAAAAAAAAAAAAAATTAATTAACAAGCAATATTTGAATCTATCCGCACGTTTTAAAATTAGAATTAGTATAGACAAAACGTTATTCATCTAATAAATAGTAGTTTTTGGCGTTTTAAATTTATTCAGTTTTAAGTTTTTTCATTATATTCCTATTGATTTCGCTATTTTAATATTCAATTATTTCGTTATTCTGCTATTTAGTTGACATACCAGTCAAGCCCTGTATAAACAGACATGACCCGTCATATTTGGCCGCATGAAAACTTTTTGACCACATATAAAAAAAAATATAATTGTTATTTAAAAAGAGTTACATATACCATAATCAATTTTCTGAAAATTGATGTCCTATAAATTGATAATATTTCTTGGCGCCTAAAGCATCGGTTTCATGTACTTTAGCCCAGAGCCGACTTTGTGTATAAATATGTCTCCTTGCCGCTCATTGATCAATAACACAAATTAAGAATCATTTTTTAACTTTATCATAAGAGAAGCACAACCTAGAGATCCTAGAACTTAAAGGACCTTAGGGGATTTGGATGGAGCGACCAACTGTAGGAATCAATCGAGCATTCAACCAACGCCGGTGCCTAATAATAATTGGAAGATCATATTTCTTGACTTCTCTAATTGGTAAAACAAATTTAGTTCTCTTCCCAAGATCCAATGTACATTATGTACTATTTGGATAACTTTCAAAAAGTTATGTCGGACAATCAAGATGAAAAGAGTCCTCAAATTGAATTTGAAGAACAATATTTTATCATTTTTGTTGAGAGAAGGCTGATAAATGATCAAAATCCTTCCCACTAGGATCCATTCAAACTTGCTATAACAAGGAGGAAATGAGTCGTTATATGAAGCTTCAGGGAGTTTGAAAGACAATATTCATTATTTCCCTTACTTATATGGCTTTACACAAGAAGTCATCTTAATCATTACCTACCGTGGGATTGAGAGCAAGTTTGCATTGGCACGTTTTAGTGATGGGGATTTTATGACAAGAAAATATAAGAAAGGGATGCTCTAAAACGTGTTTGACTCGAAAGGCGAAAGCACAACATTAATTTCCTGCAAAATTTTGTTCATAAATATCCGTTTTCCCACTATTTATGAAAGGGGTTTCTGAAAAAAATCCTTCCAAATAACTTTCTTTTGCATTTTTTACCATCAACTAGTAAAAAATGCAGGTCAAACCACAAAATCAAGGTACCGAACATTCTTTTGCAAGTTTACCATCTCCTATGGCCGCCTTATATGAGCTTCACCATCCACATGACCTGTCAAAGCTCTGGCGCCTCCTTCAAAGATTTTTCCCGTAACTGTTCTGTTATTGGGCCTAGGCCAACATATGTTATTGGGCCTTCCCTTGTGGAATGTAAGCCCTTTAATCGTCAAAGGCCATGCGATCAGATTTGCTAAATCCACCATATTAGAAGCTGGGATTTCGTTCTATTTTACCGAAATGGGTTTCAGAGTATTGCCAATTTGCAGGGGTATCTTCGAACTCGCAGCTGATGTTCTGGAGTACTGCCAACTTACCGGCATATCTCCAAATTTACTCCTCTCCTTTACAAAGATCTTTTTTAAATATTTAGCGTTGAAGGGATCACAAGTTATTAGTGAAAGCATCACGAGTTATTAGTGTGGTTCGCTCGCCTTTCGTGGCAGAAGAACTTCAGATCTCTTTCAAAATGATAATTTTTGAAACCCTTTTAAAGAAGTTTCTAGTTTTTATCTATGATTTAAACTGTTTAACCTATCTTTTTAATGTTTTGTTTTTCATTTCTGTAACAAGTAACATATACTCATTGGCAAAAAATTTCCTGCTTACTGCTATTGTAATCCGAATTTAATCTTAATAGAATCATAAGTTCAACCCCAACCCCCCCCCCCCCCCCCACCAAAAAAAACCACGAAATTGAATATAACCCGCAAATGTTAGATATGCCATGAAATTTCAGTTTCATTAGGTCATACAAAAGTATATTGGAAGATACATATATAAATGTTGAGTAGGCTTAATTATTCACTCATTATATACAGAGCCATAACATGAAGATTTAAAATACAAAAGGGACAACAAAAATTATGAGATTATTATATTTATTTTTTTCAAACTCGTTATTCCATTAAAAAACAGCCCTGAATTTGCTTAATTTTGTACTCTGGCTTGTTAAATAAAGCTTTTTTTAACAGTGGAATAACCAATGTATGCGCTTAAAGGTAACCCATAAACTAAATTATTTTATGCCTGAAGATAACCCTTGTGTTCTAAATATGCAACGACTGTTTCAGCCATTTCGATCGGAGAAGTTCCTGTTTCTTCATGTCCTAGAGCAATCTTCACATGACAGAACACAAGAACATAGGTAAGTCAAGAGAATAACGCGAAAAGGCTCAAGATCTAGATCAAGAACCAAAATGAAAATGTCAAGATATCATTAGCAATTACCTCACTGTTCAATGGTGGCTCGTAAGGGTCATCAATACCGGTAAAGCCTAAAGAAACATTTCAAAAAGATGATATTCATTTGGGGATCTCATGGAGATAAAATCAGATTACTACAAAACTGCACTCGAGGAAAATACCTTTGATCTTCCCTGCACGAGCAAGCTTGTAGAGACCCTTTGGATCCCTAGCCTCACAAACTTCGAGAGGTACATCCATGAACACCTATTTGATCAAAAACCAATTTTTACTCAAAGATTGAGACTTTCACATAGAGACTACAAAACCCATATCTTGTTCTTAAATTACCTCAACAAAATCTCCTTCTGGGAGCAAAGTTCGACAAGCGTCCCTGTCTCTTCGGTAAGGAGATATTAAACTCGCAATGCAGATGATTCCAGCATCTGCAAAAAGCTTGGCAACCTCTCCTAAACAAAAGCAATTAACAACATAATGTCAAAATACAACAACAAGAGGAAACATTGGTTAATGTGATTTGTTGTTTAGTTTATGCTCACCGACTCTACGAATGTTCTCTGCGCGATCTTCCGCTTTAAAGCTAAGATCACGGTTTAAGCCGTGCCTTACGTTATCCCCATCAAGAATGTAACAAAGCTTCCCCTTTTGGTACAACTTCTGGTTCAAGGCACAAGCCAAAGTGCTCTTCCCTAAAATATAACAATGTTTTAGATTTCACAAAGACCTAAAAACTTGCTGTTTTCGAAATCGATTGATTGCTACACGAACCTGAACCACTAAGACCAGTGACCCAAATCACACATCCTTTCTGATCAAGCAACCTCTGTCTATCAACCTTCTCAACAGGACACTCATGCCACTTTATGTTCGTTGAGTTTCCAACTGTAGACAATGGACCTTGTTTTTGTCCTAATCCAAAAGAAAGAACAAGAAAAGTAAAATCAGTTTTCCTCCAAATGTGTGCCCATGTGAAACAAAATTGGTGATATGTGTAAAGAACAAAATGAAGGAAAAAACCAAAAATTGAAATTTTCTAAGACAATTTCCCCCCAAATTCTTAACAAATCAAAAGCTAAAATCATTGAAAGATTGTCATAATGTAGACAATGGACCTCGTTCTTGTCCTAGTCCAAAAGAAAGAACAAGAAAGTAAAATCAATTTTTCCCCAAATGCCCATGTAAAAAACAAATGAAGGAAAAACAAAAAATTGAAATTACTCAAGACAATTTTTCCCCAAATTCTCAAAACATCTAAGCTAAAATCATTGAAAGATTGTCCAAATGTAAAAATAAACCTTGTTCTTGTCTTAATCCAAAAGAAACGACAAAGAAAAGTAAAATCAATTTTGCCCAAAATTTGTTGACCAAAGAACAAATGAAGGAGAAACCAAAAAAAATTGAATTTATTTTCCACAAAATAAAAGCTAACATCGCTGAGGTAATCCGATTTTTTTTTCTTTCTGGGGATCAAATCAAACATCTATGAAGCTTAAAAACGAAAACGAGAAACGAAATCGTATATACCTGTGTGGCCATTAATCGATTTCAGCTCAGGAATAGATCCATTTTTGTTATGACTCATAGTTTGAGATCCTTCCATGGAAACACAAGCACGAAGAACACCAACAGATCTCGGATTGCCATCGCTAATCCCTTTGGGTGATGACCCAATCGAAAGCCCTAGAATCGATTTAGCTCCGGCGGCAATCATAATTGAAAATCGGAATCGAAGAAGAAGCGGTAAAAAAAATGGAAAAAAAAATCTGATTTTTTGGTTTTTTTAGCTGTTGTTGTTGTGAATGTCGGAAGTTTAATTAAGGATTGAGGAAAATGTGACCGTTAAAAAGGGAGATTATTGGGTAGGTGAACTGGTGAAAGGAAAATGTTGTTGGCCACGTTTTTTTTTTCAATCATCTTTTTATTGTTTGATTATCAAAAACGATGTCGTTCGTTTTGTGTTATTGGCTTATTGCTAAACAAATGTATTTAACTTGGATTTGCATCTAGATACCTAAAAAATCAGAAAAGTGTGTGTGGTACATATTGGGGAGAGAGAGAGAGACAGGGAAACAACAACCAAATTTGAACGTTTTGTGTATTTTAGACGCCAATCAAGACGGAATTGATGTTTTGGTGTCTAGAGTTGAGAAATTGGTTCAATATAGTCAATGTGTATTTTATTACGAGGAATTGTATGGTTTTTTTTTTGTCAAACGATTATATCTATACTATTAAAACTGGATCACTTTTGGACACTTAAAAAGAAACCTTCAGTACTCTGTTATATTACGGATTGTGTCATTGGTCATTAAACAGAAAAATAGAATTCATTAAGAATATATTAAGGATGTTATATTACGGATTGTGCCATTGGTCATTAAACAGAAAAATAGAATTCATTAAGGATATTTTAGAGAGAAAAAACGATTTTAACTTGCTAAAACCTGTTGCCAAACAGTTTTGTATATTAATCTGCATTAATGGACCGTTCAACTGAGTCGACTCAGCTGGTTAAAAAAATACGCACCTGTTTCCAAACAGATATGTAGGAGGCTTCTCAAATTAACCACCTTTATTATGAAATATATACGTGCCTCATGTCTAAATTATGTACCTTCTTAAAAGTCATAAATAGACCACCCTTATGAACATCAGGATTAACACAAACGTATTCAACAATAATTTATTAGACTAATGACAAGTGAAGAATACAACCTGCATAAGACGTGAGGTACGTATTCAATAAACATCACATAGAAAATAGACATATTTACTCACAAAATATTATTTCTCATGACATGCTAGTTTATCAACCCATTCACATTAGTTAATTCACAAAAATTCTATGAGAATGTGATATTCGTCCGTTAATATCTTAATATACAGAATAATACAGCTGAATGAAAAAAGGAAATAAATGGGTACAAAAGCGTTCGCCCTAATATCAATCGCTCCCATGCACGTGTCCCGTGACACCTCTGCCGCCGTCGAAAATTGAAGCTCAGCAAATCGGACATGGATCTCCGCCGCCTCTCTTCTTCTTTGGTTCTGTTCGTTTAGGCAGCATCTCCTTCCGGTTCTTTTGTCAAGCATCGTTCTTATCTTTCTTTCCGGCGAGATTTTAGCCGGTGCTTCTCCGGTCGAGTTTCTTCTCTTCCACTCTGATGTTTGAGCGGCGATGCTTTCCTCCGATCACTCCGGCCGGTACGCAGCATTCTTGTGATCAGAGATTCGCGCCCTCTTATCTTCCGGTGGTGGCTCACTCGCCGCGGCTACTGGTTCCTCTTCCGCCGGAGCCCCCGGATCTGCCGGATCCACTTCTGTCTCCGGCGTTACCACTTCCCTCCCCGCTCAGATCTTCCCGCTCCATCTCCTCCTTTGCTACTCTGCCGACTCTCGCCGAGGAGCCAAGCTTCTCTCCCCCTGTGGGAGGTGTATATCTTTCCGGCGAAATCTTATCGGCATCCACCGCTCCTCAGCCCACCCACCGCAAGCCACCGAACCCCCGTCCTCTGTTACGACTTACCTGCTCGATGGGCATCTCTGAAATTCAGATCTACATGACTCCCACATCGAGCTTCTCTTCCCTTACCCGCATCATCATCAGCTCCATTCTCACGGTCCCGAGACACCATATTTTTGGTTCATTAGCCCCATTGAGATGGATTTGGTTTTTAAGTTATGATTGTCATTTGAGTTCCAAATTTGGGTTTTCAAGACCTAGTTTCTCAAGTTCGGGAGTTAGAGGTAGCCTACAATGGCAACAATCCTCCTCCGTTCAATTTCGACTCATTTTCGCCTGTTCGAGAGTTAGAGGTAGCCAACGATGGCAACAATCCTCCTCCGTTCACCTTAGGCTCATTTTCGCTTGTTCGGGAGTTAGAGGTAGCCGACGACTGGTTTTTCGGCAACAATCTTCCTCCGTTCAATGTCGATCACTAATGACGATACATCGAGTTCGTTCTCAAGACCAAACCTTTGGTCGCTTCAACGTCGATTCACTCCTCGACTACAAAATGCTCTTTCGAGCAATGACTTTTGGGTTACGGGTGGAATCTCTCCATGAGCTTCTCCACGCTGTTGAGCAAGTCTCGCCCCTCATTGCTTCTATCATTTACTTTATTGTACTGCTTTATTTCATTTGCTTCACTGTTAAGCTTGCCTTCGATTGTATCGAGTTAAACCTCTTTGGATTTTAATTTAATATAATCAATCAGTTGTCCAAAAAAAAAAAAAAAACAGAATAATACAGCTCCTAAACTATTATATATTATATACAGAATTAATTAGACCCGTAATCATATTCTAACCGAAAAATTACAAAATTTATTTGAGAACGTGATATTCAACCGTGAATATCATAGTATACCAAGTCATACACGACCTACACTATTGCATGCAGAATTAATTACACCCATAATCATTTTTTTTTACGAGATCATATTGAATAATTTTATGAGCTAACCCAATCTAGAAATTTGAATAATTCCCGATAATATCATTTCCGGTTAAATAACGCCTACAATATAGGAATTTGAATATTTATAATTTTAATAAGGTAACCTTTTTATATACCAAAACGAAACCAAATATAAACAGTTTGTATAATATTAGAACGTCACAGTAACTATCATGTAAGTTTGGTACGATATTATAATCGTATTAAATCTTTTATGATTTAAATCGAGATGGGTTGTGCCTATATTATAGGAATTTAAATTTAAATAAAATCCGCACATGAGTATTACAATCATGTTTCCAAATCTAAACCGTCAATTAACTCATATATTTTTATTAGAAGGCATATCCTGGTGTATTTTATGCTTTTTAAGAATATCAGTTTCCTAATATTATCGTGCATATCGAATCATAATACTACCTGCTCTCCGATTTTTGAATATTAGATCGATAAAATCTTAATTTACTTAACTTCCACGATTGTTCATCGTCACGCGCGGCTAAACCTAATTTTTCTCGGAAACTCTATAAGTACTGCAACCGTCCAATCTTCATACCACCATATTTTCATTAGTTTGTCACCTAAATTTTTATATTCTATTAGGAGAATGTCATCTAAACTATTGTCGTCCCTAGCTGATTTGAAACCTTTCAAATCAAGCTGGCGAGTCGAGGTCAAAGTTTTGCAATCTTGGAAACAATACATCTCCCAAGCTGGAGAGTCATTCGAGCTGATATTAGCAGATGAAATGTGAGTTCAAAGAATATTTTATAATTAATACTTTATATGCGTATTTTAATAGCACACTTTTCAAAAATATATCTATTAGGGTCTAAAGTATTGTTTTGACGTTAGGGTGACAAAATTCATGCTACATGCAAAAATTCTTCATTGCGAAGTTTGAAAAGCACCTTCCTGTTGGATCATGGAAATTTATTGCGAATTCTCATTAGCTCCAACGTCTGGACAATACAGGACTACAAATCATGTTTACAAAATGAGTTTCACGTCCTCGACAGCTGTTACACGGTCTTTGAAAAAATCAGTTGATTTGTTTTTATCATTGACCAATTTTGATCAGATTCTACAGCCTACTCTCAATCGTCATTTTTTGATTGGTAACTTATATGCGTATCTCTTGCTATTTATATTTCTCATTTAAAATATACAAACTCGAAATCTTATTTAGCAGTAATGAGATCTATTAAAATTTGTAGATGTTATTGGTCAAGTCGTCGATATGGGTGAAATTCAAACTGTTCAGATTGCTAACAAAGACAGGAAAAAAGTTGAGTTCCAACTTCACGATTCTCAATAAGTTTTTAAGTTTATTTTTGACCTATAATAAGCTACTCGAATATTGTAGGGTATCCTGTTTAAATTTTTCTGATTGATGGTACATGGATGAGAGGTTGCCGTGTTGTTTATGGAATAGATTTGCTGAACAAATACGGACTGCGTGTGATGATGGTAATGGTGAGATGGTTATTTGCGTACTAAGGTTTGCAAAAGTCAACTTCTACAAAGGTACGAGGATCTTAATTCTTCATGTATATTTAGGTCAAAAAATAATTATGTCTATAAGAAGAGTAGTTAAATATTTATTCTGTATTTGCACGAGAACTTCAGATCACGAATGCATTTGAATCCTTGAAATTGCTGATTAATGCGAAGCTTCCTGAAGTTGATGAGTTTAAGAAGAAGTTAGTAACATTTAACTTAACTTAATAATTGCTTTTTTAGTTAGTAATTAGTAACTAATTTGATATAAAATCTGTATCAGCTTAGCGGAAGATGGACATGCTCTGACTATCCTTGATCCTACAGAAGTGATCTTCATACCTAGGAACAACGATATTGTTTGGCATTTGCTTCCTAGCAGAACCTTGCAGGATGTGAGATCCGCCCTTGGCATAAGTTTTCTGGTCAATTCTATATAAAGATTAAATTAATGTGATACCTATATTATATGCAAAACCTGATATCTTCTTATGAATATGTAGATTGAGAAATGCAAAGTCATGTGTACCATATATGCTAATGATACCGACTGTTCTTGGTATTATTTTGGGTGTGGCAAGTGCCAGAAAAAACTCGAACAAGCAAAAAATGCATTATCCAATTCCAAAAAAGACCTATGCTAAACCAACTTTCTACTGTTCTGACTGTGAGAAAACAGTAGAACACATCGAGCCAAGATATAATACAATTGGATGACCATAATACATATTATTAATTTTCTTGAGGTAACAACAATATACAAAATCTCGATGTGTAATCAAACGTATGGTTATAATTCTTCTTTCTCTATTTAGCAAACAAGATATTGAATATAATGTCCTAACGTCTTATATTATTGCTGTTATGACATTGCTGAATCTAACCATTTGTTATGTTCACTTACATGTTCAAAGGTTTAAGCTGCATCTTTTGGTGTCAGACCACAACGAAACTTTGAAAGTAATGTTGCTTGATACTGTTGCACAAGCAATTGTAGGAGTATCTGCGTCTCTGCTCCTTAATGGTTCATTTGATGAGGTAGTATCACACTTCTTATGTTGCTTGCTATTTTCTTAATAAAATTTGCCGATTATATTATTGATAAACTATTTTATTTTTATCCAATCAGATTGAAGATCCTACTGATTTGCCAGAAGCTATCTCTGCTTTGGTTGGAAAAACTTACCAGTTTGAGGTTTGTATTGAGAAGGAAAACGTGTTTTATGGAGCAGAGATATACAAGTGTTCAATGGTTAACCTAGGTGACAACCTAATTAAGAAAGAAACTGTATCCGATCCAGGTAGCCAAATCACTAATGTTTCATCGTTTGTATCTGGTGAAAAGGTAAGAAAAAATTTATTGATTTATTTGTATAATATAAGTTGTTCAATTTTTTAATTTTAAAATTAATTTTTTGTTTTTTTTTTGTTGTTGCAGCTTTCACTTATTGATTCAACAGGCGAAGACTCTAAGGATTTAATGAATACACCCTCTACAAAGCGCTCCTCGGATTCTGTGGAGGAGTTGGAGGACTTAACATCTATTTCGAAGAAGGTCTGCACAAAGTCAATCAAAATGGAAGAACTCACAGATATTGAGAAAGTCAAGTTTTCAGAAAAAATGAGAAGAATGAATGATGGACCTTTTATTCATGTTTAAGTTTTTTTTTTTTAATGATTTACCAGTTTAATACTGGTGTGTTGCTTTATAATTTTGGGATTATTATACTTTATCGGTCAATAGAGGACTACAAGTTTCTTAAAAAAATTTAGAGCACAAATTGTTTTAAAAAAAGCATTTTCTAAATAGAAATTGATATTTCTCAGCAGGCCAAACAAAATTTAATATTTGCTCAATTAATACAAATCGATCAACATAAAAGGTTTAGGGAACTTAAATTTGACATAAATTGTGTTCGGTTTTAATTCTCAGAACCTGCCAAGTCTCGAAGAGTTGTCAAATAGGTTGTCATTTATTTAGTAAAAACTGAAAAGCACTGAAGAGTTACGACTTTAAACCGTATCAATGCAAATGTCAAATCTATTTGACAGTTATCTGTGACAATTAAATCGAACCCGTTCAATTAATGAGAGGTATTGAACACAACCCTTTTTTTTTACGGCCGAAAAACTTTAGTAACTTCTTTGAAAAAGGAACATCAACCCTTTCTTTTTCCAGTCTTTGAAAACAATTATATTCCAATGGCCAATGTTCCTGCTAATCAGCCTCCTGCCCGGGATTTTGCCAGTTTTAATATTAAAACTGGGATTGTTGTTTCAGTTCTTCAAGTCGGTAAGTTTTTCTAAACTACGCATGGTTTTATACTGTTTTTGGCATATTTTTTTTTTCAAATTTGGGAAATCTTCCGATGTTTTGTTCTATAAAATGTAGACCTCATCGGAGATCTACAATTTGTTGGGGAAGTTGAAGAAGTTACTGTTCCGCCTCAAGGAAGTGATTCTACAAACTCCGTGATCAAAAATTCACTTTTGATTTAAAAGACATCAAGTAAGTTTAATATTTTTTAAAAAAATTTTTGGTGGGAGACTTTATTCGGAAATTCTTTATTTTTACATGTTTTGAATACTATATATAGTGGTGAAGAACTTGAACGCTGTGGTTATGGACCAATGGCCATTGAATTCGAAACAAAAGCAATCAGATATAGTGGGTCTGGGAATGTCTGTGTATTGACCGGCTGGAATGTCTTCAACTTAAATGGTAGTTTTTAAAATATTTGTTTTGTTTTTTGAATAAAGGCAAATAAAAGAGAAAATAACGAGTTAAATTCTATTTATCATTTTCTAACAGGCACCTGACAAGTTAAGAATGATGGAGATGCTTCTACGTTTGCATTTAATCCGGATTTGCCAGAAGTTGATCAATACAGAGACATAATGTAAGTGTTATTATAATAGTGTATATCGATGTTAGGACTATTATTTCAAAGATTTAAACATTCAATTTTCTGATTTCTAGGCTGGTCCATGATACACTTTATGGCGGATATTATTCAACAGACGATGAACATCCAGCAGATTCCTAAGTTTGGTGGTGTGGCTCATTATGGTGGCTAATTTGGACCGGCTAAAACCTAATTCCTAATGAATAATTTAAACTTTTTTTTTTTGTTTTTAAGTACTTTTCTCCACTGTTGACAATAATTAATATTTATTTTTAATTCTGCTTATTTTTATTTTCCTTGCCTATATAGCACTTGGTTATATTTGTTTTAATTTTATTTTGTTTTCGTATTTAAAAAATATGCATTTCCAATACTCACTTGTGAATCCGGAAAAAATTAATGGATAACACTAATACCTGCATTAATAACAAAATATATCCTTAAGACTGCTAAATATTATCAACACCCCCATTATAAACACAACTTATATATTACTTGATACTATATAAAATATTTTACAAATGATGTTTTATAGCATGCCTGGCGAATTAATATGCACAAACAACCAACTTAGGATAATCATATAAATTCGTAATAACAAATGAAATTTGCGTAGGCAAATTAGATCATTCTCTATTTACTAATGGAATGTAATATATTTGATAACCTCATTGGTTGTTAAATATCTTAAACAATTTGGTTATCATAATCTTTCACAAAATCTACTAAATCTTCCTATTATTTTTCACAACTTCGACACCCAAAATATAGAAAAATTTTAGTTTCACATATTGATGCACTTCATAGAAAACCAAACTCATTTTCATCTTCTTCAGAGTTTTTAAAATGCAATAGGAAGACAAACACGAACTAAAATGAGAAATCCCATTGAAAAAAAACACATTTCTATTTCCTCCGCCAGTGACCGCAACCAATATGTGCTACTTACTTCTATTTTTCATAGAATTTTTAAAGACCTTACCCAAAGAACTGGTGTTAGCACTGCCAAACCACTATTTTGAAGCAGAGTTGAAGCATTAAAAGCATCTACAAACAAAAGGAAGACACAGTTTCGTAAGGGACTATTTATTAAATAGAATATATTCCTGAATTTATCCTTATCATGGAATCATATAATTGTGCAGAGATCAATTGTTTAAATACTTATCTAGAGCATATTATGATTATATTTATTCCATTAAAAGATTGGTCCTTATATATTCAGGGGCAGACAAAGAGAATTGCTATGAACCTCGCGCTGCTAAAAAGAAACGTTTGACTGCTGGAAAGTCATGTAAATTGACCAAGTGTAACTACTTAATCCCACATTCTTTTAACAAACTCTTAGATTTTGTTAATATGTATATTGTTTTTCTTTGTAGCAAATCAAAGCATTTTATCCGGATTAACAACTAACCAAGAAGTTCTAGAGAAGTAAGGAGGACTGCTAATATGGTTCTTAAAGATATTACAAACCTCCCGACAAGTTCATCAAGAATTAGGACCGTTGTTATATCTACCAGTGATGTAGACACCATTCAAGATCCACACGAGCTGCAATCAGATGAAGAATATTTTACTGAGTTCGTTGATCATGATTCTGAAGGTATTCTTAGTTTTATTAATCACAACCCCCATAATATTTTATAGTGAAAATCTTATATTATTTCCAGAGGAACAAGAATATTACGTTAGCAGCCAAGAAAATTCTGAATCCGAACAAGATGAAACAAATACTCCACAAAAGTAAGTTGACAGAAACAAAAGAGCAAAAGGCAAGAATTCTATCAATGGCCGAGATGTTTAAAAAGTCATTTTTTGACCTAAAGGCTCCAAAAGTCAAAAAAGTTTCTAAAACAACGCAGGGGATTCTTGATTGGAAGCAATCCATTCTTTAATATCTATATGTATATATATAATATTTATCTATACTAACACATAAACTACTTAAACAGTTTACATTGATGAAGGTGATCCTACATACACATGTAAACACTGTGGGGCTATTATGTGGTACAATGAACGTATAAATAGGAACAAGGCTGCACGTAATCCTACATTTACATTATGTTGTTTACAAGGTCAAGTCATATTGCCCTTAATGAAGGATCCTCCAGATTTGTTGAAGAAACTACTTACTGGAATTGATACTTTGAGTAAGAATTTTCAAAAAAATATTAAGGGAACGAATATGGTTTTCTCATTTACTTCTCTTGGTGGAAAAGTTATCCGGTCTATTATGAAAGGCAAGGGGCCACAAATGTTTCAGCTACACGGTGAGAACTATCATCTGATTGGAGGATTAACACCAGATGAGAGGAATGATCCCAAGTTCTCTCAGCAGTATATTGTTGACACAGAGAATGAGGTAGAAAACCGAGTAAAAGCTTTGAGGTATACTTTCCGATTTTTAATATTTTAATTCTAACACAAATTAGTTAAACACTATTTTAATGCATACTTTCAACTGCAGCAAATCTGATGAAGATAGAATTCGAAAGAAGAATGAGACTTTGAAGAAGGAAATGATTGAAGCCATCGTTAAAATGTTAGATGCTGTGAATCCATATGTTCAAAAGTTCAGAACAGCCCGAGAAAGATTTGATACTAATCCAGAGAAAACATTTCACAAGAGAATAGTTAGCGATCGTGCGTCTGATGGAAGGACATATAATATTCCCACTGCATCTGAAGTTGCTGCACTCATTCCAGGTGATTTTCAATTAGGCATGGATAAGCGTGATATTATTCTTCAAATGAAAACTGGACGCCTTAGAAGGATTACTGAAATTCATCCTTCATATCTTGCATTTCAATATCCTCTTTTATTTCCATATGGTGAGGATAGTTTTAGAATTGGAATTAAAAAAGGAGACACGAAAAAGACAAAGAAGGCCAAGAAGGGTTCTATATCTATGAGACAATTCTTTGCATTTCGTCTTCAGGAAAGAAAGAATGAGGGACAAACTATTCTATATTCTAGGCGACTGTTCCAACAGTTTTTGGTAGACGCATTTACAATGGTAGAATCTAATCGGCTACGATATCTATGGATGAATCAGAAATCTTTACGTTCTGATTCTTATGACTCTATCAAAGAGTCAGAAAATGCTGGTATAACTGATTTGAACGAACAAGGTGATGGGATCTAAATAGTCGTCTGAGATTGGAGGATTTCTTTGGGGACTCGTCGAGCTTTGAATTTGTAGGACCCTAAGCTGCAAAGGCACAACGTGCGTTGTAGTACTTAGGGTATCTAACCACCGGGAGGAGGTCAATTGCAAAACAGAGAATCAGGAGAACCAAAGATGCATGGAACTGGGGTTTTGGGGTAAGTGTCACGGTTTTTTACAAGAAATAGAGAAAGCAGTATCACGCCTTATATAGAAAAGGTTGTCAATCTCTTCTATAACAAACGGGAAAAAGAAAATAAACTTAAAGACTTGTAAAAAGGAAATCAGATGAGCAGTGCAGAAAAAGTAAATATTGAAGTGCGTAAATCTCGATTTAAAAGCAGATGGGTAAAACACGTTGGGGATTTTCTCGGGAAATCTATGGGGTTCTAACTAGAAATCAAACACACAAAAGTCAGGCAAACGAGACTAGGCAATTTTCCCTAAACTGATTCAATGGTTTTAACGACCTAACTCTGACAAGCAAGATCGATCTGTGAACATCTATTCCGCAGGTATACTGTCGTATCCTGCGTCCTAGACGAACACGCAATAAGATCGGGACAATAAACTACTCAGACATGAAAGATGAAGTAGAAAACTTTATTGATGAATGCATAACTTGTATAAATCGATAAGAAAGAAAGAGGGTTCAAGAACAAATCAATCTTCCTCAAAGAACAAGGTGAAAACCACGAATCAGAGATTCGCGGCCACCAAAAGAATTCTGTAACTTAGAGTATTTCGTGATTATTAGAAAAACCCTAGACAATGAGTATATATAGGTCTTCAAGTGCCCTAGGTCGTGGATTAGGTCTTAGCTTGCATAAGACGGCTGCGGGTTTAAGTTGGGCTTTAAATGGGCTTGGGAACCGCGAGTGGCCTGACCGCACGAGCGACTGGCCGTGGCACGGCCACTGGTCGTCTGGTTTGGCCGTGCCGCGGCCAGCTCGTCCATCCGGGTGCTTGACAGACCTTCTTGCTTCTTCCATAACTTGAGATACCGTGGGATTGTTCTCAAACCACTTCGAGGTGAAAGACAAATGATAAGGCTACCTTGTCTCCAAATATGAGCTTGATCTTGTGGTGGGAAGGCCTTCGTTTGATGTTGAACTTTTGTCCTCGAGCACTGTTTCCGGAAATGTTCATTTTGCTCCAAAATAAGCGTATTTTGCTAAGTTTACCTGAAAAGAGTCTTGAACAACCAAATACTCGAAATCTAGTGTTTATGCATTAAAACCTTAGTGAAATGCTTATTAAAGCACTCACTTATGATAGCAAAAATGGATAAAATATGCATGTTATCAACTCCCCCAGACTTAAACCTTTGTTTGTCCTCAAACAAAACAGAAATCTAAGTAAGGAAAAGAGGTTTGAAAACGTGGAAACTCACCAATACTTGGGAAGTCATCAAGTCTAGCAATCGACCTGTTTGAGCCACGTAACTCGGAATCTAGCTTCAAGGCGTTTGGGTCTAGTTACCTTGAGCTTTTCACCCTTCCTGGATACGCTTCATGGTCCCTTTGAGTATTTCGAGCTTTCTCTTGTTGACTCCTTTATTCATTTAGGCGTGCGGTCTCTATCGAGGGAGTACTGGTTGACGAGACATTATACTCTTCTCTTCCAAACATCTAGACATAGACATTTCAGACACAACTCTCCTATTTTCTCTTCCCTTAGTCGATTTCTCCCTACTTTTCTAGGGTATCATTTTATTTTTTCTATCGCCTTTCTTTTCTACATTTTTTTTTCTTTTCTTCTTAGCTTGAGAATGATCACTTCTTCGAAGTTTTCATGATGTCTGCGAACCGTCATTGTCCTTTGTGGAACTCGAGTTGCCATTCTCAAACTAAGACTTTTCTTTCTATTTTTTTTTTCTTTTCTATAACAAGGGAAGATCAAGGAGAGGTTGCATTGCATCTAATTAGTCATGCTAGAGTTTAAAAGAGGAGCAAAATTCGAAGTACCTCAAGCCCCTTGACGAGAAGTTTTGATTCATTAGGTGCGGAGTCAACGCAAGATCATTCGTGTACTCTAGAGATTAGAACTTTCTCCGTTAGAATGATCCACTCACAGTGTTCAACTTAGTAAACCTTGCTTCTAAACCCGTGAGAATGGTCATTAAGGTTCCTTGTTCGAAAAGACTTGTACCTAGCAAAGTTCATAGTTTCCGACTAAAAGAAAAAAAAGTTTTGACTGTATAAAACGACTCGATAAATGATGTAAGTATGCATAAGACTCATCAAATAAAATGAAGCTAGTAATATAAGAAACCCCCCCAGACCTAAATCAAACTGTCCCCAGTTTGTTTAAATCGAGTTGAGGTGAAAAAGATAGGTAAATTCAAGTACAAGCTTGTGAAGACTTACTTGAAAGTGGCGTTGGATTTGGTATGGGTTGATGGGCGTGTGGTATGATTGAGCTAAGGACTTGATCATTCTCCTTATGTCACTGCTTAGAATCGATTTAATTGAACTAAAAAAATCGAAAACTTAGCTCGAAAGGAAATGTGTTGCGCGGTTGAGCTTCCTTGCTTTGGATGGTGGTGGTGGGCGTGTGGTGATGATGGATGAGGGTGGTGATAGGCGTTTGGTGGTGATGATTGGTTCGCCTTTGTTGAGAAGAACATGTACTCTGGTTGTTGAGTACTTATCTTGGTTCCTTGACCTTTGTAAAACACCGTGAATGAGAGATGGAAAATCTTCCGTCCTTGCGTCTTGAAGATTACATCACCTCAGAAACTTGAAGTTTGGGTCTATGCTGGCCTATCCGGAGTGTTCGTCGCCCGGTGAGTGTTCTTCGAAGCTCCTTCTTGATTTTTTTTTGGTCTTTTCTGGTTTTTCTGATTTTTTTGTGCTTTTGGGGATTATGTAAATGTTGTAAACTAAGAAGAAACCAAAACTAAAGATTAGTATGGTTAAGGAGATGAGAAAGAGAGTACCTAAAATGGGTTGTCTCCCACTGACCCGCTCTTGTTTAGAGTCTTTTAGCTAGACTTTGGTAGTTTGCGAGCTTAGTTGGAGGTGGAGTTCGACCTTAGGAAGGGTCTTTTTGCCTTCTGCGCGGCCTCTTCTGCTGAAGGCTCCTCGAGTCTCTCCATGATTGTATCTTCATCCCTCTCAAGAAGATGTTTCTCCATGGTGTATGGTACCGCGGGATAGAACTTTTTCCCATCGATATTGGCGAATGAGACTCGCCTATTGGGCCAATCCATGATGGCTCCTGCAGTGGCCAAGAATGGCCATCCCAAGATGAGAGGTGCAACTTCTTCTTGGCGAGTTTTGACTATGTAGAAATCTACCGGGATTCTACAATCGCTAATGATGACCGGGAGATCATAAATGACTCCCTTCGGGGTCGTGAGCGACTGGTCCGCCAATCCAATCATCACTTTCGTCGTGCGGGAATGCCTGATCCCGAGTTCTCGCGCTGCATAACTTGGTAGCACGCTGATGGTCGAGCCGGGATCGCATAACGCGTTCTCAACCTTGATCCCCTTGATTTCACATGAGATGAGAAATCGACCAAGGTTTCGCGCTTTGTGCAGGCTGCGAAGTAGCCTTCCCGACCTTTCTCGTGTAAAGAGATCTTGTATTTCTAGCATGGTTTCGTTGCTTTCACAGAAATACTGGCCGATAAGATGTTCTGTCAGTGCTTCAATGAACGTGATACCCGATGGAAGACCTCGAACCACCTTGTTGAACTCGTCCAGGTTCTCTCGAGTGATCTTGTTGGTGTAGCTCTCGTATTTCTCAGCGCGGAAGAAGTAGGCGGCTATGGCAGAGGTGATCAAACGTCTGGCTTGACCAAAGTGAACTTTGATCTCGTTCCTACTTTCCAGGCTGTCTTCAAAGTATTCTTTTAAGCCATAGCTTTTCCACGCTTCATTGAATCCTACACTCGCTGGAATCCCTTCTACCTTCTTATGGAATTCCACTAATCTTTCCCTCTTGATATGCAGCGTAAGAGGTCTCTCCACGTTGGTGATGATGCCTGCGGTAGGTTGATAGGGCTCAGGTTTTACCCAAATAATCAACTACTGCAAGTGCACAACAATGCAGTTGAAGTATAAGGGGTATCGAATCCTCAGGGAAGTAGATGCTACACTAATGGTTTCTAGGTTTAGATTTTGGTAGGTCGGATTATATGAAATTAAAACTAAGCAATTAAACAAGTAGTAAATCGGATTAAGATGGATTAAAGTTCAGGAGATGAGGCGCTAGGTAAGGATAATTATGAGGTTGAATCCAAGAATGCAGAATCTAAGTTTATTAGGGATTTATTAAGAACAGTCTAGAACTCGAAACTCTAAGATAAAACCAATCAACTCTCGTTGCAGAAGTTATCTATGCCTAAATCCCTAAATCCCAAATCTCTTTGCGAATTTAAACAATTAAGTCAAGCAATAAGAACAGGTTCGATTTGTTCACAAAATACCTAAACCAAATCTCTTTGCGAATAGCTATTTTGCTCACCTATGATTAGTTCAAGTTACTAATAATGCTCTCGCATCTATTAAATAACCTAAGGTTTGATTTCTAAGTGATCAATTCAGAGAATCAAGTTAAGCACAAATCAAGGTGAAGATCCAATTGATTTCCCTAATAATTCTAATGATTCTACAAACTCTTCATCAAACCCTAAATCACCCTAACCTAACTAGCAAACTACTCAGACATAATTATGCAAACACAAATCATGGCTGAAATAAATTGCATAAAAGAATAGAGAATGATACAGGGGTTCGAAATCTGGCTCAGATGAGTTAGAATTGTCTCCCCAAAAGCTCAGGATCAATCTCTCTCTAAGTCTCAAAAACAGAAAATAATGATAAGGTATTAGGCTAAACAATGCCTGAAAACTATTTATAGAAGGGGATTTTTCGTCCAGGGGCAGACTTGTAATTCTTCAAGACTTGGGTGATTTCCTTTTTCTGATGGAAATTGGGAAACTTGGCCGACCTTCATTGGTGTCGATCGATACTGATGGTGTCGATCGACACTCAACACGTAAATCCAGCCTCTTGACTTCATCACTTCGGCTGCTTCTCCAAAATGCTCCAAAATGTTCCATATTCTCCCATTTAGCTCAAAGTGTTCTCCATCCTGTAAAGACTCTAATAGGACTCTAAAACTAACAAAAGACTCTATAAAAACACTTATATCATGGTCCAAAAACAGGTAAAAACCATGATATATCAACTCCCTCAGACTTAGCTTTTGCTTGCCCTCAAGCAAAATAGAAACTTAGAATGAAGTAGAAGTTTGAAAACAGGAACTTCGAGCACCTCTTCAGAACGCCACATTGATTAACACTTCTTGAATCCACATGATATAGAGCCAACCTTAGGAAAGTTCAGTGTACTTACCAAAAGCTTAGCAATCTCCCAGTTCGAATCCAGATCCTTTCCTTGGTAAAAGTTTCGAACTCTAACAGTGGTAATGCCACAGAACTTTGCTGATCCTTTTCCCTTCCTTAGTGCCTGAATAAGACATTCTCATACAGCTCCCCTATTTTCTCTTCCCTTAGTCAACTTCTGCCCATTTTCAGGGTGTTCTAAGATCTTTTCATTGACTGTTCTTTTTCTTATGAAATCTCTGGAAATAGTGCTACTCTCTACTTGTGTTCCTTGTGAGGAGACGTGTTCAAGAGCATCACTAATATTGTTCCTTGTGAGGAGACAGGCTCAAGACAAAGGCACTATTCCCAGACTTAGACTATTTTTCTTTCTTTACTTTTTCTTTTCTCAAGGGAAGATCAAGGAGAGACTGCAGTTGCCTATCTGTTCGGACTGAAAGAGGAATCAAGTTCTGCGCATACCTAGTTCTTATAAGGGGATCTGAACTCGCCCTGTTAGACTGATTCCACTTGCAGCTTTCTTCTTAGTAAGTCCTGCATTCAATTCTTATAGCAATGGTTCTTCAAGTGTCAACTTCCTGTGGTTAGTTCCTAGAAAAACTAAAAGCTCCAACTGATTTTGACTCAATAAAACAAATTTTTGAAAACTTTTTTTACTCAAGATAGATTCTCAAAACAAAACACAATGTTAGCAACTACCTCCCCCAGACTTGAATAACACTGTCCCCAGTGTTACTCAGAATGAGTTAGGATAGAAAAAGTTTAAACTGTTACAAATCAAAGAGTAAATCGGATTACCTGACTTCTGCTTCAGCGTCGATCGACACAGATGGTGTCGATCGTTGCTGTGTATGATGACGGTGTTGATCGACACTCTGTGCGTAGACAGAGTTCAGCCACTCGAACAATGATTGTTGTTAAGTTAGATTGTTGTTAGAATCTTCCTAGCTGTTAGAAAAACTCAAACAAACGTTAAAAGCACAAGATAATCCAAATAACTCAATAAGTGCAACAAGTTTGAAACAAAGTACTGAAACAAATGAAGCAAAATGCAGACTCAAGAGAAAAAGAAAACCTGACTCAAAATACTAAAAAGGATGGAAGAGTCACTCGTCGTCATCATCACGTGGTGGAGAGGAACGTGGTGGAGTGGGAGGTCGAACGCAGGTAGACACAGAGGCAATGGCGTTCCAGATGGCCTGGAAGCTCTGAACCACATATCTCTGAAAAACATCTGGCTCCATAGGAATCTCGGGAGTGTCTGGAAGGTGATGAGGACCAATAGGCGTCAAGGTGGTCTGTGCGCTGCGCCTAGAACATGAAGGTCGAGGTGCATCCTCAGCTGGTCGGGATGAGATGCCTCTGCGTCTGGCAACGGGAGCAGTCCTAAGCTTGCTCGGACTGGGGTGAAATGCGAGGCGTCCTGAATCGCTGGTAATGTGAGTGAGGTCTCTGTCAGGTAGCTGAACCAAACGCTGCACTCTCTGCTCGTCGCTGAATGCCCACATCCTCTCGCCAGTCACCCAATGAGTTCTCTTCAAGTACTCCATATCAACCAAGGCACGAGATGTAATAATGGAGCAGCTGGAAGTGTCTATCCTGCAGTGCTGGAAGATAGGTGTAAGAAGACTCCCGATAGTCTCTGGCTTAGCCTTCGTCCCACTGAAAGGCTTCGTCTTCAAGGAAGCCAAATGATGTGCAAACACAGCACCAAGGTTCGCGCTAACTGGCGCGTCTGTATCCTCATAAATCTCAGACCAAAGACCTCGATAAAGCAGCACCAACTCAGACACTCGCATCTTCCCTGGCTCATGCTTACACAGAAGTGTAGTAGCAAAGATGCGGACCAAGTAGCGAAGGGTGGGATGTCGAATGTCTATCTGAGTGGAGGTCTTAGAGTCATACCTCCCATTCCCGAAGTGCGACCAGAAATCCTGGTTATCTGGCAGCTGCGTCTGAAGAGAGACCCCAGTGGCATGCTCATCCGCGAATCCATAGATCCCGCAGAGGTCTGGAAGTGAAATGCGGTAGCGGATCCCGCGGATTAGGAAGGTCAATGTGCCTTCCAGAGCATTCCGGTTGATCTCGTTCCAGTAGTAGACACGGGCTGTGGCAATGAACTGGCGGACAAGGTCTGGGTAAAGATCGTACTGCCTCGTCGCGATAGTGCCCATCCCTATCCTGTTCATCAGATGCAAGATGTCATCTTTGATTCCTAGCTCGCTCATCGTCTTCTCACAAGCAAAACGAGTTGGAGCTATCTCTACTCGCATCCACGCATTGTAGAATAGTGTGTCATAAGCGTCCCATGTCTCGCTGATGTCTCTGTAAATGCATTCGTCCTTAGCAACTTCCTTTGCTGGTGAATCTACCCAACGCCTTGTAACTCGAACCTTCACCTTTTCAGGCTTAGGCCATGGAGGAAGAGATGGAATTGCCTCATCATTGGCAGTTCCTGAGGCTGAGGCGTCAGTATCACGTGCTCTCTTAGGCATCTGCAATGAAAAATGAAAGCAAAATCAAATCCAAAGTCCAACAAATGAATAACAATGCGTCTGTCCTGGTCGGGTGTCGATCGACACCACATGGTGTCGATCGACACCATGCGTGGATTTCGAATCCGAACCAGAATTAATGAGTACAAAGGCATGCAACAATAATTAGCAAACCCAACAAACCCAATATCATCAATCGACCAAGTCTAGACCATAAAACCCAAAGAAAAATCCAATTTCGCAAAATGCATCATCAATTTCCAAAAATTTCGAAAATTTCAAATTATGCAAATTAGAGGATGAAAACAGTTTGGGGAATGATCTAAATCATGTTATACAACCTAAACAAGCATTATTCAACCAAGAAATCAAGCTAAAAATGTTGAATTCGGAAATTTTCTCCTTAGGTCCAAAAATGAAATTGGGAGATTTGAAGAACATACCTTTGTAGATCGAATGAAGTGACTATGGATTATGAAAGAGGGTGAGAATCCGCAATGATTGGAGCTTTGAATCACTCAATTTGGTTAAGAAATGAGAAAGTTGGGATTTGGGGAAAATCCTCTCAAACTCGCGGTTTTGAAAATATGAGAGAATGAAGAAGAAGTGTCGGGTTTTAAAGAACTTACCCGTGTCCCCGCTTGGTGTCGATCGACACAATGGGTGTCGATCGACACTGAGTCTGATCGTTCCTCCTCTTTTTTTTTTTTTTTTAAAGCCAAAATAAATAGTAAAAACCAAGACAAAATATAAAGAAAAACATACCTAACAGTGGGTTGCCTCCCACTCAGCGCTTGTTTAACGTCAATAGCTTGACTGTGCATGTGATTTAGGCGTTGGGTGCATCATCCAAAGACACAATGTGTCTGATAACTAGCTTTTTAGGGCTTTAATCAATCCTAAAGCTTAGCATTGTCATTGTAATACTTTAGGTATCAATCCAAAGGGGTAGAGATTAACAACACTAGGAATACATGAAACTATCTAAGCTAAGCCAAATTAGAAATTCAAGGTGACAAGATACTATTAAAAGCAAAGCACAAGCTAAAGGAGACACTACAATACTAATTATATGAGCTAAGACCTTAATTACCACTAATCAAGCACTAATCAAGCAATTACTCCTAATTGAGATTACCAAATTAACTAAAAATGAAACCTAGG
>JAHZTW010000001.1:387578535-387603686 GCA_020283515.1 Alliaria petiolata
TATTTTGCTCACCTATGATTAGTTCAAGTTACTAATAATGCTCTCGCATCTATTAAATAACCTAAGGTTTGATTTCTAAGTGATCAATTTCAGAAATCAAGTTAAGCACAAATCAAGGTGAAGATCCAATTGATTTACCTAATAATTCTAATGATTCTACAAACTGTTCATCAAACCCTAAATCACCTTAACCTAACTAGCAAACTACTCAGACATAATTATGCAAACACAAATCATGGCTGAAATAAATTGCATAAAAGAATAGAGAATGATACAGGGGTTCGAAATCTGGCTCAGATGAGTTAGAATTGTCTCCCCAAAAGCTCAGGATCAATCTCTCTCTAAGTCTCAAAAACAGAAAATAATGATCAGGTATTAGGCTAAACAATGCCTGAAAACTATTTATAGAAGGGGAATTTTCGTCCAGGGGCAGACTTGTAATTCTTCAAAACTTGGATGATTTCTTTTTTGTAATGGAAGTCTGATCCGCGAGTCGGTCTTCATTGGTGTTGATCGACACTGATGGTGTCGATCGACACTCAGCTCGTAAATTCACTCTCTCGACTTCATCACTTCGACTGCTTCTCCAAAATGCTCCAAAATGTTCCATATTCTCCCATTTAGCTCTAAGTGCTCTCCATCCTGTAAAGACTCTAATAGGACTCTAAAACTAACAAAAGACTCTATAAAAACACTTATATCATGGTCAAAAAATGGGTAAAAACCATGATATATCACTGGCCCACGGGCGGTTCGTCGCCCGGTGAGTGTTCTTCGAAGCTCCTTCTTGATTTTCTTTTGGTCTTTTCTGGTTTTTATGATTTTTTGTGCTTTTGGGGTTTATGTAAATGTTGTAAACTAAGAAGAAACCAAAACTAAAGATTAGTATGGTTAAGGAGATGAGAAAGAGAGTACCTAAAATGGGTTGTCTCCCATTGAGCCGCTCTTGTTTAGAGTCCTTTAGCTAGACTTTGGTAGTTTGCGAGCTTAGTTGGAGGTGGAGTTCGACCTTAGAAAGGGTCTTTTTGCCTTCTGCGCGGCCTTTTCTGCTGAAGGCTCCTCAAGTCTCTCCATGATTGTATCTTCATCCCTCTCAAGAAGATGTTTCTCCATGGTGTATGGTACTGCGGGATAGAACTTTTTCCCATCGATATTGGCGAATGAGACTCGCCTATTGGGCCAATCCATGATGGCTCCTGCGGTGGCCAAGAATGGCCATCCCAAGATGAGAGGTGCAACTTCTTCTTGGCGAGTTTTGACTATGTAGAAATCTATCGGGATTCTACAATCGCCAATGATGACCGGAAGATCATAAATGACTCCCTTCGGGGTCGTGAGCGACTGGTCCGCCAATCCAATCATCACTTCCGTCGTGCGGGAATGCCTGATCCCGAGTTCTCGCGCTGCATAACTTGGTAGCACGCTGATGGTCGAGCCGGGAGCGCATAACGCATTCTCAACCTTGATCCCCTTGATTTCACATGAGATGAGAAATCGACCAAGGTTTCGCGCTTTGTGCAGGCTGCGAAGTAGCCTTCCCGACCTTTCTCGTGTAAAGAGATCTTGTATTTCTAGCATGGTTTCGTTGCTTTCACAGAAATACTGGCCGATAAGATGTTCTGTCCATGCTTCAATGAACGTGATACCCGATGGAAGACCTCGAACCACCTTGTTGAACTCGTCCAGGTTCTCTCGAGTGATCTTGTTAGTGTAGCTCTCGTATTTCTCAGCGCGGAAGAAGTAGACGGCTCTGGCAGAGGTGATCGAACGTCTGGCTTGACCAAAGTGAACTTTGATCTCGTTCCTACTTTCCAGGCTGTCTTCAAAGTATTCTTTTAAGCAATAGCTTTCCCACGCTTCATTGAATCCTACACTCGCTGGAATCCCTTCTAGGTTCTTATCGAATTCCACTAATCTTTCCCTCTTGATATGCAGCGTAAGAGGTCTCCCCACGTTGGTGATGATGCATGCGGTAGGTCCGTCTTCAGCGGGTTCAGGTGATTCTTCCCGGGAGGCAAGTTCGCGCGTCAGGTGAGGCTGGATGGAGAAACAAGGTGCTTTCTCGACTCCCATGGGCAGGGATTCGTGTTCTGCCTTATCTCCTATAAGTTTGTTGATGAGCCCGTCGAGCCGCTTCTGTTCCTTGGATAGTCTAGCCAAGATGGCCTCGTTATTCTTTTGAGCTTTTGCCATGTTCTGAACCTCGTCTCTCAGGTCCTCGACTTGCGATTCAGCCTTGTGCTGGGCGTGTTCCATCTCCTGGATGTTCTTCTCCATTCGGCCCATGATGTTGTAAGTCGCTCCGCGAGTTTCTTAAAACTCGTACTTCAGGGCGCGGATGTCTCCTAATCCGCGGTAAAGAGTGCCCTTGTTATCCGACAAGTCCTCGAAAGTTATGGAAAGTTTCTTGATGTTGCCGAAAGTGCGGTTCTCCAATACCTTCACGTTGTTGGAGACTTCCTGGAGCTTGTGGAAGACTTCACCGTGGATAGATTCCATCCGAGCGTGTAAGGATCTCTCAGACTTAGCTTGATAATCAGTCATCACTGTTATCGCCTTGATTAGGTTCTCCACTTGCTGGTATAAGGGATCAGGTGCGATTCTCTGATCGCTCTGGGCAGGAGGTGACGTCTGGAGGTGGAGACTCTCGCTTCCATGGATAATAGGAGGTGGGAATCCTCCTTGAGGGCGAGGCATGAAGCGCTCGTGTGGCAGCAAGCGAGAATGGTGCATAGATTCTGCAGGTGGGCGTGCATTAGGAGGCATGTAAGGATCGCTCCTTGTGTGCTCCATGATATGGTAGTTCCTGAAACTCATAGAAAGAAATCTAGAAGTTAGAGAAAAAGAATGTCTTTAAGTTGTGATCCTAACCTTTGCTTTGGACAGCGAAACACAACCTCCCCGGCAACGGCGCCAAAAGATTGATGGGGTCTAAATAGTCGTCCGAGATTGGAAGATTTATTTGGGGACTCGTCGAGCTTTGAATTTGTAGGACCCTAAGCTGCAACTGCACAGCGTGCGTTGTAGTACTTAGGGTATCGAATCACAGGGAGGAGGTCAACTGCAAAACAGAGAATCAGGACAACCAAAGACGCAGGAAACTGGGGTTTTGGGGTAAGTGTCACGGGTTTTGCAAGAAATAAAGAAAGCAGTATCACGCCTTATATAGAAAAGGTTGTCAATCTCTTCTATAACAAACGGGAAAAGGAAAAAATAAACTTAAAGACTTGTAAAAAGGAAATTAGATGAGCAGTGCAGAAAAAATAAATATTGAAGTGCGTAAATCTCGATTTCAAAGCAGATGGGTAAAACACGTTGGGGATCTTCTCGGGAAATCTATGGGGTTCTAACTAGAAATCAAACACACAAAAGTCAGGCAAACGAGACTAGGCGATTTTCCCTAAACTGATTCACTGGTTTTAACGACCTAAGTCTGACAAGCAAGATCGATATGTCAACATCTATTCCGCAGGTATACTGTCGTATCCTGCGTCCTAGACGAACACGCAATAAGATCGGGACAATAAACATTCAGACATCTTTTAAAGGATGCTCTCTACCCTATTATGGTCTAGATCTGAGATTCAGGACATTCGTCGTTCTCAAGACCCTGCGATCAGAATATAGTTCATGACGCTAGGCTCATGCAATAAGAACGAATATGGTAAGACAGAAAACCCTAATCTTCGGCCTAAACAATCGGTTTAAAAACAGTTAATGAAATTCCCCATAGATCCCCTTAAAGAACACCCAACGAAAATAAACTACTCAGACATGAAAGATGAAGTAGAAAACGTGATTGATGAATGCATAACTTATATAAATCGATAAGAAAGAAAGAAGGTTCAAGAACAAATCAATCTCCCTCAAAGAACAAGGTGAAAACCACGAATCAGAGATTCGCGGCCACCAAAAGAATTCTGTAACTTAGAGTATTTCGTGATTATTAGAAAAACCCTAGACAATGAGTATATATAGGTCTTCAAGTGCCCTAGGTCGTGGATTAGGTCTTAGCTTGCATAAGACGGCTGCGGGTTTAAGTTGGGCTTCAAATGGGCTCAGGAACCGCGAGTGGCCTAGCCGCACGAGCGACCGGCCGTGGCGCGGCCACTGGTCGTCTGGTTTGGCCGTGCCGCGGCCAGCTCGTCCTTCCGGGTGCTTGACGGACCTTCTTGCTTCTTCCATAACTTAAGATCCAACCGTGGGATTGTTCTCAAACCACTTCGAGGTGAAAGACAGATGATAAGGCTACCTTGTCTCCAAATATGAGCTAGATCTTGTGGTGGGAAGGCCTTCGTTTGATGTTGAACTTTTGTCCTCGAGCACTGTTTCCGGAAATGTCCATTTTGCTCCAAAATAAGCGTATTTTGCTAAGTTTATCTGAAAAGAGCTTTGAACAACCAAATACTCGAAATCTAGTGTTTATGCATTAAAACCTTAGTGAAATGCTTATTAAAGCACTCACTTATGATAGCAAAAATGGGTAAAATATGCATGTTATCACAAGGAAATCAGTTTTTGTTACCATCTTCTTTTGTTTGTAGTCCTAGATACATGAAGAATAACTACATTGATGCCATGGCTATATGTAAGCATTTCGGATTTTCCGATCTTTTCATCGCGTTTACCTGCAACCCGAAGTGGCCAGAGATCATTAGGTATCTTCAGGATCGCAACTTAAAACCCGAAGATAGACCATATATTATATGCCGGATTTTTAAAATGAAACTCGATTCTTTGATGATTGATTTAACGAAGAAGCATCTTCTTGGTAAAACTGTTTCATGTATGTTACAAACCTTTTAATATTTTTAGTTCTTCTATTTTGTTTTACTTATTTTGGATTAACAATGTTATTACTTCTTTAACATGCAGCAATGTACACAATTGAGTTTCAGAAAAGTGGTCTACCACATGCTCACATTTTGCTTTTCATGGAAGCTTCATCAAAATTGCCTACAACACAAGATATAAACAATATCATTTATGCTGAAGTTCCAGACAAAAAAGAAGATCTTGAGCTTTACGAGGTAGTGAAGGACATGATGATTCATGGTCCTTGCGGCGCTGCTAATATGAACTCACCATCCATGGAGAATGGAAAATGTTCAAAGTTATACCCAAAGGACTATACAGAGAAAACTTTTATTAATAAAGAAGGTTTCCCAGTATATCGAAGACGTGAACAATCACAGAAGTTTGTTGAGAAAAATGTTTTCAAGTGTTATACCCTACAACAGGAAACTATCTATCCGGTACGGAGCACATATTAATGTGGAATGGTGCAACCAAGCTGGTTCTATTAAGTATTTATTTAAGTATATTACAAAAGGTCAGGATCGTGTAGCTGTTGTTGTTGAACCACAACAGAAAGGCGGAACAAACAATGGTAGTCACACAAAAAATGGTCCAACCGTAGAAGGAATTGTTCCACCAAATACTAATGAAATTAAATACTATTTTGACTGCAGGTTGTTAATTATAACGATTTCTAACATTAGTCGTCATTTACTTTTTAATTGTCTTTGCTCATCTAATATTGTCTTTTTTGGCTTTTTTAGATATGTTTCTGTTTGTGAGGCTACATGGAGACTTTTTAAATATCCTATTCATTATTGATCAACATCAGTGGAGAAGCTGACTTTCCATCTTCCTGGGAAACAGAACATTGTTTTCTGTAAAAATGATAAAGTTCATAACGTGGTAGGTCGCAAACTCATAGAGAATACGATTTTCTTAGCCTGGTTTGATTTGAATTTAGTTGATGCATTCGCTAAAACTAAACTTTATGTGCAAATCCCTAAGTATTATACTTATGATAAAAAGCTGAAAAAGTTCAAGTGGAGGCAAAAAGGATTCAATGTTGGGAGAATTAATTATGCTCTCCAGAAGATTGAAGATGTTTACTATTTGCGTATTCTCCTTAATGTTATAACTGGTCCTACCAGTTTTGATGACAATAAAACATACCAAGGAGTTTTGTATCCTGGCTACAAAGAGGCGTGTTATGCTAGGGGTTTGTTAGAATCTGACCAGGAGTATATTGATGATTTAGTTAGGAGAAGTTTTGCCAGTTCCCCAAGCTTTCTTCGTCAGCTTTTTGTTGTCATGCTTATGTCAGATAGTTTAACTAATCCAGAGGTTGTTTGGGATCATACTTGGGAAATTCTCTCGGAAGACATTGAGTATAATAGAAGACGATATTTAGATAGGCCAGGTTCGGTTTTTAAAATAAGTATTGTGTTTTTTCTTAAAATTCTATATAGTATACAATGTACTTTATAAATAATCGTGATGACATTTAATTTCTATTTTGTGTCTAACAGGATTGTGCTTAAGTGATGAAGATAAAAAGAAATATGCTCTTCAGGAGATTGAGAAGATAATGAAAAGTAATGGTAGTTCATTATCATTTAACAATAAAATGCCAAAGGACTTTAGAGATGATGGTTATGTCGGCAATGTTTTGATTTTTGATGAGACGAACTATAATCGGGAAGAATTGAAAGCAAGCCATGATGAAGACATTAAAAAGCTTACTGAAGAGCAAAAGAAGGTTTATGATGAGATAATTGGAGATGTGTTACGGAAAGAAGGTGGAGTTTTCTTCGTTTATGGATTTGGTGGTACTGGGAAGACATTTCTTTGGAGAATTCTTTCTGCCGTAATCCGATATATAGGTGATATTGTTCTTAATGTTGCATCCAGTGGTATCGCGTCTCTTTTGTTACCTGGTAGTAGAACAACTCATAGTAGATTTGGAATACCTATAAACCCTGATGATTTTTCAACATGCCATATGACACATGGAACTGATCTTACTGAGTTAGTGAAGAAGGCAGATCTAATCATTTGGGACGAAGCACCTAAGATGAGCAAGCACTGTTTTGAGTCTTTAGATCGTAGCCTAAATGATCTATTTAGGAATAAAACTAAAAAGCTTTTTGCTGGGAAAGTTGTTGTGTTTGGAGGTGACTTCAGACATGTACTCCCTGTAATACCTGGAGTTTGTAGGGCTGAGATAGTTATGGCTTCACTAAATGAATCCTATATTTGGGATTACTGCAAAGTGTTGAAGCTCACCAAGAACATGCGACTTTTTTCCAACAATCTGTCTGCAAAGGAGGCAAAGGAGCTTCAAGACTTTTCTAATTGGATATTGGCCGTTGGAGATGGTAAGATTGCTGAACCAAATGATGGTGAGGCTTTAATAGATATTCCAGAAGAATTTCTTATTACTGACTCAGACGAACCAATTGAAGGTATCAGAAAAGAAGTATATGGAGAGCAAAGAAGTATATGGAGATACATCTTCCTTACAAGACGGTAATGATCCTAAGTTTTTCCAGGAAAGAGCTATTCTATGTCCTACAAATGATGATGTCAATAGGATTAATGATCATATGCTGGATAAACTAAAAGGTATGTTCTCAAAGTTGGTTAAATTTCGTCTATTCTTCAAGTTTTAACAATTTCAATGAATATCTTTTTCTTAGTCATTTTTTTAATATAACAGGAGAGGAAGGATTTACCTAAGTGATGATTCTATTGATCCTGCCGATCTAAGCTCAGTTAATGATGAAGCTCTAGGACCTGAATTTTTAAACCAAATCAAGGCATCTGGATTACCCAACCATAGTTTAAGACTAAAGATTGGTTGTCCAGTTATGTTGTTAAGGAACATTGATCCCATGGGAGGGTTAATGAAGGGTACTAGACTTCAAATTACTCAGATGGCAGATTTTATGGTGGAGGCTAGAGTTATAACCGGTGAAAAGGTTGTAGTTAAAGTTTTAATACCTAGATTGTTGATAACACCATCAGATCTTCGACTACCTTTCAAGATGCGTAGAAGACAGCTGCCACTTTCTGTTGCATTTGCGATGACAATCAACAAGAGTCAAGGTCAATCACTATCTCATGTTGGTCTATTTTTACCTAGGCCTGTGTTTTCACACGAACAACTCTATGTCGCTATTTCTAGAGTTACATCAAAGAGAGGATTGAAAGTTCTAATCGTTGACAAAGAAGGAAAGTCACAGAAGAAAACTATGAACGTTGTGTTCAAACAAATTTTCAAAAAGCTCAACAAGCAGGGAAATATATGAATCGGTATATGTAGATCTATATTTTTTCCTTTATGATTTTTTTTAAAAATATATAAAACTTATTTCCATTTTTTGTATTCACAATTTATAGAAGTTTTTCTCTTTTTTTAATATACATTGATATTCCAGCATTAAAACTATAACAGACAACAATAAAAATTTCATAATCCATTCCACAATTTTTACAAATTTTTATGATTTTTACAAAGTACTTTGTCCGCGCTCACGCGCGGGTGCTAACTCTAGTTAAACTTAAATGCAGAATACAATAGCAGCAAATAGGAAACTCTTTGCCAAGGAGTAGATGCTACTTGTTACAGAAATGAAATACAAAGCATTAAAATGATAAGTTAAACAGTTTGAATCAGAGATAACTTCTTCAAAAGGGCTTCTAAGATGATCGTTTTGAAAGCGATATGAAGGTCCTTTGCCTTTAAAAGCGAGCGAACCACACTATTAGCTTGTGATGCTGTAAAAGCTGAGCGTTTGAAGACGTTCTCCAAAAAGGAGAGGGGCGAGTTCGAAGATACACCGGTAAATTGGTAGTACTTCAGAACCGCAGCTGTGAGTTCGGAGATACGCCGGTAAGTTGGCAATACTCCAAAACCCAAGTCAACAAAATCCAACGATATTCCGCCAATTAATCCGGCAGATTTGGCTATAACATCTTTTTCAGCTTTAATTTGTTTGTATGTCTATTTTTTAAAATGTTAATAAAAAATAGGATTGGGCAAAATAACCCGAACTAATATCAATCTGAATTAAAAAGTACCAAACCGAACTGAAAAATAATAAATACTCACTCTCGAACCATACATGAGCTGTCTTGTACGGCTCTTCCTAAAGACTTGAAGAAAATGGAACACATTGATTATGTTTGTTCTCGTCTTTTGTAGCGATTCCGACGACAAATCTGCCATTTCAGGTTTACTTACGAGCCAATCTATTCGGGACTTCGTCAAAAACAAAATTTTTTGTTTAAAATATGTTAGGTATCCGGACTCAACCGTTACCGAATTCAGAACCGAATGTGTATACCCAAAATGCTTGAAATATAATTGTTTATAAAAAAATATTAGTTATATTTAAATTTTAATTAACTAAAATATCCAAATTACAATTATAAACTCTGAAAATATTAGTTATTTTTAGACTAAAATAACCAAAATACACAAAATAACCATATGCCATTAGTTATTTTGTCAAAATTAAACAGATTTTTTGCAAAACTGAACAAAATTTCATTAAAATTAAACATGTTTTTTAAGGATATTTTGGTTAACTCGGATACTTTTAGAAAAATTCAGATAGTTTGGATTCAAAATATTCAAACCGAACCAATTTTCATAAATACCCGAATATGTCTTAAGGAGGTATAACTGAACTACTTGAAATACAAAAGAACCAAATCCAATCCGAATGGCCAGGCCTATTAGAAACTATTTGGATAGATTTGTCTAATCTATACTAGATAACTACGAATTTAAGTGGTTTGTAGTTTCAAAATAGGAATTTTTTTTTGTTGACATCGTTTCTACATAGGATTATCACTGTAGAGCAGCGAGTCTAAGCTTCTGTTGGGGATATAATCGTAAATTAGCAAGAGATCGGTTTTGTCTTTACACTCGCCCTGGGCATGTGAACCGGAACCGGGGAACCGGACCCGGACCGAACCGAAAATCAAGGTTCGGTTCGAACCTAAATCATGCCTAAAAACCGAACGGTTCTCGATATAATTTAATATGGTTCTCGGTTCGGTTCGGGTTAAACCCGAAAACCGAATTAAAACCCGAAAAACCGAATTTAATTAACACATTTTCATAATCTCGAATATAATCATATAACATAATTTCATAATCGAATTTTATGATTAGCAAATTATTTGTAACCTTATAAACTTAGGTTTATTTCATTCGCAATTAAAATCCCTTTTGTAAATACCAATTTTGAAATCTGGAAAACCTAAAAGAAACCCGACGGCTCTCTCGTCGTCTCTCACCTTCGCCTTCGCCTCCATCTTGTTCATCGGTGTCGAGAAATCATCATTCTCAGGTAATCTTCTCCTCTCTTTCTCCTTTCCTTCTCCTTTCCTCATCGGCTTCTCCTTTCTTTGTCAGCTTCTCGACAATGTTTTGAATTTGATTTTGGCCGATTCGGATTTCGATTATGGGTAATTAGGGATTTCATGGTTTTTGATTCCGATTAGAAATTTTCTCCTCCTCTCTTTCTCCCTTCCTTCTCCTTTACTTCTCGGCTTCTCATTTCATCCCCTGAGTTTCATTTCTTGACAATCCATCACGATTAGGGATTTGATTTTGCCTAATTAGGGATTTCGTGATATTTCTCCTAAGTTGTTTGATTCTTCTCTTAGATTATTGATTGCGAGTCTTACATTTTCGTTTTATTGCAGATGGATTCTTCCTCAACCCACGAAAATGAGTTACAGAGAGAAACCGAAGATGAGATTGGGAATTCTGGTCCTGCAAGCAAAAGGAAAGAAAATCCTACAAGTGCGGGTAGTTCGCTTCCATCTAAGCCGAAGAAGAAGCATACTTCAACAAGATCGATGGTGTGGGATCACTTTACAAAATCCGGGAATGATGAGAATAAGTGCTCATGTAATTACTGTGGCAAGGTTATGTGCTGTGCAGTCTCGTCTGGAACTTCAAGTTTGATTAAGCACAATGGTCTGTGCAAGTCTTTCTCTGCTTGGAAGGATAGTAAAGCTCAAGCTCAATCCGTTTTAAATCCCGAAGGTGAAGAAGGTAACTTGGTTTTATCAAGAGTTTCATTCGAAGTTTTTAAGGAAGCAACAAATGAGATGCTTGTTTTAGCTGAATTGCCGTTAGCGTTCATAGAGAGTTTGGCTTGGAGACATTTTTGCAATAGGGTTCATCTATATAAGCCACAGTCTAGGAGAACATCCACTAGAGAGATTGTCGAAATGTTTGTGATGAGGAAAGCTGCTATGAAAAAGGTGTTTGCTAAGAGTAAGCAAAGGATCTCTCTTACAACAGACATTTGGGTTGCTCCTCCTACAGGAGCTAGCTACATGGTTATCACAGCACACTTCATTGATGCAAGTTGGAAGTTGAGGAAGCTGATAATAGGTTTTAAGAACATCTCAGACCATAAGGGAGCAACTATAGCATCGGTTTTGGTTGAGTGTCTTGGTGAATGGGGAATTGAGAAGATCTTCACCATCACGGTTGACAATGCAACTGCAAACACATCTGCTCTGGCGAGTTTTAGGGAAACATTTGGTGCAACACGTCCTGATGCATTGGTCTTAGAAGGTGAGTTTATGCATGTACGGTGTGCGGCTCACATTATTAACTTAGTGGTGAAAGATGGTTTGCATGATGTTGATAAGAGTGTCTCTGCTATCCGTAATGGTGTGACATACGTGAGAGCTTCTACTAACAGAATCAAAGCCTTCGACCTTAGAGTTGAATCAGCAAAGGTAACAAGGGGAAGTTTGCCTTTGGATTGCAAAACCAGATGGAATTCTATTTATCTTATGCTAATAAGAGCAATTAAGTTTAAGGCAGGTTTTGAGAGAATGGCAGCAGAAGACAGGTTGTATACTGATTATTTTCAAGAAAAGGTTGATGGAAAGAAACGGATTGGACCTCCAACAACAGATGATTGGGAAGCCGTGGACAGGTTAGTAAGGTTTCTCATCATCTTTTACAACGCTACTTTAGTGGTTTCAGCTACCAATTCAGTAGGGTCTTACAAGTGTTACAGTGAGATTGTGACAATTGAAAGAAATCTGATTTCCTTGAGCAAGAATGCTGACTTAACATTGAGGATCAAGGCGATGGCTATGAGAGATAAATTTGATAAGTATTGGGAAGGGTTGAAGGAAATCAATAGGCTTGTGATCATAGCTAGTGTCTTTGATCCGAGAAACAAAATGAAGTTTGCAACGTTTTGCTTTGAAAGTCTTTATGGGAAAGATACTGCTGACATGAAAACGATTAGGGATTCGGTCCTTTCTGTTATGAAGAAGCTGTTTGATTTGTATAATAGCAATGCTACCAGGGATCCCACATCATCTCAGTCGGCAGGCACATCACAGAGTGCACAAGAGTCCCAAGATCCTGTTGAAGGTGAATTAGATTTAGATTTAGATTTAGATTTAGATAAGGAGCTTGGATATGAAAGAATGGATTGCGTTTACAAGGAGCTAGCAAAAGA
This sequence comes from Alliaria petiolata, assembly GCA_020283515.1. Classification (NCBI taxonomy): domain Eukaryota; kingdom Viridiplantae; phylum Streptophyta; class Magnoliopsida; order Brassicales; family Brassicaceae; genus Alliaria; species Alliaria petiolata. Next base: position 387,590,847 of record JAHZTW010000001.1, read on the forward strand.
AAAAGGATTTCAAGATGCAACGACTGAGCTTGAGTTATATTTGAAGGAGGAAGTGGAGAATCCGAGGACAATTCTGCTTGGTTCAGAGTATGACGTATTGGGATGGTGGAAGCTCAACAGCACAAAGTTCCCTGTGCTGTCCGAAGTAGCTAAGGATGTACTTGCAATGCAAGTGACTTCTGTTGCATCCGAGTCTGCATTTAGCACTAGTGGTCGAGTGCTAGATTCATCTAGGAGTTGTTTGTCTCATTACATGCTAGAGGTGTTAATGTGCACCGAACAATGGCTTAAATGTGAAGTTCATTTGAATGAAAAAGGTTTGGTGACGAAAGAACAACTGCTTGCTGACATAGAATTGCTAGATAAACTTCAGAGAGGTAATCTCTATCCTTAAAGTCTCTTTTAAATTGTGCTTCTAAGTTTTTGTTTTTAACATATTCGTTTGTTTCAATTTTTTTTTAGAGTTTGAAGGACTTTAAAGTCTCTCGGATTCTCTATCACTTCATAATCATTTCATAAGGTATTACTTCTCCACTCATAAGTCTCTCGGATTCTCTATCACTTCATAATCATAGTGTACTCGATCACTTTATATTAGTGTGAAGTGTGAACTGTGAAGGGTGACTTTGTTTGATTAAAATTGAACCAATGAAGACTTATAATTATAGAACAATAACCGTAGCTAGTACTTCATTTTGTATTAGTGTGAAGTGTGAAGGCTTTGTATTAGGGAAAGAACCGTAACTTGAAAGCTTGATTGTTTGATTGATACTTGGTTTTGTTTATATTTGCCGAAGGGAGACATAGACATTTTGAGAGTAAGAGTGAAGAAGATTAAGAAGACATTAAGAGAAGATGGCTGTGTTTGGAACTCTTTTGTTGTTCATTTTGTCTTAATGTCTTCTGAATTTTGTGTTTACTACTCTATTGAACTCTCTGTATTTTGTAATCTTTCGGTTTCAATTTCAAAAACTTGGTCAGTTTTGGACATTTGGTGTATGAGATTTTACAGGTTTTTCAGGTTTTTCGGGTTTTTCGGGTTTTTTAGAACCGAATTCTTTCAGGTTCTATCCCGGTTCTGATTTCAAATCCAAGAACCGACCCGGAACCGGAACAACCCGAACCGACCCGAACCGAAAAAATTTCGGTTCCTAATTGGGTCCAAACCAATCAGAACCGAAAAACCCGGAACCGCCGAGAACCGACCCGACCCGACCCGCGGACCCGAATGCCCAGGGCGACTTTACACCATCCTTGGAGGTTGACCAGATTCTTATGCCTCAAACGCCCTAAACTCTCGATCTCTGCGACAAATTCTCGAACACCTTGCATGTTATTCGTAGTTATCTTCTTCGCGGCGTTTTGATCAGACGAAGATGTTGAGATGCTTCCTCTGAAAACGGTTCCGAATCCTCCAGTTCCAAATCATCCGGTTCCGACAATCCAATTCTCCTTGAATCCATATGTAGCCGCATAGAGATTTTTGTATCTAAATCTGTGGGAATGATCGATTTCCCAATCCTCGAGAATCTCCTCGTGTTGCATTCGCTTTTTGTATATCATAAAATCAACAACAACACTAACATGATCAATATAACAGTCGATAAGGCCACGATTAGAGCGACGACCTTACCATTGTAACTTCTCTTGTTCGCCATATTTGGGGGTGGAGGAGGAAGCTCCGAGAGATTAAGCGTAGATGCAATTGGACGATCTCCGCCACTTGAGAAACTCCAACCGATCACGTAATGAGCACTCGACAGATCTCTCGTACAAAAATGGCTTATTAAAATAGTTGGCTCATGTACTTCTATCTCTGTATGGAATGACCCATGGATCCCAGCATCTCGCCCGAGATCAGCTGTTTGCAAAGGGTACAACCTATACCACGAGCTAAAAGTCAATCAGTTGATTGACCCTACTACATCAACGTGGAATCTACCACTACTTGAACAATTAATTGTTTCAAAAGATATACCTTTTATCACTGGGATTCCAACGACTAGGGAATATAGATCATATTCCTTAGGTTGGAGTTTTACAAAATCGGAGAGATACACTGTCAAATCTGGATACACAACTGCGCAAGAATTATCCCTAAGTGACGATATTATCCGACCCTACGGACCGGATGTAAGTAAACTACAAGGCCAGGCGTGGAAGGTTAAATGTCCACCGAAGATGAAATATTTTTTAAGGCAAATCCTATTAGATTGTATATCGGTCATGCACAGTCTTCAAAGTAGAGGCATTAACTGTGACCCTCAATGGGGAAGATGTGGTGCAGAGAAGGAAACAATAAATCATATGCTCTTTGAATGTCCACCAACTCTACAAGTGTGGGCTTTATCGCAGAATCCCACTCTCCGTATAGATTTACGACGGATGCCTTATTTCCTAATATGACACATCTGTTTTGCCATTTACCTAATAACGAGGACATGACGATATACCCATGGTTATTATGTTGTATTTGGAAAGCACAAAATGATAAAATGTACTCCAATTTAGAACGGGACCCCCAAGAGGTCCTACGAGTTGCAGCGACGAAAGCAAAGGCATGTGAACTAGCACAGGTCGAAGATATGGTGGCAACCCCACCACAACGGAATTCGCCAATTCAAATTTCATCTCACGATGGTTTAAGATGCGAATTTAATGGCTCTAGAAAAGAAACGGTCAATAATGCTAGTTTGGGGTGGTACTGCCAGGGGGTAGGTATGAATGAAACCTTGATGGGGGCAAAGAATGTACGGTGACATATTTCCACTTTGCACGCAGAACTAGAGGCATTAATATGGGTCTTGCATTGCATTAGGCATGGGCTAAAAACCCGTACCCGAAAACCTGAACCCGAAATAACCGGTTCGGATCGGGTTCGATTATTAGCCTTTTTACCCGACGGGTCCTAAGTTTCAGAACCGTGGGTATCGGTTCGGTTCCGGTTCTTATCCGGAACACATCGGTTACCCGAAAACTTTTTTTTTCCTAGTTACCTTGTGATCGAGTGAGAGTTTTGCGGGGTGATTTACCAACGAACCAGAAGGATCCAGAAGTCGATCTACATATGGTTTCGAAGGTCTCGCAGTCTGCTATTGAGATCTTCTTTTCGTTACCGATTCCGAAGTATATTCGATCCGGAAATCAGTTTGTAAGTTGACAATAATTTATTTTTCCGAAAATTCCAGTTTTTAAACATGATTTTTGTTCGGGTATTTGGTTACATTTCGGGTATACGAATACTTTTTTTACTATTTTGGATCTAATCGGGTAAAAATACCCGAACCAAACCTAAATTATAGGAGAACCAATTTTTTTGGGTTTCAAACGGTTCTGAGATTTGAGATCCGAACCGACCCGGAACCGGTAGGAACCGAACCGAAACCCTTTCGGTACCTATATGGGTATAAATTCTCTGTACCCGAAAGACTCGGAACCGAAGGGTTCCTACCCGAAACCGAACCGAATACCCGAATGCCCATGCCTACATTGCATGCTCGATGCAAGGAAGTTGTCGGTGGCATTTGTCATAGATTGTTCCGAATTGGTGAAGATGTTGTCCAAACCAGAGGAGTGGCCAGCCTTCTCATTACATCTGGAGGAATACGGGAGAAGCAGTAAGGAGTTTTTATTCTTCTCTATCTCGAATATCCCATGCGCACAGAACACAAAGACATACAAGTTAGCACGAAGTGCTCGGAACTACCTTTATCGTTTATATTTTGTAAACTCAATTCTCCCGATTTGGTTTACTGAACCGTTCTAGGAACAAATCTCCTCAGGCTTTTAGAAAATTTATGGGAGAGATTTTGGTCTTTGGAGGTTTTCGAATCCGATCGAGGGTTTAAATGGCGATGGGCGATGAGTCGAGGAATTTCGAAATAGCGATGTCATGGGGAGACGATGTAATCAGTGTTTTGGATAATAGGAAATGATTTGAAGTCTTGGCACAAACTTTAGAGCAACTAAGAGCTATCCACTTCTCATGCGACGACGATTTTAGTGAGATACATGAATCTCTTGAAGGTTACTTTTCCTTTTTTGGGGGATCTTTAGTTGTGTTGTTGACAGTGTTCGTTTGAGTGGTGAATTTTTTTGCTCATAATTGCAGAAGAATCTCGATGCTTGCAAGGAGAAGACGGATGAGGCAAATTCAGGGACTGCAGATGATGAAGAACTCGAGCGTCTTCAGGGGCTTAGATATGTAAACTTTCACTCTTGTTAGCTCAAACTTCTCGTACACTGATTCAGTGACATGACCAATTTTATTTCTACTTAGTTTATGTCAATGCATTTTTGGCTGATGAACTCAAAGGCCTGACAGTGATTGAAGAGTTGAGATTAGCTATAAAGAGGAACGAGTTGAGAACTGAGTAAGATTGGCATACCCACTTCTTTGATTGAGGATGCATCTTTTAGTTCTAAACTGCTAACGGTAGCTTCGGTTTCACATTTTTGTCCTTTTGCAAAGTGGTTGTTTGAATATTCGTCTATTTGTTAGGTTTGTGATTTTTCTTATGCTCTTTTTTTTTCTCTGCAGGAAAAAGCTATCTATGTATGCTTCTGTCAATAAAGTTATACCCAACATTGATGATCCATTAAAGACCTCAGGCTGTATCCTTTGCTTTTCATTTCTCTATACTCTTTGAATTTTTTTTTTTTAAAATTAATCTTATTCACCCTTGTCATAAGGGGGTTTCAATCCTTGATTGAAACATATGACATATATGGTTGATCGGGACAAAAGGATAATTGACAAGTTTGAATTCGTTGCAGGCAAGATGACTACCTACGAGACATGTCATAGCCTTTGGCAAGTTGTAAACAAGCAATAGACAGCCTTTGCCCACTGCCTCCCCACTTTGTTTAAATCTTGATTTTGCTTGTTATCTTAGATGTACTATTTGGTGTTTATTCTTCTTGTGTTTATGTAACAACATCAACTTTTATTAATATTCATGTGCAGGAATCAGTGCTTTACTATAAATCTTACCTATATGTACTGTACCTTTAGCTTCCAAAATGTCCAGAAACCTAACAAAATGTTAAGAAGAGTGCATTGTAGTCGTAGATTTATCTTTCTCTGCAGATTGTTGCAAATCCAGTTTCAAGTTGCAGAACAAATTCGAGAGGAGCAGATTTAGATCGGTGTAAGCAGTTTCTGATTTCCCAAACATTTCAGTATTGTAGCTTACTAATTGGAATAACAAACTTTGGTGACTATAACTTAACTTCCCCACCGAACTATTAAACCTGCTAAGTGTCTCCACCGAATGGTTGAGGATCCTGCATGCTTCTGGCACCTGGTTGCTTCCAAAAGCGTTGCATACATACATTACAAAGTTCTGGTACTTCTGTTCACCAAAGACCCAAAAGTTAAAAAGTTTGTTTCTTCTTTGATCTTGAAAGTAATTATCAGCTTAATGTATAGGACTAACCTCTTGAAGTGGTTGGTTATTCACAAACACCCATGGCACAAATTTATATGCTGGATAGTTCCAAGGTCTCTTCAGTTTTCCCTCAATTAAAGCTGCACATTGTCACATAAATGCCATTTTTTGCTTATTTGTTTCATTTTCGTGTTCTGACTTTCTAAGTAAACTTTTTTAATTTCATGTGGGTAGGATTAACCTAGTTTTCGTACCCATTGAAGTAACAATCAAGCGCTGCTCTGCTCAATCCAGCCATTTCTAAATAATCAGTCCATTTTTCGAGCTTCTTTTCCAAGACCAGTTGTTTCGTACAGTAGATATTGCCGAATGATTGTGAACTGATTATTTCATTATTGTAGAAGAAGGGATTTATAGATACATCAGTCAAACAGAGTAGATGAATCTAAAGAAGAGATTCAATGAATTGAGAGATATGGAAGGACAGTCAAAGAAAGTAAAAGCTTTGACTGTAAATGCTATCTATACTAATACGCCACCGCAAGATGGGACAGAGGCCAATCTTGGAGGAGAGATCAAGAAACCGAGGACTCGAAAGCGGTTTGGTTAAGGCGTCAGCAAGCTGGTCCGTTGAACTGATGTGAGAGACATGAAGTGTCTTAGCTTGAACCTGTTCCCGGACATAATGATAATCCAGCGCAAGATGCTTCATCTGAGAATGAAACACTGGATTTGTCAAGAGATATGTAGCTCCAATGTTATCGTAATAGAGAACTGGTGTATCAGTGGATTTTAAACCCAATTCAATCATTTGAGAAGTGAGCCAAGTCAGTTCAGACGCAGCTGCAGTGAGAGCGCGATACTCAGCCTCTGTTGACGAATGAGCCACGCTGTTTTGTTTCTTCGAAGACCAAGATATGGGCTGTTTTTCGAGATAAACAATGTAGGCTCCGGTGGAGGATTAGTCATCATGATTGCCAGCTCAGTCAGCATCCGAGTAGGCGTGAAGATTGAGAGGAGTGGAGGCCGAGAAAAAGATGCCTTTATCAGCGGTACGAGCGAGATACCGAAGGACCCGTTTGACAGCCTCCCAATGTAAGGTTCGTTGTTGATGGATATAATGAAAAAGGCGATTAACAGCAAAAGCTATGTCGGGACGAGTGTGGCCAAGGTATTGGAGACCTCCAACTGTTGCTCGATATTCAGTTGGATCTGGAATAAGTTCACCGATGCTGAGACGATGACATCGGCGTTGCAACAGGCTTGGCGTAGCCATCTTCGTCTTCCGGAGTAAATCAGTGATGTACTTTGTTTGCGTGAGGCGCAGTCTGATAACATGCATATTTTACCCGTTTTTACTATCATAAGTGAGTGCTTTAATAAGCATTTCACTAAGGTTTTAATGCATAAACACTGGATTTCAAGTATTTGGTTGTTCAAGACTCTTTTCAGGTAATCTTAGCAAAAGATACATATTTTGGAGCAAAATGGACATTTCCGAAAACAGTGCTCGAGGACATAAGTTCAACATCAAACGAAGACCTTCCCACCACAAGATCAAGCTGAATTTTGGTGACAAGATAGCCTGATCTACTACCTTTCATCCCGAAGTGATTTGTGTCCAATCCCACGGTTAGATCTCAAGTTATGGAAGAAGCAAGAAGGTTCATCAAGCACCCGGAAGACCAAGCTGGCCACGCCACGGCCTGACCAGACGACTAGTGGCCGCGCCACGGCCAGTTGCTCGGCCGGCCAGCCACTTAACAGATCCTGAGACCATTTGAAGCCAAACTTAATCCCGCAGCCGTCTTAAGCAAGCCAAGACCTAATGGACGACCTAGGGGACTTGGAGACCTATATATACTCGTTGTTTAGGGTTTTTTTTAGAAGGCATCAGATCCCGAAACACACACAACTCTTTTTCTCTCTCGGTGGCCGCGAATCTCTTATTTGCGGTTTCACTTTGTTCCTCGAGGGAGATTGATTTCTTCTTGAACCCTCTTTATTTCTCATCGATTTATATAAGTTATGCATTCATCAATCACGTTTTCTACTCCTTCTTTCATGTCTGAGTAGTTTATTTTCGTTGGGTGTTCTTTAAGGGGGTCTATGGGGAATTTCATTAACTGTTTTTAAACCGATCGTTTAGGCTATAGATTAGGGTTTTTCTTTCTTATCAAACTTGTTCTTATTGCATGAGTCTAGCGTCATGAACTAGATGTCTTATTTTAGGATCTTCGAAAGCCACAATCGTGCAGAATTTCAGATGTGAACCTAGTTTGGTGGAGCGCAACGCTTCTTAGGATGACCACGCGTGCCTAGAAGAAGTCGTGAACGTTTATTGTCCTGATCATTTACTGCGTGTTTGCCTAGGACACATGATACGACAATATACATGTGAAGTTTGCATAACATAGATCGATCTTGCTAGTTAGAGTTAGGTCGTTAAATCCAGTGATTCCAGTTTAGGGAAAATCGCCTAGTCTCCTTTGCTTAACTTTTGTGAGTTGATTTCTAGTTATAACCCCATAGATTTCCCGAGAAGATCTTAACGTGTTTTCCCCCATCTGCTTTACAAATCGAGATTTACGCACTTCAATATTTACTTTTTCTGCACTGTTCACCCGATTTCCTTTTTACAAGCACTTAAGTTAAATTTCCTTTTCCCGTTGGTTATAGGATTGATTCACAACCACTTCTATATAAGACGTGAATCTGTCTTCTTTTTTTCTACAAAAACCGTGACACTGATAGGGCTCATGTTTTACCCAAATAATCAACTACTGCAAGTGTACAGCAATGCAGTTGAAGTATAAGGGGTATCGAATCCTCAGGGAAGTAGATGCTGCACTAATGGTTTCTAGGTTTAGATTATGCTAGGTCGAATTATATGAAATTAAAACTAAGCAATTAAATAAGCAGTAAATCAGATTAAGATGGATTAAAGTTCATGAGACGAGGCGCTAGGTAAGGATAATTATCAGGTTGAATCCAAGAATGCAGAATCTAAGTTTATTAGGGATTTATTAAGAACCGTCTAGAACTCGAAACTCTAAGTTAAAACCAATCAACTCTCGTTGCAGAAGTTATCTATGCCTAGATTCCTAAATCCCAAATCTCTTTGCGAATTTAAACAATGAAAGCAAGCAATAAGAACATGTTCGATTTGTTCACAAAATACCTAAACCAAATCTCTTTGCGAATAGATATTTTGCTCACCTATGATTAGATCAAGTTACTAATAATGCTCTCGCATCTATTAAATACTCGCATCTATTAAATAACATAAGGTTTGATTTCTAAGTGATCAATTCAGAGAATCAAGTTAAGCACAAATCAAGGTGAAGATCCAATTGATTTCCCTAATAATTCTAGTGATTCTACAAACTCTTCATCAAACCCTAAATCACCCTAACCTAACTAGCAAACTACTCAGACATAATTATGCAAACACAAATCATGGCTGAAATAAATTGCATAAAAGAATAGAGAATGATACAGGGGTTCGAAATCTGGCTCAGATGAGTTAGAATTGTCTCCCCAAAAGCTCAGGATCAATCTCTCTCTAAGTCTCAAAAACAGAAAATAATGATAAGGTATTTGGCTAAACAATGCCTGAAAACTATTTATAGAAGGGGATTTTTCGTCCAGGGGTAGACTTGTAATTCTTCAAACTTGCTCTTCTTTCCTTTTCCTGATTGGAAACCGTCAAACTTCGCCGTCCTTCTTTGGTGTCGATCGAAACTGATGGTGTCGATCGACACTCAGCTCGTAAATCCAGCCTCTTGACTTCATCACTTCGGCTGCTTCTCCAAAATGCTCCAAAATGTTCCATATTCTCCCATTTAGCTCCAAATGCTCTCCATCTTGTAAAGACTCTAAAAAGACTCCAAAACTAGCAAAAGACTCTATAAAAAACACTTATATCATGGCCTAAAAACGGGTAAAAACCATGATATATCAACTCCCCCAGACTTAGCCTTTGCTTGCCCTCAAGCAAAACAGAAACTTAGAATGAAGTAGAAGTTTGAAAATAGAAACTTTCGAGTACTTCTTCAAAATGCCACATTGATTAACACTTCTTGAATCCACATGATATAGAGCCAACCTTAGGAAAGTTCAGTGTACTTACCACAAGCTTAGCAATCTCCCAGTTCGAATCCAGATCCTTTCCTTAGTAAAAGTTTCGAACTCTAACAGTGGTAATGCCACAGAACTTTGCTGATCCTTTTCCCTTCCTTAGTGCCTGAACAAGACATTCTCATACAACTCACCTATTTTCTATTCCCTTAGTCAACTTCTGCCCATTTTCAGGGTGTTCTAAGATCTTTTCATTGACTCTTCTTTTTCTTATGAAATCTCTGGAAATAGTGCTACTCTCTACTTGTGTTCCTTGTGAGGAGACGTGTTCAAGAGCATCACTAATATTGTTCCTTGTGAGGAGACAGGCTCATGACAAAGGCACTATTCCCAGACTTAAACTATTTTTTCTTTCTTTACTTTTTCTTTTCTTTCTCAAGGGAAGATCAAGGAGAGACTGCAATGGTCTATCTGTTCAGACTGAAAGAGGAATCAAGTTCTGAGCATACCTTGTTCTTATAAGGGGATCTGAACTCGCCCTGTTAGATTGATTCCACTTGCAGCTTTCTACTTAGTAAGACCTGCAGCCAACTCTTGTAGCAATGGTTCTTCAAGTGTTAACTTTCTGTGGTTAGTTCCTAGAAAAACTAAAAATTCCAACTGATTTTGACTCAATAAAACAAATTTTGAAATTTTTTTGGCTCAAGATGGACTTTCAAAACAAAACACAATGTTAGCAACTACCTCCCCCAGAATTGAATAACACTATCCCCAGTGTTACTCAGAATGAGTTTGGATAGAAAAAAGTTGTGTTAAACTGTTACAAATCAAAGAGTAAATCGGATTACCTGACTTCTCCGATCAGCGTCGATCGACACAGATGGTGTCGATCGTTGCTAGGTATGATGACGGTGTCGATCGACACTCTGTCCGTAGACAGAGTTCAGCCACTCGAACAATGATTGTTGTTAAGTCAGATTGTTGTTAGAATCTTCCTAGCTGTTAGAAAAACTCAAACAAACGTTAAAAGCACAAGATAATCCAATAAGCTCAATAAATGCAACAAGTTTGAAACAAAGTACTGAAGCAAATGCAGACTCAAGATAAAAAGAAAAACTGACTCAAAATACTAAAAAGGATGGAAGAGTCACTCGTCGTCATCAGCACGTGGTGGAGAGGAACGTGGTTGAGTGGGAGGGCGGACGCAGGTAGACACAGCTGCAATGGCATTCCAAATGGCCTGGAAGCTCTGAACCACATATCTCTGAAAAACATATGGCTCCATAGGAATCTCGGGAGTGTCTGGAAGGTGATGAGGACCAATAGGCGTCAAGGTGGGATGTGCTCTGCGCCTAGAACATGAAGGTCGAGGTGCATCCTCAGCTGGTCGGGATGAGATGCCTCTGCATCTGGCAACGGGAGCAGTCCTAAGCTTGCTCGGACTGGGGTGAAATGCGAGGCGTCCTGAATCGCTGGTAATGTGAGTGAGGTCTCTGTCAGGTAGCTGAACCAAGCGCTGCACTCTCTGCTCGTCGCTGAATGCCCACATCCTCTCGCCAGTCACCCAATGAGTTCTCTTAAAGTACTCCATATCAACCAAGGCACGCGATGTAATAATGGAGCAGCTGGAAGTGTCTATCCCGCAGTGCTGGAAGATAGGTGTAAGAAGACTCCCGATAGTCTCTGGCTTAGTCTTCGTCCCACTGAAAGGCTTGGTCTTCAAAGAAGCCAAGTGATGAGCAAATAATGCGCCAAGGTTCGCGCTAACTGGCGCGTCTGTATCCTAATAAATCTCAGACCAAAGACCTCGATAAAGCAGCACCAACTCAGACACTCGCATCTTCCCTGCCTCATGCTTACACAGAAGTGTAGTAGCAAAGATGCGGACCAAGTAGCGAAGGGTGGGATGTCGAATGTCTGTCTAAGTGGAGGTCTTAGAGTCATACCTCCCATTCCCGAAGTGCGACCAAAAATCCTGGTTATCTGGCAGCTGCGTCTGAAGAGAGACCCCAGTGGCATGCTCATCCGCGAATCCATAGATCCCGCAGAGGTCTGGAAGTGAAATGCGGTAGCGGATCCCGCGGATTAGGAAGGTTAATGTGCCTTCCAGAGCATTCCGGTTGATCTCGTTCCAGTAGTAGACTCGGGCTGTGACAATGAACTGGCGGACAAGGTCTGGGTAAAGATCGTACTGCCTCGTTGCAATAGTGCCCATCCCAATTCTCTCCATCAGATGCAAGATGTCATCTTTGATTCCAAGCTCCCTCATTGTCTTCTCACAAGCAAAACGAGTTGGAGCGATCTCTACTCGCAGCCACGCATTGTAGAACAGCGTGTCATAATCATCCCATGTCTCGCTGAGATCTCTGTAAATACATGCGTCTTTTGCCACCTCCTTAGCTGGTGAATCGTTCCAACGTCGTGTAACCCGAACCTTTGCCTTTTCAGGCTTAGGCCATGGAGGAAGAGACGGAATTGCCTCATCATTGGCAGTCCCTGAGGCTGATGCCTCAGTGTGGCGTGGTCTCTTACTCACAGGAGCCATCTGCAGATGAAAAGTAAAGCAAAATCAAATCCAAAATCCAAGAAAGGAAGAACAATTAGTCAGTTTAGGTCGGATGTCGATCGACACCACATGGTGTCGATCGACACTATGCGCGAAATTCAATCCGAACCTAAAATCACAAGTGCAACTTCATTCAACATCAAACATCAATCCTAACACTTCCAATAACAATAATCGACCAAGTGTAGACCATAAGACCCAATGAAAAATCCAATTTTTGCACATGCATCATCAATTTCCCAAAATTTCCGAAAATTTCAAATTATGCAAAAACTGTTGGAGAATGATCTAACTCATGTTAGACAACCTAAATAAACATGATTCAACAAGGAAATCAAGGTAAAAAGGTTGAAATCGAAAATTTTCACCTTAGGTCCGAAAATAAAATTGGGAGATTTGAAGAACATACCTTTGTAGATCGAATGAATGGATGATGGATTATGAATGAGGGTTAAAATCCGCACGGATTAGAGGAAAGAATCACTCAATTTGGTGAAGATTTGAGGAAAATCGGTTTTGGGGGAAAAATCTCTCAAGGAGCGGTTTTGAAAAATATGAGAGAATTAAGAAGAAGTCTCGGGTTTTGAAGAACTTATCCGTGTCCCTGCTTGGTGTCGATCGACACAATGGGTGTCGATCGACACAATGGGTGTCGATCGACACTGATCGTGATCGTTCCTTCGCTTGTTTTTTTTTTTATGCAAAAGCTATATTAATTAGTAAAACCAAAATAAAATGTAAAGAAGAACGTACCTAACAGTGGGTTGCCTCCCACTCAGCGCTCGTTTAACGTCAATAGCTTGA
>JAHZTW010000001.1:387604733-387619182 GCA_020283515.1 Alliaria petiolata
GTCGAAATTCATCTTCTTGATAGCCCAATGTGCCTTGTGTTCCAACTCCACTGGAAGATGGCAAGCTTTGCCATAGAGCAGCTGGAAAGGTGTAGTTCCAAGAGGCGTTTTGTCTGGGGATGATAAGGAGTCGCTACGCGATGCTGAACACCATGCTTCTTTAGCAGCTTGTCGAACACCTTGTTGATAAAGTGAGAACCACCATCACTTATGACAATCCGAGGCACTCCGAATCTTGGGAAGATGATGGTCTGAAATAGCTTGAGAACCACTGCAGCATCATTGGTCTTAGAAGCAATTGCTTCCACCCACTTAGAGACATAGTCCACAACCACCAAGATGTATTGCATTCCATAAGATGAAGGAAAAGGGACCATGAAATCAATGCCCCAACAATCAAAGACCTCAACTTCAAGGATGAAGTTCTGTGACATATAATTCCTCTTACTGATCTTCCCTCTCCTCTGACAAACATCACATTGAGTGATGAACAACTGCGCATCCTTGAACATAGTAGGCCACCAAAAGCCTGCTTGAAGAACCTTGGACACTGTCTTGAAGGTTGTGAAATGTCCAGCATACTCAGAACCATGACAATGGAACAACACATCACGAACCTCACTCTCGGCAATGCATCTTCTACATCTTCAAGCTCCTAGAATTCTTCAATGTTAAGTCCTCTCTTCTGGACAGGCTGAAGGTTCTTTCCACTCCTCAATGTGACAGCATTCACGTGGCGTTTAGGATTGGTATCAGTCTTCCCTGGAAGGAATCCTTCTTGCCTGTTAACAGCTTCTGCAGTTTGAGCAACTTGAACATCTAGCTTTTTCATATGAGAGTTCAAGCTCTCAATCTTTCCATTCAGGTCCTGGTACAGTGAGTCAATCTTGCCATTGAAGTTCACTGTCAACTTCTGCTGTCCTTCCAAGAGTTGCTCTAGCATAGCCTCCATTTTGTTGTCTGTAGCTGGAGGTTTCTGGTAGGAAGAGTTTCCATAGCTCCTTGTGTAACCACTGTTGTTGTTCTGGAATGGGGGCTTTTGAGTATAACCAGAAGAGTTATGATTTCATGTGAAGGAGCTCTTCTGATAATTCCCATTAAAGCTCCTGTTCCCTTCCTGGTTCCCTAAGCGTTGGCCTTGAAATCCACCTCCGTTGATGTAGTTGACATCCTCTTCTGCGCATCCTTCATCTGGTTCGAATGTCTCCACTTCATTAGCAAAGTGGACTTGCTTCTTCCCCACCAAGAGATTGTGTACGTTGTCCAGCTTCCTGTTAACCTCAGCAATTTGGCTTCCTCCATTTGCACCAGCTTGTTCTCTCCTTTCAAAATCTGCGTTCTTGGTGCTGTTACAAGAGGCCAAATTCTCTATAAGCACCACTGCGTCAGCTGGGTATCTGGTGTTGAAGTTGCCATTGCTTGCAGCGTCTAGAGCCATCTGGTATCTGCAATCGATCCCTCGGTAAAAGATACCGATAAGTTGCGGCTCGCTGAACCCGTGGTGTGGACAATCTCTCTGGTAAGGCTTGAATCGCACCCAAGATGCCTTGAATGCTTCAGTGGGTCCTTGGGAGAATGTAGTGATCTTCGTTCTCAGCTCCTCTGATCTCGCATCATCAAACAAATTGCATAAGAATGCACTCTTTATATCTTCCCAAGTGGTCAAGGATCCTGGATCAAGCTGCTTCAGCCAATATGATGCATCTCCAGCAAGCGAGTAAGGGAACAGCTTGCAGAATAGATAATCATAGGTCACTCCATTAGCCTTGATGCTTGATGCGAGGTCCTCAAATCTCTCGATGTGGTCCATCGGATGCTCATTAGGAAGACCATGGAAGGGATGCTGAGCCACCAGTGTGTAGTAGGCAGGCTTCAGCTCGAAGTCGTTCTTCGGAAATGCAGGAGGACGGATCGCAGCTCTATTGGCATAGAACTGGTCTGGGCGGTTGTACTCGCCTAACGATCTTCTATATCCAGCTTCTGCAGGGGCGATTTGCATCGCTGGTTCTATGATGACGGCGCCAGCCTCATCAATTCTCTGGCCTTGGGCGTTCCTTCTATTGCCTTGTAGGTCAACAAAGTCGCCTGCCTCGTTGCGTATCATGATCACAAGTTCTGCCATCTCAGTCTGCGCATGGTGTCGATCGATGCTTGGTGGTGTCGATCGATGCTTGGTTGTGTTGATCGATGCTAGATGTGTCGATCGACGCTCGTGCAGTCTTGCGGTTCGTACGTTCGAGACGGCCTAGTTCCTGGTTCAGTGTGATTAGTTCATGGTTCAGTGTGATTAGTTCCTTTTCCTTGTTGCTTCTGGTACTGGGCATGCACCTGAAACAAAAGATAGAAAACTAAATTAGTAACAAAAATAAAAATAAAACCTAGTCAAAATCCTAGTACTAGATTCTGTAGGCAGCTATTACTTCCCCGGCAACGGCGCCAAAAACTTGATATGGCTCAGGTTTTACCCAAATAATCAACTACTGCAAGTGCACAGCAATGCAGTTGAAGTATAAGGGGTATCGAATCCTCAGGGAAGTAGATGCTACACTAATGGTTTCTAGGTTTAGATTATGCTAGGTCGAATTATATGAAATTAAAACTAAGCAATTAAATAAGCAGTAAATCGGATTAAGATGGATTAAAGTTCAGGAGACGAGGCGCTAGGCAAGGATAATTATCAGGTTGAATCCAAGAATGCAGAATCTAAGTTTATTAGGGATTTATTAAGAACCGTCTAGAACTCGAAACTCTAAGTTAAAACCAATCAACTCTCGTTGCAGAAGTTATCTATGCCTAGATTCCTAAATCCCAAATCTCTTTGCGAATTTAAACAATTAAGGCAAGCAATAAGAACAGGTTCGATTTGTTCACAAAATACCTAAACCAAATCTCTTTGCGAATAGATATTTTGCTCACCTATGATTAGTTCAAGTTACTAATAATGCTCTCGCATCTATTAAATAACCTAAGGTTTGATTTCTAAGTGATCAATTCAGAGAATCAAGTTAAGCACAAATCAAGGTGAAGATCCAATTGATTTCCCTAATAATTCTAGTGATTCTACAAACTCTTCATCAAACCCTAAATCACCCTAACCTAACTAGCAAACTACTCAGACATAATTATGCAAACACAAAACATGGCTGAAATAAATTGCATAAAAGAATAGAGAATGATACAGGGGTTCGAAATCTGGCTCAGATGAGTTAGAATTGTCTCCCCAAAAGCTCAGGATCAATCTCTCTCTAAGTCTCAAAAACAGAAAATAATGATAAGGTATTTGGCTAAACAATGCCTGAAAACTATTTATAGAAGGGGATTTTTCGTCCAGGGGCAGACTTGTAATTCTTCAGAACTTGAGTGATTTCCTTTTTCTGATGGAATTGGGGAAACTTGGCCGACCTTCTTTGGTGTCGATCGACACTGATGGTGTCGATCGACACTCAGCTCGTAAATCCAGCCTCTTGACTTCATCACTTCGGCTGCTTCTCCAAAATGCTCCAAAATGTTCCATATTCTCCCATTTAGCTCCAAATGCTCTCCATCCTGTAAAGACTCTAAAAAAACTCCAAAACTAGCAAAAGACTCTATAAAAAACACTTATATCATGGCCTAAAAACGGGTAAAAACCATGATATATCAGACACTTACCCCAAAACCCTAGTTCCTTGCGTTTTTGGTTGCTCTGATTCTCTGTTTAGCAGTTGACCTCCTCCATGTGGTTCGATACCCTAAGTACTACATCGCACGTTGTGCACTTGCAGCTTAGGGTCCTACAAATTCAAAGCTCGACGAGTCCCCAAACAAATCCTCCAAACTCGGACGACTATTTAGACCCATCACAGTCCAGCAGCAGGTGTGTAAGAAGCCTCCATGCCAAGAAAGTAAGAAAGTTCTCCGAGATCTTTGAGGGAAAACTTCGCCACAAGAATGTCTGTGACACGACTTAAGGCAGGCATAGGTGTACCAGTGATGATGATATCATCTACATAGATTAGAATGTAAATAAAGGTTATGCCCGTATGAAGAGTGAAGACCGATGTGGCAGCAAGAGAGTTCGTGAACCCAATGCTGATAAGAAAATCTTTGAGGGCAGTGTACCACGCTCGCGGTGCCAGTTTAAGGCCATAAACTGCTTTCTTGAGACGACAAACATGGTTGGGTTTATCTTTGTCAATATTCCTGGCGGCTGCAACATGTAGACTTCTTCATTTAACGGTCCTTGAAGCAAGGCATTGTTGACATCAAGTTGTTGTAGTGGCCAACCACGAGCTACAGCAGTGCCAAGAACAAGACGAATGGTCGCATGCTTGATAACCGGGCTGAATGTGTCATGAGAGTAACCACCAATGCGTTGATGAAAACCTTTTGCAGCAAGACGAGCTTTGTACCTGTCAACAGAGCCATCAAGTAAGCATTTAATTCGAAAAATCCATTTAGAGCCAACGATATTTTTGGCCAAGGAACGATCCACGAGATCAAATATGTCATTCCGAGCAAACGCGTCATATTCCGTGCTCATAGCATTTCGCCATTTCTTATCCTTGAGAGCTTGGATATGAGTTTTAGGTTTGACTTCCCGAAGAATAGCAGTAAGACCATACTTCGGGTTTGGTTTTCGAATGTTGTTCATCAAGCGAGTGGTCATGCGAGGAGCATTAGTGGCTCAAGTTGCTTGGATGACAAGTGCAGCTGGAATAGACACGTCAGGTTATGTAGTTGGTGATGTGCTAGCATCATGGTCCGAGTCTTGTGTCTCAGAGGAGGACACATCAGGTGGAGTGCTATCATCATGGTCTGAATCTTGTGTCTCGGAAGAGAACACATCATGTGCAGGTGCAAATGCAGGTGAATGATCAATGCTCGGGGGATACACCAGAGTGAGTGACCGATTGAAAACAAGAACAAGAGTGGCTGTAGTAAAATCAGATGCAGATGAAACAACAGAAGAAGAGGAAGATTGAGTGGGGAGGACAGAGAATGGGAAAACTGATTCAAAAAATTAAACTCGACATGTCAGGAAATATAAACCCGAGATGTCACGACGTCAAGACAAATTTACGCACTTTGAGAGACTGAGTACCTCATAAAGACGCACGGGATGGACTTGGGACTGAACTTGTTATGGCTGTAGGGTTTGATCCATGGATAGCAGAGACACCCAAACGTTCTCAACTTGGTATAGTTTGGCTCCTCATTGAACAATAACTGAAATGGTGAATAATGCACCAAGATAGATGTGGTGAGTCGGTTGATCAAGTACACAGCTGCAGCAAAGGCATATGTCCAATATGTCTTTGGAATGTGAGCATGTGTGAGAAGAGATAGGCCTGTTTCCACAATATGGCGATGTTTTCTATCTGCCATGCCATTTTGTTCGGGAGTGTGAGGAGGACTTGTGAGGTGAGATATCCCGTGTGTGGCAAGAAATGGCTTGAGAGCGAGAAACTCTCCACCATTATCAGAGTAAAGTGTGGTGATTTTTGTCTTGAATCGGTTTTCCATGAGAGCTTTGAAAGTGGAAAAGATATGAGCAACTTAGGACTTGGTTTTCAGTGGGTAGAGCCATGTATAGTGTGTATGATGATCAACAAAAATGACGTAATATTTGTAAACATCAACATATAGAATAGGGGAGGTCCATATATCAGAGAAAAGAATTTCAAGAGGACGATTTGAAGAAAGCGTAGAGATAGAGAATGGAAGTTTGTGACTTTTATTTCTTGAGCAAAAATTGTAAAATAACAAAGGCGACAAAGATGAGGAAAGCGGTAAAGAAAAATGAGATAACATGTGACGAAGTGTTTGAGTGTTTGGATGGCCTAGGCGAGACTGCCAATCCAAAGGAGAAGATTTAGAGCAGGAAAAGGCTGAAGCAAACGGTGAAGAGGAAGGCATCGGCCACTCATATACTCCCTCATTGGCCTTGCCGCTGAGAAGTGTTGTCCCCGAGTGAAGATCCTTCACCTGAAAATCATAAGGACAGAGTTGCACCATAAGGTTATTTGTTTTTGTAGAATTATAGAATATGATATTATTATCGAGTTGTTTGTGTTTATTATGCGAGATAATAAGATACATATTTATAGTGATTAACATTAACATATTTCTAACACCAAATAATGTAAATTTTCATAAATCTTATCACAATAGGATATTTATAAGAATATTCTTCGGTTAAGCTTCACGGGCTTCACTCCATAAACGGCCTTTGACAGCCCACAATACTTGGTCTGCAAGATACACTTCTTTCTTCCCAAGATATCTCCAATACTCCCCCGCACGACAAAGGTGGGACACGAAACGCAAACTATACAATCACAAAGCGGAATACCTATGTCGTGGACACTTGTCGAGGATGGTGATATACATATATTTTTCATATTATGTATACATTTAGGATAGTTTTTCATGCATATTGCATTCATAATAGTCTAGTTTGTATCATTTATCTCATTATAGGTCCTAGAGCACTTTGCATTGGCATTTGCATGGTTCTTTGCATGTTTTCATCATTATCAGGTTGTTTTGAGTGCTTGGAGCTATGGAGAGTGCTGGGACATTGTGAGATTTAAGGGAGAGCTTGAGAATACTTGGAGAAGCTCGGACAAGAGATTGCTCACTGAGATCGAGGAGGAGTTCGAGCAAGGCAGGTCGATCTAGCCAAGATCGACCAAAAGATCGAGGAGCTCGGATCGTTTCAAGATCAAGATCGAGCTCAAGATCGACGAAGCTCAGTCGTGCGAGTGTACGGACGTGGAGACACATGCAGAAAAGATCGACCTAGAGATCGGAGTCACGGGTCGATCTAGGAGAGATCGGCCACAAGATCGGAGAAGGAGATCGATCGAAGACTTGAATCGACCCGAAGATCGAGTGAAGCAAACCGATTCCAACCCCTGATCGACCACAGGAACGACGACTCAGCTCGATCTCGAGCCTTATCCGGACAGCTCACAATTTGTCCTTTTGTGAAGAGACCATTTCTCTTTTCATATAAAACGTTTTCAACCCTATTTTTGGGACCATCTTATCTTTTATTACGTTTTGGCTTTCTTCTTTAAGCTCTCGAGCCGCCATTGTTAGTTTCTTTAAGGTTTCTTAGTTGTAAAACCTTGATCTTTATCTTAATCGCAAGTACTTATCTTTAATCTTCTTCTTTAATCGTTTAAGGATGTTTAACGTTTCTTCCTTTATGCTTTCCATGTTTTTAATCATGCTTAACGAGTAGATCTCTTAAGATCTAAGGTTGAGGGGATTAGGGAGGTTTTAAAAAGGTTTAATCTTGGTGCTATGTGTTCTTAATCTTATTCCTTTCTTGGTTTGGAGTGTTTCATGCCTAGAGACCTCGGGAGAGACTGTATGATCTTAGGGATTCTCTTATCCTAACAAGACTTAGAGAATCCCATAATCCCAAACCAAGAAGCTTGCTTATCCTTTCGCACGAGAGTGTATGGGAAGGGAGCTTGCTAGATCATTTTAAGATCCATCTTTAATGTTCACCATCATCTTTTCCGCCAAAGGATTGGGTTTGGAAAGAGGATCGGTGAAAGGATTTCTATCACGAGAGTGGATTAATCTAGTTTTGATTCTTAGATTTAAGGATAACTCATTTTCGATGTGTAGATCTAATATTTTAAAACCCAAGATTGAACCTTGAACCTCTCTAAAACGTGAACCTCAACCTTAGATCTGATTTTTAGCATTTGATAAATTTAAATCCATCACCTTTAGCTTGATATTCTGTTTTTAGAGTTTTTATTTGCAAGTCTTGTTCTTGATAATATTTAGTAGTTTTATTTTAAGGGTTACTCATTTAAATCCGAATATTGCTTAGCTTTAATGAGTTCTTGCATTCCTATTGTTCTTTCCTCCCATTTGGATTGATAACCTAAAGTTTTATAATGATCAATGAATTTTTAAGGCATTGAGAAAGTAGCATAAAAACTACTTATCAATTAGCGTCGTTGCCAAATTGGGATTGTGAAAGCATTAGGATTTGGAACATAGCAAAGACTAAGTTTTTCTTTTATTTTGGTTACTAGTCTTTCTACTTGATTGCTTGTATTTTCAGGTACATGAATTTGAGGTCTAGAGGAGACAACAATCTACTTGAGCCTCTAGACAACATTCATCTCCTTGGTAATGCTCGCTTGAGAAGGGAAAGACAACAAGGGTTTAAAGAAGAGTTTGTGCAAGAGGGTATGGCTGAACACGATCAAGTTCCACCTCTGAATGTTGGTGCTGGAAGGGGTAATGGAAACCCCAACCACGTACCACGAGTGCCACAGATCATTAGTGCGGATGATGCACCAAACACACATACCAATCGTTTTGGCATCACTCCTCCACCAGTCCAAAACAATAACTTCGAGATCAAGCTCGGATTTGTCTCTATGGTGCAGAACAACAAGTTTCATGGTCTTGCCATGGAAGATCCATTAGAGCACCTAGACAACTTTGAGCAAGTGTGCGGCATGATCAAGATAAGCGGTATTTCGGAGGATAGCTTCAAGTTGCGCTTAAGGAACTATAACCTCATGGGCTGATTGTAAGAAAGCATTTATGTCCAAGTTCATCTTAAGCACAAGGACAGCTCGCTTGAGAAGTGAGATTAGTGGCTTCACGCAAAGGCAAAACGAGACATTTAGTGAGGCAATGGAGAGGCAATGGAGAGGTTCAAGAACTACACTATTCAATGTCCTCATCATGGTTTTAGTGAAGAGTCTCTCTTGAGCACCATCTATAGAGGAGTATTGCCAAAGATTCGAGTACTCTTGGACACGGCAAGCAAAGGAAACTTTCTTGGCTAAAATGTAACCGCGGGTATGGAGCTCATAGAGAATCTTGCTTTGAGTGATGTCAACTACAGTGAGGACTATGATAGAGCACCAAGAGAGTCTGATCCTGAGGCACACAAGAAGGAGTTGAAATCACTCCATGAGAAGATAGACAAGTTGGTACTTGCAAATCAAAAGCCTGTACATTTTGTGGGTGAGGCTACATATGTTCTAGAAGAGCTAGAACAATGCCAAGAGGAAGCCAATTGGGTTGGTGGTCAAGACTATCCAAGACCACAAGGCTACTTTCCCAAGTACCAAGGCAACACCAACTTGTCTTATAGAAGCACCAATGTTGAGAATCCACAAGATCAAGTGTATCCTCAACAAAAACAGTTTGGAAATCAAGGAGGATATGTGAACAAGAACACATATCAAGGTCCAAGACAAGGGAATTTCCAAAGTCAGCAACAACAAGGGAAGAAAGGATATCCCCCTATTTTTGTGCAGCCACAACAAGCTCAAACTTCTACTCAAGATCCGGTTCAAGCAATGCTCAAGCAAATCTTGCAAAACCAAGCTAATGTGGAGTTGACAATACAAAAGAAACTTGTTGAAAAGAAAGTTAGGCAAGACAACTCCAACAATGACTTTGCTCATCAAATCACTGACCTAAACAACAAGCTTACACAGCTTGAGAAAGGCAAAGCCAGCACATCCACGCAAGGTACCTTACCGGGCAAATGTGAAGCAAATCCGAAAGAATATGCTCACATGATTTCTCTTCAAAGTGGGAAGGTGTTGCCACCACGAGCTCCACCTGCACACAATGAGGACATTGTGATTCAAAAGGGGGAGGAAAGCTGTGCAAACGATCAAGGAATCACCTTCCACGATGTCTACATTTAAAGACCAAAGAGGGGTAAGGAAACGATAGAGGAGGAATTGTTAGAAGAAACAAGCAAGAAACAAGAAGTTATTCCTCCTCCCTACAAACCTAGGCTTCCTTTTCCAGCAAGGTTCAAGAAGCAGCTTGTTGAGAAGCTTAGGCTTGGTTTGAAAAAAGTCTAAAAGACATTGAAGTGAAGATGCCCTTGCTTGATGCTTTGAACCTTGTACCAAAGTGTGCTAAGTTCCTAAGGGAGGCGATAGCTAAGAGAGCCAAGGAGCTGCAAGAAGTCGTAGCATCAAGCCAAGAGTGTAAGACAATCACACATACGGAAGTCCTACAAAAGAAGCTAGGAGATCCGGGTTCTTTTACAATTCCTTGCACTATAGGCCCCTTGAAGTTTTAGAATAGTCTATGTGACTTGGGAGCAAGCATAAACCTTATGCCAAACTTCATTGCCAAGAAGTTGGGTTTCACAAAGTTCAAGGAGTGTAGTGTATCCCTAATCCTAGCATATATGAGTGTTAGAAAACCAATGGGGTTGCTTGAGGACTTACCCTTGAAGATAAACAACTCTACCGTTCCAACTGATTTTGTGGTTTTGGAAATGGATGAGGAAGACAAAGATCCTCTTGTCTTGAGAAGACCGTTCTTAGCTACTGCAGGAGCCATCATTGACGTGGAGAATGGAAAGATTTCCCTGCGCTTAGGGAAAGGTGCGACATTCAAGTTTGAAATCAAGGATGGTGTGAAGAAGCCAACGATCAACGGTCAAGTCTTTCAAGTGGACATCACGGGCGAGCTGAACCCATACAAGGAGGTTCATGCTGAATAGGAACGTCGTGTGGAAGCTAGATCAGAGGAGAGGAAGAAACAAGTCGAGACCTTGCTCGGCAAGAACGAGGGAGAACCTAGGGTTTCTTGCTTCTCGGTTGCAACCAAGAAAACGGGTAGCTTTGAGGACGAGATTAAGGCTGGGGAAGAACCTAATAGAGAAGCTTTGCTAGCCCTGTTCAGCTGCGAAGAAGAAAGAGGTTCCAAGGAGATAACACCAAAGGAAAGAGGCAAGAAAGAAAACCCTTTCAAAGTTCTCTATGTGAATGCTAAGAAAGTACCTAGCAATGGTCGAGCTCAGCCTAAGAGCACCTTGAGCTTGCATCCATTGGAGCTCAAAGATGGTTCCATACTATGCAAGGTATAGTGTAAAGGAGGGACGAAACCATTTGCACGGGCAAGGCTTTTACTTCCACCCGGTTTGATGGAGAGAGAAGAAGAAAGGGTAATGGAGATGATGAGCACTGTCTACACTGTTGAGATTCAACAAGGGTCAGGCTCCACCGTGTCTCCAGCCACCCCATCCATCTCAACCCCACGTTAAAAGGGAGTAAGAAAAGTCGAGCTAAACGACGTTAAACAAAAGCGCACTTGGGAGGCAATCCCATGACTATCTTTGTATATATTCTTGTTCTATTTTATGCTTTTTATGTTTGTGTATATAGGTACAAGGAAATGGGGAGCAGAAAGCACGTTCTTGGGAGTGTATTAGGTCTTGAAACAAGGAAAGTAGGCAAGAGATCAAGCCATGAATCGACCCGGCATAGCTCGATCTTTACTAGATCGAGCTATTAAATCGGGTGGTTTTGATCGATCCAATTCAGATCGACCAGATGATCAAGTGAACGGATCGATTTCGAGAGGATGCCCACCCATGAGTTTGAAATTAGGTTCAAACGGGGTGCGGATCGAGCAAGGTCACTCGATCTTGGAAAACAAATCGACCTCTGGATCGATCACCCTACTCGATCTCTGCTGAAACGATGACAAGATCGACCTTGGAGCTCGATCTGAGGATCACAGCCTCAACCTTGAGGGACCGCGAAACGAGGAGAGAAATCGATCTTCGGGTCGATTTAAATCGAATCAAGACAAAGATCGATCGGAACGATCAATCGGAACGATCGATTTCAGGCGCGAAAGGCATGAGATCGAGGTCAAGATCGACCGAGTTGATTTGATCTCATGCCTAGGTAAGTTTTCAAATTTTACTCTCTTTCTCCTACCCTCTCAATTTAAATTTGAATTTTGGTCAAGGATGACAACTTTGACCATGGTGGACGAGCTTTGACCACAAATTCCAAGACAACTTGCATGCATGTGTCCAAAATTTTCTTTATAAAACTTTGTTCCCACATCTCTCTCTCTTACTTGTTTTCAAAGCCTATCTTCACCAAAAAGAAAAGAGAGAGAGAGTTGATATATCATGGTTTTTACCCGTCTTTTGACCATGATATAAGTGTTTTTATAAAGTCTTTTGTTAGTTTTAGAGTCCTATTATAGTCTTTACAGGATGGAGAGCATTTGAAGATAAATGGGAGATTCTGGTACTTTTTGGAGCATTTTGGAGAAGCAGCCGAAGTGATGAAGTCGAAGCTGGATTTACACGAAGGGTGTCGATCGACACTACCCTTGGTGTCGATCGACACCAAACGAGACCGCCAAGTTTTGCCGACTTCCATCAGAAAAAGGAAATTGTCTCAAGTTTGAAGAAATTACAAGACTGCCCCTGACGAAAATCCTCATCTATAAATAGTTTTGAGGCATTGTTTAGCCAAAGACCTTATCATTATTTTCTGTTTTTGAGACTTAGAGAGAGATTGATCATGAGCTTTTGGGGAGACAATTCTAACTCATCTGAGCCAGATTTCGAACCCCTGTATCATTCTCTATTCTTTTTATGCAATTTATTTCAGTCATGATTTGTGTTTGCATAATTATGTCTAAGTAGTTTGCTAGTTAGGTTAGGGTGATTTAGGGTTTGATGAAAAGTTTGTAGAATCATTAGAACTTTTAGGGGAATCAATAGGATCTTCACCTTGATTTGTGCTTAACTTGATTTCTGAAATTGATCACTTAG
Organism: Alliaria petiolata; assembly: GCA_020283515.1. Classification (NCBI taxonomy): domain Eukaryota; kingdom Viridiplantae; phylum Streptophyta; class Magnoliopsida; order Brassicales; family Brassicaceae; genus Alliaria; species Alliaria petiolata. Next base: position 387,617,317 of record JAHZTW010000001.1, read on the forward strand.
AAATCAAAGCTTAGGTTATTTAATAGATGCGAGAGCATTATTAGTAACTTGAACTAATCATAGGTGAGCAAAATATATATTCGTAAAGAGATTTGGTTTAGGTATTTTGTGAACAAATCGAACCCGTTCTTATTGCTTGCCTTAGTTGTTTAAATTCGCAAAGAGATTTGGAATTTAGGAAGCTAGGCATAGATAACTTCTGCAACGAGAGGTTATTGGTTTTAACTTAGTGATTCGAGTTCTAGACGGTTCTTAATAAATTCCTAATAAACTTAGATTCTGCATTCTTGGATTCAACCTGATAATTACCCTTGCCTAGCGTCTTCGTCTCCTGAACTTATACCGCATTAATCTCGTTTACTTATTTCGCCTAGCTGCTTAGTTTACTTTTACATTATTCGACTTAGCATAATCTGAATTTAGAAACCTTAGTGTAGTATCTACTTCCCTTGGGATTCGATACCCCTTATACTTCCCTTGCTTAGTTTATTTTTGGCGCCGTTGTCGGGGAAGTAATAGCTGCCTACAGAATCTAGTACTAGGATTTTCACTAGGTTTTGTTTTTATTTTTGGTTACTGATTTAGTTTCTAATTTTTGTTTTTCAGGTGCATGCTTAATCGCAGTACCAGAAGCAACAAGGACAAGGAACTAATCGCACTCAACCAGGAACAAGGCCGTCTCGAACGAACGAACCGAAAGACTGCCCGAGTATCGATCGACACCACCCATTGCATCGATCGATACTCCTTAGTGTCGATCGACACCACATATAGAATCGATCGACACCCTGCGCAGACAGAGATGGCAGAACCTGTGATTATGATTCGTGACGAGGCTGGTAACTTCACGGATTTGGACGGCAATAGAAGAAACAATCGTGGACAGAGACTTGATGAGGCTGGCACCGTCATCGTCGAACCAGCCATACAAATAGCCCCTGCAGAAGCTGGACGTGGAAGAACGCTTGGCGAATACAACCACCCAGACCAGTTCTATGCTAATAGAGCTGCGATCCGTCCTCCTGCATTCCAACGGAACGACTTCGAGCTGAAGTCTGCGTACTTCACATTGGTGGCTCAGCATCCCTTCCATGGTCTTCCTAATGAGCACCTGATATATCATGGTTTTTACCCGTTTTCGGACCATGATATAAGTGTTTTTATAGAGTCTTTTGGTATTTTTAGAGTCCTATTAGAGTCTTTATAGGTTGGACTACGTTTGGAACATAATTGGAGATTCTAGATCTTTTTGGAGCATTCTGCAAGAAGCTGCGAAGTGATGAAGTCGAGAGAGCAGAATTACGCACAGGGTGTCGATCGACACCATCTGTGTCGATCGACACCAGACAAGGTCTGCCGAGAAATTCGATTTCCATCAGAAAAAGAAAATTGCCCAAGTTCTGAAGAATTACAAGATTGCCCCTGGACGAAAATTCTCTCCTATAAATATAGTTTTTCAGCCATTGTTTAGGCTACACTTACACACAATACAATACACAATATTTTAGAGAGAGATTTGTAGAGAGTTTTTGGAGAGAAGAATTTGTCTCCTTTAGAGCAAATTTGGAACTCCTTTATTTTTTTTATTGATTTCTTTTATGCTTTCTATTCAAGTTATGATTTCTGTTTCATTGATCATGTATGAGTAGTTTGCTAGTTAGGTTTAGGGTTTTTCAAAGGTGATTATGAATTGTTAGGTCAAATTAAACTGTTAGGATAAAATCATTAGAGTTCTTCATCTGGATTTGTGTTTAATGCTGATTTTAGCTTCATGACCTAGAATCTGATCTTAGGTTAATTGGTAGACACGAGAGTGTTATTGATTGCCTGAACTAGTGTTAGATGAGCAAAATACCTATTCGCAAA
>JAHZTW010000001.1:387634957-387731741 GCA_020283515.1 Alliaria petiolata
TATCACGTAGTGATCCATGAAAACAGCAAGCTTGAATAAACAACTCTACTATGCCAAAACGCTCCCTAGGCATCTAATCTCTTAGGCTAGGATGAGCGAATCTCTTATGAGATTGGTCCTTGCAAACATTCAAACATGGCGTTTGTTTGAAGAAACTCGATGGCAAAGTTCAAATAGCGAAGATGACTAAGCATTAACAGCATCAAAGAAGAAAGGATTATGATGGATTAAGCATAGATCTGCATCAAAGGTTGAAGCTTTAACTCATTTTCCCAACCCTTTTGCCCTAAAACCGAAATAGACTACTCACAAGCCATTTGAGAAACCTCAAAATCCATAAGGGAGAGAGGGTAACTCATAGGCTGCAAGATAATCAAAAACAAGAAAGGAAGAAGCTTTAAGAAAATAACACTAAGCTATAAGACTTAAAACTTCAAGATTGCATAAAAATCAAAGCTTTAAACAAGCTTCAATGGTGGAAAATACAAAGTCTCGATTCTTGAAAGAGAAGACAAAAAAATAAAAGTAGAAAGCGTGATGAAGAGATAAGAGTGAGGGAGTAGGTATTTATACACAAAAAGGGAAAAACATAAACGTTGGGACCACTTTCCCGAAATGGTACTATTTTGGCTTTTAGCGTTTCGGGCATACGTCGTTATGGACGAGCCGAAACGCTAACTCTTCTGATTCTTAGGGCAAGCTCCATATCGGGCAAGGATTTCGGGGTCATGTCGTGAAGGCTACCCTTCCTTGGTACTTGAATCGGGCACTTCCAGTTGCATTGTTCCGATATCCATCCTTTGGGCATCTTCTAGCTGGATCTTCACAACGAGGTTCTCCTTTCGAGACTAAGCCGCTACTACTCGTCTAAATCGACCTCGTGTCGTGATCCATGCTCGATATTACCGGCTTCATTCTCCATTTGTGACCTCCCTCCTTGGTCTCTTCTTCAGATCATCCTAAGCACCTAAGAACACACTCCAAACATGCAAGACTATGCAGAAACCTAACCTAATGCATCTAATCCTAACATGGGTGAAAATGTGATGCAAGCTATCACTAAAGTGCAAGAATGAAGTCCTAACTATCATGAAACATGTACTAAAATAATGCAAATTACAGAGATATCAATGCCGAGAGTGAAGATCCGGCCAACAAAGAAGAGCCTATGGAAGACGACCTTGGGGACAATATCAACTACGGTTGCATCTTGACAACCTCCCTCATGAAGTACAAGGTGTGGGCATTGAGAGCCAAGGCAACCTCAGCCTTCATTGGGGGTTTCCTTACACCCTTGTTCGAGCAAGCCGGAATAGCACTAGATGAGTTTGAAGCTTGCGCGGAGAGAGCATACATGGATCAAGCCTACATGATGGTCACGGGTTCCCTAGGACCTACTCCAGCCCCTGGTCGTTTCGCCTACTTGTTCAACGACAACAACAATGCTAAGAAGACATGCATTCTCCCTAACCTTGGCGAGACGTTGATAGATAGCATTGGCAACATTGAGTTCTTGCCAACAGATGAAGATTGCTATGAACCTCTTGGGAACATAGCTACAGCTCCAGCTCCCATATACTCGCCCACGGACTCCCCTCCATCTGATGCTGAGATGCCAATCACCTTTACTCTCCCCAAGCTCGACTATGAGCCGCGAACTAAGGCCGAGAAGTTTCTTGTCTCGGTGGTGGAAATCCAGAGGAAGGTGAACAAATGGCAAGGAAAAATGATTAAAAAGCTGATGAGGAAAGTCAAGGAGCTCCAAAGGGATAGCACTTTAGAGGAGAGCTCAAGTGATGAGGCTCAATTCACGATGGAGAGAAGGCCGGCGCAAGCTAGCCACTCGACCGAAGGAGTTATGATCCAAGAGTTGGCTGCGCAAGACCACCGTCTCTCCCTTCAATAACGTCCATCCTCAAGCAAGGACAAGGGCGTAGTGACATCAAGCTCTCCACGCAAGAGCAGGAAAACCGGAGCGACCACCAGCTCCGGTCACACCTAATCCGAGGTACCACAACTCAACCTTTGTATATAGCATGCATTTTTATTTTTGCTTCTTGGATTTTGGTCTCCTCTTGAACTTGTTTGACACCGAGACGTTGTCATTCAAGTTTGAGGGAGAATGTGTGCTTTGACATGTTTTCTTTGAATCTTATTTTTTCGTTAACATCCTTGAGTCTTGCATTCATATATTAGCATAGAAAAATACCCAAAAAAAAATCAGAAAATTTTCAAAAATTCCAAAAAAATTCATGTAATTGCATTTACATTTGTAGAATATTTTAGGATTGAGTCTAGAATTTTTTTTGCATTTAGGTCATTGCATTCATATGCATTGGGGGCAATGATGTTAACTTCCTTGTAAAGTGTTTAGCTCATGAATTGGTTCAAGTCCCTTGTTAGTAGTTCTTTGATGCTTTGTACAAACTTAGAAAGTAAGCTCTAACCATATTTGGATCATTTGTTTTAATTTTCTTGGCTTAAGTTGAAACAAACATGAATTGAATCCTTTCCTATCAAGCGAAACCTTAACTTGAATTTGAATTATCATACTTGTGCAATTGAGAAAGAATACATGGATCACATATACATATTTAGGCTTTCTTATTCCCTTCACCACTCTCTTGTAAGCCTAAATAGAATTCTTCACCTTAACCCTTACTTTATTTCAAGCCAAAATTCTTGTGTGATTGCAAATTGTGAGACATTATTTTTTATTGAACTTGGCATAAAGTGTTAGGTTTAGGGCAACATATTTAGGCTCTCATAAGATGCTAGCTTTGCATTTTGAAGCTAGTTTTAGGCTTTATTTGGGGTGGGAGTTCACGGGTGTTGATGAAAATTCTTACCTTGTTTCGGGTTTGAGAAAAGATTGGTGTTTGGGAGTTTGAAGCTAAAGGGAATACATAGTTTGAAGTGGTTAGTCTTGATTGCATTGAAAATAAGCTCAAATGTTTAAAAGGAAAAGGTTTAGCTCTCTTATAAAAAAAATATATAAATAAGAAAAAGAGTCCAAAAGGCCAAATAAAAAAAAATATGAGAAAAAGAGAGAGAGCTAACCCATTAAAATGCGAAAAGAGCTAGAAGAAGGACTATACCACTCGCTTGTTGTAAGGTTAGAAAATAATCCCTTGGGAAATTTGATTGATGAATTTTGGTGGGTTTGTTGCTTGGCGTCTTGCCTTGTGGATTTGGGTATTTCTAGAGGGTGAGTGAGCTGCAAAAGAAAGTCAATGAGAGGGGAATTAGGTTCATTGTTAGTGTATTTGGGTAGATGAGAGTCTAGCCATGTATGCATCGATTGCGTTTTACCTTTAGCATTATGCATAAGTTCAATCCTCTTTGATATAAGCCATTGCTTGGAGTACCCACTTGAATGAGATCATTTCCATCTCCTAATCATGTCCCTAGCAAAATGTATTCGGTCTTTACTTGCACAAGTGTTATTCACGGTTTGTAATGTTTAAACAATGTTAAAGGTTAGGATTCTTGGATTGTTTGGATTAGACGAGTCTTGATTTGAGATTCAACATGTGATGAATATGGCTAAGTTCTTTGGAGTAGAGTTTGTGTACTGCATCTTAGGATTAAGAACATGGACCATTGAGTTGATTCATTTGAGAAATACTTTTGGATTTGAGCCCCCACTTTCAAACCTCTTCTCCTAGCTTGACTTTAGTTTGCTTGAGGGCAAGCAAAAGACAAGTTTGGGGGAATTGATATACTCATATATTTCGCATATTCATCATACATTTAGGATAGATTTTCATGCATATTGCATTCATAATAGTCTAGTTTGTATCATTTATCTCATTATAGGTCCTAGAGCACTTTGCATTAGCATTTACATGGTTCTTTGCATGTTTGCATCATTATCAGGTTGTTTTGAGTGCTTAGAGCTATGGAGAGTGCTGGGACATTGTGAGATTCAAGGGAGAGCTTGAGAATACTTGGAGAAGCTCGGACAAGAGATTGCTCACTGAGATCGAGGAGGAGTTTGAGCAAGGCATGTCGATCTAGCCAAGATCGACCAGAAGATCAAGGAGCTCGGATCGTTTCAAGATCAAGATCGAGCTCAAGATCGACCAAGCTCAGTCGTGCGAGTGTACGGGCGTGGAGACACATGCAGAAAAGATCGACCTAGAGATCAGAGTCACGGGTCGATCTAGGAGAGATCATCCACAAGATCGGAGAAGGAGATCGATCGAAGACTTGAATCGGGCTGAAGATCGAGTGAAGCAAACCGATTCCAGCCCCTAATCGACCACAGGATCGACGACTCAGCTCGATCTCGAGCCATATCCGGACAGCTCACAATTTGTCCTTTTGTGAGGGGACCATTTCTCTTTTCATATAAAACGTTTTCAACCCTATTTTTGGGACCATCTTATCTTTTATTACGTTTTGCATTTCTTCTTTAAGCTCTCGAGCCGCCATTGTTAGTTTCTTTAAGCTTTCTTAGTTGTAAAACCTTGATCTTTATCTTAATCGCAAGTACTTATCTTTAATCTTCTTCTTTAGTCGTTTAAGGATGTTTAACGTTTCTTCCTTTATGCTTTCCATATTTTTAATCATGCTTAGCGTGTAGATCTCTTAAGATCTAAGGTTGAGGGGATTAGTGAGATTTTAAAAAGGTTTAATCTTGGTATTATGTGTTCTTAATTTTATTCCTTTCTTGGTTTGGAGCGTTTCATGCCTAGAGACATCGGGAGAGGCTGTATGATCTTAGGGATTCTCTTATCCTAACAAGACTTAGAGAATCCCATAATCTCAAACTAAGAAGCTTGTTTATCCTTTCGCACGAGAGTGTATAGGAAGGGAGCTTGTTGGATCATTTTAAGATCCATCTTTAATGTTCACCATCATCTTTTCCACTAAGGGATTGGGTTTGGAAAGAGGATCGGTGAAAGGATTTCTACCACGAGAGTGGATTAATCTAGTTTTGATTCTTAGATTTAAGGATAGCTCATTTTTAATGTGTAGATCTAATATTTTAAGACCCAAGATTGAACCTTGAACCTCTCTAAAACATGAACCTCAACCTTAGATCTGATTTTTAGCATTTGATAAATTTAAATCCATCACCTTTAGCTTGATATTCTGTTTTAGAGTTTTTATTTGCAAGTCTTGTTCTTTGATAGTAGGATTTTTCCACTTCAATTAATCTCTACTACTCATGTCATTGTAGTATTTGAGATGTCAATCCATAAGGGGTTAAGATTAACAACACTATAAATACATGAAACTATTTAATCTAAGCCAAATTCGATATTCAAGTGACAAAGGGCTATTAAAACCAAGCTACAACCTAAAAAAGACACTATAAGACTAATTAGATGATCTAAAACCTTAATTATCACTAATAAAGCACTAATCAAGCGATTAACTACTAATCAAGATTAACAATTAACTAAAAACGAAACCTAGGGATGGAATCATTGATTTGGGAAACTAAATGGACAATCTTGCAATCATTTAAGCAACTAAACAAGTTATCTCTATGCCTAGATCACTAATAAAGACTAATCCATGATGTGTGGTATTAATCCCTTTCCTAATCACCTTAATGAACTAATGATGTGTTAGCATTAAAATGATTAGCAAGCAATAAGAATAAGTCTAAATGGCATGATAAACACCCTAGGCAACTAATATCTTAGGCTAGGAATGTAAATCTCTTAGAAAAGTGGTTCAAGCATTTCATCAAACACTTGGTGGGTGTGTGAAATGCTTATGATCCAAAATAGCAAAAGATTAGCTATTTGGCATTAAGAACACTTTAATAAGAAGAGAGATGAAAGAATCTAACCTAGATTGCAAGATTGAACCATTAGAAAACCCTAAATCTAACCCATCCCCAAGTTCCTAAGAGACTACTCACTAATCATAGCTAATCTAACAAATCTCATGCAAGAAGTGTTAGTAAACATGATTAGATGAATAGAAAAAGAAAGATTAGAAGAAACAAGAATCAAATTGCATTAAACTTAAAAGAAATCTTCCAAATCTCCTCAAAACCACAAAGGGGCGTTTTTTATGTTTAAGCCCAAGAGAAGATACATAAAAATTAGGTTTTTAAGTATTTATAGGGAAGGAGGTCAAACCGGGTCAACCCGGAACAAACCGGGTTTTGACCCGGGGTAGCAGTCTTGCGGAAATCGCCATACCTCCCTAACCGCAGCTCATAATGACATGAAACCACCTTCCAATGAAAGATGATTCAATTACCTACAACTTTCATGAAGAGCTCGAAGGCTGAATCGGAACGGAAAGTCTTCGTCTGATCCGATTTGTACACAAAAAAGGTTCGTCTGGGTTCAGTTCGACGAGCTCGTCGAACCAAGTCGTCAAACTGAACCCCTGGACTTCCGGTTCGAGCAGCTCGTCGAACCAAGTCGTCGAACTGAACTAAAATCGATGTAACTTTCTAACCACAGGTCTGAATGACTTGATTCCAACGGCACTAGAAAGCACATTGGATCCTCTACAACTCTTAAGAAGGCTTCAGAGTCTGATTCTAAGTGCAAGGCCTTCTTCCGGACACATACATTTTGCGCCTCCAAATGCTTGATATGCTTCTACAAGACTTTTGCTTCTCATTTAGCTGCTTGTCTTCCTCCTCTTGATGATTTCTTGCCCTTCCTTTGCTATGCCATCCTTCTCCAACTCCATTCATGTCTCCATAGCATCCAAATCACCTGATCAAAACTCAAAATGCACCAAAATATGCAAAGACTATGCAAATACACCCTAGAACTCTAAATGATCAAAATGCAATACAATGATGCTTAATTAGGTTCCTAAATGATAAGAAACTTACACTAAATGGAGGGAAATATGATGCAAAATATAGACATATCAACTCCCCCAAACTTGCCTTTTGCTTGTCCCCAAGCAAATGAAACACAAGCCAAGGAGAGAGGTTTGAAGGTGGGGACTCAAATCCAAAGGTGTCAAGCAAATAAATCAATTCAATGGTCCTTGTTCTTAATCCTAGGATGCAGTACACAAATTCTACTCCAAAGAACTTAGCCATACTCATCACACATTGAATCTCAAATCAAGACTTGTCTATTCCAAACAATCCAAGAATCCTAACCTTTAACATTCATTAAAGCTCAAACCGTGAATCACACTTATGCATTTAAAACCGAATACATTTGGCTAGGGACAAGGTTATGAGATAAAAATGATCTCATTCATGTGGGTACTCCAAGCTATGGTTTATCTCAAAAATGATTGAACTTATGCATAATGCTAAAGGTAAAAGGCAATGTATGCATACATGACTAGACTCTCATCTACCCATATAAACTAACAATGAACCTAATTCCCCTCTCATTTTTTTTTTTTAGCTCACTCACCCTCTAGAGATACCCATAGTCAAGCAAATAAAACTCCAAGTACAAACCCATAAGAACTTTATCAATCACATTTGCTTTAGGGATACTTCTCCAACCTTTCTTATAGCTAGTGGTATGACCATACAAAAATTAGCTCTTCTTTTTTCAATGGATAGCTCTCATCTCATATGTATTTTTTTTGCATTTGGCCTTTTGGCTCTTTTCTTTTTATTTTGCAAGAGAGCTATCATTTTTTTCTTTTTAACTTGAGCTTTACGCAAAACAATTCAAGGTCAACCATTTAAAACTATGTACCCCTTTCATTCACTTCTTATACCAACTTCTTCTCAAAGCCTAATCAAAATTCCGATTCTTAGTTACAACACCCATGAACCAAACCCCAAATCCAGCCTAAAACTAGCTTCAATATGCAAAGCTAGCATCAATATGAGAGCCTAGACATGTCGCCCTAAACCTAACACTTTATGCCAAGTTCAATCAAAAATAAGGCCTCACAAATTGTAATCACACAAGAATTTTGGCTTGAAAGGAGGGTAAGGGTTAAGGTGTGGTGTTCTATTTAGACTTACAAGAGAGTGGTGAAGTGAATAAGAAAGCCTAAATATTTTTTTGTAATCCATGTATCCTTTTCCAAATGCACAAGTATGATAATTCAAAATCCATATTAAGGTTTCACTTGATAGGAAAGGATTCAATTCATGCTCTTTTCAACTTTAAGCCAAGAAAATTAAAACAAGTGATCCAAGTATGGTTAGAACTTACTTTCAAAGTTTGCACAAAGCATCAAAGGACTATTAACTAGGGCTTTGAACCAATTCATGAGCTTAACACCTTACAAGGAAGGTCTATCATTGTCCCCTATGCAAGAATGCAATCCTATATGAAAGCTAGACTCAATCATACTTATGTGACAAATGCAAATGCAACTACATGCTATTTTTTTGAAATTTTAGAAATTTTTCCAATTTTTTGGTTTTTTCTATGTCATAGATGAATGCATGAGACTCAAAGATGCATGAAAAAGAAAAATAAGATCACAAAACACAAGATCAAATCTCTCAACCTTTCCCCCAAACTTAAATTACACAGTCCCTTGTGTAATAGAAGTTCAAGAGAGACCAAAGCAACAAAAACAAAATGGTATATACAATGAAATAGAAAGAGTACCATACCTTGGCCCTAGCCTTTGTCCTTAGGGAGTTGGAGAGGAGGAGTAATGTAACTCCTTGTTGAGGTGGTGATGGTGAGATGAGGTGCAAGAGATGGATCCAACCTTGTGCCATGTGTGAGATTAAGCTTGAGAACCTTGGAGAGAAGCTCTTCAACCCTTTCCTTGTCATTCTCCTTCATTGTGGAATAAAAAATGGCTTTGACACTTGCAAAGGGTTTAGGAATACCCTTGCACTTCACATTGTACTCAATGGCTCCATCTATGAGTCTAAAAGGATGTAGACTCATAGTGTGAGAGGATGGAGCAAGAGTGGGATGGTTGTATTGGTTTGGCTTCTTCTTGGCCTTATTTCCTTTACCTATCTTTTGCCCCTTGCTATTCTTATTCTCATCTTCCAATGTGGTAGAGAAAAGATTTTCCAAGAAAGCTCCATCCCATGCTAAAGCTTCTTCAACATTACCATAACCCAAAGCATTCTCTTCATGAGATTCTTTCTCCTTCTTACATGCTTTTGGGAGTGAAGCTAAATCCTTTGTCTCACAATTACTCACATCCTCCTTAATCTCCAATGAGGGAAAGAAGAAAGAGCTTAGGCATTTTGCATTGAGAGCATATGCATCCCCTTTATTCTTCTCAAAAGTACTCTTGTCTTCATGAACCCATTGGATGGAAGGTAAACTATAGCTTAGAGCTTTTCCCACGTCTCTAACCTCCTCTACTTGCTTTGGGTCTCCAATTCGTCCATTAAAACCATTGGGTGTCCTTTCCTCATCAAACTCAACATCAACAATTGGTGAAATGACATTGCTTGAATCTTTTGGGTTCTTGGATGGCAAAGAGAGTTGAACCAATTTGGACTCTATGGTTTCTAAATGTGAGGTTGATTGTTCAAGCTTAAGGATTAACTCATGTTGCAAACCCTCAATCTTGTCATCCATTGCTCTCATCATCTTGTCAAACCTAATATCATTCATTTGTTGGCCTTCTATGATTTGATGGAGAACCTTTCTTTGTTCCTCATCTTGGTTAGAGATTTGAGAAATCTCATGGTTCTCTTGGTAGCCTTGGTGATTTCTTTGGACTCCATGGTTAGACCCTTGATTGAGAAGCTTACTCCCTTGGTTGAAGTTCCAATTGTTGACCACGAAATTTGCTTCCTCTTGGTGCTTCTCATGAACCAAACTAACTCCTCTTTGTTGCACACTTAAGAGCTTTTCCATTCTATCCACTTTCTCTAGCAAGTCCTTCCATGTGAAGACTTCACATGATCTCTTTAGAGGTGTTGTATCACGCCCTTCACAGTAGCTTTCACAAGACTTGGCCAAGTTCTCAACAAGTAGATCTCATTCTTCTATTGTGAGGTTTGCAAAACGCCCTTTGCTAGCCACATCCAATGTCCATTTGTGATCCTTAGCAACTCACCTATAGAAAATGCTAAGGATTGCTTCTTTCTTGAACCCATGATGTGGACAATCCCGAGTGTATCCTCTAAGTCTCTTCCATGCTTCATGAAATGTCTCATGTATGCCTTGTTTGAAACTCAAGATGTCCCGCCTCATTTGGACTGTTTTTTGTGTGGGATAGAACCTTAGAAGGAAGATCCTCTTGCAATCATCCCAAGAATTGACCAAGTGAGATGGTATAGCTCTCTCCCATTTGCTTGCCTTTTCTCCAAGTGAAAATGGAAACAAAATGAGCTTGATACTATCTTCGGGCACACCTTCAATCCTAAATGTGTTGCACAACCGCTCAAAGGAGTCCAAATGATCATAAGGATTCTCCATTCCTATCCCCAAGAACTTAGAGCATTGAATTAACCTCACAAGACTTGGCTTGATCTCATAGGCTTTGGCTTCTATTGGAGGAGGATGGATTCCAAATCTCAACCCATGAGAATGAGGAGTATCAAAGCTCCCAATTGTTGTCTTGTTCTCTTGATCTTGGGTAGGAGTGGATACCAATTCTTGAGGTTGTGGAGCTTTAGTAATGGTTCTTTGGTTGTCCATCTGCAACACCTCAAATGAGCTTGTCTTTCCATTTCTCTTCTTTTTGTTTAGGTACCTTTGAAAGCAAATGAGAATTAAGGAAGACAAGTTAGTAACAACAAATAAGAAAAAATTCATCATCTCAAATAGAGATGAGCAAACAAGGTAAAATAAAAGCTTAGTCTCAAAGAGATTCAAAATCCTAATGGTTAATGCTAAACCCCAATGGCAACGGCGCCAAATTGATAATAGGATTTTTCCTCTTTCAATTAATCTCTACTACTCATGTCATTGTAGTATTTGAGATGTCAATCCATAAGGGGTTAAGATTAACAACACTAGAAATACATGAAACTATTTAATCTAAGCCAAATTCGATATTCAAGTGACAAAGGGCTATTAAAACCAAGCTACAACCTAAAAGAGACACTATAAGACTAATTAGATGATCTAAAACCTTAATTATCACTAATGAAGCACTAATCAAGCGATTAACTACTAATCAAGATTAGCAATTAACTAAAAACGAAACTTAGGGATGGAATCATTGATTTGGGAAACTAAATGGACAATCTTGCAATCATTTAAGCAACTAATCAAGCCATCTCTATGCCTAGAACACTAATTAAAGACTAATCCATGATGTGTGGCAATAATCCCTTCACTAATCACCCTAATGAACTAATGATGTTTTAGCATTAAAATAATTAGCAAGCACTAAACACAAGTCTAAATGGCATGATAAACACCCTAGGCAACTAATGTCTTAGGCTAGGAATGTAAATCTCTTAGAAAGTTGGTTCAAGCATTTCATCAAACACTTGGTGGGTGTATGAAATGCTTATGATCCAAAATAGCAAAGATTAGCTATTTGGCATTAGGAACTACTTAATAAGAAGAGAGATGAAAGAATCTAACCTAGATTGCAAGATTGAACCATTAGAAAACCCTAAATCTAACCCATCCCCAAGTTTCTAAAGAACTACTCACTAATCATAGCTAATCTAACAAATATCATGCAAGAAGTGTTAGTAAACATGATTAGATGAATAGAAAAAGAAAGATTAGAAGAAACAAGAATCAAATTGCATTAAACTTAAAAGAAATCTTCTAAATCTCCTCAAAACCACAAAGGGGCGTTTTTTAGGTTTAAACCCAAGAGAAGATCCATAAAAATTAGGTTTTTAAGTATTTATAGGGAAGAAGGTCAAACCGGGTCAACCCGGAACAAACCGGGTTTTGACCCGGAGGAGCAATCTTGCGGAAATCGACATATCTCCCTAACCGCAGCTCCTAATGACATGAAACCACCTCCACATGAAAGCAGATTCAATTATCTACAACCTTCATGAAGGGCTCTGAGGCTGAATCGGAATGGAAAGCCTTCATCTGACCCGATCTTCCAGTCACTTCAGGCAGTCTTGCGCCGCATCGGTTTGTTATCCGAGGTGCTCCAAACCGAGGCAATTTCTGGTGGCTTCATCTCGGTTTGACTGTCCGAGGTGGCCAAACCGATGCAAACTCTGGTCGTCTTGCATCTGTTTGTTGTCCGATGTACCTCAAACCGATGTGATCTCTGGTTGCTCTGATTCGGACAGTCTTGCAAGAATCGCCGTATCTCCTGAACCGCTGATCGTAATGACTTGATTCCAACGGCATTAGAAAGCACACTGGATCCTATACAACTTTGTAGAAGGCTTCGGAGTCTGATTATAAGTACAAGGCCTTCTTCCGGATACATACAATTTGCGCCTCCAAATGCTTGATATGCTTCTACAAGACTTTTGCTTCTCATTTAGCTGCTTCTCTTCCTCCTCTTGATGATTTCTTGCCCTTCCTTTGCTATGCCATCCTTCTCCAACTCCATTCATGCCTCCATAGCATCCAAATCACCTGATCAAGACTCCAAATGTACCAAAATATGCAAAGACTATGCAAATACACCCTAGAACTCTAAATGATTAAAATTCAATACAACGATGCTTAATTAGGTTCCTAAATGAATAGAAACTTACACTAAATTGAGGGAAATATGATGCAAAATATAGACATATCATTCTTGATAATATTTAGTAGTATTTTTTAAGGGTTACTCATTTAAATCCGAATATTGCTTAGCTTTATTGAGTTCTTGCATTCCTATCGTTCTTTCCTCCCATTGGATTGATAACCTAAAGTATTACAATGATCAATGATGCTTAAGACATTGAGAAAGTAGCATAAAAATCTACTTATCAGATGGACAAAACATGTCAACTGATTCCTCCGGATTAAACGTCAATCTTCATAGGGATGGAATTTTAACTCACCTTTGGTCTTGATAATAGAGGGAAAATAACATCATGTGGGTGTAACTGCAACTCCACAAACAAATATCATTATTTCGGACAGTCCATAAATCAGACTAAAAACAAAAATTGACCTAAAGAACACGAGTGTTCCAACTAGAACTCCCTAAAATCATAACCAAAATTCCTATTGAGTTGTTTGTGTTTATTATACAAGATTATAAGATACATATTTATAGTGATTTAACATTAACATATTGCTAACGCCAAATAATGTAAATCTTCCTAATCCTTGTCACAATAAGATATTATGAGAATATTCTTCGATTGAGCTTCACGGGCTTCACTCTATAAACGGCTTTTTGACAGCCCATAATACTTGGTCCGCAAGATACACATCTTCCTTCCCAAGATATCTCCAATAGTTTTGCAGAGTTTTTTTACAGAGATTAAATTTTTCTTCATTTCGGGAACACATAGAATGTTTTGAAGATGAAGATTGCGAGAGTTTGAGGGAAGAGAGATTGAACCAGTATGGGTGATTGAAAGGCCCGTGCCATTACCAATCATCTCATTTTCAACACCATTGTACGGTGTGTGCAGCAAGAGATTGTTGAGATCACTAGCAATATGGTGAGATGCACTGCTCTCAAGTAGCCAAGGAGACAGATCATGGGAGCTCGTTGTTGTGTGATGAGCTTGATTCTGCCAGTGAGGTGGTGGAAGCGGTAAATGCGAGCCTGATCCTGCCATGGAGCATATTGACGATACTGAGGAGATGTTTATGCTGCATATAGAGATGGAGGGAGGTGCGGTTTGTATTGTGGGCATCGTTTAGCTCCATGTCCTTGAATCGCGCAGATCTGACACATGCCCAAGTAAGGTCGTGGAGGTCTAAAACCACCACGAGATGCAGAGAATCCACCACAAGAGGAGGTGTATTGTGGGGTATGTTGGTGTGGACGAAATTGAGTGGCATTTGGCTGTCACCGGAACCGAGATGTCTGAATTGGTAACAGATTTCAGTGTATTTTCACGATTGATGAGTTTTTCGTGAAGCTCATAAATTGTAATCGGAACGTCCCTGCCGTTGACCATGTCTACAATAGCTCTATAATCTTCACCAAGACCATCAGTGATGTTGACAAGGAGATCCTCGTGATCAATAGGAGCATTTATGAGAGCAAATTGATTAGATTTGTCGATGATGCCACGCATGTAGTCATTGGTTAACTTGTTACATTGCTGCTTTGCTTGAGCTGTTGTTTGATTTGTTTGATGTGGCCCCGAAAAAGTTTGCCATATGTTTGATAGATGATTTGCCAAATTTCACGAGATGTGATGGCTTTGGCAACAATCGGTTGGAGAGAGAGAGAGAGAGAGAGAGAGAGAGAGAGAGAGAGAGAGAGAGAGAGAGATATCCAAGTGGGGAGCTGAATAGCTGCCTGTCTTGGCGTTTCCATGCTGAAAAGTTGGGGTTGGGTTGATCTGTGGCAGTCTCCAGGTGGTGCCTGATCATTATCAGAGATGAAGCAGTGAACTTCATATGCTTCAAGGAGAGCACTGACTTGGAGACGCCATGTAAGGAAGTTATTGGCGTTGAGCTTTGTAATATTTGAGATGTTGAGAGAAATTAGAGTGTTTCTCGGATCCGTGATGTTAAAGATGGGAGCCGATTCAGATGTGTTGGAGGAAGATTCAGACATGATTTAGGAAGAAGAAACGAGAGAAGGAAGAAGAAAAATGAGAAGAATAAGAGAAAAAAAGATAGAAGGGATTAGATTTGGATCAATTTTGCTCTGATAACATGTTGAATGATTGTGAACTGATTATTTCATTAAGGTAGAAGAGGAGATTTATAGATACATCAGTCAAAGAGAGGAGATGGACCTAAAGAAGAGATTATTGAGAAATACGAAAGGACAATCAAAGAAAGTAAAAGTTTTGACTGTTAATGCTATCAATACTAATAGATGTATCCAAAATGCTTCATTTGAAAGAGAATTGTGCAGAACACAGTAGAATTAACAATTAACAGTCAAGCCTTCATATGGAGATCCTAAGGTAGTAGCTCTAACCTTACTGCGTAAACCCAAAAAGATTTCATAGGTTTTACGGTTTTAGAGACTTATCAAATCAGGGTATGCGTTTATTGCACAAGCATGAATTGCGTTGAGCGCACACTCAACTTCTTTGTGCTAAAAGCAATGCAACATGAATCATTAAATAAAATGCTACATCCTAATCTTATGTACTACAATGCAAATGCAGACAAGACAAGAAGAGTCTAAGACCTGGCAGAGAATGCTTCCATCTGGTCTGATAACAGCGTTGTCCCATGGAACGAGCTAGAGATCAATGGATGAGATTAAGCCCTTTTTGAAGATCTTAGACAAGTGGTTAACGATGAATTCTACACACTAGGGGCATAGAGCTTCATTGTATAGACTTAGTGTGACTTTCTGGCTTGAAGACGGAGATAAGAAGCAGGAGAAGATTGTTAAACTTGTGATGCAGAACCTGAGAAATATCTGATGTGATGCCGCCATTGGTGAAAGAAGAAGAAGCAAGAGACACCAAAATTGTTGTTACAAAGATTCATTGATGTATTTATTGTATAAAGGCATCTTCTTAAATTCGGCGTTTTGATGTTATAACTATCAAGAAACCTAGATTGGTATAAATATGTAATTATACATATGCATCCGTAAAACCTAATAACATCTCTTTTGAATTACCAAAACTATACGCAACTATAGATTACATATTCAATCAAATACCCCCTCCCCCCCCCTCCCTCAAGTTGGAGTATGTAGGTCACAAATACCCAACTTGCGAAGAAAAACATCGAAAGCATTTCGACCAAGAGCTTTGGTGAAAATATCAACGAGCTGTGTAGTTGTAGACAAATGTTTTGTAGCTATGACACCGCGAACAATCTCATCCCGTATAAAATGACAATCCAACTCAACATGTTTTGTTCGCTCATAAAAACCGGATTGGCACTTAGATGAATAGCAGAAAGACTGTCGCAATGTAGGATAATCGGAGCAGAGCAATCTACTCCCAAAGTCGTAAGCAACTCGCGCATCCACAAAATCTCACTAACCGTATCCGCCATTGCTCTAAATTCAGCTTCAGCTGAAGACCGTGAGATGACATGCTACTTGCGTGTCTTCCAAGAAACCGGAGAGTCACCCAATTGAATGAACCAACCAGTAAGTGATTTACGAGATATCGGGCAAGCAGCCCAATCCGAGTCACAGCAAGCAACTAAGCGTAAATCAGAATCAGCACATAAAAGAATTTCTTGCCCCGGATTGCCTTTCAAGTAGCGACCAACGCGCACAACTGCATTCGAATGATCCGAAGTATGTGCTTTCATAAACTATGAAAGAATATGAATAGCTTAAGAAAGCTCTGGACGCATCGTAGCCAAATAGATGAGACGACCAACTAATCGTCTATACTGAGTATGATTCGGTAGAGTCAATGTTGTTGATTTAGCGAGAGAGTGATTCTGCTCCATAGGATGTGAAATGGGTTTAGCTCCTAACAAGCATGTTTCAGCGATGATAGCAAGTACATATTTTTGTTGCCACAAGTACATACCGGAAGGACTCCGAGCAACCAATATCCAAGAAGTACTTTAAAGGACCCAGATCCTTCATACGAAAAAGGAGCTCAAATAGACTTTGAAAGCTTGAATACTCTCCAACGAACTTCCGGTGACAATAAGGTCATCGACATAAACTAAAACATGAAGTCGAACATCCCCCTCAACGAATACAAACAGGGAGTAATCCGAGATATCTTGACAGAAACCGAAATCCTTTAGAGCTTGGGAAAACTTTGCAAACCAACATCGTGGTGCCTGTCGAAGACCGTATAGAGATTTATGCAACCGACAAACTTGAGACATATCATGTGTACGAAAACCGGGTGGAAACCGAATGTACACTTCCTCCTCTAAATCACCATGTAAGAAGGCGTTATGTACGTCCATTTGATGAACCTCCCAATCCCGAGAAACAGAAATTTCTAAGAGTGAACGAACACTAACCATCTTACACACCGGCGCAAAAGTCTCATCATAGTCGACTCCCTTAGTCTGGTTGTTTCCAAGAACCACTAAGTGAGCTTTGTATATCTCAAGAGTACCATCAGCACAATACTTAACTGTAAAAAACAATTTACAGCCTAATGCTTTCTTACCCGGAGGTAGAGTCTCGACTGTCCAAGTTCCACTTTCTTCAAGTGAATCAATCACAGTTCAAACAGCCCCTCACCAATTCTCATCCTCAAAAGCTTCAACATATGTTCGAGGAATCACGTCAGACGATATAATAGCAAGAAAAATCTGATGTTGTACCGAAAAACGAGAGTAATCAACATAGTCATCGAGAGGATACCATGATAAATCCACAAAATCGCTATCCGAGCCTGCATGCATCGTATTTTTGACATAATCCAACAGCTTAGTATAAGGGATCTTCTTACGGCATCCCTTTCCCATAGGTATATCGTTGGAAACAGAGTCAACCTCTGTTTCATGTATAGGTGGCGACTCCAAAGATCTCGGAGAAGCAAGTGGAGAAACAGATGGAGAAAACAAATCGTCTATCAACTCAGTAGATCTGGAAATCTCAGGACTCAAATTGGCAGTCGTAGTCAGCGATCCCAGTAATGTATCGTCAACAGAAGTATGCTGCAGAGGAGTAGATGCCACGGCTGGAACCAAAGCTGCCGAGGAAGATTCTGGTGCCGAAGGTGAAGAGGAAGATTCTGCAGCAAGGGGATCATCCTCATGATTATCTGGCACGGATACTGAAGGCAGCAAGAAGGGAGGAGTATTATCGGTGAGAGTCTCTGCATAGGGAAACTTAGTTTCACAAAAAATGACATCACGAGATGTTGACAAAACTCTAGTTTCAAAATTGTAACCTTTCCAACCCTTCTTACCGAAAGGGTAACTTATGAACACATATCTATTGCTGCGTGTAGCAAACTTATCTCCCCTAGTACGCTGATTATAGACGTAGCATAAGCATTCGAATACGCGAAGATGGTTCATCGGAGGCTTGCGATGATACATTTCGAAAGGTGTCTTACCAGCAAGAACCGTAGTAGGAGTTCTGTTGAATAGGTAACCAGCTGTAAGTATGCAAAGACTCCAAAAATCAACCGAAAGATGAACTTAAAATCGAAGAGAGCGAGCGACATTAAGTATATGTCGATGTTTCCGCTCGACTCTCCCGTTCTGTTGAGGAGTCCCTACACATGATGTCTCATGAAGTATGCCTTTTGTACAAAAATATTCAGTTACACAGATGAATTTGGACCCATTGTCACTACGAATGTGAGGAAGTAACGTGATCCAATTGTCTTTCAACTAGAGCTATGAAATTTCGCAGAGTAGTACCAGTTTCCGTTTTAGAGGGAAGTAAATAAATTCAGAGAGCGCGTGAGTAATCGTTAACAATTGTGAGGAAGTAACGTGATCCACACACATAAGTAGTTCGATAAGGGCCCCAGAAGTCGCAGTGAACAAGTTCAAAAACCATTGTTGTTTTATTAATGCTCAAAAGGAAAGAGTCGTGTGTCTGCTTAGCACGAATACAAACATCGCATGACTTGTTATCAAAACCACTACTACTATTAATAATATCTGATAATTCAAGCATCTCCATTGCCGTAGAAGCTGGATGACCCAAGCGTCGATGCCACACATCCACTGATGGTTTCTCCACAGCATGCGCTCTTTCCACAGTCTCAACACCTCTAAAGAAATAGAGACCATTCAACTGTTCACCCACTCCAATCAGCATCAGTGTGATGCGGTCTTGAACAACACAAATTCTGTCAGATATCTCGAAGATACAGCGACTGTCCCTAGTTAACTAAGAAATTGAGATAAGGTAGCATTGTAGATCCTCTACGAAAAATACATTAACCAAACGTAGATGGGAGCCTAAATAAACATTCCCCTGTTTAGTAGCTATAGTGAATCTGCCATCCGGAAGCTTTATGTAAACATGTGGCATCTCACAAACATCCATTAGAAACTCGATGCTACCAGTCATATAATTAGAAGCACCAGTATCTATAATCCAACATCGAGAGACGCTCATGTTGTCCGGAGTTTCGATCATTCAACATGGTAACCAACTTTTCCCATTGTTGATTACTGAGACCACTGAAGCCAACTCGATCTACATCAGTAATCGCTGTGTTTGCAGCATAGGTCGGTACGGAACCTTGAAACTGATTTGCTCGAGCTGATTCAGCACGTCGTTGTGATGGAGACGGAGCTGGAGGATTTCGCCGCTCAGTCGGCACATCCGTAGATACCATTAATGTATTAGGTAGCGTAGAACGTGGCATGTCTCCCCACCAGTATGGATATCAAATCTAAATGTCTTTTACGCCTAAAGAGACTACAAATAGCATTCGGGTCACGTAGCTCAGTTGGTAGACAGGGTCTGTAGGAGGTTTGAGTAGCAAAACTAGCTCCCTCGTTGCGTTCCTCCAGTACACAACCAGATCGTTTGGACTCTTCGTCTTGAGTTACAACTTGATATGCTTCATCAAGAGTTTGAAGCGGATCGCGGGATAGCAAGGATGATTTAACAGCACCGAAAACACTTTCATCAAGTCCCATCAAAAATTGATGAAACTTGTCT
Organism: Alliaria petiolata; assembly: GCA_020283515.1. Classification (NCBI taxonomy): domain Eukaryota; kingdom Viridiplantae; phylum Streptophyta; class Magnoliopsida; order Brassicales; family Brassicaceae; genus Alliaria; species Alliaria petiolata. Next base: position 387,654,449 of record JAHZTW010000001.1, read on the forward strand.
TCTTCAAGCTCCTTAGCGATTTCTTCGGCTGTCTTTGCTCGTTGAAAATCACCCAAACTAGTCCATACTTTTGTCAATTTTCAATAATAAGCTTCCACTGCCAAGCCTCTCTGTTGACAGTTTGCAAGTTCCATTTTAAATCGTTGAACACGTTGTCCGTTTTTCAGGGAAAAACGCTTATGGATATGTGTCCAAAGATCACTAGCAATCTCATGATGAGATAATGAACTGCTAAGGTCTGGAGCAACCGTAAGTTTGATCCACGAAACGACCATAGCATTATTAGCCCACCAATCTTCTATCTCTTCCAAATCATCGGAAGGACAAGGGATCATACCATTAACAAACCCAAATTTCTTCCTTGCACGCAACGCCAAGCAAAGATTCGACGCCCATTCATCATAGTTAGGCCTCGAAGTTGAGGTTGAGAGATAGTAGATCCAGGATTGTCTCCTGATGACAAGTCGTAAGGGTCGATACGCCGACGTGATGTCTCTGGCCGAACCTTAGAAACCGGTGTCGTTGTCGCCGTATTTTTAACACCACTCGATCCATCAACCATATCACTCATGTTGTAGTTTAGAAAAGTATTACGACAGAATGATCGTAATACTAAGGTCAAAAGAAAGTAGATCAAAAGAAAACGATAAAGAGTGCAGAGAATCGAAAAACCTAAACTTTTAGGTTCCGCTCTGATACCATGTCAAAAACCTAAATTGGTATGAAAGAGTTTCTTATTCATTAAGTTGTGAAGGCGTAGCCTTATATACATATGCATCCGTAAAACCTAATTACATCTCTTCTCAATTACCAAAACTATATGCAACTATATATTAATTACATATTGAGTCCAATAATACCACTTGTTGTGGCGCTGTTTGGTATGATTGCAAACGGCACGTATTTTTTTTGCTAAAGTTTCTAAACAACGTGGTGGCTTTGATAACTGGGGTTGGGTTGGGTCAGTCACTCTTCGTCTTCTACATCTAGTCCGTTGTATAAGATTACTAGTAAAGTTGTCATTACTTTTTAGAAAGAATTACTTAGATATTACACAAAAGTTGGTTTATTACTAGAATATTATACATTTTTAAAAAATTACTCAGATATTTTGTGTCCTTGTGTCATTACAATTAACACCCTTCATTAATTTGCAATTTTTTTAATTTAAAAATGATTAACCAAAAATTAGTTTAATCCACCTCATTAACATCTAATCCACCTCATTAACATGAAAAAAAACTAAATCCACGTCATGAAATACAGTTTCGGGAAAAAAACTTCTCTCTCGCCGGCGAAACCTCTCTCTCTCGACGATTCCGAAGTCGAACCCTAATTCCGCCGTCGTATCGTCTCTTCCGGCCGCTTCTCTTATCTCCGTCGCATTTCGTCTCCTTTTTCACGAACTCGAGTGGGGACTCTTCGTTTTCTCGGCTAAAAATCTCTCCTTTTCACGAACAAACTTGCTCCGGTAAGTTCGCGGCTGAGTTATTATACTTTACAGCTGAGTTTTTATACTTCACGGTGAGTTATAATACTTCATGGAAGACGACAAGTTGCGTAGGTTAACTCGGCGAAACCTTTCTCTCTCGGCGAAACCTCGTCTCATCCGGCCATCGTATCGTCTCTTTCGCCCGCTTCTTTTATATCCGTCGCATTTCGTCTCCTTTTTCACGAACTCGAGTGGGTATTCTTCATTTTCTCGAGGGGACTATTCGTTTTTCTCGAGGGGACTCTTCGTTTTCTCGAGTGGACTCTTCGTTTCCAATCCATAAGTCAGCCGTAAAAAATCCTTAAGTCAGCCGTAAACAATCCTTAAGTCAGCCGTAAACAATCCATAAGTCAGCCGTAAACAATCCATAAGTTAGCCGTAAACAATACATAAGTCAGCCGTAAACAATCCACAATTACCGAAGTGAGGACTCTTCGTTTTCTCGAGGGGACTCTTCAATTTCTCGAGTGGACTCTTCGTTTCCAATCCATAATTCAGCCGTAAACAATCCTTAAGTCAGCCGTAAACAATCTATAAGTCAGCCGTAAACAATCCTTAAGTCAGCCGTAAACAATCTATAAGTCAGCCGTAAACAATCCATAAGTCAGCCGTAAACAATCCACAATTACCAAAACCAGATCCATCATATATCGGAGAAGGATGAACGAAAATGAAGAAGAACGAAGAAGACGATGACGAATTGGATGTTCAAAATTTAAGTTCTGGATATATCTGTTGATGTGAAGAACAAGGTGAAGAACAATGACGACGAGAAAGACGATGACGACGACGAGGAAGACGAAGACGATGTTTCGTATTTCTCTGTTGATGTTAAGAACAACGACGGCGAGAAATACGATGACGATGACGAGGAAGAGGAAGACGACGTTTCGTATTTCTCTGTTGATGATGACATGGAAATATGCATCCGACGTCATTTTTTAATTGATGAAATGGCAAGTAAGCCACCAAGCGATAACGTAAATCAACTGTCTTTAACCAGCCATCAAACAAAACTTTAAGTCAGTCGTAACATGAATACTATTACAGTAATTAAAAAACGAAAAAAACGGCTGCCAAATTCAGCCGTAACTCAAATGAAAATCTTTAGCTCAGTCGTATCGTTTGATAAGTCAGCCGTCAAAACATGCTATTGTAGTAATTAATCTTTCGCTACTAAATCAGCCGTAATTAGGCCGAGTTTTTCGTTAACCCAACTCATTACGGCTGAGTTATGACACTTACACGAAAATCAGCCGTAACGAAGCAATAACTCAGCCAGCCGGAGAAAGTTAATTCAGCAGTGTCGAGACAATAACTCAGCCAAATTTTGACAAATCAACCATCGGATTATAACTTAGCCGTAACTTATGACTGGGTTATCTCGTAAGTCAGCCGTTTTATCATAACTCAGACATATTTCGTTAACTCAGCCGTAACTTATGTCTGAGTTATCTCGTAAGTCAGTCGTTAGCTCATAACTCAGCCATTTTTCTTAAATCAGCCGCAACATACCGTAACTCAGCCGTGATTGCCGCTGTAGCGTTTTACGGCTGAGTTCATTAATACACGTCAGCGATTTCTGACGTGGCGGCGCGTTTTTTTTGATGTGAAATTAAAAAGTAATGACATTCTTTGTAATTACGTTTTTTCTATAACATGTAACAAGAACACGCTGGGTATGGAAAATATAGGGGAAATATGATAGTAATAAAAAAAAGTTTTGTATATTTCTGGTCATTTCACCTAATTTTTATGATATCTGAGTAAACTTCCCTGTACATATGGACTTGAATTCACTTGGACATAAAATGTGATTCTTCCGGATTTTCAATGTAATATTAATCATTATCTTTGAATTCCTTTATCTAGTGTTACATTTATAACTCTTAAAATATGTTCAATCTCCAAAATATTTGCTTTATGCTTTTTTAAAAAAAAAAAATGTTTGCTCTAATAATCTGAAATTAGCTCCGAAACTACAAAAAGTAGAAATGTGCTCAAAAATATTATTTTCGCAATTAACACTTATTAAAAATCTTTTTTAAAAGATTATGAAAATCGGTAAAAATGCGATGTTATCATCTACACAATTGACTTTTTTCAAACCTCATGATGATATTTTCGTTAATCATATTTTATATAATTTTCACAGATGATTTTGTTTATATTTAATTACCAAAACATTAAAAAATTACTTAGGGGTGTTTCAAATATTGTAGAACTTAAAGTTGTTGTAAAACCCTTATATGCTATTATAAAAATATTGTCCTTTCCGATGCTTTTTATTTTGATTGTGAAATTTCCATACGTATTTACATAAAATCTCACTCAATATTACTAGGTTAAACCTCCATGAGAACTAATATTTTTTGAATATAAGTTTTCTTATAAGTTATAACATACAAAAAACACACTGAATAAAAATAGTTTTATATCAAAAATAAGTTGTTTAAAATGTGATCTCAAAACAATCGCATACACTCGTTTTCTTCATAACGGTCAGGATGTACAACATTAAAACATCTCTTCTTAAGACAACCTTCCACTCCTATTACAATAATAAATTTAATACATAAAATATTAGTTGATGAAAAAAAAAATACAATCTTAATTTGTGTATTTTCTATAAAAAAATATGTTACTTTAACTTTTATTATGATTATATTTCTTTGAAAATGGAACATAAGATTTTAAATAAAAAAATATGATATATTAAAATATTTGAATGTATCATATAAAGTTTCATTAAAACTATATAACATCGATATTTATAAAAAAAATTGTAATATGAAATAGTTATCTATGTTGCATGAGAGGAAATAATTATTGATGGAAAAAGACAATAGAAATATAATTAGTCAATTGGTATCACAATGAAGTTTTGTAATTTGAAACAATTATTATCGATCAAAGGCGACAGTTTCATTAGTTCGCCCTAGCTGTTTCTCTCCCAGGCCCGAAAACCGAGGCAGCCGCCCAAGACACCAGAATTCAGATCTATCGCCGTTGCTCTCTCAGCCTCCTTAAGTCTCTTCTCCTCCTCTCCGGGAAGATCTCTGCTAGCTTATGCCGGTATTTTTGCCAGTGGTCCTCTTCTCTCCTCCCCTCCGTAATGGCTAGAGCTCTGTTGTGTCGTCCTTTCTCACTCTCAATGGTTTGTACGCCGTTTGCAGAGTGGAGGATCTCACTTCATCTCCTCTCGGCGGTGGTAATCTCAAGGCTTCTTTCTCGTCTTCTCCCGCTGGAGCCTCCGGATCTGCCAGATCTGCCGGATCTAGACGTCATAGATCTTGCCGCTTCACCTCAACCATCGGCTCTCTCCTCTGCTCCGATTGCAGCGTTCACTTCATTCATCTTCCTTCCGCCGGAGTTCCAAAGCATCTCCCCTGAGTTCGACCTCGCAGGCAAGGTTTTTCTCTCCGGCGTTGGTTTCCCTTCCCTTTCGCTCATCCTTACCGCTACTTCTTCCCCTTCCAGAGATGGCTCCATAGCCGTTTTGGCGCATCTCCGGTCTATTACCACCATTATTTCACCTTTCCGGTTCAGCTATCGGATAAGGCTGCCTCCTCCCGACTCCACAATATCGTTACCGCAGCAGGTGCGGTGGTCAATCGGAAAGGAGAAGATTTGGGCTACGTATCATTCGTCAATTGGGCTCCTCAGCCCGAAAGCCTCACCCAAACTTGGCTCATCCCCCAGGCCCAAATCTGTAGTTGGTTTTCTTGGGTTTTTGGCCGAGACAATCAACATTTCTTCAAGGATGGGGATGGCTCCTCTAGCAAAGTCCCCATTATGGGTGAGATTGTTTCTACTCTCCTCCGTTCTCGGGGAGAGAACTTTGCCAACTTCTCTCTCTTTGAGAGGTGATTTCCTCCCGAACTCTTTGCCGGAAAACTTTATGAAATTCCTTAATCTTAGAGGTAAGGCTTCATCTTCAACGTCACAAAGTCAAGTGACTATCAACCGTTGCGGCTCTGTCGAAAAGATCGTATCGATGCATTTGAACCTAGCTTTGAATTTGCTGTCATATGATCATCTTCTATCTGTTTTAAGCGTTATTGTCTTTAATTTGTATTGTTGTAGCTTAAGCTTAAGAGGATGGCTAATTCTCTCTTGTTGTAGTTTGGAAAATTAAGAAATGAGAAGAAAGTTCGTGACAAAAAAAAACAATTATAATCTATGTTGCATGAGAGGAAATAAGTATTGGTGAAAAAAGACAATTGAAATGTGTTTAGTCAATTGGTATCACAATGAAGTTTATAATGTTACGGCCATATAAATTTATAAAATAGGGAATTAATAGAAAGTATATGAAGAAAATTAAAAAAATATTTTACGTTGGTTTCTTAGGTCTTGTTCAAAACAATTAAACTCATTTTCGTGTTATAACAAAAATGTATATTAACATAAAAATAGCTGAACTTAATATTAAAAATCTTGAAGAGGAAATATGTTAAATAAAAAAAAATATAATATAGTTAACTGGTATTTATAGATCTAACATGATATCAAACACTTGTTTCTTCTTAAAACTTTATATGTAAGAAATTATTAAATGTAAATATATACCTAGAAAAAAGATTGTGAAGATAATAAGAACCATAAATGAAGGTTGAAAGAATTTCCTTATCGTAGAAGAAATAAATGGATTGATAGTGTTTTAAAATTTAATAGAGAAAGATGATGATGTAATACTATATATAATAAACTGGGTGTATCCAAAAAAATTCTAATTAAGGTATGTAATACCTCATATCCTGAATTATAGGATTTAGTTTGACCCAAGTTCATGGTTTTTTCTCTATATAAAAGGTAAAAAGGTTATTTTTTTGGGGGGACTTTTACCCGTACATCCTATTTAACCGTATAAACCATATAAATTTCATTAAAATGGTAGATTTTTTTTAATTAAAAAGCCATGAAAATAAATTTTAAAAGGAAAATGAATTTATTTGTAAATGAAAGTAGAAATATAATGAAAATAGATGTAAAGTGTAAAATAAATTATATTTTTTTTAGTTATAAGATTAACATAATTTCAATTGTTTTAAAAGTGATTATGTATCATTCAATATCTTCACAGTAAAAAAAGTAAAAAAACAATTATCTATAGATTAGAATCTGATAAAAATTATTAAATTTAAATTTAAGTTTACGTGATATTCAATTAAATATTTTGAATATTTCATTAAAATAAGATGTTATACCATGTTAGTAGATATTTTCAAAAAAGAAAAAAAAAATTCTTTAATGGAGAGCTATGGATGCCACTTAGACATTTTTAAGACTAGATTTTGAAAAAGAAAAAAAAAACCAACAACTTGAACTTTAAATTCTATTCTCTTTCTTTTCTAACTCTCCGAAGCTAAATCAAAGTTCCACTATTACATAAGTCACATGGACACAAGTGAAAAAAAGAGTTAAAGACATATGAGTTATACAATGCGTAGAAAAAGTAACAAGTCACTTATAGATTCTCAAACCTCTTTCTGCAAATACACTATTTGGCAAAGGAGTTACAGAGATACAGAGGCATCAAGGGCCACAACGATTAAAAGAACGTGTCACCTTGAGTCCTTTCCGAGGAATAAATAGATGGACCATTCTGCTCTCTCAGGCGCGTTCATCATCCACGTGGTTCGGGACCTCGGGTTGGCTGTCTAGTGGCATGTACTGTGCCATTATGGCTCTGATCTCTGAGTCCATGTATCGCTGTAAAACCAGGGACATAGGAAAAGACTCATCTTCGTTTCTAACACCGAAAGCGGATAAAAGTGCAGAAGGATGAACTGAATAAGCTTACCCTTAGCCTATATTTGTAAACGAGGTACGCCCCACCAGCTGCAAGTCCCAATGATAACATTATAAGCCAAACGGCCGCCCACGCTGATCTCACTTGTGAGCCCGTCTTGCCTAAATTCCAAACAAAAGAGCCAATGCCAGTTGAAAAACAGAGAGGTGAACTTGTTTTAATAAAAACGCTATTTGTATGCTTAAACTCATTAATGCAAGTGTCATGATCTCTGATGTAGAGAAGGTCTCCGCTACAAGAGCACTCATAGCTTCCCCAGGTGTTCTTGCAGTTACATTCAGGGCACTGACAAGCTTTCTTCTCTTTGCACTCATTAATGTCTGGTGAAAAGCATTGAAACCCTTAAGAAAGAGGATTACGGAGTAGCACAAAGAAGTATTGTAACGCAAGTTTGACAGAGAGTCTAACCTTCACACTTCTTAATACCATCTCCTTTGAATCCTGGAGGACACTCGCACTTAACATTGTCCTTGTCCTGAAAGTATTACATGTTGAGACACGAGTCTCTTATTATACGGTGAGCACAACCTGCAATAGAAAAACTAACCACACAAGCAGAGAACGCATGTCCATCTCTCTCTTCATGCCAACAACCTCCATTGTTGATCGTGCATCTCCCTGGCCCGCTTGCTGCCACGCAAACACCAATTAGGAGGTATGAAACGTGACATCCAACAGAAGCACAACAGCAACAATGGCAAAGAACACAAAATCATCAATATAAAGTTCAAAGTTCTCGTTAACATGCAACCAACATTATATTTTGAATTTCATCACCAGGCAAATGTGAGCGATTGAAAATCCGAGAGGGTATTCCAAAAAAAATTGTTTACAATTCACTGACAAGGAATTATACTACAGCTGCTAAATGAAGACCAAGATATTATGTAACTATACTAATAGTTTGCCATACTCAGTTTGCTACTGAATAACACCACTCCATTGTTAAAAGATGAGACGAACACTCACGTTCACAGTGGCTGTATCCATCCCCTCTGAATTGCACACCATCAACTCGAGGACACTCGCATACTCTTCCACGGAAAGTATCCTGCAAATTAAGCAGATTAATATATATATAACAGAAACTTTTGCCAGGAATATCACATTATACCTTGCAAGCAGTTATGTTAGCTGATTTATCCTTCCAACATCCACCATTGTTATCTAAGCACTCATTTGACTCCACCTCTGTCATTGGCAATAGAAAATTTCACAAAAAGTGTTAAGAACTTAAAAACAACTCTGAATTCTGAACAGGCAAATCCTAGTCAAAACTCAAAAGTATGGGTAGGTACTTCAGCATTGGGTTGGATAATTTGTCGGGTCTGTAAAAATGATAACCAAACTTCGAATTCTGATATTCGAGTTTTTCACATATTTGGTGAACCCAAACTTCGGACACAACCCACAAAGGTTCACCGGATTGGATACACCAAAACGTTAAGATTAACTAACCAACAACATATACCTGTGCTGAGGCATATAGCTGGTTCAGTTGTCTCCTCAAAACCAGAACATAGAGCCTTGAGTACTGCACTCTTCTCCAACTTGCCTGCAAATTTATATTAAATTAACAAGATAAACCAGAACACAGAGTATTGAATCCTTCACTTAACAGTGCAAGACAAACCTCGGTACTGTCTGTTGTTGACAACCAAGGTAGGCAATATGGTAACATCACCCCTAGAACCCTTGCCAACCTACATAATATGCCAAATCCCAAATGGATTATTCAAAGAACATAACTGTGAGAAGAAGATAAATGTAAGTAATTTCTTACTTGAGCATCTTGTTCTTCCTTTAGAACTGGATTGTCTATGTCAGCATCAGGGTCTCCCATACACTTGTCAAGCTTTCTACTATCGATTCCTGTAAAGACATAGAAAATAAGCCTAATTCTCCTGGGAAAAAAGGTTTTGGCTTTTCTTTAATTTTCGATCTATAAAAGAAACACTCACCAAGAGATTTGATAACAGTATCAGCACATTCTTTGTTGTATTTCTTCTCCTTCATGGGACATCTGATCTGGAAATCAGTGACATAATCCCACCAAACCCAGGGTTTCCCGGTTTCATTCGCCACTTTGTGAACACAAAGCTGTCTCAAGTTTTCCACAACCACGTCTTTTCCATTGTATCCTGAGCTAAAGTCCTGTTCTGGATCAGGCGCGCAGTATCTTCCCTTGTTGATACACTGAGACTTGCACTGCCTGCTCAACGTGAAAGCGTGAGGACAATACCAAGTGATGTAATGAGGTCTAAACTGCGTGTAACCGCCCTTCTCGAGAATCTGAGCGGCACCCTTAAAATCCTTGACAAACTCCATCAACATGTCACACTTAACCCCGCACTCGTCGTTGCTATTGGTCCACAGCTCATACTCGACACGATCATCAGGGTGAGGAACAGCTTCTCTCCAGTCGAGATTCAAGTTGACCATATCACCTCCACTGATTGCTTTCTTCAACTTCTCACCAAAACCTTTCGTGACAAGAGCAGAAGGTATGGTAATGTTCTCAATGTATTTCCCGGACGAAACATCCTCTGCTGGTGTGTCCATAGTAATCAAAGGCTCATCGACATTATCTGCCACAAGAACAGCAGAAGCACCAGCTTTCTGTGCATTCCAGACTTTCAAAGCGAAAAAACAATCTACACAACAGAATATAACCGTCCATTAGGCTAAGTGTAGTAAAAGCAAGACGAGTCTGCACAAATTTGAACCAATTAAGAAGAAAGACAATACTTCCTCAACCAATCAGACCATCACAACCTAACAACTAAAATCTCCTAAATCATCCAAGGATTCAATTGAAACTCGAAATTACAAAATCCAAGCTTACATTAGAGTGGACTAAAGTTAACATCAATTGTAAGATCTACCATTAATGACAAATACAAATTGGTTAATTGAAAAATTGAAAACGAGAAGGGTTAAACTACAATGCAACAGGAAGACGAAAGCATGAACCTTTACGGGATCAAATCGATTCAAATTCAGAAATTGAAGAAAATAGTTTATTGTGTACCTCCACGATCAACCAAGAGGAAGATAGGTAAAGCACCAGGCTGCGACTTGAAAGAAATCGAGAAATCGCTAAACTCTTTGCACGATTTCTGGTTCTCCTTTGGGTAAACCACCGTACCGGCCATACTTCCGCCGTACTGAGGGATCCCGAAGTTGCCAATCGCACTGTCGTGAGTCCCCTTGATGCTCTCCGGCGACGTCACCGACAAGCTGTTCTTCTCCACCACGAATCGAGCCTCGCAAAAGGGGACTGAGAGAAGCAGCCACGGGAGAAGAAAACAAAGGAGATGATTCTTCTGCTTGTGTTGCTTCATCTTTGAGATCTCCGCTTATAACACAACCAACTCAAAAGGATTCGACAAAAAAACACACAAATCGGAATTGAAACGATCAAAGAGTTTAAGGAGCGAGCATTGATGATTGAGATCCTCCTTGGGCAAGTATTTGCGAGTGTAAGGTCCCAAGCTTTGATCCTACCAAAGCCAAGAACAATAGACAATACCTTGAATTTGATCAAAGTTAAACAAGAGACACTTTGTTTTTGGATAGTAATAACTACCTCTTTTTGGTTTTTCTCTTTGATTAAATAGAAAATTACAATGAAGCAAATGATCGTGAAGTCACCACGATCCCACAACTTGGGGAAAATGGGAAAGTGGAGAACTGTTTCCTTAAGACCAGGAAGTGCAGTTCACCTTATTTGCAAAACAACAACTTAATCAAATAACCGAAAAAGTACCAAGTCTTCACGAGATGAATTTGCGATTTGGTTTTCTCTCCCTTGTTGACTTCCTTCTCTCCTCCACGTCAGCTGCCCTCACTCCTTTAGTCTCATCATTACGCCTCCCGTAAAGAAGAACCTTGTCCTCAAGGTTCATATCTGGAAAACTGAGCTTGAGTTGAGCTGAATCCTCCCACGTTGCTTCCTCCCTCGGCAATCCCTTCCACTGAACCAAAAACTCAAGTACCTCAAGCTGTCCTTGTGTGGATTTGCGTTCAGCAAGGATGTGTTCTGGTAGAAGACGCAGTTGGCCGTTGCAGCGTAAAGGTGGTAATGAACCTGTTGTTGGGGAATCTGTTGCAAGACAGAGCTTCAGCTTTGAAACGTGGAACACCGGATGAATTCGACTCCCATCTGGCAACTTTAGCTTATATGCCACTGGTCCAAGACGTTCCAGAATCTCAAATGGTCCGTAGAATCTGTTCGAAAGCTTCTGCGATGTGCGTCGGAACACTGAACGTTGGCGGTAAGGCTGCAAGCGCAAGTAAACCCAATCACCAATCTGAAACTCAACGTCTCTCCGCTTCGAATCTGCAACCTGTTTCATGCGATTGTTTGCACTTTCCAAATGCCCCTTTAACTCCTGCAACACTTCATCCCGCGAAAGTAATTGTTCATCCAACTCATCAATAATAGTTGAACCAACCTCATAAGCTGGAAGTGGTGGCGGTGGTCTGCCGTAGAGAGCCTGAAACGGAGACATGCCGATGGAGGCGTGATAGGTGGAATTGTACCAGAATTCTGCCCATGAAAGTAACGCACTCCATTGTTTTGGTCGATGGTGAACAAAGCATCGAAGGAATTGTTCAATGCAACGGTTGACGACTTCGGTTTGACCGTCCGTTTGAGGGTGATAGGCAGAGGACATACGAAGCTTTGTTCCCGATAGTGTCCAGAATGCACGCCAAAAGGAACTCACAAAAACAAGATCTCGATCACTGAGAATAGATCGAGGCATACCGTGCAACTTGACGATGTGATCGACGAACTTAGTAGCAACGGAGCGAGCTGTATACGGATGAGCCAGAGGAACCAGATGTGCGGATTTTGTAAGCCTATCGACCACAACCATGATGGATGTATGACCCTCTGATTTGGGAAGTCCATCAACAAAATCCATTGAAATGTCTTCCCAAACATGGCTCGGTATCGGTAATGGCTGCAATAAACCCGCTGGTGCGAGAGTGTCAGACTTCGCCTTCTGACAAGTGTCACACGCTGCAATGTATTCGCGGATCGTCCTGTGCATTGACGGCCAATAAAACTGCTGTGCTAAACGTTTGAAAGTTCGTAACGTACCCGAGTGGCCACCAAGAGGTGTGTCGTGGTATTCCTGAAGTAGCGTAGTGATCCAAGCAGACTTAGGAGGGATGACAACACGATTGTTGTAATATAACATACCATCTTTCCACGCATAGGGCTGTCCGGGTGATTTGACAGCAAGCTTCCCCACCTTGATCATGTACTCATCAGATTGTGCAATTGCTCGTAACTCCTCCCATAACTCTGTTTGTTGAACAAAGACAGCGTTCAAAAGTGGGCTGTCTGGTCTTCGAGAGAGAGCATCGGCGGCTGCGTTTGCGGACCCTGGCTTGTAGACGATTTCGTAGTCATATCCCACGAGTTTCCCCATCCATTTTTGTTGCTCAGGTGTAAGAATGCGCTGCTCCAGGAGAAACCGAAGACTCTTCTGGTCTGTTTGAATGGTGAAACGGCGCCCCAAAAGATATGGCCGCCACGTCCGGATTGCAATCACAATGGCAAGCATTTCGCGAGCATAAGTAGACCAATTTTGCTTTGCAATACCCAAAGAACGGCTCATGAACGCCAATGGTTTTCCATTCTGTGTGAGAACTGCGCCTATACCCTCCCCAGATGCGTCCGTCTGAATGACAAAAGGAATTGTGAAATCAGGCATGGCCAACGTTGGAGTTGACGTCATCGCATTTTTGAGATTCGTGAAGGCTTCTTCTGCAGCGCTAGACCACTCGAACTTGCCTTTCTTCAGCAAGTTTGTCAACGGACGAGCAATAAGACCATAGTCCTTGACAAATTTTCTGTAATAGCCAGTCAGGCCCAGAAATCCCCGTAACTCCGTGATCGTCGTCGGTGTTGGCCATACTTGCATCGCTTGAATCTTTGTTTGATCCACCTTAACTCCATCACCAGAAATAATATGGCCAAGGTACTCCAACTCTGGTTTCCCAAACTCACACTTAGACATCTTCACAAACAGCTGATGTTGCTGCAGCAGCTCAAAGACGACACGCACATGGTGAAGATGATCCTCCCAAGAGGAGCTGTAAACCAGTATATCGTCAAAAAACACCAAGACGAACTTGCGCAAGTGCTCTCGAAAAACTGAATTCATCAATGACTGAAACGTTGACGGCGCATTGCAAAGTCCAAACGGCATCACCATGTACTCGTAGTGGCCGTTGTGAGTCCGAAAAGCTGTCTTTGGAATGTCTTGCGGATGCACACGAACCTGATGATAGCCTGCAGTCAAATCCAGTTTGGTAAAAACGGTTGCGCCATGAAGCTCGTCGATCATATCTTCGACCGTCGGGATCGGAAATCTGTCTTTAACGGTGGCTCCATTCAATGCCCTGTAGTCCGTACAAAATCTCCAAGAGCCGTCCTTCTTCTTCACTAATAGGACCGGCGATGAAAACGGACTGCAGCTTGGACGAATCAAACCCGCCGTCAACATGGCTTGCACCTGTCGTTCGATCTCATCCTTCTGAAAATATGCGTATCGATATGGACGCACATTGACAGGATCAGACCCTTCCTTGAGGACGATATGGTGCTCAATGTCGCGAGGTGGAGGCAGCGTTGTCGGGGATTGAAACACGCCGGCGAATTCATCAATCAGTGGCTGAATTTCTGATGAAACAGAGGCGACGGCGAGTTGCGGTTCCTGTATCGTGAGCGCAAAGATGGTGCGACCTTGTCGGGCTTCTTTAGTGATTTCCTCAATTTGGGCCTGCTGTATTTGTGTTGCCCGAAGCCCATGAAGCACTATAGTCTCCCCAGCCCACAAGAAGGACATTGATTGGGCCTTCCAATCACACATAGTTTGGCCCAACAACTCTAACCATTGAATGCCCAACACCAAATCCAAACCCGTCAGTGGCAAAACGAACAAGTCGACGGTGAATCTCGCTCCACCGAGATTCATGGCTACTTTTCGATACGCACCTCTACATTGTAGGGGATGACCATCGGCGACGCGGACGGTGAAAGGTGTGGTTGCCGAAAGTGTCAAATTGAGCTTGTTAGCGGCTTGTTCACTAATAAAATTATGTGTCGCTCCGCTATCAATCAACGCCACCACCTGCTGTCGATTGATTACCGCCTGGACACGTAAAGTTTTTGTGGATCCCCATCCTGTCAACGACTGAAGCGTAATCTCGGCTTCTTCAACCAGTGGTTCAATTTCATCATTCGCCGCTTCTTCCTCTTCGCCTTCCATCAACAAGAGCTGTGGTTTGCGGCAACGATGTCCGGGTGTATACTTTTCATCACAACTGAAACACAACCCGAGACTTCTCTTCTTCTTCAGTTCTTCCCAGCTCAGCTTTTTAGGCGTTTGTTCTAGTGATTCTTGTATTGATCGATTCTGTGGTCGGGTGAATGATCGGGAAGAACTCGCTCTCCGTTGCCGTTGGAGTTGAGCATCCTGTAACCGTGCATAATTGATGATCTCCTTAAGCGTCTGTGGTCGGAACATTCGGATTCCATCAGCAATGGCAGGTTGTAGTCCTCCCATAAATGTTCCAACAAGCGCCGCTTGAGACCACCCGTGGACTTTATTCTGGAGCCTTTCAAACTCTTCTTGATAATCACGTAGCGTACCCGTCTGTCGTACCCGCGATAACGCCTCATGAAAATTCTCTCCGTCTGTAGGTCCGAACCTCGTCCAAAGCTCCTCCTCAAATATTTCCCAAGTGATGCGAATCTGATCATCTCGTAACGCCTTGGAGATGGCTTGCCACCAAGCGTTGGCCACACCATCGAGATGAAAAGAAGTGAAACGCACCAGCTGGTCGCGCGGCATTTCATGATATTCAAAGTACTGTCGCACCTTGCATAGCCATTCTCCGGGATCTCCGCCGGAAAATCTCGGAAAATCAATTTTGACATGACCTGTCCTGTTTTGAACTGCAGGTGGTGGTGCGAACGGATTTTCATTGTCGCCACGGTGGATTGACGCATAGTGAGGGCTTCCCTCAGATCTCCGACTCCCTCGTGCAGCACTCGGTCCACTCTCACGGTTGTTGGTGATCGCCTCCATCATACGGCCAAACTGATCCTCCATGGTCGTGCGCATCCTCTGCATCTCGTCCTGCATCATTCCCAGGCTAGTCTCTAACATATCAACGCGATCCTTCGTGCTCACCATTGACTCTCCCGAGTTGGTACGAGTCAAGGTTTGCTTCCCCTTAGCTTTATTTGGTGGAATTGTGAGTGTAGGTAGAAAACGTGTTTGTGATGAAAGAAAAAAATGAGCGATGCTCTGATACCAAAATGATAAGGTCCCAAGCTTTGATCCCTACCAAAGCCAAGAACAATAGACAATAACCTTGAACTTGATCAAAGTTAAACAAGAGACACTTTGTTTTTGGGTAGTAATGACTACCTCTTTTTGGTTTTTCTCTTTGATTAAATAGAAAATTACAATGAAGCAAATGATCGTGAAGTCACCACGATCCTACAACTTGGGGAAAATGGGAAAGTGGAGAACTGTTTCCTTAAGACCAGGAAGTGCAGTTCACCTTATTTGCAAAACAACAACTTAATCAAATAACCGAAAAAGTACCAAGTCTTCACGAGATGAATTTGCAATTTGGTTTTCTCTCCCTTGTTGACTTCCTTCTCTCCTCCACGTCAGCTGCCCTCACTCCTTTAGTCTCATCATTCCCCGAGAAACAACGAGAAAATAAAAATCGTTTTTTTTTTCCCCACGTTTCCGGTGAGACCGGAAGACTAAAGACGACGAAGAGTCAAAAGAGATATCGTTTAGACGTTTACGAAACAAACAAGGTAAAGAAAGTTTCTAATTAGTGTCTGTTTTCATGTTAATTCTCAGATAACCATATTTAATTAATAAAATAGATTGGAGCTATTTAATTTTTTTTTATTATTTGATTTTTTTAAAAAGTTGAAAGTCATAGTCCTGTTCGGATTCAGATCAGTTTTTTTGGGTTTAGTATATTTTAGTACTGTGGTATAAGATCAATTTGAGTAATTTTTTTTCCGTATGAGATTCGGTTCGGTTCCGTCCGGGTTTGGATCAGTTTCGAATATTCGAATTACCCGAAAGTTACTCCCTCTGTTTCTTAGAGAATTTTTTTAAGGATTTTTACACATATTAAAAAAACACATTAAAACAAGATAATAAATGTATTATTTTCTGTGATTAACAATTTCTTATAAATTTAAACCAATAGCAATTCAATAAATTCAATTACTTTTATTGAAACTAGGTATAGAATCCGTGCTTTCGCGCGAAAACTCATTTTTAATAAATATTTTTTTATCTCTAAGATTTATTTATAATTTATACATATATATCAACTCCAAAATCCATACCTTAAAAATGCAAATAGAAAATGTATATAAACAAATTTAACAATAAAAACTGGCTGCTCAATTAATAAGTAATATTTCTTTCATTCTTTCGTGTCACTCTTCATTTTAGTTTAATAAACTTTTTAGCTAAACATGTATCTAAAAATTTTTTAATGAGGATCTTTAGAATTTTTGTATTTTTTTATAGAGTTGAAAGGACATGAATATTAAACGATGCAACTTTTCATAAAATAAGCGGTTATAAACGAAGAGACACATAATGTATAATAAAAAGACACATACTCTAATAATAGTTATGATGAAAAGATGTAACCATAATAAGCATTTATTGGATTAAAGTTTAGTTTCATAGAAACACAAATAACAATATTGAAAAGATAAAAAAAAAAACATAAAAACAATATTGAAAAGATGCAACTTATATTTACTTCAATTGATGAGTACTTTAGTAATTGCAGCACTGGTATACCAACACGTCTTTCTTCTCATTCCACTCCACAACAAGAAAACAAGGCAATTTCCGACGGAAGTTCCGACGGAATGTTATCCGTCGGAAATTTCCGACGGAATTGTGACGGAATTGTGACAAACTAATAAACCGTCGGAAATCCGTCGGTAATTTTCGACGGACAAGATTCCGTCGGAATTTCGTCGGGAATTTCCGACGGTTTTCCGACGGAAAATATCCGTTGGCTAATTCCGACGGAATTCCGACGGAATTGCGACCATATTGTGACAAAGTAAGAAACCGTCGGAAATCCGTCGGTAATTTCCGACTGAATCATATCCGTCGGAAATTCGTAAAAAGTTTCCGACGGATTTCCGACGGATTTTAAAGCCGTTATTATAGCCGTTATTTAGCCGTTAGATTATGTAAGAAATCCGTCGGAAATCCGTGGGAATTCCGTCGGAAATGTGCTGATATTTTCCTATAAATGCAAGTCCCCCTTCTCTCATTCACTAGAAGAACACCAAAAGAAAAAATATTTCATCTAAAATATTGAAAAATGTCTTCTTCAGATTCTTATAATTATTTTCGATCATGGATGGACAAGCCTCATCAAATTCCGGCAACGGGTCTTATCACGGAAGAGTACAAAGAAGGTTTGCAAGAATTCATGGGATTAGCGACGATGCAGCCGAAAGCAATAAAATCCGGTAAAATTTATTGCCCTTGTATAAAGTGTCGGAATCGTAGATTCATCGTGATAAGGGAAGTATGGTCACACCTGTATTGTAATGGATTTGTGGCGGGTTACAAGATTTGGTATTATCATGGAGAAAATGATAGAATGGTGGATATTGCTAGTACTAGTGAACAATTTGTTGGAGATAGCTTAGAGGAACCTAGAACGGATCAGGTAGAAACTGTAGGTCATGTTCAGATGGTGAATGATGCGTTTCGTGAAAGTATACCATCGATTGCTGAGTATGGAGATAGAGGTGAAGAACCTAACTTAGAAGCTCGGAGGTTCTTTGATATGTTAGACGCTGCTAAACATCCGTTATATGATGGTTGTAGAAAGGGACATTCCCCTTTATCAGCTGCAACTAGGATGATGGGTATAAAGACGGATTACAATTTGAGTGAAGAGTGTGTGGATGCAATCGCAGATTTTGTGAAAGATATTTTGCCTGAAGATAATCTTGCACCTGAATCGTACTATGCGATACAGAAACTTGTTGGTGGCCTTGGATTGCCCTATCAAATGATAGATGTGTGCATCGACAACTGTATGCTCTACTGGAGAGAGGATGAAAACCGTTCGACATGTCGATTTTGTCGGAAACCTCGGTATAAGGAAACAAGTGGAAGAGTTCCAGTCCCACATAAACGAATGTGGTATTTGCCATTAACCGAGAGATTGAAGAGGTTATATCAATCAGAGCGCACAGCGGGGGCAATGAGATGGCATGCAGAGCATAACACAACAGATGGAAAAATTGATCATCCCTCAGATGCGAGAGCATGGAAACATTTTCAATCTGTGTATCCGAGTTTTGCGTATGAGGCAAGGAACGTCTACCTTGGATTATGTACTGATGGTTTCAATCCATTTGGAAAGCATGGGAGGCAATATTCATTGTGGCCGGTTATTGTTACACCTTACAATTTACCGCCAACTTTGTGCATGAGACGAGAGTTCTTGTTCCTTAGCATTCTCGTGCCTGGACCAGAGCATCCAAAGAGATCACTTGATGTGTTTCTCCAACCATTGATTTATGAGCTGCAAATGTTATGGGAGGATGGTGTTGAGGCGTTTGATGTTTCTTGTCAGCAGAACTTTCTCATGCGGTCAGTACTTATGTGGACTATTAGCGATTTTCCGGCATATGGGATGTTATCTGGATGGACAACGCATGGAAGGTTAGCATGCCCTTCTTGTCAAGATAACACAGATGCATTCCAATTGAAGCACGGAAGAAAAACGTGTTGGTTTGATTGTCATAGGCGATTTCTTCCAAGCGACCATATTTATCGTCGGAGCACAACGTTGTTTAGGAAGAACCGTCGAGTATTTGAGGGTCCACCTCCTCAGTTAGATGGAAATTATGCGTTGACTCAGTTCAGAGATTTTGGTGCAGAGAGGACCGTTGAATGTGGTGGTAACGGGCATTATCCTGTGAATGCTTGTGGGGACCTACATAATTGGCACAAGAAGAGTATTTTTTGGGACTTGCCTTATTGGAAGGACCATTTATTGAGGCATAATCTAGATGTGATGCACATTGAGAAGAATTTTTTCGAGAACATAATGAACACCGTTCTCAATGTCCAAGGGAAGACAAAGGACAACCTAAAGTCTAGATTGGACTTGCCAGAATTTTGTTCTCGTAGGGCGCTACATATTTCAGCGAATGGGAAGGCCCCGGTCCCTGCTTTTCGATTGGATGCACCTTCAAAGGATGTGTTTTTCGACTGGATTGCCGATAGAGTTAAATTTCCGGATGGATACTCATCCAATCTTCGTAACTGCATTGATCGTGGAGAAGGAAAGTTTTCTGGAATGAAGAGTCATGATTGTCATGTTGTGATGCAGCGTCTCCTTCCATTTGCTTTTGCCGGTCTTTTACCACGTAATGTCCATGAAGCAATTGCAGGTACAATTAAGAATTAAATATCTTATATATTTTTTTCAAGAATTTCATTAATATTAGTTTTAAATCGATCATTTCATAATATATTTCTCCTTAATGTAAACTTTGCAGGGATTGGTTCATTTTTTCGAGATATATCCGCGCGATCTCTTACAATAGACGGTATCCAAAACCTGGCGGACAGAATACCCGTAATACTTTGCAATCTAGAGAAGATATTTCCACCCTCCTTCTTTGATGTTATGGAACATCTACCAATTCATCTACCTCGAGAAGCAGAACTTGGGGGCCCTGTTCAGTATCGTTGGATGTATCCTTTCGAGCGGTATATGTTTCATCTCAAGAAGAAGGTGAAAAATTTAAGCAGAGTTGAGGGTTCTATTGTCGCGCAGAGCATCAATGAAGAAACCTCTAATTTTGCGGAGTTCTACTTTCCAACACAAGTTAAAACAAAGAGTCGAAGACCCGCTCGACATGATGACGGAGGCGAGAGACCAATATATCCGGTCTATGTTCCTAATATTTTCTGCCAGATTGGAAGACTTAGTGGAAAGGGGAAGAAGCGAAAGTTGTCAGCCGTTGAGCATAATCATTTGCATATGTATATTCTCACAAACTGCGACGAAGTTGAAGAATATGAGAGGTATTAAACCGAGCCCATTGAATATTTGATCTTCACATATATTCTGAAATAATTGATCATGTCATTTATATAATATATATAACATGTGTTGTTTACTTTCATAGGATCTATATGGCTCAAATGCGTTACAATCATCCACAGAAAACCGAGGAAGAGCTTATGAAGCTAAAACAAGAAGATTTTGGACGTTGGTTGCGATATTATGTAAGTGTAGAACTAATTATTTGATCTTAATTAACATATATATGTAAAATAAATGTTTTAATTATTACGAACTCATTTATGCAGGTTACGACAAAGTCCTCTGAAGGTCATTTATTTCCCACGTGGTTAGAAGAGTTAGTGCAATTTCCACTAACGGTCGCTCGGTCACATATGATGTATTGCACCCGGGGTTACGCTTTTAAGATTCTTCGAGATGATAGGAGCAGGCCGACTTCTGATTACGGGGTATCCACTCAATCCGGTGATCTTGTATACTATGGTGTCCTTCGCGAGATTTTAGAAGTTCATTATCCTGGAATGTTGGACTTGAGATGCGTTGCATTCTTATGCGATTGGTACGACCCATTAGATGGAAGTGGTGTGCGACACGACCAATTTGGTGTTACATCAGTACATGGAAGAAGACGACTCCAGACATATGATCCATTCATTCTTGCTTCACAAGCAGACCAGGTTAGTTTTATTAATTTCTGAATCTTTTAGAGATATAATTAATTTTTCATTTACATGATTTTGTTAATATTTAATTTTTATGGTGTATAGGTATGCTATATTCCCTATCCTCGAGTGAAAAACAAGCAAGACCCATGGATTACAGTGACACCGATTAACCCGAGAGGTAGAGTTTATGGGATATCTGAAAATGATCCTTTGCAACAAAATACTGTTGCTTTAGCTTCCATAGATCATTCCCTCGAAGTCGAGCTCGTAGTTGACTTCACTGTAGATGCGGACGATCGAATATTTGAGGATTCAGAGGAAGAAATTGATGAATTTGGAGAAGAATCTGATACGGCGTCTTCAGATGATTCATCAGAGTCAGGAGATTCAGAGTAGTTTTTTTTTTATCCTTGTATTGAAATAAACTTGTGTAAACATTTATTTTTATAAATTTAAAAGTACACATTAGTGAATTAAAAACCAAAAAAAAATATGAATCATACGTTTATAAACTTTAGTATGATTTGTAAAAAATTAGAGTGAAAACTTCATACACAAAACCACCTTTTAAAGATGCCGTCGGAAATCCGTGGGAAATTTCCGACGGATTTCCGACGGATATGAACATAAACATAATTTTACATGTACTCGGACAAATTGGATTTAAAACTTCATACCCTAAACCACAATTTAAAGAGGCCGTCGGAAATCCGTCGGAAATTTCCGACGGATTTCCGACGGCCTCTTTAAATTGTGGTTTAGGGTATGAAGTTTTAAATCCAATTTTTTCAAAACTCCTATAATAACTTTTTTATATGGTTAACAAATGTACAATATGATCTAAATGTAATCTAATACATATTTATTGATGTTTAGACAAAAATTTGAAATATGGTTAAGGAGTTAGTATAAGTGTTAGTATATAGTTATGTAAATGTTTTGGAAAATTATATGTTTGTTGTATTTTATTTTTTAAAACAATTGGAAAAACAAATTGTTTTAAGAATCAACATATTTTGTTAATGCAACATGTTTAGTATTGTTTGAATAACAAATTTTGCATTTATAAAACCCTAAACCCTAAATATACCCTAAAGCCGTCGGAAATTCGTCGGAAAACCGAAATCCGTCGGAAATCCGTCGGAAATTTCCGACGGATTTCCGACGGATCAAATTCAACGATCCGTGTGATGCGTTGACTAACCAATGGAAACGCATGCAACAAATATCGGGAAAACCGAAATCCGTCGGAAATTTCCGACGGATTTCCGACGGATTTCGGTTTTCCGACGGATTTCCGACGGCTTTCGGGTTTTTCGAGAAGGCGCGTCCTCTGGCCGCGTATTGATTATTTTTAATGAATTTTTTTAAATTCCGACGGATTTCCGACGGATTAGGTCCGTCGGAAATCGTTATATATACACAAAAACCCTTTCTTTTTCCCCCAGTTCTTCTTCTTCTCTTCTCCGCCGCATCTCCTTCTTCTTCTCTTCTCCGCCGCTTCTTCTCTTCTCCGCCGCATCTCCTCTTCTCCGCCGCATCTCCTCTTCTCTCCTTCGCCGCACCGCCGCTCCGCCGCACCGCCGCTCCGCCGCCGGATCTTCTTCTTCTCTCAATGGATAACTCGTAAGTCACCCGATTTTTAATTTTTTTTTACTTTTTGGTGTGTAAATCGTGTTAGGTTGTTAGAAAATCGGGTGTTAGATGTGTTAGGGTGTTAGAAAATCGGGTGTTAGATTTTTAGGATGTTAGAAATTAGGGTGTTAGATGTGAATCGGATTTTAGGGTATTAGAAATTATGGTTTGTGGATTTTAAAATTATATTTCATAAAAAACGAATTTTTATAATTTTTATAATATTGAAAAAAAATATTAAACGAATTATATATTTTGAAAACAAATAAAATTTATTTTAAAATTATATTTCAAAATAAACGAATTTTTATACTTTCTATAAATATAAAAACGAATTTCTATAATATAAATAAAAATTTCTATAATTTTTAAAATATAAATATGAATTTCTTTAATATAAATAAAAAAAAGAAAACGAATTTCTATAATTAAAACCAAATAAAATTGATTTTATATTTTGAAATTTGAAAACATAATTTTTTAACTTTTTTTTAATGCTAATGTTTAAATTTTTCTCATGTATAGAGAATTTTCGCCGCAACAACTTGGTGGCCGCTCTCGTTCTCGTGGTGGCCGCTCTCGTTCGCGTCGTTCCACACATAGCGGATCTTCTTCTGACGTCCCGGAGTCCCAAGAATCCGCTGCCCGCAGTCGGATTTCTATCGAAGAACTTGTCCAACAGCCGAACCGGAGGCACTGCATCAAACTCGACCCGGATTGCGAAGATGGGACATGGTAATTTCTTGTCTAATTTTTTTTATATTTCTTGCCCTTTATTTTTTTTAAATTTAAATTTGTTTCTAAAGTTTTTTAATCTATAATTTTTTCAGGTTTGGATTGCATCCGGAAATCAACAAGACCATACTGCGGATGTTTCATACCATGTTGCACCACCCGTATGAGACCTACTCATCGATGCCGCCTGACGTGAAAGATTCGTGGCATCGATCTTTCGCCGTAAGTTTTTTTTTAAGTTTTTCAAATTTTTAAACAAATTTTTTATTTCATTATAACTTACATAATTTGTTTTTACAGCAAGAATTCACTTGGAACTGGCAGCGAACCAGAACCGTTCTCGATGAGTTCGACAGGTTCGCCGCCATCCAATACACGAGACACATGTACGAGTGGAAGCAAAAGTTCATCGAGGGAAAAGATCCGCCGAAGGATCTCGAGGAGAATGTCTGGAACGGTTTTTGCGAGTATTGGAATCGACCTGCCACAAAGATACAATCCGAGAAAAACTCGAAGAACCGGAAGAGTGACCGAGGAGGAAAGGGCGTTTATGTTCATAACGGGGGCGCAAAATCGACCTTACGTCAAGTGGCTGAAATGGTAAGTAAATATTTTTTTTTTCATAATTTTCTTATTTATTAATATATTTTAATTTATATAATTTTATTTTTCATAGACGATAGAAGCGGGTGGAGTCGTTCCCGATTACCTCGACGTTTTGGAAACGAGGCACACCAACAAAAAGACCGGAGAAGTCCAAGACGTTGGTGTTCGGGAGGTTGTGGAGAAATGCAAGAAAAAGAAGCTCGACCGCTTGACCCAGCTCTCGCAGGAAAATCCAGACGGCTCGATCTCCTCGAACGAGCTAACCCGAGATGAGATCAACGACATTGTTCTCTCGGTGCGTTTTTATTTTATTTTAGTTTTTACTTTAATTTTAATTTTAATTTTAATTTTAATTTTTGATATCTAACATCTTAATAATTTTGTTTAGGAAACTCGGAAAGTAAAAGGTCGAACCGTAGGGTTAGGCCCACTTCCGAAATTCGATGGAGCTGATTCCTCTTCTTCTTCGGGTTTTTCTCGATACTCTCCGCATTATCAAAAAGAGATCGAAAAGCTTAGCCAAGAAATCAAAGACCGTGATGCGATTGTCGAAGAAATGGGAAAGAAGCATGAGCAGTTGGAGTCCGCACACGAATCGACCCGGGAAGAGCTACGCATGATGAAAGAAATAATGGAAGCTTCGTTTCCACATTTGTTTAAAAAGTAGTTTGTTGTTTTTGAACAATTTCTTTTATGTCGTTTTTTATTTTTATTGTCAAAACAAATTTATAATTTATTTTTATTTTCTAAAATTTTAATTTTAATTTTAATATTTAATTTTCGTTTTTAATTTAAATTTAAATTCGATATAAATTCTTTTTTTTTTTTTTATAATATTCCGTCGGAAATCCGTCGGATACTTTCCGTCGGAAATCCGTCGGAATAGCGTCCCTCGGAAATCCGTCGGAAACTTTCCGTCCGTCGGACATCCGTCGAAATAGGTCCGTCGGTATATCGTCGGACAGAGTTCCGTCGGTATGTCGTCGGAAATATTTCCGTCGGACATCCGTCGGAATTGGATCCGTCGGGCATCCGTCACAAATAAATCCGTCGGTATATCGTCGGAAATCAATCAGTTTATCTTCCTCGGTAATCCGTCGGAAATTACTTACGGATTACCGACGACACTAATCCGTCGGAAATTTCCGACGAATTTCCGACCGATGAGCCGATTCCGACGAACTGTAACCGACGGACTCTTTTGGTTGAAAATCCGTCGGAAACAGGCCTTTCCGACGGATTTTCGACCAAAATTGCCGTCGGAATTTGATGTCTTTCTTGTAGTGCTCCTTTCTCGGATGCACTCAGGTTTCGTTGATGCCGATATGGCTGCCAATAAACTCCTGGACCAGCACAAGTACTAATTTCATATGTCTCCATTTCACGTCCTTTAAAACTCTTGCATTTTTGGCTGCAATTATTTTTGGTATTATCCAAATTATGTTTACTCGATTCTTTTGGAACAACAGGTATATTATAGACATGCCGGTAAAATTACATAACTTGTTTTCCTGTGAAACTATTTCTTCGGTAACATATTCCCAAAATATACTCCATAATCGTAATGGATTTGTAACATCACAATAATTTACTAATATGACAAACAAATTACACAACTGATTTGGTGTAACCCAAAAAGAAGCTTATTTCATTGTTGCATAGCATTCATCATCACTCTCTATTAAACCACTTGTTGTAGATGTATCTTCAAAAATACACTGAATTTTACAATTCTCTGGAAAAAAATATTTTTCAAAAAACTTGTTTCTTTAAAAACAATTGATTAACGTTCGAAGATAATATAATTCACCAAAAGAAGGGTAAATATTATATATTTTCCCAAGCTGATTTATAATCTTAACCCTTTTTTCAAGTTTTTAAACTTTTGTTCCATACATATTTTGTTGGAAAATGATCATATGTTGGATTTTCTACTTTTTCTTCCTCTTTATTTAGAGCAAACTATCTAGATAACATACTTTTTTGATACACTATTATAGTATGAATCACTATCAAATGACCATTTTTATGTGGTTTTGAACAATATAAGTAATCATCAAAACACATAAATGAAAAGAAGCAATGTTTGATAAGTGAAAAGACTGCAACCACAAATAACATTTATTAGATTAAAATTAGAATTCATAAAAAATACAAATAATAATTTTGAAAAGACACAACTTATTAAAATGCAATTTGCATTTATTCAGATTGTTATTATTAATAGATTTACAATTTATCATTATTAACTCATAAAAAGTGCATTAAAAAACCTAAAACTGCTATCTATTTGAAACAAATTTTTTTTTTTAAAAAAGTCTTTTTTAAAAAAATAGAGGGAGTATCATTTTTTGATATTCTGGATATTGTGGTTATTTGGTTAAATTATTTAATTTTAATAAAGAAAACTCTTTTAGATATTTCAGGTATTTTAGTTATTTTGGTCTAAATATAATTGATATATTCAATTTATAATTATAATTTTGGTTATTTTAATTATTTTAAATTTAAATATAATTAATATTTTTTGGATATATAATTATATTTCAGGTGTTTCGTATCCCATTATTTTCAGTTCGTTCGGTTCGTTACATTTCCATTCAATTCCATTGGATTCTTCGATTTTGGGTAACTAGCCCAAGACTAGTTGAATCTATAAAAGAAAGAGGAATTGTCTACGATATTCTAATAAGTGTATGTTCTCATATTAATTCTCACATAACCATATTTAATATTAAAAAAAACTTAAATGGTACAGACCATACTCTAATAAGTTTTCGTGATGCGATCGTAAAAGCTAAAAGTTGTTTTTGTGGCTTTTCCATCTTTTTTTACTAAAATAGTAATGGCATGATAGCATCTAATTTTGGAGAATAACACTATTTAGGGTTTTTTTTTCTCGGTCATTAAAACATCAGTAATACACAGCTCCATATGAGGCTTTTATAATTTTTTTTATTATTAAAAAAAATATATATTTTCGGGAAAAAAACAATTTTCAGAAAGAAAATTTTTTTTTGACGAATCGCGTCATAACACGTGGCTTAAGAACTGCTTCTATCGCTTATTCGCAAAGAACATATTCTCTCCGAAAAGTTCACCACGTCATTTTATTTTATTTTTTGTTTTTTTTCCTTAAAAAACCCATTAGATCTCTCAATTAAAGTTGCTTTTACGACAATCTATGTTATTCCTCTTGTCGAGGGCCGTTAATTCCAAATTTGATGTGGGAGTAGAGCAGCTTCTTGGCTGTTCGCTATTACATCGTTTATCTCCGTTCTTGGAGTTATGACCAATTACGATGGAAAACTAGCAATTAAAAAGGGGATCCTTTCCATGATGAATGGATTTACCTTCTATTCACTATTAGTTTTTTTCTGATATTTTCTTGTGAAAGTATTATCGATTTCTTCAAATTCTTTGAAGGCTTTCTGGCGATCTGTAGTGAATTTTCAATTTCAACGGTTTAGAGGTTTGTCTCTTGACCGTTTTGCTTTGAAAAGAACCACTATGTAAACCAAAATGGATGCATCCTCTTTATTGTATGACGATTGTTTGGGAGAAATATGAACCTTCCTACATGGATTTACCTTCTATTCACTATTAGTTTTCTTCTGATATTTTCTTGTGAAAGTATTATCGATTTTTTCAAATTCTTTGAAGGCTTTCTGGCGATCTGTAGTGAATTTTCAATTTCAACGGTTTATAGGTTTGTCTCTTGACCGTTTTGCTTTGAAAAGAACCACTATGTAAACCAAAATGGATGCATCCTCTTTATTGTATGACGATTGTTTGGGAGAAATATGAACCTTCCTACATGGGTGAATCGCGTGTCGCCACGTGTTATCCATGACTTTTTTGCCGATGATCCTTAAGGATAGAAATGGGCCTTGAGCCTATGGCACAAGCTAAGTGAGCCAAGTTAAATTGGCACCATGCCTCGAATCCTTCACATTTGGGAGTTCCGGCACGGAGACCACCTGATTATGGGATATTGCCAACCGGCAGTGTGGCCGCATTGTTGGAAACCGGGCAGTCTAGACTGAGTGGTCAGGAGCAATGAGAGTTCGTCTTCCCCGTCGAAAGCTGGGAAGGATTAACAACACATATGCTTAGAAACGGAAAGTCAGCATCCATACATCCAGACATCGATCCATACAACCCCTAAAGCCCGATTCATGATATCAAAGGAGTCGAGCCAGGGACTCGACTATTTTTGGCGGGAATAAATAATTCAATACTTAACACTTTTTTCACAGAATCGACAATTCAAATATATTCAAACTTAGGCCCATGCCTCTTACACCCTCTGATCATGCATTTAATGTCTCAAGTCCACATGTGATAGGTGGAAGTGACAACTAATGGCGTCTAGGGAAGAATGAATGCATGGGGGGATTGCCACGCCGCGCCCAATCCACTGCTTCCAAGTTCGTACATAGATACAAAAAATTATTGTCGAGCAGCTGGGCGCAAACATACAAAGAAAATAGGTGAATTGGCAGTCGAGTACACGGTATTCGGTCCATTCAACGGATCCGATTGCATACCCGATAATCTGACGATCAAGAATCCAACACAATATCCGACCCGATATCACAACGGTCAAATATCCAATCCGGTATATTAACTCGGATCAGGTAAAACTTTATAAATACACCTTATCCCTCAACGGAGAAAGGGGTTCGCACATTTTTACACCTCCGACTTACTGTTATCTCTGTAATTTGCATGATTTTAGTACATGTTTCATGATAGTTAGGACTTCATTTTTGCACTTTAGTGATATCTTGCATCACATTTTCTCCCATGTTAGGATTAGATGCATTAGGTTAGGTTTCTGCATAGTCTTGCATGTTTGGAGTGTGTTCTCAGGTGCTTAGGATGATCCNGCGCTTGAGCTTCTCCCACGTTGTGATCTTCGTTTTTCCAAGACGCGCGCGAGACGTTTTCAATTGAACCCACCAAGCTGCCGCACGATCACGAAAACGCATGGTAATCATAGGAACACAGCGATCAAGGGGAACGTGTTTAAATTCCAAAATTTCTTCGACCGTCGCGAACCAATCAAGCAGCTCTTCTGCTACCTACGTACCCCGATACTCAGAAATTTCGAACTTAAAACCTGTTTCCCATCGGTGTATATCATCACCACCATGTTGCATCACCGCGTTGTTGTGTTGTGTTGCTGTTCTGCAAACGGATTATCGTCTTCTTCGTTGTCAGATTCGACGATGGCATCGTCGTGTTGAGCACCGTCTCTGTGTTCTACCTGTGGAGGTGGAGGTGGAGGTCGTTGTTGCACATTCATCGCTGCGATTGCAGCAGTTAAATTCTGCACTTGAGCTTGAAGATCAGCAATAGCTTGTCGCGTGATCTCAGCTTCAGTCAGAGGAATAACTTTTTTTGCTCTCGCCATTGAAAGGAGGAACGTAGCAAAGCTCTGATACCAACCTGGCGCAGCGTAGGGTTTGATAACTCAGCTCGATCTAGGGATTTAGATAATCACTAGAGACCTGACTTCCTGAATTGATGAATTTAATCAAATCAATATCAAGGCTTCCTGAATTGATGAATTGAATCGAATCAATGCAAGGCAAATAGAAAACTCTTGTTTATTAAACTTCAAAAAACTGATTCATAACCAAACCTAAAGCATTGCTTATATAGCCTTAAACTCAATCACATGTCGATTGGGAATAGGAAACTATCCTGTTTTGATAAATCGAAGATTTATCCAAACACAAAATAAAGTAAATAATTAAGAAACCAAAACCGACTAAAACCAAAGCTTCTACGATGTTCTTCCCGCTTCTTTCACGATGTTGCTACATCAGGTCCCCCTTGGTTAGAAAGATTCGACCGCGAATCGTGAACAAGGTCATCAGTTGGTAGAAAACGAGACAAATAGCGAACATTGAAGACATCCGAGGTTGAAATATCTGAAGGTAATTCCAACCTATACGCGTTATCATTAATGCGTTCAAGTACTTTTAAGGGACCAATCTTCTTAGCTTTAAGCTTATTATACGCATGAGCAGGCATACGATCTCTAGTCAAAACCGCCCAGATGAGATCACCTTCCTGAAATACCAAACGGCGTCGTCGGGAGTCCACAGCTGCTTTGTACTTCGTAACAAAGGTGCCCAAATTTTGTATGGTCTGATCGTGTACTTCAGCAAGCGACTCCACAAACGCAGCAGCATCACCATGAAGACGGGTGCGGTCTGGAAGAGTGGATAGATCAACAGAAGCTCGAGGGATCATACCATAAATGACTTGAAAGGGACTGAAACCCGAACTGCGGTTGACGGCGTGATTGTGAGCAAACTCGCCTGTGGTAAACGAGAATCCCACGACTTAATGGCATCACCAACGAGGCAACGCAACAGGTTCCCTAACGAACGATTGGCGACTTCAGTTTGACCATCCGTCTGCGGGTGATAGGCGGAACTCATATCAAAACTAGTATCAAGAAGCTTCCAAAGAGAACGCCAGAAATGTCCAAGGAAGCGAGAATCTCTATCAGATACAATAGACGAAGGAAGTCCATGCAAACGATAAATTTCTCGAAAGAATAAGGTGGCGACCTGCACGGCATCCGTCGTTTTCTTGCAAGGGATAAAATGCACCATTTTGGAGAAACGATCAACAACAACGAAGATGGAGTCGAACCCGCGCTGTGTACGAGGAAGACCCACCACAAAATCCATGCTTATATCCGTCCACGGTTGTGTTGGAATGGGCAACGGAAAATACAAGCCAGCGTTGGACGCATGTCCCTTAGACCGTTGACAGGTTACACAACGCTAGACAAACCGCTCTACATCCTTTCGCAAAGAAGGCCAAAAGTATAAAGCCAAAACAAGCTGCAGCGTTCGATCACGACCAACATGACCCTCACAATGAAGCTCCGAGAATAGTTTTAAGCGCAGACTGCATGCTGGTATACACAGCCGATTGTCTCTAAAAAGAAACCCCTCCTGAAGTGAGTATGTCGTGAAAAGACCAGCTGTAACATCTTCAAAGACACGACCAAAAAACGGGTCTGAAGAATAGAGATCAACAAAGGTGCCAAACCCGGGCACGGAGGTGTGGAGGACGGTGAGTAGAGACTGTCTCCGACTCAAAGCATCGGCAACTCGATTAGACGTACCCGAAGTATGTTTAATAACGAATGTGAATTGTTGTAGATAAGCAATCCACGATGCATGACGAGACGAGAATTTTCCTTGCGTGCTAAGGTGCTTCAGCGCCTCATGATCAGTATAAAGGACAAACTCCTTATGGAACAGATAATGACGCCAATGTTTGATTGCTTGCACAATAGCGTAGAACTCGATATCATAAGTACTGTAAAGAAAACGAGCACCAACCAACTTCTCACTGAAGAAAGCGATTGGACGACTACGCTGACTCAAAACAGCTCCAATCCCCGTTTTAGAAGCATCACAATACAATTCAAAGACCACCGTGAAATCTGGAAGCGCAAAAATAGGAGCTGAACATAACTTGTCTTTAATCACACGAAAAGCGTTGTCAGCTTGTGACGTCCACACAAAACGACCATCGCGAATACAATCAGTTATAGGAGCCATGAGACTGCTAAACTGAGACACGAAACGACGGTAAAAAGACGCCAGGCCATGAAAACTGCGTGTCTCCGTAATAGTACTCGGCGTAGGCCACGACTGAATAGCTTCCACTTTTGCCGGATCCACAGCCAAGCCGCGGGAAGAGACAATATATCAAAGAAAGTGGACTTGAGGCGTACCAAATTCACAATTCTTTATAGTCGCATAAAACTTATCACGACGTAAAACAGCTAAGACGGCACAGAGATGGTCGATATGATCGGCCAAAGATGAACTAAAAATTAGTATATCATCGAAATATACGACCACAAACTTGCCTATGAAAGGCCGCAAGGCTTGATTCATCACTCTCATAAACGTGCTTGGCGCATTAGACAAACCAAACGGCATCACAAGCCATTCGAAGAGACCTTCACGCGTCTTGAATGCGGTCTTCTACTCAT
This sequence comes from Alliaria petiolata, assembly GCA_020283515.1. Lineage (NCBI taxonomy): Eukaryota > Viridiplantae > Streptophyta > Magnoliopsida > Brassicales > Brassicaceae > Alliaria > Alliaria petiolata. The sequence goes on from JAHZTW010000001.1 coordinate 387,686,587, forward strand.
CACCGGGATTGATTCGTATCTGGTGGTAACAACTTTTCAGGTCTAACTTAGAAAACATAGAGGCCAAACCAATTTGGTCCAAAAGATCATCCAAACGAGGAATTGGAAACCGATAACGGACTGTGATCTTGTTGATGGCTCGACTGTCCACACACATACGCCAAGAGCCGTCTTTCTTCGGAATGAGCAAAGCAGGCACATCACAAGGACTTAAACTTTCACGGAGAAATCCTTTGGAAACAAGGTCCTCAACTTGCCGTCGTAATTCTTCATGCTCGCTCAGGCTCATGCGATAATGAGGACGGTTAGGGAGGAGGGCGTCGGGAACCAAGTCAATACGATGTTGGATATCCCGTAGAGGAGGCAACCCTGGAGGTAGATCATCAGGAAAAACATCCGCAAACTCGTTAATCACCGTCGAAAATTCAGGGGATGGCGAAGTCTGACCATTCGAGGTGACCGGAGTGGAGACAAGAACGAACATAAACCCAACTTCACGGAATGCAAGTTCAAACTTTTTGTGTCGAAGGAGGAGAAAAGGAGCCGGGGAAGGTTTCAAAGGAGGTGACGGAGTTAAAACGAGCTTACAATTGTTGAATTGAAAGCTATAAGTATTGAGGAACCCATCATGAAAAACTCTCCTGTCGAACTCCCAAGGACGGCCTAACAATAAGTGACAAGCATCCATCGGCACAACGTCACAGTAAACACTATCTTTATACGAGTCTCCCACAGAAAAAGAAACCAACGCGCGGCGAGTCACCACGAGTTCATTATTCTGTTACAGCCAAGCCAACTTATAAGGTGTAGGATGCGGTTCATCAGAAAGAGCAAGCTTCGAAACTGCTTCAGCGGAGATGAAGTTCTCACAACTACCCGAGTCAATAATAAAGTTGCAGACTTTACCATTGATAGTACAGCGGGAATGAAACAGATTGTTGCGTTGCGGGAACTGATCTGCTGTGCGAGGTGCAAGACAAGAGCGACGGAGCATCAGGAGAGGACCCGAATCTGCAGGAATCTCTTCCGGAGCATCATCCGCATCAAACTCAGGACCTGCTTCATCACACAACTCTTCCACAAGTAATCCACGTCGATTTCGTTTTGGGCAAGCGGACTGTCGATGACCATCTTCGCCACAAGAGAAACAACAAAACGCACCCGGACGTTGAGGCCGAGCCTGATCGAGAGGGACAAGTGCAGCCTCTGTTTTCGCAGTTGCAGGATCAGGTGCAGGAGGAGTTGGGAACGTCGTATTAGAACGGGTAGGACGCGACGAACTCCACGAAAAAGAGGCGCGAGTCTGAACCTCGATTGTTAACGCTTGTTGATGTGCTTCGGAGACAGACATAGGACGAAAAAGATTCAGCGTATGCTGAATTTGTTGTCGCAATCCCCCTATGAAACGAGCTACCAACTGTTGTTCGGAATCGTGAAGATCCACACGAGTAATCAATAAAAAAAATTTCGTCGCATAGTCTTCCACTGTCCGTGTACCTTGTCGCAAATTCTGCAACTTCTGGAACATCACTTGTTCATAATTGAAGGGCAGGAACGTTTTTTGCATCGCGCGTTTGAGCTTCTCCCACGTTGTGATCTTCGTTTTTCCAAGACGCGCGCGAGACGTTTTCAATTGAACCCACCAAGCTGCCGCACGATCACGAAAACGCATGGTAATCATAGGAACACAGCGATCAAGGGGAACGTGTTTAAATTCCAAAATTTCTTTGACCGTCGCGAACCAATCAAGCAGCTCTTCTGCTACCTACGTACCCCGATACTCAGAAATTTCGAACTTAAAACCTGTTTCCCATCGGTGTATATCATCACCACCATGTTGCATCACCGCGTTGTTGTGTTGTGTTGCTGTTCTGCAAACGGATTATCGTCTTCTTCGTTGTCAGATTCGACGATGGCATCGTCGTGTTGAGCACCGTCTCTGTGTTCTACCTGTGGAGGTGGAGGTGGAGGTCGTTGTTGCACATTCATCGCTGCGATTGCAGCAGTTAAATTCTGCACTTGAGCTTGAAGATCAGCAATAGCTTGTCGCGTGATCTCAGCTTCAGTCAGAGGAATAACTTTTTTTGCTCTCGCCATTGAAAGGAGGAACGTAGCAAAGCTCTGATACCAACCTGGCGCAGCGTAGGGTTTGATAACTCAGCTCGATCTAGGGATTTAGATAATCACTAGAGACCTGACTTCCTGAATTGATGAATTTAATCAAATCAATATCAAGGCTTCCTGAATTGATGAATTGAATCGAATCAATGCAAGGCAAAGAGAAAACTCTTGTCTATTAAACTTCAAAACTGATTCATAACCAAACCTAAAGCATTGCTTATATAGCCTTAAACTCAATCACATGTCGATTGGGAATAGGAAACTATCCTGTTTTGATAAATCGAAGATTTATCCAAACACAAAATAAAGTAAATAATTAAGAAACCAAAACCGACTAAAACCAAAGCTTCTACGATGTTCTTCCCGCTTCTTTCACGATGTTGCTACATCACCTACTCCCTCACTCTTATCTCTTCATCACGTTTTCTACTTTTATTTTCTGTCTTCTCTTTCGAACCGAAACTTTGTATTTTCCACCATTGAAGCTTGTTTAAAGCTTTGATTTTTATGCAATCTTGAAGTTTTTAGTCTTATAACTTAGTGTTATTTTCTTAAAGCTTCTTCCTTTTCTTGTCTTTGATTATCTCACGGCTTATGAGTTACTCTCTCATCCTTATGGATCTTGAGGCTTCTCGAATGGCTTGTGAGTAGTCTTTTTAGGACCTTGATGGGTTAAAAGGACCAAGGGACTCTCGGATTTATATTTCTTGCTTAGCTAAAACATAAAGTTAGATTCTTTCTTGTTTATCATTCCCAAAGCTTAGTCTAGTTTGGCCATCTAGGCTAATGTCCTTAGGCGGCTTGACACGAACATCACGTGCTTGCTTAGCCGGATCTATGAACAAGAGTTTGATCTCTTAGGCTAAGGCTAACCATCTGTCTAAGAATCTTACGGTTCAATAGGGACGTTGTAGATGCTTGTTTCTTCTATTGTACCGCTATGCGAGAGCTAGTCTATGGTGATANTCTCATCCTTATGGATCTTGAGGCTTCTCGAATGGCTTGTGAGTAGTCTTTTTAGGACCTTGATGGGTTAAAAGGACCAAGGGACTCTCGGATTTATATTTCTTGCTTAGCTAAAACATAAAGTTAGATTCTTTCTTGTTTATCATTCCCAAAGCTTAGTCTAGTTTGGCCATCTAGGCTAATGTCCTTAGGCGGCTTGACACGAACATCACGTGCTTGCTTAGCCGGATCTATGAACAAGAGTTTGATCTCTTAGGCTAAGACTAACCATCTGTCTAAATCTTACGGTTCAATAGGGACGTTGTAGATGCTTGTTTCTTCTATTGTACCGCTATGCGAGAGCTAGTCTATGGTGATAGAGATTCAAAGAGTTTAGACCCAAACATCATGGGCTAAACGATTTGAGGATCCCTTTACAAGAATCACCATCAAAAGACCAAGTCTTGATGTGATCCAAAAGCTTTAGCTTGATAAGCCGAACCGAGAGTTACCTAGTTCATGATACTCATCAAGATCCTTCCTTTATCTTGAAAGTTTATCTTTTTACCGTTTAAATATCTATTTCTTGCTTAGCGTCTTTAAAGTTTTCTTATTTATGGTCTTGAGTGACACAAGATCAATCCTTTAGTAGTTTTTAGTAGTAAAGTCTTAGTCTTTACCCGATTTGAACTTGACTTATAACACCGATATGACCGTTATGTTCACTAACGCTCCCAAAATGGTTTGATACCCCACACGCTGTACTACTTCGGTTGATAGCAGTTGGGACATTGCTAAAAAGGTGAAAAACCTTGTTTGTCACTTACTTGCCATCTTGTGTTATTATTCTCTCGAACCGTCTATTTTCTTTCAGTTCTGAGACTCTAATTATCAATTATGACTATTCTCTCCGGTCACTCCTTGGCCGAGATTTCTCACCCCTAAACTTTTGCATTTCTCTTCTCTTTCCACCAAAAAGTCCACCAATTAAAGCACGTTGCAGATCCCTCCTTTGTTTCGGACCCAACATGTGCCCCTTTTCTTTCCTCGTTTTTCGACCTTCTTTCTATTCTCCGACGAGCCACTACGTGATTTTTTTTACTCTTTTATGACCTGGGCGTCAAAGAATCATCGGAAAACACCCCACCATAACAGTAACTACGATGTACAAAAACTAATGATCATACTTCGTTAACTAGCTAGGTCTCGACTTCTCTTTATCTTACATGGTTAACATACTGCAAACATATTTACGACATTTAAGTTCTAATTATCTTGTTTCCAATGTATATTGTCTTAAGAGTACGGATTTCATAATTGTACATGTGTGGTGTTGCTTTCCATTTTTTCATGTCCGTCGTTGCTGTCAAGTTCTCCTTCCTGCACAAATATCCCGATTAGTTAACTTGTTAGTCTGCTAATTAATAACATAGTTAACATTGTGTGTGCTTGGTCTTGGAAAGCACATTTTCGCAGAATATGTCGTATGGTGAGTCTGTAATGAACTCGAGTTCATCTTCGCTGAGCGCATCTTTGATTTGTTGTATATTAGGCATCTTCTGTTATACGCTTACTCTATTACCCAAAGGCTCATGTCTAGCTGCTATCATTCGCGGCGTAAGCGTAAATCTTCCATTTACGTAGAAATTTTGTTACTTTTCTTCAAAACATGTTTAATTTGTAAAAAAAAAGGAGTTACAAAACTTACAGATATAGAACGCACGAAAATAGTTACTCGAATCGGTCGGCTAATTTGAATATGCAAGAGTGAGCTGATATTGAAATACAACGAATTTCCGTCTCTTAAATCGGAGAAAAAGATATTAAGAGTTCGCTTCAAATATTGTCTCTTGGCTCATAAAAATCGATGCCTAGGAACTCTAAACGCCTTATGTAACTTTCAATTTTCTCACTACTAAATATTATGGAAATTAACTAAAATACACAAATCAGCCATTTGATTTTCTTGTCGGTCTTTGACATAAGTATCTCTTAGTGGGCCTCATAGACCATGGTCATTGAGATATTTGGGTAGCATAGGCGAACATGTTTATAGGGGTAGTGATGTCTTTTCATAATCAATAGTTAGTAGTAAATAGTTAGTTTGTGTCAGTTAATTATATAACTACTAGAATAGGACTCGCATATATGCGGGTTTTTAATAAAATATTTTAAATTCGTAAAAATAAATTGGAAACAAATCGGATAATCTGTAAAGAAAAAATATAATTTACTTTTAATATTCCAAATATATATGTTTTAATACTCTTATATGAATTAGGTTTAATTCTAATGCTTTATTAAAATTTTGACGAATTAATTATCCTACTTTTATCATAATTAAAATCTAGATTAGGATCCGCTTATACGCAAATATATTATAATAAAATTTAAAAATCGTTAAAATATTTTTTAAGAAAATAGAAAACAAAATGTGATCACTACTCAAAAAATATATAAAAAACACAAAATCGAAACCTAAGAGTTATTTATTTATTTCAAATTTCATTTATTTTCAATTAAAATACTCAAAACACATAATCTGTTGCGGATCCTAAACAACATTAACCCTACTTCTCATATAGTTCACACACTTTATCAACTATCTTTTTATGTTCCGCTGCGTTAAAAACTTGGGTATGCAATTCGAGTTCTTTAAGTATGTTAACAATTTCCCCCATTAACTTTTTTCAAGAAAATAAAGTCTCTCTTTCTCTTCACATTCATCTCCCTTATATGATCTCTCTGCTCTCGAGAGAAGTTATGTTTTTCAAGACTCGCATCAAAAGCCTCTCTACATGATTCTTGATATCCTCGTCCTCATTGAGCTCATCATCGTTTAATGTCATATCATTAGCATCTATAATTTTCTTTTTTTAATTGAAATATATCCTAGTTAATCAATTTTTTTTTTAATTTACTTTTTTGTTTCTTCCTTATATGATATTTTTGCTATCTAGAGAAGTTATGCTTCTCAAGACTCGTATCAAAAGTCTCTCTACATGGTTTTTCCTATCCTCCTCCACATTGAACTCATTATCGTCTAATGTCATATCATTAGCATCTAAAATTTCCTTTTTTTTATTGAAATATATCTTAGTTAATCTAATTTACTTTTTGTTTTTATTTTCCTTTTCTTAAAATGAAATAGAACATTTTGTATTATTTTATTTTTATTAAATCGAAATATATCCTAGTTAATTTTATTTTACTTTTATAATCTTAATTGATAAATTTGAATTTTTTTTTGGAAATTCCTTTTTTCTTTAAAAATAATATTTTACCGAAACACGTATCAAAATCTAAAGCGATAAACTTGACATGTGTCGAAATCTTATTGATTAACTTGCCACGTGTCAGTTCTAGGGGTGGGCGCTTTGGTTTTCGGGTTGGTTTTGGTTTGGTTTTTTCGGTTTTTCGATTTATCGGTTTTATAAAAATTCAGACCATATAAAAACCATATATATTTCGGTTTGGTATGGTTCGGTTTTCTTCGGTTTTCGGTTTTATAAAAATTAAAACCATACAAAAATCATATGTAACTTAGTTCGGTTTGGTATGGTTCGGTTTCGGTTTTTGCGGAATTATACTATTACAGAAAACTTTGATTCAAACTATGAATGGAAATAGTATAATAGATATGAGTGAAACAAAACAAAAATTTCAAAGAATAGAATCCAAATCATATGAAATAAATCTAAATCATAAATAAAACTAAATTTATAAAAGCAAAAAATAATTAAAAAAACAAGATTCTTATCATCGTTTTCACTCTTCAGCCACTGTTGTTCATCTCCTCATGCTGTTTATAAATCTCTGATACATAAAATTTATAATATATAAACATTGAGAATAATCTATATTTACATAAGATCTAAATATAATTATAAACTTATAATGTATTTGAATACTATAAAAAATAATAATGAATACGTACCTTCTTGTAAAGACTCCATATGCTCAATTTCTTTTACCATTTTTTAAAAATCATCCATGCCTCCATGTGAATAAAGTGTTGTTTTAAGCTAATTTTGCGTTAAAATCAACGATTCGACCATAAAAAGAGTTAGAGAACTCCTATAAAATCTAAGATGCGATCTCCAGTGCTAAAAACAGACTCCGATGAAACATTAGAGACATGAATAGCAAGCACATCCCTTGATACTTCCGCTAACGTCGGAAACTTAACGCTATTAGTTTTCCACCACGATAATACATCATAGGGAAGCTCAAGAGGGGAAGATTTTGGTATTTCGACATTTTCCATCAGATATATATCCAACTCATTGGCTATACCATCATCACTTCTCTTTTGTGCTTGCATCTTAGTATACCGAGAAAATTTCGTCTCGCGTGATCCACAAATACACTCTCTAGAAACCATCGACTGCAAACTTTGAGATGAACTTGATGATCCATCCATATCCTTATTACGGGATTTACTATAGGTCTTATATATGTAGATATCTTTGTAAATATTATATTTTAAATTTATGAGTTAAGATTTATAAATTATAACGATAATTAAGCCAAATAATAAAATATGGACATACACTAAATTAAGAAAATATAAATTATTTAAAATTTAGTTTTGAAACCAAAAAAACCATTCGGTTTGATGGTTTTTAACCAAACCAAATCTAAACCGAAACTTATAAAAAAATGATAACCATATGGATTTTTCGGTTTAACCATAACCAAACCATATCATTTTTTTCGGTTTGGTATGGTTTGGTTTTTTCGGTTACGGTTTTTTTGCCCACCCCTACGTGTCACGATCATATTAATTACTGACTTTGTTTATTTTTTCTTTTTAGTAAAATTGAAATATCTTGTTTACTTTTGTTTTGATTTTTTTTTCTTAATTGATATATGTTTTTTATCTTTTCTTTTATTTTATTTATTTTTTTAAAAATATAATAGTATTTTCCTTTTCCTTTTAAGATTAGTATATTTTTTCTTTATAATATATTTTAATCAAAACACGTGTCAAAATCTTATCGATTAACTTGCCATGTGTCGCGATCAAGTGAATTAGCAACTTTGACGCATCCAACTTTATATAATAATATATATTTGAGTACATATCTTGTAATTATTATTTATTAAATTTATTCAACGACCAATCAAATTAGTGTTATCTTGTGCGATTGATTAATTTGGGTGATTCTTACAAACTATTTTTTGTAATTTGTATAAGTCATTGAATTATAGGTCATGGAGATATTTTTGTAATTCTTACAAGCTATTTTTGTGATTTGTACAAGCTAGTTTTTGTGATTTTTCCAGATAATTTGATTAACGAAACAATAATTTTATTAACATTTCCTCCTGCCACATTCAAAACAGTCATTTAGCGCAAACTACAAAATATCATTATATGCCTTGGAGAAACAAAATCCACTAGATATCCATCCATATCGCTGCATGCAGGTAAAGCAAAGATCACGACTTGGGCAAAGCTCGGAAATTGCTTGGAGAAAGTTTTCTTCCTTACAATTTCGATAGAATAATGTTCACATGTGTTCAAAATATACGACAAGGAACATGTTCCGTTGATGATTATGCAGAAGAATTTTCTCTTCTTTTGACGAGGAATGAAGTTTGATTGTGAGATTGAGCTCGTCTCTCGCTTCAAGTCCGCAGATTCAAAACGCCATGACTCAATTTGATCCGATGACAGTGGCAGAAGAGTATCGGAGAACCGTTACTTTTGAGACGCAAATTAAATCTGCATCAGCCGCATGGAGTTCAGGGGTGAATCTCTCTCGTAATACAGTAATTGCGGGAACTGGACCAATGCAGAATAACTTTGGAGGAAAGGAGGTCGGGGAAATTCTTCGCCTGCGCGTGTACATCCTACGGGTCCGCAAGGGTCTGTTAGTGACGAACAAACGCTTTGGCGTTCAACACGACCAAACACTCTATGATGTTTCACGTGTGGAGAGCTGGGTCACAGACAAACTGCTTGTCCCATGCAGACGCAGCGTAATCTCTTTACCGAGGAGGTGAAGTTGGATGCATATGATGCAGAAAAAAACAGAGGAATTGGATGAGGAGCTGCAAGTTGATCGTACTAGCGGCGACACTGGACCTCTTTTGATGTTGCGACATGTATGTTTCACACCAATATAAGTGGAAGAACCTTGGCTGCGTTCCAATACTTTTTAGTCTACTTGTACAATCAAAGGAAAGGTGTGTCGTTTTGTTATTGATTCAGGCAGTAGTAGGAATGTGGTTCGGAAGAGGCAACAAAGAAGATGGGTTTGAAACGTGAAGGACAAACTCACGTGGCTAAAGGATGGTGTCGAGCTTTCAGTGACACAGCGAGCTTTAGTGTCATTCTCCATTGGTGCTTTCTAATAAAATATATTGACATTGCGCTCATGGACGTTAGTCACTTGTTACTTGGTCGTCTGTGGCAATATAACAGAGATGTCTCCCATCATGGTAAAAGTAACTTTTATAGGTTTGTCTTTAAAAACATGAGAATAATGCTTACACCAAACCCAGAGACACCGCCATTGTCCTCACCACTCACGACTAAAGGTGTTGACAAAACCGTTCCAATAGTCATGGATAAGCAGGTTTTGTTGTGTTCTAAAGCACGTTTTGAGACAGAGTTTAAGGAGATGGGATTTACGTTGGCTTTAATTACCAAACCTCTTTTGATTTCTGCAACCGCGACGTTAGCATCTCCGCTGGTTGCTTTGTTGGAAGAATTTGTAGACGTTTTTCCAACAGACTTACCTAAAGCGTTGCCATCTTTACGTGATATTCAACATCATAGATTTGGTTCCCGGGGCAGTCTTGCCTAACCGTCCTCACTATCGTATGAGCCCTCTAGAGCATGAAGAATTGCGCAGAAAAGTTGAGGAGTTGATCGCAAAAGGCCACATTCGAGAGAGTTTGAGTCTTTTTGCAGTACCTGCACTTCTTAGTCCTAAAAATGATGGTTCATGGAGAATGTGTGTTGATAGTCGGGCTATCAACAAGATCACCGTTCGTTATCATTTTCTAATCCCACAATTAGATGACTTACTTGATCAGATTGGCAATGCGGTGGTGTTCTCTAATTTGGATCTTAAAAGTGGGTATTATCAAATTCGGATTCGTCCAGGTGATGAATGGAAGACTGCTTTCAAGACAAGAGAAGGGTTGTTTGAATAGATGGTAATGCCATTTGATGTTTCTAACGCCTCTAGCACCTTCATGAGGGTAATGAATCAAGCATTGTGGCCATATATTGGCAGGTTTATGGTCATCTACTTTGATGATATTCTTGTTTTTAGTGCTTCTATGGATGCTCATGTCCAACATCTACATAAAGTTTTTATGGTTTTGCGACGTGAAACTCTTTTCGTGGCGCGACATAAGTGTGAATTGGGGGTGGATCGAGTGTTGTTCTTGGGTTATGGTATCTCGTGTGAGGGATTATCCTTGGATTTTAGCAAAGTTGATGCCATACGTTTTTGGCATGAACCGAGATTTGTCTCCGAGGTACGAAGTTTTTATGGGCTGGCTTCGTTCTATAGACGGTTCGACTCTCATTTTAGTACGATTATGGTGCCAATCACATATTGTATGCGAGATAATAAGTTTGAGTGGATACCTGCTGCGGGAGAAGCTTTCGCTCTAATCAAGCATAAGCTAACGACAGCTCCGATTCTCGTTCTTCCTGATTTCTCAATGACTTTAGAGTTGCACTGTGATGCTTCTAAGTTAGGTATAGGCGCGTTTGTGCCAATTGTCTCGTTTAGTCGCATTTTATAGTGAGAAGCTTTCAGGAGCGCGTGGTCGATATAGTACATATGATGTCAAGTTTTATGATGTGGTACAGGCGATCAAGCATTGGCGTCACTATCTAGTACATCACGATTTTGTACTCTTCACAGATCATGACGCGTTGAAGCATCTTGATAGTCAGGTGAAGGTCTCGGCACGACATGTAGCTTGGATTGCTTTTCTCCACCAGTTCACCTTTACGATACGACATAAGTCGGAGAAACTTAATCGCGTGGCGGATGTTCTAAGTCGACGACACTTGACCACTATGCACAATTCTGTTACCGGGTTTGCGTCTTTTTCAGAGTTGTATGGTTTAGATCCTTTCTTTAGTAAGGTGCTGTATGATGTTCAAGGAGGACTACACTCTGATTTTTCACTCGTTGATGGCTTCCTATTTCCTGGCTTCCAATTGTGTATTCCCGACTGTAGCTTGCGTTTGCGTGTGATTGAAGAACTCCATTATGAGGGTCATGTTGGTCGAGATCGTACACTACAATTGGCGACTTCATCCTATTATTGGCCATCTTTACATAGAGACGTGGAGCGCTTTGTGGAGAGATGTTGTGCGTGCCAAGTGGCTAAGGGACAAGCCACTAACGATGGACTTTACTTGTAGTTACCAATCCCAACTCAACCATTGTCCGACGTGACCATGGATTTTGTGCTTAGTCTTCCGCGGACACAGCGTGGTAACAATTCTATATTTGTCATTGTTGACAGGTTTTCAAAAATGGCTCATTTTATTCCTTGTAAAAAGACTATGGATGCTGTCAAAGTGGTGCAATTGTTCTTTCAATAGATTTATCGTCTTCATGGATTACTGATGCAGAGGTTTTTAAGCCTTAACTCAATCCTCAAACACACATGTCATTGTACTACTTGAGGTGTCAATCCACTTGGAAAGCTAATGACACTTGAGATATAGAGAACTATGCTAAGCTAAGCTAATAGAGAAGGGAGGTTTTCTAACAACCTAAATGATTAGCAAAAGAAAAAAGAGATGAAAAGCTAACACAACCTAAGCAAAGAATAAGAAAAGAAAAGACAAAAGAGGTTCCTAGGATGAGATAAATGATCTATGATTAACATGGGTGATCAATGATGGCTTATAACAACATCTAGACCTTGGGTCTTAGATGATAATCCTTATGCATAGGGTTTCTAATCAAGACTAATCCAATGTCGTGATAGAAGTCACTTTGCTAACTCATAACCTAACCTCGCTCCCGCATAGTGATACATGAGGATAGAAAGCAAGAATATCCAACCCTATAAAGCCGAATTACCCCCTAGACAACTAATGTCTTAGGCTAGGAAGCGTAGATCTCTTATTTGTTGTTCAAGCATTTCAATAACACCGTCGTGACTAAAGAAAGCTTAAGAACAATAACCCAAGTGATCAAGTTGGATTAAGCAATAGACTCACCAAATAAGAAAGGATTAAGATCATTAAACACATAAGCATCAAGATCCATTACCATTAATCTTTCACATCCTAAGGGCCACGAAATCACTACTCTCTTATCATTTGGTTAACATCTAGATCCATAAGGAAATAAAAACTAAGCATGATTAGAGAAAAGAATTAAAATAAAGGCAAAGGCTTTACCAAGAAATGTTAAAGAATAAGTCTTGATTAAGCATAAACCTAAAAAAAAAGTTCTTAAACTCAAGAACAAAATAAAAGCTTAAACATAAATCCTAATCAATAATAACCACCAAATCTATGAAGAAGATATGGCTAAACAAGACTAGAAAGCATGAACAAGAATAAATTAAGAGAAGTGAAAAAACTAAATTAAAAATAAAAGTATTTACAAGGTTCTTTAAAATAAAGAGAAACTAAAAATAAGCTAAAATAGATCTAAGAGGGAGAGAGAGGTTTTCGGTTTTGGGGGTCTAAGGGTATTTATAGGTGAGCCACCAAACCCTAGTGATCCCTTATCCACATAAAAGGGATCCAATGCTAAAAGCAAACTTCTTTGGACTCTTGTGCTCTTTGAACTTATGCTGCAACGGCTTCATACAGTTATGGTACCGCGGTTTGGCTCCAAGCTCTTGTTTTCATCAGCACAAACTTCATTGGGGACAAGCCGTTGTGCTTGCCCGTTATATACTAGCTTGCCGAACTGGCCAAACCGATGCTCAGTATTTCCGCTGTAACTTCTGAACCGCCGATCGTGATGACTTCATACTTCCACCAGACGAAAGCTAACTCAATTCTCTAGAAATCTTATGAAGGCATCAGAAGCTGAATCGAGCTAGAAATCTTATCTTTCTACAACGGGTTGTCCATTCCGTTTTAGTTGATTGATCTGGAAGCATATGTCTTGCTTCATATCATGATGAGGTCGTTGTGGCTGACCGTGGTGGCTGTAGAAGTCTTCTCTTTTGCTACTTTTTGCCTTGCATGCTCATTGATTCTTCTCCCAAACTCCATGGAACCTCCACAAGCTCCAAAAGTACCTGCCAATCACTCCAAACATGCAAAATATGCAATGCCTATCCTAAAACTAATATGAATGAAGATGTGACAAAAACTAGTGAATGAATGCATAAAAGAGACCAAAACCTATACTAAATGCATGCCAAAAAGATGTAAAATATGGAGATATCAACACCCCCAAACTTGCCTTTTTGCTTGTCCTCAAGCAAACAAAGACAAACAAGAGAGTGAGGTTTGAAAATGGGTGTTCAAATCCAAAATGCCATTAAAAGAGATCAAATCAACGTCCATGTTTAAAGTTCTAAGATGCAAATCAAATGTATTCTACTCCAAAGTCTTAGCTACACTCATCTCAAAATACAATGCACTCAATCTCAACCTACACACACAATCAAATCATCCTATCTCTTTAACATTTATTAAAGATCAAAACCGTGAATCATGCTTATGTTTTTCATAAAAACTCATTTGGTCAAGGGCAAGGTTTTGAGTTAAGGATGAACTCAACATGAAGGGTTTGATGTGTTTCAAGGGATCACTCAAGAAAAGAGTCAACCTATGGCAAAACGCTTAGGGTAAAAACCAATGTATGCATACAAGGGCCACTTTCATCTACCCAATGCCTAATTGACTTCTACCTTAGTGTAAACCCAATAATTACTTTCCTAAGCTACCCTTTCCCAAGGCTTTTGATGCCTTAATATCCTTCACCTTACTTTCATCATCTTTGTTGAACTTGGGGAGTTCTTCTTCTTCCTTGTATAGAGAGGCATTTGGCTTTCTTCCTTGGCTCTCCTTTTTTGTTGATTTTTGGCGCCTCATATGCTTCATCTTCTTGATGCTTGTTGGCCGGATTTTCTCCTTTTTGTTGGCCTTCTTATTGTTTTTGAGATCGCCATTCTTTCTTTTGTTTTGGAGCCCGTTTTCTTGCCGCCACTCATCAAATGTACTCCCCATTCAAACTCCTTACACCTTACTCTTTTCTCTCTTTCTCTTCCCAAGGATAAAACATTTAAACACAAGAATAATTCCTAGTCTACCCATCAAACAACCTAGCTTATACTACCTTAATGTGAAGCTAATGTCTATATATGAAAGCTCTCTTGTCGGCCTAAATCCAACACCTTTTGCCTAGATGACTCAAAATATTTGAAAAGGCCTTTCATTCTCTCGCAAATAGTGTTTAGGTTTCAAAGAAGGTTTAGCTTAGGGTAGGACTAGCTACTTGGGTTAACAAAGAGTGGTAAAAGAGAAAAGATAACCAAAGTATGTATATGTATCTATGAGTTTAAATTCAAAACACAAGCATGATAATTATGAATCAGTATTTACGGTTCAAGTATAATTAGGAAAAGGAATCAAATCAAGTGTGCTTCAGCAAAAAATTAAATAACAAAGTGTATGGTCCAAGTGTGGTTCAACCTTAAACTCGAATTTACTCAAAATGCATCAAACAACTATGAACAAGGGCGTTGATCTCATGACTTAAAATGGTAATTTACAAGGAAATTGACTCTATGCGATGCTAATGAATCCTATATGCTATGCAACTAGACTCAATCTTAGGATGTAAATGCATCAAAATGCTTAATTTTTTTTTTTTTATGCATGAGACTCAAGTATGCAAAAGGAAAATAAGAGAACAAAACACAAAGTCAAATGACCCAAACCCTCCCCCAAACTTAAATTACACAGTCCCTTGTGTAATAGAAGTTCAGAGAAGGACACAAAAACACAAAAATATGCAAGGAGTATTGGCAGTTACAAGGAGTGGAGTAGGGTTTATGAAGAGAGAAGACTTACATTGGATTGGCTGTCATATCGGGCTCAGACCGTTGCACTAGCCCGTTGTGGACTCTACAACTGGCTCAGACCGTTATGCCAACTCGTTTTGGCTTCTCATGGGTACAAGCCGTTGCACCAGCTCGGTGTGGCTCCTATATCGGGCACAAGCCATTGCACCAGCCCGTTTTGGCTGTCATATCAGGTACAAGCCGTTGCACTAGCCCGTTTTAGCTCCTTTGGTCCCTTTTGGTTATGGTTCACGACCTCCATGACCCTCTTGACTAATAAACATGAGACTGCCTCTCAAGTGCGCTTGTTTTGTGTCTCTAGCTTGACTCCCTCATTGTACCTAAAAGAGAAACAAAATAAAACGAAAATCAGTACTAAAATAAATGCTTAGTCTAAGCAAGAACTCAATCTCAAATGCATTAAAAACAATCCAAAGCGGCAACGGCGCCAATTGATGCAGAGGTTTTAAGCCTTAGCTCAATCCTCAAACACACATATCTTTGTAGTACTTGAGGTGTCAATCCACTTGGGAAGCTAATGACACTTGAGATATAGAGAACTATGCTAAGCTAAGCTAATAGAAAAGGGAGGTTTTCTAACAAACTAAATGATTAGCAAAAGGAAAAAGAGAAGAAAAGCTAACATAACCTAAGCAAAGACTAAGAAAAGAAAAGACAAAAGAGGTCCCTAGGATGAGATAAATGATCTATGATGAACATGGGTGATCAATGATGGCTTATAACAACATCTAGACCTTGGGATGATAATCCTTATGCATAGGGTTTCTAATCAAGACTAATCCACTGTCGTGATAGAAGTCACTTTACTAACTCACAACCTAACCTCGCTCCCGCACAGTGATACATGAGGATAGAAAGCAAGAATATCCAACCCTATAAAGCCGAAATACTCCCTAGACAACTAATGTCTTAGGCTAGGAAGGGTATATCTCTTATTTGTTGTTCAAGCATTTCAATAACACCATCGTGCCTAAAGAAATCTTAAGAACAATAGCCCAAGTGATCAAGTTGGATCAAGCAATAGACTCACCAAATAAGAAAGGATTAAAATCATTAAACACATAAGCATCAAGATCCATCATCATAAATCTTTCACATCCTAAGGGACACGAAATCACTACTCCCTTATCAGTTGGTTAACCTCTAGATCCATAAGGAAATAAAAGCTGTATGATTAGAGAAAAGATCAATGAGAAGAAATAAAATAAAGGCAAAGGTTTTACCAAGAAATTCTAAAGAACAAGTCTTGATTAAGCATAAACCTAAAAGAAAAGTTCTTGAACTCAAGAACAAAATACAAGCTTAAACATAAATCCTAATCAAGAATAACCACAAAATCTATGAAGAAGATGTGACTAAACAAGACTAGAAAGCATGAACAAGAATAAATTAAGAGAAGTGCAAAAACTAAATTAAAAATAAAAGTATTTACAAGGTTCTTTAAAATAAATAGAAACTAAGAACAAACTAAAATAGATCTAAGAGGGAGAGAGAGGTTTTCGTTTTTGGGGGTCTAAGGTTATTTATAGGTGAGCCACCAAACCCTAGTGAACCCTTATCCACATAAAAGGGATCCAATGCTAAAATCAAACTTCTTTGGACTCTTGTGCTCTTTGAACTTATGCTGCAACGGCTTCATACAGTTATGGTACCCCGTTTTGGCTCCAAGCTCTTGTTTTCTTCAGCACAAGCTTCATTGGGGACAAACCGTTGTGCTTGCCCGTTATACACTAGCTTGCCGAACTGGCAAGACCGATGCTCACTATTTCCGCAGTAACTTCTGAAACGCCGATCGTAATGACTTCATACTTTCACCAGACGAAAGCTAACTCAATTCTCTAGAAATCTTATGAAGGCATCAGAAGCTGAATCGAGCTAGAAATCTTATCTTTCCACAACGGGTTGTCCATTCCGTTTTAGTTGATTGATCTGGAAGCAGACGTCTTGCTTCATATCAGGATCAGGTCGTTGTGGCTGACCGTGGTGGCTGTAGAAGTCTTCTCTTTTGCTCCTTCTTGCCTTGGCTTCTCATTGATTCTTCTCCCAAACTCCATGGAACCTCCACAAGCTCCAAAAGTACATGCCAAGCACTCTAAACATGCAAAATATGCAATGCCTATCCTAAAACTAATATGAATGAAGATGTGACAAAAACTAGTGAATGAATGCATAAAAGAGACCAAAACCTATACTAAATGCATGCTAAAAAGATGTAAAATATGGAGATATCAATTATCGACTTCGATCGTCTCTGATCGAGATACGTGCTTCTTGAGTCATTTCTGGTGATCATTGTGAAAAATGTTGAATACAAAGCTTGACATGAGTATGGCCTATCATCCCCAAACGGATGGTCTAACCGAAGTGACCAATCGTTCTCTTTGTAATATGCTACGTAGCCTCGTTGGTGATAACATTCGAGCGTGGGAGATGCGTTTGTGCCAGGCAGAATCATGCTGCTAATCGCAGCTCGGTTTTAGTCTGTTTCTGGTTGTATACAACATTGTGCCTCGTGGTCCATTAGATTTGACTGTTGTACCTGACCCTTCTAGTGCGCATGGTAGTGCTTCTGATTTCATCGATGCTTTGAAAGCAACACATGGGTTGGTTTCGGCTAATTTTTCACTATCAGCGCAAAAATATAAGTCGCGAACTGATTCACGACAACGTGAGGTGATATTCGAACCAGATGATTTGGTGTGGTGGTGTTGACAAAGGATCGTACGCCATCACATAAGTATAATAAGCTGCATTCTCGTAAGATTAGTCCTGTCCAAGTATTGGAACGGATTATAATAATGCTTATCGCCTTCAACTTCCACCGGACAGCTAATGTGTTCAATGTTAAGTATCTCTAGAAGTACCTCAGTGATAACAACATTCCAGATTCAGAGCCAAATCTTCTCTTAGCAGGGGAGACCTGATGCAACACATCATTTCAATCGAACACCATTCAAGCCGATATGTGTTCGATCTATCTTTACTATTTTCGTTTAAGCTTTATACTTTAGGCTTTGGTTGTACTTTTTAATAGCCTTTTACCTTTTATGCTAGGGCTTGTACCCTTATTTAAGCTTGCTTTCATTGTAAGATTAAGATCATCTTGATTATTGAATAAAACCTAGAACTATTCAGTTCATACTTTCTTATTATCGTTAATCTTGCGAGACTACGATACTCAAGAACCTATGTTGAACGTCCATTCATAAAAATCAACGGACTTCGAGTTTATCAGCTTGACGCTGCGCCAGGTGTATCTATACTATTATTTGCGAAGTGAATTTGACTGAGAATGAAAGTTGAAAACTGAATTACGCTTTTGCCATTAATGAATACAAAGGGAATTGTGTGTAATTTCGTAATTTAGCTAGCGTGATTAATTATGGCGTGTTTAATTATTATTTTCCTTTATTTGTTAAGGCCGTATCGAATAATGCAATGCATCGCGTATTTATCTGTTTGGAAAATAATCAACGCATAAGGATAACTACGATATATCGAAAAGGATAATTACTATTTCGTGTTTATCGGTTTAGCGGAAACATTAAAACCCTATATGATATATCGAAAAGGATAGTTACTATTCCGTGTTTCACGGTTTAGCGGAAACATTAAAACCCTAGAAACCATTTGCTATAAATACATTGGCGTCGTGTGCTTTATATGCTTGGGTTTTAGGGTTTCGTCTGCATAGTTTTGAATACCGATCTTCGATATGTTTGGTCGCTTATACGCGCATCTAGCCACTTGCTCTACTGAATATAGTTTTGTGGTTTCGTCTAGGGTTGCAGTGGTCTGCGGGTTGGTTGGTATGTTTCTGTGTAAGTTCGGCGTTTTTATTTTTATCCCATGGTATTCTTGCATACAACGATTGTTAAAGTTGGTGTGTTCTCTTTTGATTAGATCCCACTGCGAGGATATCGACAATCCGTTTCCCCGGTGAATCGGAGCTTAAATCTAATTTCTTCAAAGCTATGGCTTATCGCAATCTTCGAATGGATGGATGTTATAACGTACTTTTTTTCTTCGCCGATTCGAAAGAAGATGGGCAAGGTATTTATTAAACGGATCGTTTGGCGTTCTAGATGTGTTGTTATGTTTCGGGTTATTGATTTTATCGTGTCTTCAGGTTTACGCTCCTCATTGTCGGGTGATGGGAGTATAGACGTTGGAGGTACTCATTGTTGGTTGTTTGTTGCATTTATTATATGTTTCATTGCGTTGTTTGGAGTCTAATTGTGTATCTCTGTCCTAATGATTTTTTGAAATAACCTGCGAGTTTTATAGATGCGATGTTACGCGTGCACTGTCGTTTTTGTTGGGATGATTGCACTTCTGAATGGATGTTGTGTGCGTGTATCGTAGAATTTGATGGTTGGTGTTTTTCGAAAATAACTCATAATTTATGATGATGGTCAACATGTGTTCTCTTGGTGATATTCGTATATCTGATAATCATCCGTATCTGTGTCCTATAGGGTGCCGCTTCGACAATGGTATGACCTACGTGGATACTAACAAGGTCGCTTCTGGCGAGAGCTTCGGATATGGGTCCAATGATGATTCGTTGTTGTCGGCGTCGTCTCTTTCTGAATCAGAATATGAGCCCGGTGACGTTTCTGGTGGGTCTAACTATTGTGGTGGCAGTGATGCAGATAGCGTTGATTCGTCGGACGTTTCACCAGACGATGAGTGTGTCGATGCTGGTGCTGGTGATGGTGATGATGACGACGACAGTGATGATTCGTATAGTGAAGGCGATGGTGATGATGATGATGAATGGGGTGACGGGTGTGGTGATGGAGAGACTGGCGGTGATGATGAGTCTGATGATGATCTCGATTTTGTAGATACCGGTGTTTTTGACGTATCGAGTTTGCTTCCCCGTAATCAGACTGCCGTAAACATTCCTTTGTCGGTGCTTGGTCTTATGAATTCCAAGGGTAGTGTTTACGTGAAAGTTCTTCGAGCCTATACTCGGATTGGTGTGAACGGTTCGAAAAACCTGTGCCTGATCTTGGTCGATGGACAAGTAAGTTTCTCTTCGTATTCCGTTTTAGGTTTTTTTTTTTTTTTTGTTCGTGATATATCAAAACCGAACCGTGGTTGATACCAAATTTGGATATCTAGGGTGTGAAGACCGAGGCAACTATCGATCACCATATGTATGAGAAGTTCGTGACTATAGTTGCTCAGGATCTGTGGGTGACTATACATGACTTTGACGTTGTACCACAAGTTGGCTTTCTCCGGTCCACGACTCATGATTTTAGGATCCACTTTACGCAGTCGACGTTTGTCCGTGAGAGTACTTTTAAATGTCTAAGAGACTTTTTTGATTTTGTGACTTTCCATAGGATTCAGCGCCGACTTCACGACAATGATTACTTAGTTGGTATTATTTTATGCTTTATTTCATGGATTTTGAGCCATGTTATTGTATGTTTATGCTCGGAATTTTACCGTGTAGTGTACGGTGTTCTCTGATTCCTTATTCGTCTCTCTTGCAGATTTGGTTGGGGAGGTTGTACACGTGGCTGAGCTTGATCCACTGGGCGGTGTTTCTGGTGGCAAAGGATCACTGGGTGCATGCGATGAACCCGCGTGGAGTATCGCGTTCGATGTTCGTGCTGAGAGGTATCTCGAATTTTTTATATGGAAATTTGGATCCGGTTTCGGAGGATTATCTTGGCTGGTATATAACTTAATTTTTTTGTTAGCCATGTAAGTCTTCGATGTTCATTGACTGGGGATATGGCTCTACGGTTTTACAACGACTGGACTGCTGCCCGTGGTGAGATCGTAGTGTTTGTGACAAGATGGGGTCTTGTGGAAAATTTTCAAGGTATCTTGGTATATCCGGTTCTGTGACTGCGTTGGACGTCTTTTTGGATTTGTTTTTGATCTCTTATTGTTTGTGTCTAGACAAGGTGACCGTTTCGGCCACTGAATGTTCTCGGGTGATGCTGAACCCTTTGATACCCGAGGTCGATGAGTTTAAGTCTAGGTTGGTATAATTTCTGATATTACGGTTTTTTTTTTCGTGTATCGGTTTGAAGTTTTGTGTTTTTTTTAGTGTTGATTACTTTAAACCCGACTGTGGTAGGTTACCAAGGAAGAAGCCTTGATTGTGTCGGAAGGACAGCGGATATGGTGCATGATGCATGCGTTTTTTTCTTAGTGTTTTGATTTTATTTTTATATTCGGCGTAGGTGATGGGTTGATCATCCTTTGTAATTTTTTAGCCGACTTTACTATATAGGTTTGTAATAATTGCATTATTGTTGGATTGGATATAACTATATTTATTAAAAAATTATGTTATTAATTTCAAATATTATGGGTACGGAACTATATCTAAAAATCAGGGTTGTCAAAGTAGTTTGGCCTTTTCACAGGTTTATTTTCTAATTTATAATTATAATTTAGCCGTGAGCTTATATTTATATTTGGTCATAAGCTTATATTTATGAATATTTATGACCTAAATTGACGCTAAGCATTGAATGAGACGATTAGGCGACCGCACGTATCGACCATTATCTACGAAAAAATATAATGTTATTCTCTGCAAGAAATACGAAATTTATGAATATTATTAATTTTAGCTTTTGTTTGATGAGACGCGAATTATTTTAAGGGTTTGGAACTGGCGAGTATAATCTGATACGGAAAAATACCTTATACGTAGGAATAATCATGTTATTGTATATATATTAACTCATATCAAAGGTTTGGAACATCGTGAGCCTTTGCCACTTTTTGTATTAGGTCTTTCTGTTCTTCGGTTGGTGTTCGGAAACGTCTAATGGCTCACCTGCTTTCGGGGGCTATTCGTAGGAGATATCGCAGCGTTACTTTTGATGTATCAGAACTAAATCCGAATTCCTATAGATGGAGTACGCGGGTTAAGGTTCTTCGTATATTTAGTCACGTAAACGAGGTTGATGAACTGATAAATCTCATATTAGTTGATCGTAAAGTAAGGCGTTTACTACACTTTCGTATTCTATTTTCGGATTTCTAACACGACTTAAACTGATTTCTTTTTCCTCTCTACTGTTTATGAAAGGTGATAAGATCCAGGCGACTTTGTGCGAGGAGATTAGTGATATTTTTGTTGCGAGGATCAGCGAGGGTGATTGGGTCCACTTTACTGGTTTTGATCTTCGACCTGTGGTTGGTGGATTTCGACCGGTTGCTCACGCTTTTAGAGTGCACTGCACACCAACAACGAAGTTTTTTAAACTTCCACCACTCGGTCTTGATCATTGTTTTTCTTTTGCTGATTTCAAGAGCATTAATGCTGGATTATTGGAACCTGATGTGTGTGTTGGTGAGTTGATGTTAATAAAAGGTTTTACCTAGGTTAGGCATATTTTATATATTCTGATTTTGTTTTGGATTCATAGATTTGATTGGCCGAGTCGTGAATGTTGGGAACTTTGGAGAGCGTAACTCGAATTCTTTTAGTAAACGTCACGACGTATGTTTCGAGCTTATTGATAACAGGTATGTTTTGGTATAGTTTAGTGTGTCCTACCCCCTTCGGTTGAGTTTTCTCTTAAACCGTAATTCTGATATCTTGATTAGCACTTCTCTATTGGTACACGTAAAATGAACATGTATTTTCGCTTACGAGTGGTTTTGAAGATGGACTACTCTGAGGCCTTTCTTGAGGAGTTGGGGAGATGCACGGGCGACGTTGTTATTTGTGTAATGAGATTTGCTTCTATTATACTAAATAAGGGTGTTTGGATGGCTACTACTGCTTACAGATGTACACAAGTTTTATTAGATCCTTTATTCCCGGAAGCCGAATGTTTATGGGACATGTTTATGGACCACGGATACCTACGTCAGTTGTATTCGGTCTGATTGTGTTCTGATGTCAAGAAAATAGATGTTACGTTCTAGACTCAACATTTAAACTCTGTTTTTCAAGTCCTTTGACTACCTTTATGATGATTGAAATAATGCGTTTGCAATAGCATATTAAAGCTGTGATGATCGGTGAGGATGTTGTCATTATGATCGTGGTTGTTAAACTGAGAATTATCCCACGATAGTTGGGTTACAAAATTTATTTAGGTTTTAGATGGTTCGCAACGTGCACTTTCGTATATTATTAGTGTTGCCGAACATAATATGAGAGATATTTGTGTTATCGAATATATTAAAAGAATCTTATAACTTTGTTACACGGAGATTTGGACACGTCAGTGCATATAAATTAAAACCCTGCCACGGTAAGGGTCGGTGTACCTATATATAACTAACTACTTATTATACTTGTTTGGTGATAGAAGAGTCGGCGAAAATCAAAAAGGTCGGGTATTGTATGAGATATTATTTACAGTTTTTAGTAATGTACTTGGTTGATTGTTGTGATTACGTTTATGCGATGATTCTATTTTGTTTTTATGCGAGCAGGACATTGGTGAAGATGACAATCTTACCGTTTCATCTACCGCGGAACTAGTGTACGATATTCATGGATCATGATCCAGAGGAAGGTTGTAAACCGGTTGTTAAGAATACACAGTTTGTGGCTTGGATGAATTGTAACAGACAGTATACAGAAGTTAGGGGTCTTCTCTACATGGAATTTCCAAAGGAATTTTGTTGGCATCAGAAGGCTAAAATGTCGCTCCCACGTCGCCGTCGTAGGTGCATTGGGGATGAGGTGCGGCTTCCATACCTGCCACCACAACATGGTGCGCTCTACCACCTAAGAAGTTTATTGTCTATTGTTAGAGGACCGACGTCTTTCGAAAACATCCAAACAGTAAATGGTGTTTTGTATCCGACGTTCGCAAGAGCCAGCGAAGAGTGCATTGCGTTAGGGTTGATTGATGCACCCGTTGCTCCAAATTAGAAGATATTGTGTTAGGAGCTTCGTACTTTAATTATGTCTCTCATGACTTTCTTACATTAGTTATGTTGATTGATAACAAGGGTTTTTGATTTCGCCGGGTCTCTAAGGAATTACTTGCATTATTATATTTATTACTGATAACAATGGTTTTTAATTATACGTTTTAAGTACCATATTGATGTTACGATTACGAGGACGTAACCTTTGGATTATTGGTGTTGCAATTAAGATGATGTCTTTATATTTGATAGTAAATTAAAGAAGCATACCGGTGACTTAATTGGGATTTCAGGCGTATGGATGTCCCAAACCCTAGATCTCTAGTGTCTGAGTATTTGTATATTATGTTTTCAATGTACATTGTTTATTGCTAACAGCCAATACGTTATAAATCAAATATATTTTGTATCATGCGCTTGAATATAAATACTAAAGTAAGTAGTTGTATTATTCGTTAAGTCTGTGTTTGGTACGACCATACTCTATAGATAAAACATTGAGTGTGTTTGTAAATAATACAACGAATGTGCTGTTTTATAGATAAACCAATGAATGTGCAACTGATTTGTACATCGGGTTATTTTCGCCGATAATATCTTCGGCCTATGGGATTGATGAGTCCGCTGTGTTAATGATGTCTTGATTATGTAAAAGGCGTTTGGTAAAACGCATTTTGTAATTTTGTAAATACCTAATTTAAGAATAACCAACAACTTTTGTATATTTCGTAAACGCAATCTTTGGTTTTGTTATCGTGGGATTCGTTTTTATCTCTAACCCTAAAAATTAATTTCTTTTATGAGTTCGTAGGTATATCTACATATCGTATACTATATATCGTATGGTGTATCTATATTCGATTTGCCTTATTGGATATGTATAATTTACATATTTAGAGAGCCTTCTCCGTAGGTTACTCTAAGATATTTAGAAAGTCTTCGTTTTTGGCATTATCGTTATGGGATTTATACATTTTTCATAATTTTTGTGTATATCACCTATTTATTAGGATACTTAAATAATTTAACATATATTCATAGTCGGTCTTATATCGTGTATAAATATACCTATTCGGCCACAATCAAGTATTCGTCATATCATTCTTCTTGAGAGAAATCTATATGGTTTTCTGCAATGTCGATTTTTAGTAGAAAACCTTCTCTTTCGGTTCTCATCAAGGGGCTTCAACCGCCTTTCGAAAATTACAAGATTAGAGTTCGTGTGCTCAGGATTTGGGATGGTTTCAAAGGCAAAGGCGGAAGTAGTCTCGAGATGATCTTGCTTGATCAAGAGGTAAAGATTATATTATAAACTAATTGGCGTTGTAACAAATCCCAATCTAAATTTATTAATAATGAACTTTTTTGTTTCAGGGTGATAGAATCCATGCAACTGTTGAGAAAGATCATACTAAGTTCTTTGTCAAATTCTTTGTCAAAGAACTAAAAGAGGGTCAAGCTGTATTCATCGACACTTTCAAGATCGCTGAAGTCCAAGGGGAGTATCGCACGTGTCGATCCCGATTTAAGATAGTTTTTTACTCTACTACCACGGTTACGAAGTGTTTGGACTTTCCATCTACTGTCCCGGATAGATTTTATGTAGGTTTTCAAGAGATTTTATCGGATGATTATGATCGCCGGTATTTAGTGTGCGTGCTGGATTTCGCACAATAGATAATCTGTTAATAAAAACAAAAGAGGACGAAAAGATTCTAAGTTAAACACGACACGAAGATCCGGAGATGGGAATTTTATTCAAGCTGCTTTGATAAGCTTTTTAAGGTACATGTATTTTTGCTAGGTAAAACGCGGATCCCCTCCCAATGAGCTAAGGTCCTATTTATACATATCTACTCGTAAATCTAAGTTAAGATCAGTGAGAATCTTCTAGTAGATTCTTCCTTATCTCCCCTCCGCGGCGCTCCTTTCTGTGAGGCTTCGTCTTCTAGGGCGAACCTCGCTTCGGATTTCCTTGTGGGCTAGCCCTCGACCCATTTACATAACGATCCGTCTTGGGCTCGGCCTCGTGCCTTAGTTTTGAGCTCGAAATACTTTATGGACCTATTACTCGGATTATCGAGGGGAGATATTGATTTGGTTCGGCCCGTGCACAGTCTGTACGCTTTACGGTTCGGTCGGGTTTCTGTACAGTTTGTGCACGGCTCGGTTCGGCTCGGCTTCTGCATAGTTTGTGCACCGAGCTGAACCCGGATTGTGCTCGGTTCATGCACACTTCGGTTCACTTCGGTTCGTGAACGATTTGTGCACCGAGGTGACTCACTTCGGTTCGTGCACGGTTTGTGCACCGAGGTGGTTTACTTCGGTCCGTGCACGGTTTGTGCACCGAGGTGACTCACTTCGGTTCGTGCACGGTTTGTGCGCCGAGGTGACTCACTTCGGTTCGTGCACGGTTTGTGCACCGAGTATGCGCGGGTAAGGAATCACCCTTCATACTTGGTCTTTTCTTTGATTGATTTCGCCTGGGTGGAAACCGACCCCAACAGTTAGCCCCCCAGCTCGTTAGGCTCGGAAACGAGGGTGGCGAGTTCTCAGGAAAGGCGAGATCAATGTCCCGAGGTGTCTTTACTTTGTTACCGGAGTATTCTATTTAAGCGACGAAGTGAATAGTTTCGTGACGAGGAGTTTTGTGCTCAAGGACCGAAATGTGTTGTTTTTTATCGTATGCCGAGGTGAACAGCTTTTTTGCCGAAACGTTTTCGAGCGATTGGCTCGGCTCTTGACTTCTTACCAAGGTGAACTTGTTTGCCGAGGCGAGGTGTGAAACTTGTCGCCGAGGCGAGGTGTGAAACTTATCGCCGAGGTGCTGATTCTTCTGCTCGGCGCTCAACTCATTCGCCAAAGCGTGTTATTTGCGACCGAGGTAGTGTTATTGTTGGACCGGGCTTTCGCCTTGACTTTTCCCGCGGGAATCATTCAGCTCGGAGCGTTTAACACTTAGGGAATTTTTATGATTCTTCTTTCTTGTCTGGGCTTTCGGTTTTGGGCCGACATTGTCGGACTTGGGCCTACCATTATCTCTTAAGGCCCACTATCCGTTTACCAGTTTCGAGCTCGCCTTGGGAAGTGGAACCGTCTCGCGTGTTCCCGAGGAGACGCGCTGACTCGTCTATAAAACACAGAGTATGAGAAGGATGCCCGGGATGACCTGAGACGGGTCGACAATGCCCGCGGTGCCGCTGCTATCATGAAGACGAAGTTCGAGGAAGCGAAAGCAGATCATGCCCTCAAACACGAGGAGTTCGCGAAACGCTACACGGTCCTTCAGGCCGAGAGGGATATTTTCAAGCGTCAGCGCGACGAGGCGGAGAAAAAGATGTCATGTCTCCTGGATCAAAATACTCAATTGGAGGCCGAACTGGCTGGCCTTAACCGGCAAGTTCTGTCCGAGAGGGAGATGCGCGACGCAAAGAGGCGAGGTGCGAGCTCGCTGGTAAATATCAGGAAAGGGTCTTGCGCGCCGAGGCCAAGGTCGTTCTGCTCAAGGGAGAAGCTCGGGACAAGGTTGCCGATTAGGCCGAGATCGATGGGAATCTCCAATTCATCGATGCTCTTGAAGGTCCCGACCCGCCTACTCTGGAGGGAGAGAGGACGAGGCTGAATGGGTGCAAGGCCGACCTGGAAAACGCTTACGAAGAGTTTGAGCAACTCGCCTCAGATCTTTGTGATGATCTGAAGTTTTCACCCGTGCCGTCTGTCTTATTGCCGAACCTTCCGGGCGGAGAGACGCTTGAGGTTTCAGCGTCGATAATCGGAGTCGCGCATCCGGCTGGAACAAATGTCAACACTCCACGGGTAGAAGAGATGCTGTCTGAGAGGAGATCCACCGAGCCTCCTTCGAAGGATGTCGCCGAGGATGAGGTCAAGAATGACGCGGTCGATACTGTCGACCCTGGCGTCGTGGACGCTTAATTCCCTCCTCTTTTTTTTTTTAAGTTGTATCGTTGTCTTCTTTTTGGTTAGTTTTTTTTATGTTTTGACAAAGATGCCTGGATGGCTTTATCCGAACTATCATATTTATGCGATTCTGATTTTATGACAAAAATGCCTGATTTTATGTTTCCGTCATCCTGCTCAAGTATCTTTCTTACGTTATTGTTTCGCTGAATCGAGCGTTTCGAAACCCCGAGTTAGCTTTAGCTTTAGACGAGCCATTTAACGATTCAGGGTTTTAGACGAACGTATTTAGTTATTTCGTACTTAGGCAATAAACGCTCAAGCTGCACGATGTTCGCGGGGTGTCAATGACCAACGTTAAGCGAAAGTTGGGGTTTAGGTGTTCTCTTAGCTAGGACTTGCGTGTTTTGACGAAAAGCGAGCCCGTATCGAAAATAGCCGTTAGAACCTTTCTCGGGATATACCCAATAGAGATTGGACCGAGGTAAACTCGGTTTGATTTATATAGAGCGCTGAAATCCGTGGAGGATGTAGAGAACCTTATGATTCGTAACGAATGTGAAGGTCGAGACCCCGTTTGGGATGTAGGTGTTCGTATACTGTGGCCAAAAGCGACGAAGTGATAAGAGTTGGTGAAAAGAGCCAAGTAAAACTTTTATTCAAGAGTATTTTTGGTTTACATAGTGTGGGAGTATATTATACGTACCCCACTCCCCCCCCCTTTTTAGGGAGGGGGGCAGTTGAACTCGTCATGAGACGAGCTGCCTACGTACCCCTTTCGAGGATCAAACCGCCCCGTAGTTCGAGTTTTTGTGACAAGTGTCTTAGTAGTGGTACTTCTTCAGATGCATCGCGTTCCATGATCGTGGTACCGAAGCGTTTGTTGAATGGTTGGCGAGTTCGTATACTCCTGGGCGGACCACTTTGGTTATGCGATACGGTCCTTCCAAGTTAGCCCCCAGTTTTCCGGCGTTTCGCTCGGCCGTATTCTGAAAGACTTTGCGGAGGACCAGCTCTCCTTCGTGAAATCTCCGACTTTTGACGTTGGAGTTGTAGTACTTTGCGGTTGCTTGCTTATAGTTATGAATGCGAATGAGTGCCTGATCGCGTCTTTCGTTGATTAGGTCTGCTTTGTCTAAGAGCATAAGGTGGTTGAGGCCCTCTTGTCTCGGGAGGAGTTGTCGTCGTACTCCCGGAAATTCCACTTCGGAGGGGATGACGCACTCCGTCCCGTAGACTAGTGCAAACGGTGTTTCGCCAGTTGCTCGTCTCGGGGTCATCCGATGCGACCATATCACTCCTTCCAGTTCGTCAGCCCATCTTCCCTTCTTGGCATCGAGGCGTTTTTTCAGCCCGTCGAGTATCATCTTGTTTGCTGCCTCGGCTTGTCCGTTGCCTTGTGGGTATCGAGGTGTCGACTTACTTAGTCTGATTTTCCACTTTTCGCAAAAAGACTCGAAACGTGTTGAGATGAATTGCGAGCCGTTATCGGTTACTATTTCGTACGGGACACCATGCCGACAGATGATGTTCTTCCAGACAAAATTCTCGACCTGGACATCTTTGATACTGGCAAAAGAGTCTGCCTCGACCCATTTTGAGAAGTAATCTGTCAGAACTAGCAGGAATCTCTTGTGCTTGGAGCAATGCAGCGGGCCGACGATGTCCATCGACCATCGCATGAAAGGATAAGGAGACAAGATTGAGGAGAGCAGCTCGGTAGGTTGGTGGATTGTCGGGGCGTGGCGTTGACATTTCTCACATTTTCGAGAAAAAATTTCGCAGTCTTTTACCTTGGTCGGCCAATTGTATCCATGACGTTTTATCTTTATTGCCAAGGACTTTCCGCCGCTGTGATTGCCGCAAGACCCTCCGTGAACTTCTTCCATTACCCTGCAAGCCTCTTTCACTTCGACGCAAGTCATTAATGGTCCTGAGAACCTCCATTTGAAGACCTCCCCGTCGAGCAGGATATAGCGAGCAGCCTGAGCCTTAAGTTTGCGTGCTGCCCACTTGTCTGTGGAGACCTCTCCGTCCATTATGTACGTTCGAATTGCTCCCATCCATTCTTGGTCGCATCCGTACTCGTTCTGCTGGTCTTGTTTCGTCGCGATTGTTTCCTGCTCGTCGCTTGGCTTCGTAAGAGTTTCAGCTGGCTCAATAAGGTTAATAGTTTCGGAGTTTTCGATGCTGGGTCATTCGATGAACTCCACTGGGATTACTCGCTTAAGTCCGGGGTCGGATGACGAGGCGAAGGCCGCCAATGCATCGGCTTGAGCGTTTTTGCCTCGGGGAATACGCGTTAGCTTGAACTCTTTAAATTCTTTCGAAAGTTTTTGGACCACGCCTAAGTATGCTTCCATCCTATCGTCTCTTGCCGTGTATTCCCCGTTGAATTGGTTAACGACGAGCTGAGAGTCGCAGAAGGCCCGAATTTTTTGAACCTTGATTCCTTGTGCTAGCCTGAGTCCCACGATCAAAGCTTCGTATTCGGCCTCGTTGTTAGAAGCGTGGAAGGCCAGCCTAAAGGATTGCTCTAGGACTTCACCGGTTGGAGATGTCAGGCGAATCCCGATTCCTGAGCCTTGTCTTGATGATGAGCCGTCTACGTGAAGTATCCATGTGGAATCTTCGGCCAGCTCGTCCGTTCCGTCGATCGAAAGCTCTATCAGGAAGTCAGCGAGGACTTGGGACTTGGCGCAGGTCTTGCTCCGATATTCGATATCGTATTCGCTGAGCTCAATTGCCCATTTTGATAGTCTTCCGGATTGGCTTGGGCTGTGCAGTATAGCTCGTAGTGGGAAAGACGTCAGGACCACGATAGAGTGCGATTGAAAATATGGTCTTGAGTTTCCGTGCGGACATCACCACGGCGAGTGCCAACTTCTCCATTTGCAGGTATCTCGTTTCTGCATCCGCCAGTGTTTGGCTTACGTAGAAGATCGGATTTTGCTCCCCTCATTCCTCTCGGACAAGTACTCCGCTGACTGCGGTAGCCGAAACGACGATATACAAGTACAGGGGTTCTCCTTCCACTGGCTTTGCGAGCACGGGTGGAGTTGCCAAGTATTACTTAAGCTCCTGGAAGGCTGCCTCGCACCTTTCCGTCCATTCGAACTTCTTGTTGCCTCGGAGTATGTCGTAGAAAGCTAGACACTTGTCGGTTGATCTCGAGATGAAGCGATTTAAGGCAGCGACGCGTCCCGTTAGTCGTTGTACTTCTCGTTTGTTCCTGGGCGAAACCATTTGGATTAACGCGTCGATCTGCTTTGGGTTTGCCTCGATTCCACGGCTCGTAACCAGATACCCGAGGAATTCCCCTGATGTTACCGCGAATCTGCATTTCGCCGGATTGAGCTTCATGTTGTGGTGAATTAGCCGTTCGAAGCATTCCACCAGATGGGCGATGTGGTTGCTTACTTCCAGCGACTTCACCAGCATATCATCGATGTATACCTCCATCGTTTTTCCCAGTTGGTCGGCGAACATTTTATTGACCAATCGCTGATACGTGGCTCCGGCGTTCTTCAGTCCGAACGGCATCACTTTGTAACAGTAAATACCTCGGTCGGTTATGAATGCTGTTTTTTCTTGGTCGTCGGGGTTCATCAAGATCTGATTATACCCATAAAAAGCATCCATAAACGAGAGGAGCTTGTTTCCTGCAGTCGCCTCGACGAGCCGATCAATGTGGGGGAGAGGGAAACTATCCTTCGGACATGCTTTGTTCAGATCGGTAAAGTCGATGCAGATACGCCATTTTCCGTTTTTCTTTTTTACGACTACCGGATTCGGAAGCCAATCTGGATATTTAGCCTCGGTGATGGACCAGACTTTAAGCAATCTGTCCACTTCGTCATTCACAGCTTTGGCTCGCTCGGGTCCGAGTTTTCTTCTCTTCTGCTTTACTGGTTTGAAAGTTGGATCCACATTGAGCTCGTGGCATGTAACGTTGATGTCGATCCCGGGCATGTCCTCCGCGGCCCAAGCAAAAGTGTTAATATTCTTTTTCAAAAAGTCGATCAGCTCGGTTTTGATCGCGTCGTCTAGCTCGGCTCCCACTTCTACGCATCTCTCCGGGTTTTCGTCGTCTAAGCATATAGATATCACCGGGGCGCACCGCGGCTGATTGTCTTCGGCCTGCTCGGCTTTCTGTAATTGCTACAAGAGTTTTTTGGTTGGTTTTAATTTTTTTATGAATGGTCTCCCCTTTCGCATCGGTTTTGGGGTTCCTCAGCTTGTGCTCGGTCATAAAGCATATTCGCGACTCCTTCTGATTTCCCCAGATCGTTCGGATCCCGTTGGCCCCGGGGAATTTCAAACAGAGGTGATAAGTCGAGACCACGGCTCTCATCGAATTAATCCACGGCGTTACCATAATAATGTTGTACACCGGGGGACCTTCGGTTACCGAGAAGTTGACGATCTTGGTGACATCTTCCGCCAGGACTGGTAGTCTGATTGTTCCGATCGTCATGGTCGTTTCTCCCGAGAAACCGGTCAACGGACTCGGGATCGGTATTATTTCGGACATGTCGATTCCCATTTTCGCCAAAGTTTCGCGGAAAATGACGTCTACCGAACTTCCGGTATCAATTAAGACTCGGGCTACTTCGTGATCCTTTACTATGAGTTCGATCACCAGGGGGTCGTTATGCGGTCTGTCTATACCCGTCGTTTCTCTTTCTTCGAATGTGATGACGTCATTGGGATTTCTGCTAGGCGTGGACCAGTTTATCTTGGCTTTGGCTTTTAGTTGAAAGGCTTTTATCGCGGACACCGTGTCTCTACAGTATTCCGATACTCCAATGATCATGTTTATCCTCTGGCGCGGCCCACCTGACTCCGAGGGGTTATTGTTTCTTCTTCCTCGATTCTGCGGGCCGCCCGGTCGGTTTTCCAGGTCAGGTTGTTCTTCCTGCTCGGCCTCGACCGGCTTCTCCTGTTCGAGGTCCTTCAAGCTGATTGAATTGCCGAGCTCTCCGGCCATGAATTTTGCTCTGAGCTTGTCTCCTAAGATTCGACAGATGGCTGTTAGATGTCCGTATGTCTTATGTATCTCGCAGTAGGCCTTTTCGTCGTACGAACTTGAGTTCCTAGTCCATGTATTTCCGTTCGTTCTTCCTCGACCTCGCCGAGATCCTTGTTCGACGCTGATCTGATAGTTGTGCGCCCCGCTGAAGTTTGGTCCCTCGTGGTGGATATAGGAGCCGTTCGGGCGATTCTCTGAATGGCTCGGCTGGCTCGGCATCACTTGATTCTTGTTCGCCGATTTTGTTGGCCCGGAGCGTTGGTCGAGGATTCGAAATTCCTCCTCCTCGAGTATGAAATCCGATGCTTGACGCATGGCATTGGGGTTTGTTGCGCCCAATCTCTATTCGGAAATCTTATTTATACCACATGGACTTCTTTAATGCTTGGAGCGCTCCTTTGTCGCCCACCTCTCCTACTTTCGACATTACTGCTTTGAAACGCCCCATGAAAGTTCTTAATGGTTCGTTCGGTCCTTGAGATAGTGTCCAGAGGTCGGCGTCTGACACGCCTCGGTTCATGAACATGGAGTATTGCTTCATGAACTCGATGCAGAGATCTTTGAAATTGCCGATAGAGTTGCGCTCGAGTCTGGAGAACCATTCGAGGACTGGTCCTCGGAGATTCTCGACAAACAGAAGACAGTATCCCGCGTCTCGCTCACTTTCTCTGAGGTTGGATCGTGCCATCGCCGTACGAAATGACATGATATGTTCCTTCGGATCCGTCATTCCCTCGTAAGTCGGAAGACGGACTTTCCCGGGGTCGGACACTCTCGCCTCCATCTGGGCTTCCTCCAGCATTAAATCAATCTCGGGTGCTGCGCTCGTCGCCTTGTGCACCTGTGATCGAATAGCTTTCACCTCAGCGTTTGCCCGAGCCAAATCAGCTCGAATTTCGTCAAGAGCGTTGCCTCGGCTCGCCGAGTTGGGTTCGGTAAGACGGCTTCGGTTTATCCTTTGGGGCTCGTCCTGATAGTGTGCCTGCTCGACCCACATGAGGTTTTCCTCCTCCTCGGCTAAGTCCTGATCTTGCTCCGAGCCGAGGCTGCCTCCCGAAGCTCCATCTCGTAGTGCCGCGGTGACGGTAACCTCGTCTGGTTATGATGTCGTCGCATCGGCTCGCTCCTCCATAGTTCCTGTTGTGGCCGCCGAGCCGTTGGTGGGTTAGTGTAGGACTCCACCGAGCTGCTGATCTCGCTCAACGACTCCTCTTCGGACCAGACACGGTGATTCGGTGGTGTTGGCCCTCGTGGCTGCGGGGGTTCTTTCTCCGGATTGGAAATTTCTCGAGCCTCCTGCTCGACTGTTGTTCACTCCTGGAGTTGCGAAGTTGAGCGCCATCAGATTGAGCCCGAACCTCCTGTTCCTGGAAGACGGATTCATCATGGGGGTCAAACTGCCGATTCGTTGGCTTTGGGCTCGACTCTTCGTCGTGAGGTTCTTCAGAGTTCTGCCTTGCTCCGACGTCTTATTTGACAGCGCCATCATCATGGTTTTCATCTCGGCCAAGGACGTAGAGATCGTCTCGGGGGTCTCTGGCGTTTGCTGAGTAACGTTGGGTATTCCGTCTTCTGTGGGAGGATTCATTCCGGTGACGTTAGCTGCTGCGGTGGTGTTGTCGGCGTCGGTCACTCCGGTGGTCATCTTTTCGGATCTGGTGCGCATCGGTTTTCGGTGTAAGAATTCTCAACTCCCCCTCCTTCTAGCGTCAAATTGTGCATGCTGGATTTCGCACAATACATAATCTGTTAATAAAAACAAAAGAGGACGAAAAGATTCTAAATTAAACACGACACGAAGATCCGGAGATGGGAATTTTATTCAAGCTGCTTTGATAAGCTTTTTAGGGTACATGTATTTTTGCTAGGTAAAACGCGGATCCCCTCCCAATGAGCTAAGGGTCCTATTTATACATATCTACTCGTAAATCTAAGTGAAGATCTGTGAGAATCTTCTAGTAGATTCTTCCTTATCTCCCCTCTGCGGCGCTCCTTTATGTGAGGCTTCGTCTTCTAGGGCGAACCTCGCTTCGGATTTCCTTGTGGGCTAGGCCTCGGTCCATTTGCATAACGATCCGTCTTGGGCTCGGCCTCGTGCCTTAGTTTTGAGCTCGGAATACTTCATGGGCCTATTACTCGGATTATCGAGGGGAGATATTGATTTGGTTCGGCCCGTGCACAGTCTGTACGCTTTACGGTTCGGTCGGGTTTCTGTACAGTTTGTGCACGGCTCGATTTGGCTCGGCTTCTGCATAGTTTGTGCACCGAGCTGAACCCGGATTGTGCTCGGTTCATGCACACTTCGGTTCACTTCGGTTCACTTCGGTTCGTGAACGATTTGTGCACCGAGGTGACTCACTTCGGTTCGTGCACGGTTTGTGCACCGAGGTGGTTCACTTCGGTCCGTGCACGGTTTGTGCACCGAGGTGACTCACTTCGGTTCGTGCACGGTTTGTGCCCCGAGGTGACTCACTTCGGTTCGTGCACGGAGATTTGGACACGTCAATGCATATAAATTTAAACCCTGCCACGGTAAGGGTCGGTGTACCTATATATAACTAACTACTTATTATACTTGTTTGGTGATAGAAGAGTCGGCGAAAATCAAAAAGGTCGGGTATTGTATGAGATATTATTTACAGTTTTTAGTAATGTACTTGGTTGATTGTTGTGATTACGTTTATGCGATGATTCTATTTTGTTTTTATGCGAGCAGGACATTGGTGAAGATGACAATCTTACCGTTTCATCTACCGCGGAACTAGTGTACGATATTCATGGATCATGATCCAAAGAGGAAGGTTGTAAACCGGTTGTTAAGAATACACAGTTTGTGGCTTGGATGAATTGTAACAGACAGTATGCAGAAGTTAGGGGTCTTCTCTACACGGAATTTCCAAAGGAATTTTGTTGGCATCAGAAGGCTAAAACGTGGCTCCCACGTCGCCGTCGTAGGTGCATTGGGGATGAGGTGCGGCTTCCATACCTGCCACCACAACATGGTGAGCTCTACTACCTAAGAAGTTTATTGTCTATTGTTAGAGGACCGACGTATTTCGAAGACATCCAAACAGTAAATGGTGTTTTGTATCCGACGTTCGCAAGAGCCAGCGAAGAGTGCATTGCGTTAGGGTTGATTGATGCAGTCGTTGCTCCAAATTAGAAAATATTGTGTTAGGAGCTTCGTACTTTAATTATGTCTCTCAGGACTTTCTTACATTAGTTATGTTGATTGATAACAAGGGTTTTTGATTTCGCCGGGTCTCTAAGGAATTGCTTGCATTATTATATTTATTAGTGATAACAATGGTTTTTAATTATACGTTTTAAGTACCATATTGATGGTGCGATTACGAGGACGTAACCTTTGGATTATTGGTGTTGCAATTAAGATGATGTCTTTATATTTGATAGTAAATTAAAGAAGCATACCGGTGACTTAATTGGGATTTCAGGCGTATGGACGTCCCAAACCCTAGATCTCTAGTGTCTGAGTATTTGTATATTATGTTTTCAATGTACATTGTTTATTGCTAACAGCCAATACGTTATAAATCAAATATATTTTGTATCATGCGCTTGAATATAAATACTAAAGTAAGTAGTTGTATTATTCGTTAAGTCTGTGTTTGGTACGACCATACTCTATAGATAAAACATTGAGTGTGTTTGTAAATAATACAACGAATGTGCTGTTTTATAGATAAACCATTGAATGTGCAACTGATTTGTACATCGGGTTATTTTCGCCGATAATATCTTCGGCCTATGGGATTGATGAGTCCGCTGTGTTAATGATGTCTTGATTATGTAAAAGGCGTTTGGTAAAACGCATTTTGTAATTTTGTAAATACCTAATTTAAGAATAACCAACAACTTTTGTATATTTCGTAAACGCAATCTTTGGTTTTGTTATCGTGGGATTCGTTTTTATCTCTAACCCTAAAAATTAATTTCTTTTATGAGTTCGTAGGTATATCTACATATCGTATACTATATATCGTATGGTGTATCTATATTCGATTTGCCTTATTGGATATGTATAATTTACATATTTAGAGAGCCTTCTCCGTAGGTTACTCTAAGATATTTAGAAAGTCTTCGTTTTTGGCATTATCGTTATGGGATTTATACATTTTTCATAATTTTTGTGTATATCACCTATTTATTAGGATACTTAAATAATTTAACATATATTCATAGTCGGTCTTATATCGTGTATAAATATACCTATTCGGCCACAATCAAGTATTCGTCATATCATTCTTCTTGAGAGAAATCTATATGGTTTTCTGCAATGTCGATTTTTAGTAGAAAACCTTCTCTTTCGGTTCTCATCAAGGGGCTTCAACCGCCTTTCGAAAATTACAAGATTAGAGTTCGTGTGCTCAGGATTTGGGATGGTTTCAAAGGCAAAGGCGGAAGTAGTCTCGAGATGATCTTGCTTGATCAAGAGGTAAAGATTATATTATAAACTAATTGGCGTTGTAACAAATCCCAATCTAAATTTATTAATAATGAACTTTTTTGTTTCAGGGTGATAGAATCCATGCAACTGTTGAGAAAGATCATACTAAGTTCTTTGTCAAATTCTTTGTCAAAGAACTAAAAGAGGGTCAAGCTGTATTCATCGACACTTTCAAGATCGCTGAAGTCCAAGGGGAGTATCGCACGTGTCGATCCCGATTTAAGATAGTTTTTTACTCTACTACCACGGTTACGAAGTGTTTGGACTTTCCATCTACTGTCCCGGATAGATTTTATGTAGGTTTTCAAGAGATTTTATCGGATGATTATGATCGCCGGTATTTAGTGTGCGTGCTGGATTTCGCACAATAGATAATCTGTTAATAAAAACAAAAGAGGACGAAAAGATTCTAAGTTAAACACGACACGAAGATCCGGAGATGGGAATTTTATTCAAGCTGCTTTGATAAGCTTTTTAAGGTACATGTATTTTTGCTAGGTAAAACGCGGATCCCCTCCCAATGAGCTAAGGTCCTATTTATACATATCTACTCGTAAATCTAAGTTAAGATCAGTGAGAATCTTCTAGTAGATTCTTCCTTATCTCCCCTCCGCGGCGCTCCTTTCTGTGAGGCTTCGTCTTCTAGGGCGAACCTCGCTTCGGATTTCCTTGTGGGCTAGCCCTCGACCCATTTACATAACGATCCGTCTTGGGCTCGGCCTCGTGCCTTAGTTTTGAGCTCGAAATACTTTATGGACCTATTACTCGGATTATCGAGGGGAGATATTGATTTGGTTCGGCCCGTGCACAGTCTGTACGCTTTACGGTTCGGTCGGGTTTCTGTACAGTTTGTGCACGGCTCGGTTCGGCTCGGCTTCTGCATAGTTTGTGCACCGAGCTGAACCCGGATTGTGCTCGGTTCATGCACACTTCGGTTCACTTCGGTTCGTGAACGATTTGTGCACCGAGGTGACTCACTTCGGTTCGTGCACGGTTTGTGCACCGAGGTGGTTCACTTCGGTCCGTGCACGGTTTGTGCACCGAGGTGACTCACTTCGGTTCGTGCACGGTTTGTGCGCCGAGGTGACTCACTTCGGTTCGTGCATGGTTTGTGCGCCGAGATGACTCACTTCGGTTCGTGCACGGTTTGTGCACCGAGTATGCGCGGGTAAGGAATCACCCTTCATACTTGGTCTTTTCTTTGATTGATTTCGCCTGGGTGGAAACCGACCCCAACATTTAGTTGGTAAGTGAATATAGGATTGGTTGGTTTAAAACACTAATAAATTTGTCTTGGCTGTATTTAACAAAGACTCTGATGGTTTTGTATGTGATCAGATACTATTGGCCAGGTCATGTATGTGGGCCATGTTGAGGAAACTAAAACTCAAGGGAAGTCTCGATCTAGACTTAAGTTTGGGCTTAGGGATACCGAGTAAGCTTAAGCAATTATTCTATTTTGGTAACGTGTACAACACTCACTATAATTTATTAATTGTCGTTTTATGTTTTGTGTAATTTAGGGGTAGATAATTGGAATGTGTTTTCTGGGGAGACTACGCCAGATTGGTTTCGGAATACGTAAAACATAATGCCGCTTCGGTTGTTGTCTGTGTTATCATGTTTGCAAGCGTCATGGAATACCGTGGTGAGATTTATTAGTAAATTTGACGCCTCTAATATCTATTGTTTTGGATTTTTTATGATTGTACTCAAATGTTTGAATAATATGTAACTATCCTCTAATTTATGTGTTGTGTAGGGGATATAAACATTACGAATTCGTTGGATACCACCAAGATTTTGCTGAACCCAAAAAGTCCCTATGCGAAAGAATTTGTGTCCAAGTATATTGATCTCTCTATTTTTTTGTGATTGTGGCTTCAAACTTTTTGGTTCGTTTGTAATTGGTCTAACGGAAGTTATTAATTTTGATAGGCTACCGATAGACTAGATTCAATTGGTCCCTAGCGACGATGGCGGATCCATTGTTTCAGAAGATTCGTTATATGACGAATTCTTGGGTTTTAAGTATATGAGGGTGTCTATTAGTGGACTCCATGATTGTACCAAGGTATGTCTACGCATTTGAATGACACCTATATTTTTCTTGCTGTTATGTGATCTAGACTGATCTGTCTATTAATGTGAAGCCGGGGAGGTTCCTGACTTTGGCAACCGTGACGTCCCTTGGTAATAACAATAACTGGTATTACATAGCTAGCAAAAAGTGCAATATGAAAGTTTTTTCTTATCCCGATAGGTTCGACGATCTTGATCAGCCTGTCTGGAAATGCCTGCATTGCAAAAAAGATGTTACCAACATTGTTGCTAGGTATTTGATTGTTTATAGTTATACTTGAGTAGATCTACTGTTGTCTTGAATTCCCTTTTATGTTTTTGAGATTTACATTAATCTTTTTGATCTATGTGTAGCTACTTCCTTGTGCTGGAAGTTTCGGACGCGTACACTGGTTGGACGAGTTTCTTAGTTTTCGATCCATTGGGGAAAAAGCTTATTGGAAAAACTGCCGAGGAGTTGTTTGACGAGGTCGTAGAGGTTAGTTCTTTTTGTTCTAGACAAATGGGCGATTAGTTTTATGGTTTTTTTGCTAATGTCCCATTGCAAACGAAATAGGATGGTGTTGTGGCCTTTCGTCCATCCTTGGCCGGCCTGATAGATAAGGAGATGCTTTTTAAGGTCACTTTTTCTGAGGCTAATGTGAACAAGGTTAAGTCGTCGTTTGTTGTTGATCTTATTTCAAGAGATGGTGATATTATCGACAAGTACCGTGACGAAATTAACTCGCAGGTAAATCCGTTGTGTGTGTTAGTTATGGTTGTGTCCATTTGTATGTTTGTTGTTGTGACACTCTTGTGTTATTTCGTAGCCACCTATTATTGTGGAGGAACGTGTGGATTCGGGTGGTGATTCTGATTTCGCAGCAGATTGTTCACCAGAATCCAAAAGGCAACGGATCGAGCATGGTGATGGTGTAGTCACGGATCAGGACACGCCTACGAAGCCTAATGACGTTTGAAGAATTCTATACAATCTATACTTATGTTGCTTTGGTTTTATCTTTTATTTTTTGGGTTTGTTGCGATTGATATCGAGACTTGTGCGAAGTGTTATTTATATTTCGTATTCTAAGGTTTTCGCGGATTAATTCTTACGGGTTTAAGAATATTGCTTGGGTTCGTCTATAGTGCTTTTTTGGCCTTTTTCTGTCCAAATACTGACATTAATAAGCCCATTGGGTAATAAGTATCGATTAGCTTATTTATAATGGGTCGGTTTCGTTTAAACCCATTTCAAGGTAGAGTTTATACTCAGAAATACTTTTGTGCTAATGGAGTAAAACTCTGTAACATGTGTCTGTCTATTTAATTTTTAGACTTATTATAATAATCGTATATGTGGTCTTTACAATTTCTTTTTCTTCTGGAATTTTATGGGCGATTTGCTACTATTAAAAGCCCGTCTTGGAACGATATATTTATGACAAAAATTTGGAAGTGATTTCTACTATCAATGAATACTTCCAATATGGCGTATTATGATAATCTTTCCGATCTAAAGACCAGGGGGAGGGATTGGCGAATATGTGTTCAAATACTCCGGATTTGGAAGGAACATAACTTTTTTGGAGACACACTTGAGATGATCCTTGGTGACTTGAAGGTTAGATTTTTCTTTTGTCTTTGTTCACAATCACTAAGTATATCGGGTTTTGTATGTTGCCGAGAAAAGATTTGGTAACTTAATTTGGTAATCGCAAATTTATGTCTAGGGTTTCCGAATAACCGCTACAGTGATGCCCTATCTGGTGAAAAAAAATATGAGAATGGTCTTAAAGAGGGCGAATGGAATTCACTTCGTTTGTTTGAAGTTAAGGATGTGTTGAGTTCGGTTCGAGTTGGTTGCTATGATCTCAGAATCGAGTTTCTCCCTGACACGATTGTTAGATCAATATGGCGTGGTGCTAGAAATAAATCACTTCATTGCTCGAGTTTCTATGATATCCTCGGAGGCGCTGTCAATGTTAGATATTTAGTTGGTAAACTGGTGATATATCATGCTTTTTACCCATTTTTAGACCATGATATAAGTGTTTTTATAGAGTCTTTTGGCTATTTTCGAGTCTATATAGAGTCTTTACACGTTCAGGTACAATTGAAGATAAATTGGAGATTTGGATGCATTTTGGAGCTTAATGGAATGAAGTCACGAAGTGATGAAGTCAAGATTGGAATTACACGCAAGGTGTCGATCGACACCATGTAGTATCGATCGACACCAGGTTTTCCAATTTCCAGAATCAAGAAGTTTCCATATTTTGAAGAAAAGGAAATCTCCAAGACTTTTCCTAATCCTTTTGGGAATTGAAGACTCGTACCTAGGCCTATAAATATAGTTTTTCAGCCATTGTTTAGGCATAATCTCATACTTTAAGAATCATAGAAGTTTAGGTTTTTGGAGAGAAGAATTTGACTCCCTTAGAGCAAATTTGGAACTCCCTTTATTTATTCTATTGATTTCTTTTATGCTTTCTATTCAAGTTATGATTTCTGTTTCATTAATCATGTCTGAGTAGTTTGCTAGTTAGGTTTAGGGTTTTTCAAAGGTGATTGATGAATTGTTAGGTCGAATTAAATTGTTAGGATAAAATCATTAGAGTTCTTCATCTGGATTTGTGTTTAATGCTTATTCTAGCTTCACGACCTAGAATCTGATCTTAGGTTAATTAATAGATGCGAGAGTATTATTGATTGCCTGAACTAATGTTAGATGAGCAAAATACCTATTCGCAAAGAGATTTGGTTTAGGGTTTTGTGAACAATTGAACCTGAACTTTAATGCTTGTTTGAATTGTTAGAATTTGCAAAGAGATTTGGAATTCTAGGGTTTAGACATAGATAATCTTCGCAGCGAGAGTTGGTTGATTTTACATTAGTGATTCGAGTTCGAGAACAGATCTTAATAATTCCTAACATTCTGTCTAGACCTGCAATTTAGATCACCTGAGAATTTCCCTGAACCTAGCGTTTCGTCTCCTGAATCTAAATCGTTTAATTGCTTTCTGTCTTTTAATTCCATATTATTTCTTAGCTTAATTCGAAATTAGAAAACTGCTGTGTGACTATCCCTTCTCTGTGGATTCGATCCCTAAGTACTACAACTGATCTCTTAATTTGAGAGAGTTGCTTTAGGGTAAATTTGACCCATATCAAATTTTGGCGCCGTTGCCGGGTAAGGAGATTAGTTGCCTACAGATTTCAAGTATTAGGATTTTGTCTAGGTTTTTATTTTTGTTTTTGTTACTGATTTAGTTTCTCATCTTTGGTTTCAGGTGCATGCGCAGTACCAGAAGCAACAAGGAAGAAGAACTAGTCCCATTGAACCAGGAGCTCGGTCATCTCGAACGCACAAACCGAGCATCTGCTCGAGCGTCGATCGACACAGAGAGCATCGATCGACACCATACCCTAGTGTCGACCGACACAGCTTGTATCGATCGACACCAGACGCAAATCGAGATGGCAGAACCACTGATCCTAATGCGCAACGAGGCAGGCGACCTTGTTGACCTACAGGGCAACAGAAGGAACGCCCAAGGACAGCGACTTGATGAGGCTGGCGCCGTCATAGTCGAACCGGCGATACAAATCGCCGGTGCAGAAGCTGGACGTGGAAGAACACTTGGCGAGTACTTGGCGAGAACACTATGCTAATAGAGCTGCGATCCGTCCTCCTGCATTTCAGAGGAATGACTTCGAGCTGAAGCCGGCTTACTACACTTTAGTGGCTCAGCATCCCTTCCATGGTCTTCCTAATGAGCACCCTATGGACCACGTTGAGAGATTCGAGGACTTAGCCTCAAGCATCAAGGCTAATGGAGTTACATATGATTATCTCTTCTGCAAACTTTTCCCTTACTCGCTTGCTGGAGATGCATCATACTGGCTGAAGCAGCTGCCACCAGGATCCTTGACTACATGGGAAGATACAAAGAATGCATTCCTTTGCAATTTCTTT
The DNA here is from genome assembly GCA_020283515.1 of Alliaria petiolata. Lineage (NCBI taxonomy): Eukaryota > Viridiplantae > Streptophyta > Magnoliopsida > Brassicales > Brassicaceae > Alliaria > Alliaria petiolata. The sequence goes on from JAHZTW010000001.1 coordinate 387,730,036, forward strand.
GATGATGCGAGATCCGAGGAGCTGAGGATGAAGATCACTACATTCTCTCAAGGACCCACTGAAGCATTCAAAGCTTCTTGGGTGAGGTTCAAATCATACCAGAGGGACTGTCCACATCATGGATTCAGCGAGCCGCAACTTATCGGTATCTTTTACCGAGGGATCGATTGGAAGTACCAGATGGCCCTAGATGCTGCGAGCAATGGCAACTTGAACACAAGATTTCCAGAAGGTGCGGTAGAGCTTATAGAGAATTTGGCCTCTAGTAACAGCACCAAGAACGCAGACTTCGAAAGAAGACAACACGCTGGAGTGAATGGAGGAGCCCATATAGCTGAAGTCAACAGGAAGCTGGACAACGTACACAATCTCTTGGTGGGAAAGAGGCAAGTTCAGTTTGCTGCAGAAGTGGAGACCTTTGAGCCAGAACAAGAAGAGGTTAACTTCATCAATGGTGCTGGATTTCAAGGTCAAAGGTTCAGCAATCAACAAGGCTATGGTTCTTCTTACCAGAAGCCTTTTCAGAACAACAACTTCCAGAGAAGCTATGGTTCTTCTTCTTACAAGAAGCCTCCTGCACAAGACAACAAGATGGAATCTATGATAGAACAGCTTCTAGAAGGGCAACAGAAGATGACAGTGGCCTTTAATGGGAAGATTGACACATTATATCAAGATGTGACTGGAAAGATGGACGCCATGTACCAAGACTTGAATGGGAAATTCGAATCTCTGAACAACCATGTCAAGAAATTGGATGTTCAAGTTGCTCAAACAGCAGAAGCTGTTCATAGGCAAGAAGGATTTCTTCCTGGGAAGACTGATACAAATCTCAGACGCCATGTGAATGCAATCACGACAAGGAGCATAAGCAAGATGGAACCAGAGGAGAAGGAGAATCTAAGTGCTGAAGACCTTGTGGAGTTGGAGGAAATTGAAAAAGAAGCTCCGGACGCCCCTGCAGATCCAGTGTCGATCGACACAGGAGAGTGTCGATCGACACCCGAAGAACATCGCAAAATCAAGAGCTCGAGCCCGTGTGTCGATCGACACAAGGCTGGTGTCGATCGACACCCTATACAGACATCGCTGGATCGAGCTGCAGCTTTACCATCTCAAGAGGAAAAAGTGTACAAGCCTAAGATACCCTACCCCCTGCCTCCCAGAAAATCTAAACAGGAGAGAGAAGAAGCGAGATGCAAGGAGATGATGGATAAGCTGATGATTGAGTTACCCCTAGTTGATGCAGTCAGACTTTCACCTGCATTAAGAAGATATGTCAAGAGAATGGTTGTCAATGGCATTAGTCCTGAGGAAGGAGCATTGCTTACCAGAGAAGTGACTGCAATTCTCTAGAACATAGTTCCAAGAAAGAAGAAGAAGGTGTGGGTTTCTGAACAAGTCAGTGCTGTGATTCAGAGGAGGATTCCAGAGAAGTTACCAGATCCAGGGAACTTTGTGCTAGATTGCTCAATCTCAACAGGAAGGTTTCCTCGCTCTCTCTGCGATCTAGGTTCAAGCATCAACTTGATACCATACTCAGTTGCTGTTCGACTTGGAATGATTGTTTTCAAGCCAACCAGAATCTCCCTTGTCCTAGCTGATCGATCAAAGAGAATCCCAGAAGGTGTTCTAGAAGATGTTCCCCTGAAGATTGAAGGCTGCATGATTCCTACAGATTTTGTGGTTTTGAAGTATGATGAAGA
>JAHZTW010000001.1:387734017-387749887 GCA_020283515.1 Alliaria petiolata
GTTAGGTTTAGGGTTTTTCAAAGGTGATTATGAATTGTTAGGTCAAATTAAACTGTTAGGATAAAATCATTAGAGTTCTTCATCTGGATTTGTGTTTAATGCTGATTTTAGCTTCATGACCTAGAATCTGATCTTAGGTTAATTGGTAGACACGAGAGTGTTATTGATTGCCTGAACTAGTGTTAGATGAGCAAAATACCTATTCGCAAAGAGATTTGGGTTAGGATTTTGTGAACAATTGAACCTGATATTAATGCTTGTCTGAATTGTTTGAATTCGCAAAGAGATTTGCTTTTCTGGAATTTAGGCATAGATAATCTTCGCAGCGAGAGTTGGTTGATTTTACATTAGTGTTTCAAGTTCAAGAACAGTGCTTAATAGTTCCTAACATTCGCCTAGACCTAGAATTTTGATCACCTGAGAATCTCCCTAAACCTAGCGTTTTGTCTCCTGAAGTTTACATCGCTTTTAATTGCTTTCTGTCTTTACTTTTATTATTCTTCCTAGCTTAATTCGAATTTAGAAAACTGCTGTGTGACTATCCCTTCTCTGTGGATTCGATCCCTAAATACTACAACTGATTTCTTAATTTGAGAGAGTTGCTTAGGGTAAATTTGACCCATATCAACTGGTTCTCAATTTTTGGTTTACTAATTCTCACAAATACTTATTGGATTATCTAGGTTATATATATATTTGCCTGATGTGTTTGACTAAGATCATGTTTAGATGTCATCGGAGCAGTTCATTCTGTCGGTGAAGTTTGTGATATCGATCCCAATGCATACGAGGAGTCACGTTGCTATCTACATTTTGAGTTGCTTGATCATACGTAAGATTCTGTTTTGGTTATGTTTTTATTTGGTGTTATTTTTTTTATTTGTATTAATGCTCTGTGTTACAACAGAGGTGCGATACTACCGTGTGTTGCACGTGGGATGCTTGCTCGAGATATCTATTCTGCCTACAATCGGGTTGTTAATGTGCCGATTATATGCGTTCTGAGGTTCTGGCAAGTCTGTGAAAGTCGAGGTATTGTTTTGGTGTACTTCGCTGATTTTATCGTGATTTTAACACATATTTACTAAATGGTTTGTGCTTTATTCTCCGACGCAGGTGGCGAAGTTCATTCGTTTGTACTTCGTGATTGTTGTCAATGCTCATAGTTCTCATTCTGTCTGGATAGCGAGGAGGTTCGAGAGTTCAAAAAGAGGTCAGTTATTATAGCAGTGTTCTTAAATTGGATGCTTGGTGATGGTGCCTAATATAGTAACCGTATATCTATTCCCTTTTAGGTTCTCGATGCATAATCGTCACTAGCGTGTTCGGTGTTATCATCCGGCGTGCTACGTTTATTGGGAATTAATGTTGTTTTTGTTAAATATCGGGATACTTTTTGTTTGTGGTTCGAACCTGAAAACTACATTTTTGTTCTAAGACATTGGGATTCAGATGTAAGCTCTTTAGTGTGTAGAGCCATTTCCATGGTTCGTTCGGATTTTTAATATATCTTCCGACATGTATAATTATTAATCGTATTAGTTGCAATGTTGATATTTGTAAGATCTTCTGTTGTTAATATTCGTCGGTCATGGGACTAATATTAGAGAGGGCTATTAATTAGCGTCGTTGTTTAAATAATCGTTTAAATATATTTAGAACAAGGAAGCAACATTTAATCGTATTAGTTACAATATTGATATTTGTAAAATCTTATGTTGTTAAAATTCGTGGGTTATTGGACTAATATTAGAGAGGGATATTAATTAGCGTCGCTGTTTAAATAGTCTTTTAAATATATTTAGAATAAGTGAACAATATTTTAACAAGAAAATATTAAGTTTTTTGAAACAAGGAAATTAAAAAGGGGAATAGCAACGGAGAAGATTGTTTGTTTTTTCATTAATTTTATGATATATGAATTAGTTTATTTACGATGTTCGAGGCTTCAATATTTATTTAAATGTTAATCACTGTTTCTGCACAATGAATGTTTAGAGATTTTCTTGGATAGCTAAATTTTGTTATATCTGAAACTTTTCAAAATAAAATATTCTTGTGGTTGAGATGTATTACTTTACGTATAGGTTTAGCTATAATGATTGCACTGACAGAGTATCTAAAAAGGGTTAAACAGATTTTTTATAATTTAAAGGATTTAGTAGTTATATTATTTTGGTTAATTATGACGGTGTAAATATCTACCCTAAACGGCGTGTGTATTAGGTATTAAAGAGTAATTGACACCGTTTCACTGGCTATTAAAGGCATCGTATATAGAAAAATGTCAAAAGGTTGCAAAGAGAAATCAGAAAGTCCAAGACTTTTAGAGCCGTACTTACGATATCTGAAGATATGGGGTCTTATCATGCTCTAGCCGATCTGGAGGTTGGGAAAAAGGGATGTATGATCTGTGTACAACTGCTTCGTCTCTGGAAGAAGCACAATGATTTCGGAGATACGCTTGAGATGGTTCTCGCTGACTTCAAGGTTCGATTCTCTACTGCCTTTAGATTAGGATGATCAGGTTTATTATTAGAAACAGTTTTACAAAATTGCGTTGATTTACAATATTATATAAACCATCGTATTCTATACAAAAATACCTTACAGTCTTTCGGTTTTTGTACTGCCTTCAACTAGATAAAACATCATATTGTGTTGTTTTGCGAAACTGTTGGTTTTTTTTTGTTTCTGATTGTATACAAAAATCGTGTTTAGGGGTTTCGGATTTCTGCAACGGTTATGCCCGATCTCCTAAAAAAATATGAGACTGTCTTTAAGGAGGGACATTGGTATTCTTTTCGATATTTTGACGTCAAGTACGTGCTTGGCACGGTTCGGTTTGGTTACTATGATGTAAGGATCGAGGTTTCGCATGGTACAGATGTCAAGCCCACTTGGACGGGTACTAAAGACTTGACTCTTGACTGCTCTAATTTCTTCGACATCTTGACGGGTGCTGTTGACCCTCGGTATTTAGTTGGTGAGTTTTTCTACCGTTTAAATATTTTTATTCGTTGTTGTCGTTTTTTTTTTGGTTTAGTGGTTGGTTTGGTGTTTCGTAATGATGTGGATTTTGTGATTAAGCTTTTGATCCGTGTGTTATTTTGGGATTTAGATGTTATCGGTGCAGTCTATTCAGTTGGAAAGCTAGAGGAGATCGATCCTAAGGCCTATGATGATTCGCGTTTCTACTTGCGCTTCGAGTTGCTTGACCATACGTAAGTTTAGGTTTTTTATTTATGTTTTTATGTGGTTCGTTTGTATATTTAATACGCGTGTTATTTTTTAAAACAGTAAAGAAGGCATTCTGCCATGCATTGCCCGTGGTCAGCTTGCCAAGGACTTCAAATGCGCCTACAAAATGGCTGAAGATAGGCCAGTCATCTGCGTGCTAAGGTTCTGGCAGATATGCAAAGCTTGAGGTATGATCTTTGATTATCTGGTAACTAAAAATGTCGTTTTAGTGGAGATTGTTTTTGAATGTTTTTTTTTGTGTTCATAGGTGATGAGGTCCATTCGCACGTGCTTCGTTCTTATGATCCATGTTCCCAGTTTACGTTCAAGCACGATGGCGAGGATGTCAAAGAGTTTAAAGCGAAGTGAGTGATTAAATGTTTTTCTTTATAATTATGTTTTGGACGGTGTTTGTGTTCTGACAAAATTATATTTAAATATGTTATAGGTTCTCTCTCTGTGGACGTAACTGATATGTTGGATGTGCCATGCGTCTATCCAAGAACTTTTGGGTTTATATTTTTAATATGCATCGGTTTTTGATGTTATTTGAAACTCATTTCTTTTATGCTTATGACAATGTAATATATTAAGGTCTGGAACTTACTCTACGTTGTTTAATTAAATCTATGCTCTACTTTATCTATCATTGATTTTTTTGCAGTTTTATATTTAGTTTTTAGTTTGCGCTGTAGCGCGACTCTTCTAATAAATTCAGGGGTTGGGATTGTTTTAGATGGCCTGTTTGGCTGCTATAATTAATTGCACCGGGCATGCGCGACCATATACATGTCTATAGTTGAATGTTTTGATTTCTTTTGTCTAGGCTGCTAGCAATCAATTAGCATTTTTCAATAAAAAAATTTGTGATCAATGAGTAACCGATAACATTACGATGAAACAAATACTTTTGTTTGTAAAATTTTAAGTTTATAATTTGTTGGCGTTAGTGGGGGGAAAAATACTCTTTCTAAATAATTGGTTTTTACGGCATGAATAAAATTGTGCTAAATCACCAGTGATGGTCGGCGTTATAATTCAAGACGTTTCGATTTTTCTTTTCTTAATTTGGTTTACATTTACTATGTCGAAATTTAATATGTGTTTGTGATGTTTAATCTCTCACCGTATTGGTCAATAACAATGGGTGTGTAGATTTAATTCATTGGTGATAATTAGTGCATATTAATTGATGTCCTTTTATATCAAAATTCATGGAGAGAGTTGCTAGGGATACGCTCGATGATTTGTATCATGTCGGGACGGTTTACGCGGTGGATGTAGAAATTTTTCGACTGTGGCGTGTACCTTACATGAATGGTCGCGATGGTATCGAGATGATTGTTCAAGACGAAAATGTAAGTTATTGAGATCCTATTCTATTAGGTGCATAAGTACTGTAGATTATATACTAAGTTAAGATGAGGATTTTGGTTCACTAAATTGTAGATTGCGATATTTGATCTTGATAGTTTTGATCTAGGGTCGGCGAATTGGTGCCTCGATATTGCCTACAGAAGTAGCCATTTACGAAGGGAGGATCAGAGAAGGTGATTGGAAAATCTTCTTTGGATTTTGCGTGAGACATTTTGTTGGTATATTGAAAACTACCAGTCATAAGTACCAGATTGTGTTTAAAAACGCTACTATCGTCGATAATGTTGCTCCCAAAAACGATCGTTTTTTTTTGGATACTCGGAGTTTTCAAGATGTTCTGAACTTCAAACTAGACCCTACTGTGTTAATTGGTTAGTGGCTAATCATTCATTCAGTTTAAGTTAATCTATATTTCGCCGAAATCGATGACCGATTTCATTCGTTTGTTTTTTGGTATTTTTAGATTTGATCGGATGCGTGTCTTCTGTTGGGTATCTTTTTGGAAGTGGTCAAGAAGCTTACAAATTGGCGTTCAGTCTTATCGACGACGTGTAAGTTTATATATAACCATTGTGGATTTTAGAAATTATGTAATTGATCGTCCATGTTTTGGATTGATGATATATCGTTGTAAAATCTTTACGATTCTCTAGCGGTTACATCGTTACGTGTAACGCATCTGGATCAATGGCTAAGGAGATCTACGATCGGTGGGCGTTGGATAGACGGTACCCTAAGATATGCGTTTTACGATTCTGGAAGGTACAAGTATATACGTGTAAGATAGTATTGTACATGTTATTACACAGCTATGTGCTCCTCTTATGCTTAGTCGTGACGCATGTTCTATATTACCGTAACATGTAGGTGGTGGTGTCACAAAAAATTGTCTAAAATCGGTCCCTGGCTGTTCAGAGTTTCACTTGGACCCACCTGCTCCTGAAGTTACGGAGTTCAGAGACACGTAAGAAATATTTGTTAATTTGTTAATTGAATATCTTTGATCTTGCTTTGGTAATGCTTTGAAATTTTACAACGCTCTTATATTAATTTGTAAATCGATCCTTGCAGGTTTCTACTCCGTACCGACGATGGTTCGGTTATTGATTGATTGGTTATGTGGTGTTAGAGCCCCCCGTAGTTGTTGCATTAAAAATTGAAACGTTATTGTCTAATGTATGTTTTGTATTCGGTTTTTGTTAGAAAAATGTGTAATGAACAAACAATATGTGTGCGTTGAAAAGTTATGTGTACAGTTTGGATTTTTATGAATTCTTACTTGCCGTCCCTATGCAATGTCGATTTTTTTTTTTGCCTTTGTATTGGACATGGAAAACATATATGGTCTTTGTAAAACATATGTGTACGTTTTACATATATGGTCTTTCTATACACCAGTTTTGGAATTATAAACAATTTGTTGTTAGGCCCATAACGATTTATGTAGTAGCCCTATAGCCCATACTATAAAGAGGTATTATAAAGCCCATATAATATAGCTATTTTTTTATTATTTCCAAGCCCATATAGCGACAGTCAAGAATTAGTTAGATAGTTGTTTGGCCCATAGAATTTTAATACAATTTGTGCATCGTTGGGACTTGGGATCGTGGATCGTTGATATCTCCCATTGTATGGACCTAATAGCTAAGAGCAAGCCCAGTAGAAAACCTCATTTTAATATTAAATATATTATTAATTTAGGAAAAAATTATTATTAACAGACTAACCCCTTTTATATACAATATATAATATCTTGGTTGATTCGAGACTCATATCTAATTTATATGGATAATAATATCTAATTTATATGGATTGGAATGAATAAGGAGAGTATCTAATCAAGAATATGTCAATATTGACAAATTCGTGATATACATTATGCGGGTTTACATATATCCATAGATCGTGATATTAGACCTAGGGTTTTACGTATATATGTAGTTCTCGCTATAATCTCTTTTGTTGTGTTATAATCCACGCTGCGGCCATAATGTCGAGGACGGGTAATGTATTCATGGCAGGAGGTATGTTTTGTATACAAATTATATAGTTAAAACAACATAAGTTATTGGTTTAGGTTCTTGATGTTGGTAGTTGTTAGCTTTGAGACAGAATATTAAACTCATGTTTGTAAATCGTGAGTTCTTTTGGGATTACGTCTACGATTTTTTTTGTCGTCGGGATTAATTATAATATGATCCATCTCTATGCAGCAGGTTTGGATAGTTTTCTAGAAAAAAACTCTCTTCACTTGTGTGATAACGTGAGCGATGTCAAAACCGCAGAAGCGGAGTTTGAGACCTATTTGAAGAGTCTAGATAAGGTACACGAGTGCGTGCTGTCTAACGAGCAGTTATATGGTCATGGTGTTTAGTGTTTGGTTCCAATGAGATACGCAACGGCGATATTCGTCAAGATCCTACGTGTATTGACATACGCTACAAACCCTATCGGTAGAGTTATCGAGCTCATCCTATGCGATGAACATGTGAGTGGTGGATTTGGTATTCAGTGTGTTTGGAATTCGTACATAAGTTAATCTATTGTTTATAATGTTGGGGGTTTTATTGTTTTTACTAGGGCAAGCGAGTGCATGCAACAGTGACAAAAGATCTTTATGGAATCTTTATTGATAAGTTTCGTGAAGGTGATTGGGTTAGTATACAGAAATTTGATGTGATTCACCAGAAGTCTCCAGATGGTTATACATCATTTTTTCCAAGAATTTACTTCCTTGAATCCACTAAAGCCGTGTGTGTGATGGCGAAGTGTGGAAGGGCTTTTTTTGATTTTGTTGCGTTCAGCGACGTCCTTGCTCCATCATTTGAAGCTAATTACTTGGGTGGTACGTTTTTATGCTATTATCGTAACTTCGAAAGTGATGTGTAGCGTTAGAACTGATTGAATGATTTGCAGATCTGATCGGGGAAGTTATTAATGTCGGTAAATTCAACCCCAATCATAATATGCTTACCGAGGATTTTGAGGTCTTAAAAATAACTGTCGAGATAAGAAACTCCAGGTAGTCCAGAATTATATACTTGGGAATTATTGTTTATCGTATGCGTTTTTGGGCGGATACCAAACTCAAACTTCTTAACGTGTGTTGTGTTTTGATCGTAGTAATGTTCATATACCGTGTATCTTGCATGGAGATAGGGCTCTGAAATTCTATACTGATATTAGCAATTGTGCTTGTGGCCCGATCGTTGGGGTGTCATAAAGCTCTTCTCAGGTGATTGATCTGGCGCTTATGCAATTCGATAGTGTATCGAGTATTTACGGATTTTGTCGTGTCTGTCTTTGAACACTTATTTATTTAGTACTTTTTTCAGGGAGAAGGAAAGTAACTTCTGATTATCCAACCCAGGTCATTGTAGAACCTCCTATAAGAGAAGCATCTGATCTCAAAGGAAAGTAAGTTGTTGTATTATCGATGTGTTGTTTTGTCTGGTGTTTACGATAAACACATGTTTCCTATGTGATTGTTTTTCCTTTGTCTTGCAAGTTACCGAGTAAAAGGACGAGAAGGGTAGCAAGGTCGTGATGATGCTTAGGTCCAGCAACCCAGACGAAGACTATGACATAACAGATTATTTATTTTTATGCAACATTATTATATTGCTTCGTTCTGTGTTTGAGACGAAGTCTTAGATTTTTTAATTACTGTTTCGTTATAATCCAGGTTTTGGTTTTGCTTTTTGGCATGATATCGTGGTCGCGTGAAAAATTTTAACCCTAAAAGAATAAAATGTTGTGTTGGTGTAACCTGAAAAATTAAAGTACTGGTTGTTGGAACCGATGCCAGGGTCGGTGTGGCAATGACAATGCAATAGTCGTGTTGTATTTACGACCGAACTAACTATCGGTAATTAGGGTAAAATGTTGCCATGTGATGACCACGAAGTTCATAATAACTTGGAATGAGTGTACGAACACGTATTGTCTGAGTATTTTATATACGATATTTGAGTAGATTGTGGGATAATTTATACACGATAAATAGAGGTAGGTTTGATGGAATGTCAAAGTTTGTTAAATTTTAATTTAACGCGATAATTGGAAAAAGAATAAGACATCTGATAAAGAATAGATAACATTCTTTGCTAATTATTTGGAATATGATATTTGCTTAAGATTCTTCTATGTAGTTATTTGATATTCGTTCGGTTTTCGAGATTTAAGGTTTTTATAATATTCGATTCAATAGAAACTGCGTTTGGAGAATATTTAATTTATATTGGGTTCTAATTTATGTTACAATAATGTAGAGGTTTGGATTTAGGTCCGTACTTTACGAACTATAATGTTAGTTTTATAGTATGCGATAAAAATGTCAATTTTCTATTTTGCGAAAAAAAAATAGAAGAGATATTGGCTAAATCCATGTGTTACTTTATACCGTGCGAGAAAAAAGTTAGATTTTGATTTTGCGAAGTAAAAATGTAAATAGATAATACCTAAGTTTGTATTCTATCCAAATCTTTACTTAATTGCTTTATATTAAATATTCTATAGCAAGTTATATTCGTTCAATTGTATCCCTACGTATAATAGTCTTATTATTAACCCTAGCGATGCAGAGGTTAACTTGAAGAAGTTCTCATTTTATGTCATAGCTTCAAACACGTTTTGTAAAGCTCTTATTAATGAAGACCAAGCGACATTATACCCCTAGGAAGAAGAAAGATATTGTATCTCCATCCGCGACTTCCCATGTCCCAGACTTACGTAAGTTATGTATTGCTTCTTTTCGTTGTATTACTATTAACCCTAGCATTGTATTAATGTTGTCGACTCGTAGGTGTGAACACAACAATGCATAGGTATGCTCCTCCCGATATGATCGCCAACTACATCACTCATCAGGCGATTGGTAACCAAGCCATTGTTGATGTTGATTCACACCAACATGAATGCCGTCTTGCAAGACAGAAAATGATGTCTTATATACGAAGGATAAGGGCCGAGAATCGAGCTATAAGTTAAGTAATTCGTAAAATTGTTTTGTTAGCATGGATCGTGTAATAAGCGCTTGTATACTAATTTTTTTTATATGTTTTTTTAAAAAACTCTAGAGATTTTGAACGACTCTATCAACAAAAAAAGATTTATTTGCTTTGATGTAACCGATGATGAAGATGGCAATGGTTCATAATTCGACGATGATAATCCTGGGAAAGAAGCCCACCCGAGGACAAAGGCCAAGGCACGTAGAAAGGGTAAGGTGACTGGTGACCCTATGGAAGTTTCCTATGAAGAGTTAACTAGGACGGATTTTAAGACAAGCATTGATCCCGGTTTGACAAATAAAGGTAGTGATCTTAGTTTGGATATAGATGTAGTCCTTAACATGTTATTATTGTTTGTTAGATATTGTAACAGTTGGTTATGATTTTGTAGGTTACTATGACGATGGTGATCCTATTTACGTGTGTCGGAATTGTAAATCCTATATGTGGTACGGAGAAAGACTTGGGAAAAGATTTGCACAGTCGGTACCTTTGTTCTCGATGTGCTGCGGTCAGGGAAAAGTAGTACTTCCTCTCTTAAAACTCCACCGAAGACGTTGTTAGTATTGTTATACAATACTGGTGGAGAGAGGGATAATTTTCTTGAATATGTGAGAGCTTATAACATGATGTTTTCTTTCACTTCCCTTGGAGGACAGGTTGATCATTCCATCAACAATGGCATGGGGCCTTTCTTATATAGAATGTGTGGAGAGAACTACCACAGGGCAGGTGACTTACTCCCACCGCCTGGAAAAGCTCCAGCGTTTTTGCAACTCTACATCCATGATACTGCAAATGAAGTATCTAACAGGATTGCGGCTTACGGGTACTTGATATATCCTCGATTTATAAGATTATTTTGGTTTTCTTAACAGTATGGGTTCCTGATTTGAGTTTGGTACAGGAAGGCCGCTGTCCCTGGCGGTACCGGTATTAGAGAGACGATTGTTACCCAGCTTAAAAACATGTTGGATAGACACAACTGTCATGTTAAGGCGTTTCGGAGTGCACGAGACCGGTTTGATTTGGCGAACAATAAGAACAGCATAAGGTTAACTCTAACGTGTGATAGGAAGTCTGATGCAAGAACTACTAATCTTCTGTCCGCCGATGAAGTAGCTGCTTTGATCCCCGGTGATTTCTATATTGAATCCGAGACACGGGATATAGTTATCCAGACTAATACCGGAAAGTTACATAGAATAAGTGAACTACACCCCGCGTATTTAGCCCTACAGTATCCATTGTTGTTTCCTTACGGTGAGGATGGTTTTAGGGTGGGAATAGACATTGGGTTTGTCGACACGGATGGAAGAAAAAGAAAACATGTAACAATGCGTGAATTTTTTGCGTACCGCATACAGGAACGGTTTGGTGAATCACCAATAATTGTTATGTCAGGAAGGCTTTACCAACAGTTTTTGGTGGACACATATACGATGGTTGAAACAAACAGGCTTCAGTATCTTTTTTTAACCAGCAGAAGCTCCGGTCGGAGTGTTATGAGCAGATTCAGAAAACTGTTGTGAAGGGTGGTTCTGATATTTCGGCACAAGGACGACGTATAATTATACCGTCGTCTTTTACCGGTGGTACGAGGTATTTGTTGCAGCATTACTTAGATGCAATGAGGACATGCAGATACTTTGGTTTCCCTGACCTGTTTATAACGTTCACGTGTAATCCTAAATGCCCTGAGATTACTAGACACTTAGACAGACACGGGTTAAAAGCTGAGGATAGGCCAGGCATATGTTGCCGAATATTCAAGATGAAGCTGGATGACCTCATATATCAGTTGACGAAGAAGGATGTGCTAGGAGGCGTGTCTGCTGGTAATTTTTTTTTTACGGTCCTCGACGATTTTTGTTGAGTAGTCTATGCTGCTATAAGGATTTTTATGGATTGTTTTTTTTTATGTATGTAGCTATATACACAATCGAGTTCCAGAAAAGAGGATTGCCTCACGCACATATTGTGCTTTTCATGAAGCCTGGCCACAAGCTACCCACCGGTGATGAGATCGACAATATCATTTGTGCGGAAATACCTGATAAGACGACCGAGCAAGATTTGTATGACGTTGTTAGCGATGTAATGATACATGGATGATAGACTCATAATTTAGCATATTTTAGCATCCATATTAGATAGTTTTGCATGTACTTTTGCATTCATTTAGCCACTTTTAGTCCCATTTGCATACATATTAGAGTTTAGTGAGTGTTAGCTTAGGTTGTTGCATATTTGTACATATTGAGTCCTTATTAGGTGTTTTGGAGGCTTGGAGGACCATATGGAGTTTCATGGATAGCCAAGAGGAGCAAGAGAAGCAGCCAAATGAGAAGCAGAAGTCTCTTTAGAAGCATATCTAGCATTTGGAGGTGCGAAATGTATGGGTCCGGACGAAGGCCTTGCACTGAGATTCAGACTCCGAAGCCTTCTTNGCAAGCACAAGATTGGGATCTTCCTTTTGAGATCATGTGCGATGCAAGTGATTATGCTGTGGGAGCTGTTCTTGGCCAAAGGAAGGACAATAAACTTCATGTCATATACTATGCAAGTAGAACTTTGGATGACACCCAAGTGAAGTATGCAACAACTGAAAATGAGCTCTTGGCTGTGGTGTTTGCCTTTGAAAAGTTTAGAAGCTATCTAGTTGGGTCTAAGGTTGTGGTCTACACGGATCATGCAGCTTTGAGGTACATCTATGCGAAAAAGGACACAAAACCTAGACTCCTTAGATAGATACTTCTTTTACAAGAGTTTTACATGGAAATAATTGACAAGAAGGGCATTGAATAATGGCGTGGCTGATCTCCTATCAAGGATGAGGATTGAAGAGCTCATTCCTATTAATGATTCTCTTCCCGAAGAGCAACTCATCTTGATTAAGGTCTTGAAAACTATTTTGTGTGTGGTGATGTGCCTCTCAACCTAGATGCCTACTCCAAGAATAAATTCTTTAGGGATGTGTCTCACTACTATTGGGATGAACCTTACCTTTTCAATAGTTGTTGAGATGGTCTCTATAGAAGATGCATAGCTCAAGAGGAGAAAAACAACATCTTGTACCATTGGTGGACATTTTGCCACATTTAAAACAGCAACCAAGGTGCTTCAAGCAGAGTTTTGGTGTGCAAGTTTGTTTAAAGATGCTCATGCCTACAAATCCACATATGAAGCACGTCAAAGAAAGGGTAACATAAGCAAGAGAGATGAGATGCCACAAAACCCAATCTTGGAAGTGGATCTGTTTGATGTTTGGGGCATAGATTTCATGGGACCTTTCCCCTCCTCCTATGGCAACAAATACATCTTAGTTGCTGTGAACTATGTCTCCAAATGGATGGAAGCAGTGGCAAGCCCCACGAATGATGCTAAAGTTGTGGTGAAGCTTTTCAAGTCCATAATCTTTCCAAGATTTGGAATTCTAAGAGTTGTGATAAGTGATGGTGGAAGTCATTTCATCTACAAGGTCTTTGAGAATTCGCTCAAGAAGCATGGGGTTAAGCATAAGGTCGACACACCTTACCAACCCCAAACAAGTGGCCAAGTCGAAGTTTCCAATAGAGTGATCAAGGCCTGTCTCTTATACACATCTAGATGTGTATAAGAGACAGAAACCGTTTTTTAAGATCCATTCTTAATGTTCTCCACCTCTTCTTTCCACCACACATCATGGGTTAGGAGGAAAGGGTGAGGAAAGGGTTTATACCACACATCATGGATAAATCTAAATTGGTTTCTTAAGGTTTAGAGAAATTGCTAAAAGAGTAAAAATTATGTTTTTAAACCTCAAGTTCGAATCTTCAACCTCCCTAAGCATGATTCCCAACCTAGAATCAGTTTTTAATATTTACAACCAAAAACCACTTTTCTTTAGTTTTGTGTTTATTTATCTTTATTAAATTTCTCATAAATAGTTTAATTATGCAATATAGCTTTATAAATTTGTAAAATTGTGTTTTTAATATTTTTATTATTTTAGAAATTGCTTAGAGTCTTATTTTATTACCAGTTGTTGATTTGGTAATTGTTTGATTTTTAGAAATAGTTTTTCTTATTATCTTGCTACTTACTATCAAATCTGTATAATTAATCCGGTTTTAGAATTGAATTTTATTAAATTAGTAGATCGGTTGTTTTATTGTTTAGGAGTCATCTAGTACTTGTATAACCCTTCTGTAGGGATTTTAAAATAGTTTTCATGTCTGTTTAAAAACCGCAAGTAATTGTTTTAGAATTTTTCACCCATTTAACTCGAATTTTGCTTAGCTTCATATAACTTTTGTAATCTTAGTAGCTTTCACCCCAAGGTTGGTTTGACACCTAAAGTACTACAACTGCAAAAAGACCTTTAGGTTTTGATTATCAAACCGGTTAAAATCCTGTTTATCAACAACCTAAATAAAATGAAAGCAAACAAAGCTAACAACTTTAGAAATCAAAATAAGAAACTAAGCAAAACAAAAAACCTAATCTAAAAAAAGAGAAAATCGAATCCAAGGATGAGGTTATTGACTTTGGGTGATCCTAGAGCTAACCTATGATGTTAAAAAAATCACATAAATGCTAATATTTAGGTCTAGAACTCTAAATAAGACTAATCCACTCTCATGGCACTAAATCCTTTGCTAATTACCTAATCAAAAGCTAATCAACAAGCATTAAGATTCAGTTCTAGTCTACCAATAAACACCTTAGACATCTACTTTAATAGGCTAAGCATGTAAATCTAATATTTAGTTCTTTGGGGAATTTCATCAAACATCTTGTGGGTGGGAAATTCCCTAAGATCTAAATCACTTCTCTCAAAGTTAATCTAGCATTAAGAACACTAAATATAAAAAGATATAAACATTCTAATACATAAACATCAAATATCAACTCTCTAATCACCCTAATCTACCTCATCCCTAGATTCTAAAAAGACTACTCACTAATCATAGCTAAACTAACAAATCTCATGCAAGAAGTGTTAGAAAACATGATTAAATGAACAAGGAAAAAAAGATTAGAAAAAACAAGAATCAAATTGCATTAAACTTAAAAGAAATCTTTCAAATCTCCTCAAAACCACAAAAGGGTCGATTTTGTGTTTTAGTACAAGAGAAGATGCATAAAATTTAGGTTTTTAAGTATTTATAGGGAAGGAGGTCAAACCGTGTCAACCCGGAACAAACCGGGTTTTGACCCGGATGAGCAGTCTTGCGGAAATCGCCGTATCTCACTAACCACTGCTCGTAATGACATAAAACCACCTCCAAATGAAACCTGATTAAATTATCAACAACTTTCTTGAAGAGCTTGAAGACTGAATCGGAATGGAAAGTCTTCATCTGATCCGAGCTAGGTAGCTCGATACGCAGCTCGATATGGTGTCAGCCGTAGTATCGAGCTAGGTAGCTCGATATTTTTGCCCGATACGCAGCCTTCGTCTTCCCTATCAGTCTGTATCGAGCTTGGTAGCTCGATATGAAGCTCGATATGGTGCCAGCCGTTTCTTGGCTGATCCATATCAGGCAGCATAGCTCGATACAGCAGCTCGATATGGAGTAAAATCGCTGTAACTTTCTAACCTGGGGTCCGAATGACTTGATTTCAACGCCATTAGAAAGCTCGCTGGAGCCTTTACAACTTGGAAGAAGCATTCGTAGTCTGAATTGATATACTCTCATATTTCACATATTTAGCTTGCATTCAGGATAGGTTTTCATATATAAATCCTGCATTGTAGCCTAGTTTGCATCATTTACAACATTTTAGGTCCTAGAACTCCTTGCATTTGCATTTGCATAGTTCCTTGCATATTTGCATTCTTTTCAGGTTGTTTGGTACTTGGAGCTTGGGAATCTATGCTGGAGTTTGAGGAATGTTCGAGAGGATGGCTCAGGAGTTCGTGGAAGCACCAAGAAGGACTCGCACAAGAAGAATGGAGCCGAGATCGAGGAGCAGATCGGACCAAAGGACTCGATCTAGACGAGATCGAGTAGACGATCGAGTAGCTGACCAGATCACTCGGGAGATCGAGCAAGAAGATCGACTGAGGCGAAACGTTCGCATGGACGGCAAGGAGATCGAGTAGGGAGATCGACCAAGTTACTCGACCAACTCCAGATCGACCCAAGAGATCGACTACCGAGCTCGATCTCTGACGCCAGGCGCCGCCTTATCCTCTTGTTTCTTGCTTTATGCTTTTTGCTTTTTGTATTTTTGTGGGGGACCACTTTTG
>JAHZTW010000001.1:387751225-387762838 GCA_020283515.1 Alliaria petiolata
ATTCTCATTATCATCTTTTCCCCTTTAGGTCTAGCCACCATTTTCTCTCTAGTTTTTCATGTTCTAAGTTTTCTTCTTTTGAAAAACCTTGTACTTCTTGATTTTAATCCAAGTATTTCTAGTTTGTATTGCTTCAATTTTCTTTTCTGCTAAATCGGGCATGAGATCGAGGTCCAGATCGACCATTCTGACTCGATCTCATGCCGAGGTAAATTCAAAATTTCCCCCTTCTTTCTTCTTCCCTCTCATTTTTAAATTTGAAATTTAGTCAAGGCTGGTCCTCTTTGACATGGGGAACTGTGCCTTGACCACAAATTTCAAAATCCACTTGTTGCATGAGTCCAAAAGGTTTTTCCTTATAAAACCCCTCATCCACACTCTCCATTACATACTTGCAACTTCCATTTTTTTTTCGAAAATAGAGAGAGAGAGTGTAGGTTTTGGTTTTTAAGAGACAAGAGAACTTATTTTCGTCCCAATTCAAGGCGCTATGGCAAACAGAGGAAAGAGAGGAAGAGACTTAGCGACTCTTGAGGAAGCACAACAAGTGGTGGAACCAACAGCCAAGTGGACAAGGGAGGAAAAGAAAACAAGAAAGAGGTATAAGGTACACCAAGAAAGAGCAGGAGGATCGGAGCAACCTCAAGCTCCGGTCATACCTAGCTCCAAGGTACAAAAACAACAACCCTTGTATATACCACGCATTTTTTTTATTTTCTTTTGCATTGTGTGTTTGCTCTCTCTTAGGCTTGTGTGACACCGAGACATTGTCATTCAAGTTTGGGGGAGAGTGTTTGTGCTTTGTCATGTTTTTATTTGGATCTTATTTTGTGTTTGCATCCTTGAGTCTCATCTAAGTGCATGAAAAAATCAGAAAAATTTCAAAAATTTCAACATAAAAAAAAAAAAAAAATCATGTAGCTTGCATTTACATTTTAGGATTGAGTCTAGAATTTTATCATTTAGGATGTTTGCATATGCATAGGGAGCAATGATGAGCAAAATCCTTGTAGATTGTTAGACTTTTGTAATCAATTCGACACCCTAGTTCTTAATTGTTTGATGCTTGTGAATAGAATTGAAAGTAAGGAAGAACCATGCTTGGACCGCCTCTTTTGTCACTAGTTTTTGGTTGAAATAGGTCTTGAAATTGATAAGCCAACTCTAATCACTTAAACCGAATTTGAATTTTTAATTATCATGCTTGCATTGGAAGTAAATTCATGGATTAAAATACTTGAGCTTTCTTTCTCATTTTGCCACACTCTTGCTAGCTCAAGTAGAACCCCTACCAAACCTTACCTCCTTTGAAGCCAATTGTTCTTGTGTGATTTCTTGTGAGGCCTTATTTCGATTGAACCTAGCATAAAGTGTTAGGTTTGGGACGACAAGTATAGGTTTTCATGTAGATTCTAGCCTTGCATTTTGAGGTTAGCTTTAGGCTTAGGATTTGGGGGTTTGATTGGCCGAGGTCGTACTTGTTGATTGTGGGAAAGTTTGTAAAGAAAGAGTTGGATGAAGGGTTTGGCAAGAATAAGGGGAAAACATGGTTTGTAATGGAGAGTCTTGGTTTGTAAAAAAAGAATAGCTCTAAGAAAAAAAAAAAAAAAGGGAAAAGAAAAAAAAATTATTGCTAGGTGGTCTTAAGAAATCAAAAGAGCCAAAAGGGCAAAGAAAAAAAATATATAATATAAGGCTGCCTAGAGAAAAAAAAGAGAGCTAAGTTGTTTTGAAGACTACTCCATTCGCTTAAGTTGGAAAAAAAGTTCCCCCTAGTGCTTTAAAAGAAAGAAATGTATTTGCAAATTCAAAAGGGTTTAGCAAGGCATGAAAAGCCTTGGGAAAGGGTAGATTCTAGAGGGTTGAGTAAGCAAAAGATAAATGAGAGGGGTATAGGATCATTGATAGCATTTTGGGTAGATGAAAGTCTATGCTTGTATGCATCCTTTGTTTCTTACCTTTAGCATTATGCATATGGTTCAATCTTTCTTGAGTGTCACCCTTACTTAAATGCAAAACCGGATGAATTGAGATCATTCTTACCTCAAAGCCCTGTCCCTTAAACCAAATGAATTTACTTTCCTTGCAATGTCATGATTCACGGTTTCACACTTAATGAATGTTAAAGAGTTGGCTTGATAGGGAGACTTGTTTAGATTAAATTCTTAGTGCAATTGAGTGTCGAAATGGGCATGGCTAACTCTTTTGGAGTAGAATAGATTCACATGCATCTTAGAATTAGTAACTAGGATGTTGAGTTGATTATCATTGTTTACAATCTTGGATATTGAGATCCCACTTTCAAACCTCTCTCCCTTATTAGTCTTTGTTTGCTTGAGGACAAGCAAAAAGGCAAGTTTGGGGGAGTTGATATACTCTCATATTTCGCATATTTAGCTTGCATTCAGGATAGGTTTTCATATATAAATCCTGCATTGTAGCCTAGTTTGCATCATTTACAACATTTTAGGTCCTAGAACTCCTTGCNGCCTATTGAAGTAGATGTCTAAGGTGTTTATTGGTATATTAGAACTGAATCTTTATGCTTGTTGATTATCTTTCACTAATGACGATTAGCTCTTGATTAGGTAATTAGCAAAGAGATTAGTGCCATGAGAGTGGATTAGTCTTGTTTAGAGTTCTAAACCTAAGTATTAGCATTCATGTGATTGTTTGCACATCATAGGTTAGCTCTAGGATCACCCAAAGTTCATTACCTCATCCTTGGATTCGATTTTCTCTTTGTTAGATTTCGAATTTGTGTTTGCTTATTGTTCTTCTTTTTAATTTGATTTGCCTTCTTAAGTTGTTAGCTTGTTTGATTTTATTTTATTTAGGTTGTTAGATAAAAAAACCCCATCTTAATTGATTTTGCTTAGCTTAAATAGTTTCATGTATTCCTAGTATTGTTAATCTTAACCCCTTTGGATTGATATCTCAAATACTACAATGACATGAGTAGTAGAGATTAATTGAAAGTGGAAAATCCTACTATCAATTTGGCGCCGTTGCCATTGGGATTTAGCATTAACCATTAGGATTTTGAATCTCTGTGAGACTAACCTTTTATTTTACCTTGTTCGCTCCTCTCTATTTGAGATGATGAATTTTTCTTATTTGTTGTTACTAACTTGTCTTCCTTAATTCTCTTGTGCTTTCAAAGGTACCAAAACAAAAAGAAGAGAAATGGAAAGACAAGCTAATTTGAGGTGTTGGAGATGGACAACCAAAGAAGCATTATTAAAGCTCCACAACCTCAAGAATTGGTATCCACTCCTACCCAAGCTCAAGAGAACAAGCCAACAATTGGGAGCTTTGATACTCCTTATTCTCATGGGTTGAGATTTGGAATCCATCCTCCTCCAATAGAAGCCAAAGCCTATGAGATCAAGCTAAGCTTTCTAAGGTTAATTCAATGCTCTAAGTTCTTTGGAAATGGAATGGAGAATCCTTATGATCATTTGGACTCCTTTGAGAAGTTGTGCAACACGTTTAGCATTGAAGGTGTACCCCAAGATAGTATCAAGCTCATTTTGTTTCCATTCTCACTTGGAGAAAAGGCGCACCAATGGGAGAAAGCTATACCATCTCATTTGGTCAAATATTGGGATGATTGCAAGAGGGTCTTCCTTCTAATGTTCTACCCCACACAAAAAAACAGTCCAAATTAGGAGAGACATTTTGAGCTTCAAGCAAGGCATCCATGAGACCTTTCATGAGGCATGTGAGAGACGTATAGGATACACTATGGATTGTCCACATCATGGGTTCAAGAAAGAAGCAATCCGTAGCATTTTCTATTGGGGAGTTGATAAGGATCACAAATGGACATTGGATGTAGCTAGCAAAGGGTGTTTTGCAAACCTCACCATGAAACAAGCAGAGCTACTTGTTGAGAACTTGGCTAAGAGTGATGAAAGCTACAATGAAATGCATGATACAACCCCTATAGAAGGCTCATGTGAAGACTATGAATGGAAAGACTTGCAAGATAAATTGGATAGAATGGAAAAGCTCTTAAGTATGCAACAAAGAGGAGTTAGTTTGTTTCATGAGAAGCACCAAGAGGAAGCAAATTTCGTGGTCAACAATGGGAACTTCAACCAAGGGAGTAAGCTTCTCAATAAAGGGTCTAACCATGGAGTCCAAGGAAATCACCAAGGCTACCAAGAGAACCATGAGATTTCTCAAATCTCTAACCAAGATGAGGAACAAAGAGAGGTTCTCAATCAAATCATAGAAGGTCAACAAATGAATGATGTAGGTTTGACAAGATGATGAGAGCAATAGATGACAAGATTGAGGGTTTGCAACATGAGTTAACCCTTAAGCTTGAACAATCAACCTCACATTTGGAAACCATAGAGTCCAAATTGGTTGAACTCTCTTTGCCATCCAAGAACCCAAAAGATTCAAGCCATGTCATTTCACCAATTGTTGATGTTGAGGTTGATGAGGAAAGGACAACCAATGGTTTTAATGGACGAATTGGAGATCCAAAGCAAGTAGAGGAGGTTAGAGACGTGGACAAAGCTCTAAGCTATAGTCTACCTTCAATCCAATGGGTTCATGAAGAGAAGAGTGTTTTTGAGAAGAATAAAGGGGATGCATATGCTCTCAATGAGAAATGCCTTAGTTCTTTCTTCTTTCCCTCATTGGAGAATGAGGAGGATGTGAGTAATTGTGAGACAAATGATTTAGCTTCACTCCCAAAAGCATGTAAGTAGGAGAAAGAATATCGTGAAGAGAATGCTTTGGGTTATGGTAATGTTGAAGAAGATTTAGCATTGGATGGAGCATGCTTGAAAACTCTTTTCTCTACCACATTGGAAGATGAGAATGAGAATGGCAAGGGGCAAAAGATGGGAAAAGGAAATAAGGACAAGAAGAAGCCAAATCAATACAACCATCCCACTCTTGCTCCATCCTCTCACACTATGAGTCTACACCCTTTTAGACTCATAGATGGAGCCATNTCATCTTTTCCCCTTTAGGTCTAGCCACCATTTTCTCTCTAGTTTTTCATGTTCTAAGTTTTCTTCTTTTGAAAAACCTTGTACTTCTTGATTTTAATCCAAATATTTCTAGTTTTTATTGCTTCAATCTTCTTTTCTGCTTAATCCGAACATGTTGAATCCCTCTAAACTTATGTTTGTGGGTGGTTCGACCATGAGGAGTGAGTAATCCTCCTTGGTTTTGCGTTTTGGGGAGATTAAGGGGGTTTAATGGTTTGAGCTTTGGTTTCCTTTAGTTTTTAATCAAAGTCTCTTCTTGGGTTTGGGGGTTTAAGGCTAGAAGATCTTGAGAAAGACTTCTATGATTCCAGGGATTTCTTGTTCCTAGAAAGTTCTAGGGAATCCCTTAAAACCAAGCCCAAGATACTAACTCATCCCTTCCTACACACCATAGATGCGAGGGGGGTTAGTAAGACCACTGTTTGAGATCTAAACATCACGTTTCTGGCCTCTTCTTTCCACCACGATCAATGGGGTAGGAGGAAGGAGTGAGAAAAGGTTTTACACCACAAACCATGGGTAAAACTAGGCTAGTTTCTCAAGGTCTAGAGAAAGCTCATAAGAAATGAGTAGATCTACTTTTATAAAACCCAAAGACTCGAACTTGAACCCCTTTAAACATGATCCCCAAACGCAAATCCTTCCTTAGACTTTAAAAACACAAAATCAATTTCCTTTAGTTCAAAGTCTTGATCTTTTAGCTTAAAAGTCATTTAGTAGTCTTTTCCTTGAGTAATAGTTTTATAAATTCGCAAAGTAGTGTTCTTGCATCTTATAGTATTTTAGAAATCCCTAAGTAGTGTATTTCGCATCCTGGTAAAGTTTCAAGGTCATTAGATTTTTATTTCTAGTTTTCAAAAATGCTTTTCCTTAGCTAGATTTTCTCTGTTTTATCGCATCTTAGATCTCGATTTTCTAAAACTAGTAGTTGCTTGTTTAAAGTTCTTAGAAGTCTTTAGATAGCTAGTAGACATCCCTCCTGGGATTTTAAAATAGTTTTCCAAGTATTTTTGTAGTTGCAATCATTTTATTTCGGATTAACCCCCAATTATTCAGATTTCACTTAGATTCACATAAAGCTTGTGTATTCTTAGTATTGTTCAGCCCCAATTTGGATTGACCCTTAAGTATTGCAATGACATGAGCATACTAAGGTTTTTGATCACGGAAAAAACCGGTTATCATGAATCTAAGTGCAAGGCCTTCGTCCGGACCCATACATTTCGCGCCTCTAGTTGTACGGAAAAAGTCTTCTCCAATGCTTTCAACTCAGTTCTTCTGGTCCACACCATTCACCATCCTCCACTAAGTCTCCTTAACTCCAAAGACACCTGAAAAAGACTCCAAACCATGTAAAACATGAAATGCCTAGTCTAAAACTTACCATGTCTAATATGAATGCAAACGAGACCAAAAGTGACTAAATGAATGCATAAATGAATGCAAAACTATTCTAAATGAATGCTAAAACATGCTAAATTATGAGTCTATCAACTCCCCAAAACTTACTTTTTGCTTGCACTCAAGCAAACAAACATGACAAATCTAAGAGAGAGGTGTGAAAGTGGGAGTTCAATATATAAGAATGAAAACAAAAACAATCTACTCAATGTCCTAGTTCTTAATTCTAAGATGCATTAGAATTCATCCTACTCCAAAAGATTTAGCCATGCTCATCACAACAATCATATGCACATAAACCTCAATCTAGATAAGTCTTCCTATCAAACCAACTCTTTAACAATCATTAATGTGCAAACCGTGAATCATGACAATGCAAGGCAAGTGAATTCATTTGGCTAAGGGACTAGGCTTTGAGATAAGAAAGATACCAATTCATGTGGCTTTCATTTCAAACATGGGTTTCACTCAAAGAGGATTGAACTTTATGCATAATGCTAAATGTAAAAGACAAGTGATGCATACAAGACTAGACTCTCATCTTCCCGAAATGCTATCAATGATCTTAAACCCCTCTCTTTCATTCTTTTTAAGCTCACTCAACCATCTAAAGCTACCCTATCTTCTTCAAGACTCTTTGTGCCTTGCCAAACCCACAAATTGCATAAACCACTTCTTCTTTTTATAGCACTAAGGGGAAACTCCTTAAAACTTTAACTCATAGTGAATGGTGTGATCTTTTACAAACTTAGCTCATATTTTTATTTCTAGGAAGCCTTTCTTGACTTTGGCCCTTTTGGCTCTTTCGATTCTCTTTTCTTCTTTTCATAAGGCTACACAACTACTTTTCAAACTTAAAGCTATACTTTTTAAGCACATAAGACCCACCATTTCAAACTATGCATCCCCTTCTTTCTACTCCTTTCCCACAACTCATCATGCTTTTAAATGCATGCATACAATCCCTTTTCGCAACACCAAGCAACACCATGCCCCAAATCCCAAATCCTAAGCCTACTACTAGCCCAAAAATGCGTGAGCTAGAATCTACATGAGAGCCTAAACTTGTCGTCTCAAACCTAACACTTTATGCTAAGTTCAATCAAAAATAGGCCTCACAAGCATTCACACAAGAACAATTGGCTTCAAAGGAGGTAAGGTAAGGTGGGGGTGACTACTTGAGCTAGCAAGAGCGTGGTAAAGTGAGTAAGAAAGCTCAAATATATATGTAATCCATGAATTCACTTTCAATGCAAGGCATGATAATTAAATGTCAAAATTCAGTTCAAGTGAGTAGAGTTGGCTATCAAATTCAAGACCCTATTTCGACCAAGATTTAAGTGACAAGTGAAGTGATCCAAACATGGTTCTTTCTTACTTTCAAGACTTGTTAAAAGGCATCAAAGAACTACTAACTAGGGCATTGAATTGATTACATGAGTTGATATTTTACAAGGAAAGGCTAATCATTGCTCCCCATGCATATGAATGCAAGCCTAAATGAGATGCAACTAGCATGGATTGCAATGGGAATTTGGACTTTATGAAGCGATAGTTGATGACTAGTCTTAACTTTCCTCGTACTTGTCCAGCTCTCTTGTTCATATAAAATGCTTCACATGCCCATGGTGAAGTAATTTTTTCAATGAGGTCTTCCTTCTGAAGTTGATCAATTTCTTTCAACGCAAGGTTGTAGTGATCTGGATTCATTCCTGGGTGGCTTGCATTGTTTGGATTGATATCTTCATTCTTCTTGAATGGTAAAGAGATGAAGAAATCTGGGTTCTTCCATAGTGGTGAGGAGCATTTTGTGAGAAACTCCGAATGAGTGGTAGCACATGAGGTCTTTATAATTCCTTCTTTGGTCAGATTTAGGATCTCCATAGGATAGAGATGAGATACCGTTGTCCATGGTAATAAATGATTCTTGTGCCTAAGACTTTTTGGATGCCATGAGACTCTTTGGAGATTGTGAAGAATATCGAAGTCAAGTATAAAGTTTTTTCCAGGGAGTTCTGAACCATATACTTTAGACTTTATCATGTACCCGAGGAAATTTTTTGATATAGATAGGCTTACTGATGAGTGAGATGTGGAATATCTCGCCATTTGCCGCTTTGAATGCTACCGAGCATGGATTGCAGTGGGAATTTGGAAGTAAATCCGGTTTGATAATGGAGGAGGCAGCTTCTGTATCAAGATATGCGATGAACGGTATGGGCTTGTCATACTTTGTAGGGAGAATGTAGATTTTGACATTTGGTGATGGCTGAGATAAGTATGACAATTCTCCTTGTTTCGATTGTTCTTCCTTGCAAGCACCAAATGTATAGATCTCGAACAACATGAATTGGTCATCTATATCTTCTTCATCTTCATTTATGTATTCTCTTCTGAATATTCATCGCTTTGTTCTATCCCCATGGCAAAGATTATTTTATCTGATGGTTCATCGTCAAGGGAGAAGATAGATTCAACGTCAGAATCATCAATATCTTCTATTTAAGCCAAATACCCAAGAGGTTTATCTCGCTTCTTCTTGTTATGACACTGTTTTGCGTAATGTCTTTTTTTATTGCAGATATAGCATCTATCTGATTTTTTGAAGCCTCTTTGCGCTTTCTTTCTGAAGAATTTCCATTTTTTCTTGGTAGATAATTTTGGATATCTCGTCTATCATTTTCTTCTGTATTTCTTTTCTTGTTTAAAGTTAACAGAACAACTACACTTCTTCTTTATGCATTTGATAGAGAGTTATGGGCGGTCACACGCTTTTCCAAGAAGCTTTCCTTGTTCATGGAGTTGCTTGAAGAACTGTTGGTGATTGCAGAGCCTTTCAAATGCTAAAAGAGAAAGTTGATATAATTCTCCTAGCGAAACTTGATTCAGTGGCACATTCTTGAAAGATAAGACTTCTGATGTCTCGTTTCCAAGTGGTTCTGGAAGAGAATTTAGGTACGTCTGCTTGAGATTGACATCATCTATCCCATTTAGGGCATATAACCTTTTTGACATTTTCTCGTAATGCCTTTCCAAGTCTTTTCTCTTGAATGAGCAGCACTTCATGTTGAGATATTCTTCTCTTGTTTGGACGGTGTAATGTTCCCATGTACCAAGGAATTCATTGTGGATGTGTCCGATTAAAGCATCGACAGTTGGTGATTGTCGTACTTGAAGCTGTCGATAAGAGCCTAAGCTTCTGCACCATTGCCTTAGACGTCCTTGGAAATCTTGTCAATAACTTTGGAAAAAGCAACTCATGGGTTAAGCATCTGTTCAATCATCTAGGCATGCATCTCGTAGATTTTATCTCTCCATTTCGAAGGAGAAATATCATCGTATGAGAAACCATTATGTGGTTCTATGCTGAACTTCGGGTTCCCCTCTGGTTGAGAAACCATCAAAACCATTATGAATATCATCGTCTGTATTCATACCCTTCTTCATACACATAACCATCTTCACTTTCAATATCTGCATATTCTACAATTGGTTCGGCTATCATGAAATTTGGGATTAAGACTTCGTCTTCTGAATCTTCTTGTATTTTTGCCATCTCCACAATGTATTAGCATGGACTATTTGTTTAATACATTAACACCGTGAATCGGGCAAGGGGATAAGGAAAAGGAAAGCATAGAGAAGAATGAGAGGGTTGGCGTGAAGAGGAAAGCTTGGGAAGTGGAAGATATGATTGTTTCGAAGGAAAGATTTGATAACGAGTGATGGCCTCTTAGTCATTAATAATAATTATTTGTCTTGGGAATTTGTCATTTAAGTTAAGAAAGAAGCCGGTCTTGAAAGAAATAAGTATTTGGTGACGTTGAATCCATGAGAAATCCTCCTTCCTATTATTTGAGAAGACCTTTTAGTGAAAAATGCTGACTTGTCAGCTCCACAATGAAAGTTAGTGCATTCTAATGATGCATGTTAAATTTCTTAAAATAAACGAAATGTTTTGATTGGTTGAGTTAAAATTAAATAAATTATGAAATTAAAACATGGATACACTATATTATAACACTAAAATTAATAAATTTAAATTAACAGAAAATAATAATTACTATAATTTTAATTTACTTTTACATATATTCATAATAAATTGCATAAAATATGATTACGAAAATTTTACAACCAATATATATTATATTTTTATATAAAAAATAATAATATATTATCCAATAGGATAGTAAATACGCTATACTTTTTTTTATCTCTTATTCTTTTTTAAATAAATAAAAAGTTTATATCATAATCATATACAATCTCATTGTAGATCGAGAATTTGAGATCAGAAATAAAATAAAATGTAACCGGATGAATAAATAAATTATAATAAGATAAAACAAATATAAATAAGAAGTAGAAGTAAAAATAAAAATAAATCTCTACAGTTTTGTATTTTTGTAACACTCTCGTGATTTGTTTTACGGAGTCATTTAAAAATCTTAAGAAGCAAATTTTTATAATAAACGCATGTGCGGCTCAAATTTCATAATGAACACATGTGTGCATGCCAATCATAAGAAATTTATTTTCTTCATCAAACCAATTCCTCAATATTGGACGAAGAGATGAGCGGAGAGCTACACTACAACAAATATGGGTATTGATAGCAGACGATTAACGCTATGATATGGTTATTATAGCGTTTTCATGAATGCTATTAAAAGAGACGATATAATAGAGTGGCTATATACTATAGCGTTTTTGAGCCGGCGCTATTGTAGGGTATCCTATAATAGCATCTTTATAATGTTATATTACAGTTATTAATAACACATAGACCGTGCTATATTTAATTATATAATAGTACTTTTAGGTTGCTATATATAAATTAAGCGTAGCTCTCTTTACTTGATATGATTTAATTTTCAGTAGCTTTATGTTAGTGCCATTTGATTAATTCTCGTAGCATAGGTGTTGAGCTATTTGTATATGAGTTGTAGCTTTTATTATGGGCTACTAAGTGACTGTACCATGACTTCATGTGTCCGCTATAACGATCAATTAGGTTGCTGATATACTCATAATTTAGCATAATTTAGCATTCATTTTAGATAGTTTTGCATGTTCATATGCATTCATTTAGCCACTTTTAGTCCAATTTGCATCCATATTAGAGTTTAGTGAGTTTTAGCTTAGGTTGTTGCATATTTGTACATATTAAGTCCTTATTAGGTGTCTTGGAGGCTTG
>JAHZTW010000001.1:387764088-387780197 GCA_020283515.1 Alliaria petiolata
AAGCTCATGTCCTCTTCAAGATCCTCCACATGCCTAAGGGTTTGAAAAGTCAAGCTTAGTGACTTTAAACAAGCGCACTTGGGAGGCATTCCCATGTTATCCTTGTATATATTCTTGTTTTTCATTTCTAATATTGTGTTTTTAAGTGTTGGTGATTGTCAGGTTTGAGCCATATGAATTGAACTTTGATGGAAAGCATGAAAAGAGAAATTTTTGTGACTGCATCGGTTTGCAGCACCTCGGTCCGATCTTCTACGTAAGCAAAACACTAGCGGATGCGGAAACGAGATACCCGCAAATGGAGAAGCCGGCACACGCTGTGGTGATGTCCGCACGAAAGCTCAGACCATATTTTCAATCGCACTCTATCGTGGTCCTGACGTCTTTCCCACTACGAGCTATACTACACAGCCCAAGCCAGTCCGGAAGATTAGCAAAATGGGCAATTGAGCTCAGCGAATACGATATCGAATATCGGAGCAAGACCTGCGCCAAGTCCCAAGTCCTCGCCGACTTCCTGATAGAGCTTTCGATCGACGGAACGGACGAGCTGACCGAAGATTCCACATGGATACTTCACGTACACGGCTCGTCGTCAAGACAAGACTCAGGGATCAGGATTCGCCTGACATCTCCGACCGGCGAAGTCTTAGAGCAATCTTTTAGACTGGCCTTCCACGCTTCTAACAATGAGGTTGAATACGAGGCTTTGATCGCGGGACTCAGGCTAGCACAGGGAATCAAGGTTCAAAAAAATTCGGGCCTTTTGCGACTCTCAGCTCGTCGCTAACCAATTCAACGGGGAGTACACGGCAAGAGACGATAGGATGGAAGCGTACTTAAGCGTTGTCCAAAAACTTTCAAAAGAGTTTAAAGAGTTCAAGCTAACGCGAATTCCCCGAGGCAAAAACGCTAAAGCCGATGCATTGGCGGCCCTCGCCTCGTCGTCCGACCCCGGCCTCAAACGGGTAATCCCGGTAGAATTCATCGAACGACCCAGCATCGAAAGTTCCGAGACTGTCAACTTGATCGAGCCAGCCGAAGATCCTGAGGTGCCCGGCGACGAACAAGAGACGGTCATGACTAAAGAGGACCAGCGGGATGAGTACGGATGCGACCAAGAATGGATGGGAGCAATTCGAACGTACATAATGGACGAAGAGGTCCCCACAGACAAGTGGATAGCACGCAAACTTAAGGCTCAAGTTGCTCGTTATATCCTACTTGACGGGGAGGTCTTCAAATGGAGGTTCTCGGGACCATTAATGACTTACGTCGAAGGAAAAGAGGCTCGCAGGGTAATGGAAGAAGTTCACGGAGGGTCTTGCGGCAATCACAGCGGCGGAAAGTCTTTGGCAATAAAGATAAAATGTCAACTGTTGATAAAAGACTGCGAAATTTTTTCTCGGAAATGTGAGAAATGTCAATTGTTGGGGTCGGTTTCCACCCAGGCGAAATCAGTGGAAGAAAAGGCTAAGTATGAAGGGTAATCTCTTACCCTTGCACGAACCAGAGTGAATCACCTCGGTGCATAAACCGTGCACGAACCGAAGTGGTTCACCTCGGTGCACAAATCGTGCACAGACTAAAGTGAATCACCTCGGTGCATAAACCGTGNTGGTGGTACTTATGAGGATCAAAGAAGGAAAGAGATGAAATCTCTTAATGAGAAAATGGATAAGTTGCTCCAAGCTTCACAAAAGAATGTTCACTTTGTGGGTGATTGTGATGAGAGTCAAGGGGTAAAACAAGATTTGGATGAGGATTACGAAGAAGAGGTCAACTATGTGAGTTGCAAAGTTATCAACAAGGATACAACAACTATATGAACAACAATCTTTCCTATAGGAGTACAAATGTGGAGAACCCCTAAGATCAAGTCTACTCTCAACAAGGACAAGGAGGTCAACAAAAACCATTTGTCCCTTCCAAACAACAACAAGGATATGTTCACAAGAACAACTACCAAGGAAATAACCAAGGAAACCAAGGGAATTATCAGTCCAAACAAGGCCCTCCACCGGGTTTTGGACAAGATTTGGATATGAGGAATGTGTTCCAACAAATTCTCCAAGGTCAAGCAAGTAATGCTCTTGATTTGAGTAAGAATATGGCTGAAATTCACAACAACGTGGATTGCTCTTACAATGACCTTAACTCCAAGTTTGACACTTTGAGCTCCAAGATCAAGCAAATAGAGAACAACAAGGGCATTGCTTCCTCTTCTACACGCCCTCAAGCTTCTTTGCCCGGTAAACACGAGCCAAACCCCAAAGAATATTGCAATGCTATCTACTATATTGATGAAGAAGAGTATGAGCGAGTGGTGGCTGAATTTGAGCAACTATTTGAGTGTCCCAATGAAACATCTATAGTCAATGAGGACATTGAAGTTCTAGTGGGGGAGGAGGTCATTGAAAATGACCATTTGGCTGTTGCTAAACCAAAGGGTAAAGAAGAGCTTGATGAGGATGTGATCTCTACACAAGCAAGAGTTGTTGAGAAGGAGAGAGAAGTGGCTAAGAAGACTGAAGTTGAGGCTTATGATCTCCTTGTCTACAAGCCACCACTCCCTTTTCCTGAACCGGTGTTGACAAAGGCACAAAAGAAGCTACTCTCAAGCTTTACCTAAGGTGGAGAATGTGTCCCAAGTCAAGGGTTAAATAAGGTTCATCAAGGATTTGGTTGCCAACATAGAGAAGGTTGAGGAGCTGATTGAAGGTCTAGACCCAGCAAGCGCAACAAGGAAGGAGTCCAAGGTCATCACAAAGCTTGGAAATCCGGGTAAGTTTTTGATTTCTTGTTCTCTTGGAGACTTGAAGATTGAGGAAGCCTTGTGTGACTCAGACTCAAGTGTCAATGTGATGTCCCTTGAGATGTTCAAGAACCTTGGGATCACTACTATGAAGAAGTATCCATCACACATCACATTTGTTGATGCTTCCTCAAGGCAACCACTAGGCCTTGTAGAGGATTATCCATTGAGGGTTGGTGAATGCCTAGTTCCAACTGAATTTATTGTCATGGACATGGTTCAAGCAGCAAGGCTACCTCTTCTTCTAGGGACACCCTTCCTCAATACAGCTGGTGCAAGCCTTGACTTCATCAATAAGAGGGTGATTCTCAAGAATGTATATGCAAGGGTCTTCTATCCTATGAAACCCTCTGTTTTAAGCCTATGTGGAACCATCACATGTGACACTATGGAGGCCAAAGATGGACCACCAAAGGAGCAGCTGATGGGTCTCACTTGTGTAGTGATGAGTGAGAATGAAGCCCTTGATCACAACGAGTATAATGGGCCAAGCTTTGATGGTGAGAGTCTTCTAGCAATGTTTGATGGGCTCAAGATTGTNATGGGCCAAGCTTTGATGGTGAGAGTCTTCTAGCAATGTTTGATGGGCTCAAGATTGTGGAGCCAATAGCTGAGCCACCAAAGAAGTCTAAGAAGAAAAAGAAGGTGCTGCAAGCTGGAGCAGGCACCATGTACATCAAGAAGGGAGGAGGAAAGCCAATCCACTCCTTGTTCACCCCCATGCCTAAGGGTTTGAAAAGTCAAGCTTAGTGACTTTAAACAAGCGCACTTGGGAGGCATTCCCATGTCTATCTTTGTATATATTTTTACTTCTTAATTCAGTGATGTGTTTTATAGTGTTTGTGTTTGTGTTTTATAGTGTTTGAATTGAGGAGGTTGAACTAAGAGCAAAATCTTGCCAAGGAATTTTTGGCACTGTATCGAGCTATGTATCGACCTACCAAGGTCGATACAGCTCTTACAGGGAATTTGGCGGAGTCGTATCGGGCTTTGTATCGACCTACCAAGGTCGATACAGATGGGCCAGGGAAATCTCAACCTCCGTATCGGGCATCTGTATCGAGCTTTTAAAAGCTGCGTCTTCAAGCGTATCGAGCTATGTATCGACCTACATAGCTCGATACGTTCCTTTTCTAGACACTTCGGGCAACAAGAGGCGGGATTGTCGGGTTGGACTACCGAAGAGAAAAGGGCAAAGCAAAGGCTTGAGAGGATGCATTCGAGCCTACCCGGTTTGCTAGCCAAGCCCTCTTACCAGGGGTGGGGATGTTGAGCGCCTTTGACGAGCTACTCGGAAAAATGGAGCTATCATGCTTGGCAACCATGGACTGTCCCACGTACCCGGAGGCAACCTTGCACTTTCTCTCTACGGTGGACTTCTCCTATGAAGATCCAAGCTCTTCAACGCCTTCCACGGGGCATCTGACATTCAAAATCCGGGGAACCACTTTTAACCTCTCTATTCAAGATTTGTGCCAAGCCTACAACTTGAATGATGAAGCACCACTCCTGGAGTTCCCCCAATTCAAGTCAGCATGTTCTCTATGGGATCTCATAGGGGAAGGTAACTTTAGGACCAACAAGGTCAAGATCACAAGGGTGAGGAACCCTTTGCTGAGATACACGCTTCAACTCCTTGCGAACACCTTCTCGGGGAGAACCACGTCCCCCACGATGTCAGAGAATGAACTCTCCTTCCTTTTTCAAGGAGTGAAGGAGACCATGTGGGATGAGGAATGGCTCACGGCCAATGAAGATGATCCGATGGATGACAACTTTGGGGAGGATGTGAATTATGGGTGCATTTTGGCATCTTCACTGATGAAGTACAAGGCTTGGGCGCTTATGGTAAGACCGTGTGCAATCTACATAGGAGGCTTCCTCACTCCTCTATTCACCAAGGTCGGGATTGACTTATCATCATTTGAGGCGTGCGTGGATCGGGCTTACATGGACCACAACTACATGGGGACCATGGGCTTCTGCGGATCTCCCCTAGCTCCGGGCACTTACGCCCATCACTTCATCGACAAGGAGAATGAGAGGAAGGCCTACATCCTCCCAAACCCGAATGTGGAGTTAGAGGGAAGCATCAAAAGCTTGGAGTTCTTGCCATCCGATGAGGAGTGTTACATGGCCATAGGAAGCACGGCGGCAATCCCAATTTCCATAGACTCCTCCTCGCCATCCTCCTCCTCCTCTTCACAGTTTTGAGGTACTTCCACCTCCCTTGTATATATGTCTTCTAGTTTTTATTATTTTGTTTTTATGTCTTGTTGATTGAGGTCTCCTCTAGACTTTTATTACACAAGGGACTGTGTAATTTAAGTTTGGGGGAGAGGTTGAGAGATTTGACATTGTGTTTTGTGAGTCTTATTTTTTTTTCATGCATTTTGAGTCTCATGCATGTTATATATGGCATAGAAA
This sequence comes from Alliaria petiolata, assembly GCA_020283515.1. Taxonomy (NCBI): domain Eukaryota; kingdom Viridiplantae; phylum Streptophyta; class Magnoliopsida; order Brassicales; family Brassicaceae; genus Alliaria; species Alliaria petiolata. Next base: position 387,769,331 of record JAHZTW010000001.1, read on the forward strand.
AAACCAAAAAAAATCAAAAATTTTGAAAATTTCCAAAAAAGAAAGTCATTTAGATGTTCATTTCATTTTAGGAATGAGTCTAGTTGCATTTCATGTAGGGTTTGCTTTCATTTGCTTTGGGAGCAATGATGAGCTTATCCTTGTAGAGTGCCAACTCTTGTAATCAATTTAATGCCCTAGTTAGTACTTCTTTGATGCATTTGAACTAGTCTTGAAAGTAAGGAAGAACCATGCTTGGATCACTTCACTTGTCACCTAGAACTTAGTCGAAATAGGGTCTTGAATTTGATAACCAACTCTACTCACTTGAACCGAATTTTGACATCTAATTATCATGCATTGTAATGAAAGTGAATTCATGGATAATACACATACTTGAGCTTTCTTACTCACTTTGCCAGCCTCTTGCTAGCTCAAGTAGAACCCCCACCTTACCTTACCTCCTTTGAAGCCAAATGTTCTAGTGATATTGCTTGTGAGGCCTAATTTTGATTGAACTTAGCATAAAGTGTTAGGTTTGAGACGACAAGTTTAGCCTCTCATGTAGATTCTAGCTCTTGCGTTTTGGAGCTAGCTATAGGCTTAGGATTTTGGGTATGGGTTGTGGTGTTGCTTGGTGTTTTGATTTTGGAGTTGTATTCTTGCATTTAGCATGATGAGTTGTGGAAAGGAGTAGAAATAAAAGGGTAATAAAAGGCTTGAAAGGAAATAAGGGAAGCATAGTTTGAAATGGTGGATCTTGTGTGGATAAAGAATATAGCTCTAAGTTTGAAAAGTTTAGGTAACCTTAAGAAAAGAAAAAGAAAAATAATCAAAAGAGCCAAAAGGCCAAAGAAAAGAAAGGGCTACCTAGGAATAGAAAGAAGAGCTAAGTATGTAAAAGATCACACCATTCACTATGAGTTAAAGGTTGAAGAAGTATCCCCTTAGAGCTTTAAAAGAAGAAGAGATTCATGGGTTTGCCAAGGCACAAAGAGCCTTGGGAGAAAAGGGTAGCTTTAGAGGGTTGAGTGAGCTTAAAAAAAAATGAGAGGGGTTTATGACCAATGATAGCATTATGGGTAGATGAGAGTCTAGTCTTTGTATGCATCACTTGTCTTTTACTTTTCGCATTATGCATTAAGTTCAATCCTTTTTGAGTGAAACCCTTATGCGAATTGGAAACCCTATGAATTGAGATCATTCACATCTCAAATCCTAGTCCCTTAGTCAAATGAATTCACTTGCATTGCATTGTCATGATTCATGGTTTGCAATTTAATGAATGTTAAAGAGTTGGTTGGATAGGGAGACTTATCTAGATTGAGTTCTCTGTGCATTTGATTGTTGTGATGAACATGGCTAACTCTTTCGGAGTAGGATGAATTCAAGTGCATCTTAGAATTAAGAAATAAGACATTGAGTTGATTATGTTTGTTGGCATTCTTGGATATTGAGCTCCCACTTTCAAACCTCTCTCTTAAATTTGTCATGTTTGTTTGCTTGAGGGCAAGCAAAAGGCAAGTTTGGGAGAGTTGATATACTCATAAATTAGCATAATTTAGCATTCATTTTAGATAGTTTTGCATGTTCATATGCATTCATTTAGCCACTTTTAGTCCAATTTGCATCCATATTAGAGTTTAGTGAGTTTTAGCTTAGGTTGTTGCATATTTGTACATATTAAGTCCTTATTAGGTGTCTTGGAGGCTTGGAGGGCCCTATGGAGTGATGGATGACAAGGAGGAGGAAGAGGAGATGGCCAAATGCATGAGCAGACGAGTTATAGAAGCGTATCGACCTTGGTGTCGAGCTACCAATGTCGATATGGCCCGCCAGGAAGAACAAGAGCAGCGTATCGGACGTTTGTATCGACCTACTAAGGTCGATACAAGGCCCATCCAGAGAAAGGTCGCAAGCATGTCGGTCATTTGTGTCGAGCTAGCAAGCTCGATACAAACCTCAGCCGAAGTCTTGAAGACGGCGTATCGGGCATCTATGTCGAGCTACCAAGCTCGCCACGGCCGTTGAAGAAGTTCTTTAGCAGCGTATCGAGCTGCATATCGACCTAGCAAGATCGATATGCTGCCCGATTTTCAGATCTTAACCGGGTCAATACCCGGTTTGTTCCAGGTTGACCTTGTTCGTCCACTGTTCACTATAAAAACCAAATGACCTAAATTTTCTTAAGTATATTTTTAATCTTTTGTTCTTGTCTACTTCCCTAATCATGTTTATCTTCATCTCTTTCATAGGATTTGAGGGTCTAATCATGATTAGTGAGTAGTTTTCTTAGGATCAAGGGATGGGTTAGATTTAGGGTGTTTCAAGTGTTGATCATGATGTCTAGGATTAGATTTTTTCATTTTCCTCCTTGTTTAGTGTTCTAAATGCTAGTTTAGCATTGATCAAGCTAAAACTAGTCCTTAGGGAATTTCCCACCCACAAGGTGTTTGTTGAAATTTCCCAACCAACTAAACAAGAAATTTACATTCTTAACTCATAGAAGTGATTGTCTAAGGTGTTTATTGGCATTTTAGAACTGTTTCATAATGCTTGTTAGCTTCCTATTCACTAATGAGAGTTAGTTCTTGATTAGGATAATGAATGAAGGGATTAGTACTATGAAAGTGGATTAGTCTTGCTTTTGAGTTCTAAGCCTAGAGGTTAGCGTATATTGTGATTGATTGACATTAAGGATTGATCCTTGGAGCACCTTAGATTGGTAACCCCATCCTTGGATTTGTTTTAGCAATTTGATAATCTTGCTTAGTAGTTAATTAGTCTTTGTTTACTTGGCTTGATTACTTAGTTTGATAGTTAACAACAAACCCCTTTTATGCTTGCTTAGATTAAGGAGTTTTATGCATTCCTATTGTCACAATCACACCCAATTGGATTGATCCTCAAAGACCTACAATGACATGAGTGGGCTTGAATAATTGCTTTGTTAGGCTCAAAAACCTACCTATTAGTTGCTCTTCTTATTACTATAAACCACGTCTATACAACATATTCACATGAAGTTACAATTTAAAAGTACACTTGTAATGAAGCTGAAATTGCATTCCATAATTAAAAATATCAAACATTGTCGTCATAATTCCCAACAAGGAGCATACAATTCAATGTCATAATTCCCTAACAAAGAACACAAGTCAACATTTGCCACAACAACAAGAGTAGAAGATCATACGGTTCTTACTTGACATCAAATGATGACAACTTTGTCTTCAGGCCATGCTATAGTGGTTCCAATAGCATCCTCCATACACTCAATTGCAGAATTAGGCCTCCAAACCTTGGCATCAGGCACCTTCACTACATCAATCCACACACGGACTGCATTATGACCCAAAGGAACAAAATGCACTAACTGGTCTGGGTTGTTTGAGGACCAGCGTCCTTCTGCAACAACCCTCTTCTGACCGGTAATGTCCAGCAGTCTGCACTTCTGATCCTCCTTGACAATTCGTTTTGGAGAAGTATGCTGTATAGTATAAATAATACGTAAGGGTTACCAAATGCATCACCGATAACGATCATAACATATTCTATAAGTAACAAAAACATTGAAATTTACCTGCTGAGAGGAAGTTGAAGGAGATTGTGAAAGTGGTTTTGAACTCTTCACAGGAGCTGCTGGAATGAGTACTTGTGACTGCGTACGAGGAGATGCTGTAGCTGGTACATCTGTATTTATAATTTCAAATAAAACTTTGTTGACTGGCCATGCTACAAACGACTTCAAAGAGTCATGAAGATTTGAGAGTTCTTCTGTTGGCCGCCAAAGAAATGTCTCAGGTTCATTAACCGCATCCACAAAAACTTTAATGGCATTTGGTCCAAGAAGAAGGCCATTCACCAAAGTTTTGGGATCATGAGTCTGCCAACGGCCTTCGGCAACAGGTTTATCATCATTTGATAGCCAATGTAGAAGTTTTCACTTGTTCATGGAAGTTGTGTTTGGGCTTTGTTAAACAAATAAATCCAATATAGAAAAACATTACTAGATTTAAGAACACTAAAATGTACAGATCAAATCCTAACTACAATCAATCAAATGAGGCGCTGATTAAGAAAACCAAACCTTAGGCGGAATGTCTTCTGGTTCTAACTCATGCTCAATAGCAACAACACAATCCTGAGGCCACGCAATAGTTTCTCCTACAGCTTGACCGATACTAAACATATTTGGCGCAGGTCTCCAAAGAAATGCATCTCCTTCAAGAGCCGTCTCAACCAACACCTTCACTGAATTAGGGCCCAATGGTACATTGTTGACGAAGTCCATGTGATCATAAGACAAAATACGACCCTCGACTACTTTGAATTCAAAGCCAGACCAATCAAACAGAATGCACTTAGGCTGTGCTTTTTGGTTTACACTCTAAAAATATTATTGAAAAATAGTTAGAATCTGTTAACTTTTAGTACCAAACATCAACTAATCTAATTATACACTAACACTTATTCTTGGTGCTGAATTTTCACCCACTTCCGAAAATTGACGCTGTAAATTGACAACAAATAAAATCCGTTACCATTTTTCATAGACCATTAATATAATGACACTTAAACATACACACTTACTTGACTATTCAATTTCGCAAATGCATCTTGGAATTCATTGACCTACTACTGCAACTGAACTTGGGTCTGTTGCATTTGACTCACATACTTGCTTTTCATCTGAAAACAAGCAAGTTTGGTCATACTCATTCCTCTACCCATTGCCCTCAGGCGTCCAGGATTGTCAGGTCCCAAGATCTGAGCTAAATGTCTTCTTTTGGGTTTGATGATGATGATGATGGAGCATCAGACCGAGTGAACTCATTTGCCTTTTTCTGGTAAATGTCGGACTTATGTTTATAGAGGTAAATTTAATGAAAAACACAGAAGACATGATCATAAAAAACGACTTACAATCTTTGCAGCAGCATCTGTGTTCACTGCTGTCCCATCCTTTTTAGTTCGTGACTTGACCCACACATTTAGTCTCGTCACTTCATCTGAGCTCATAATTATAACACACATTTAGTAATATTAAGAAACCATTGTCATATATCCAAAATATATTGAAAAACATTGACAAACACTTACTAAATCTTCGGCCAATCTAACCATTCTTTTATGTCTACATGTGTGAGGAATCTGCTTACCTCTTCTTTCCTTGTATGAATCACTAACATCCTATATACAAGTATTAGAAGACCACAAATGTGAAAAACAAATTAATTACTAGTTAATACCTTAAACTCCTGACTAGTTCTCTTTGACATACTTCCTTCACTCTGCCGTAGGAATATTGTCTGACAGCAGCTTCATTCTTTCTACGTTGTTCTGAGCTTTTCTAATCTGATTAACCAAACGTGACTTAGAGGCCCTCCATAAACATCCCATCTGCTTCATAACAGCCGCTTTCTCGTATTCTCCATCCACTTCAAACCGTATCTACAATAACGTAAAAAATAATAAGAGTACTGAGAGCAAATTAATTGTAAATGTGACTGAATTTAAATTACCTTAACAGATTTCCATAGAACTGTCTTCAGCTCCTCACCAATTTTTCTCCAATCATCTATCACAACAGGAACATGTTCTCTTACTAAGGGACCTAAGTAGGAAGACAACTTCACTGATCCTTCTCCACACGGTTCGCCAAATTCAGTGAACTCTAATCTTATTCGTGTATTAGGATCTTTGGCAATATCTTTCATCTTCGTTGGTCCTCTGTGTTTCTTAGGATGTGGCTGAACTGTATCAGTAGCCTCCTTATCACCTGCAGCAGACTCTTTCTCGGCTCCTTGTTCTGTAGCCTCTTTATCACCTTCGGACCCACCCATATATCTATCGAGAACAGTCTGAGGTTGTGGTTCCTCAAGCTGTGTGTCTTGAGGCTGTGTTTCCTCAATCTATGTGTTTTGAGGCTGCGTGCCATGGGGATATATGGTACCAATGAATTCAGGCTCATCATCTTCTACATGGGTCTTCCTTTTCTTTGCACCCTTTCTTCCCTTACCCATCGCAATCCTTCTGTAAAACTCAAAGGGAAACTCAAATATATACTCAAAGAGAGACCAAGTATCCAATAACAAAAAACATAACAGTCATGCGAAACCAATCCCCTAAAGAAAAAAGAAAATCTACCCACTGACACCGGAATATTGGAATGTAGATGACATTGTAGTCAAACAAGATAATATCAACTACTCTGCCATAGTATGATACAACATCTACAACTTGTGTTGTGTCCCTTGCACTAGATCTACACATTGTTGTTGTCTCATTGTAAACACCACTATTCTGACTTAGCCTATGCACTGACTTTGTATGAAACCGCATGCCATTCACAATGTAGCTTGTGTAAGATCTGGCTATACTACGTGGACAATAAGCCAACCACTTAAGTGTCTCGTCCTTATCTTCAGAATCAAGAGGTATCTAACAATTATTAAAAAAAAAGTCAGCTAAACTACTAATTAAATAGCGACCAACAAAAAAAGACGAATATAGTAAAACATGCCTGTTGCTTTAGCCACGTTGGGAAATTTTACGTGTGCATCACGTCTACATCTACCATTTGAGTCTTGTAGATGTTGTAAACGAGCACTTGCATATGAAATAAGAAACAAGAAAATACATCAGAGAACAATTACTGTAAGAATGAATAATACACAACGTATTAAGAAAAACTTACTCAACGTAAGGCTCCACCATAGCCGTGTTCTGGATTACAGCAAGATGAGCAATTTTTTTATCCATATCAGTGAGAGTGAATGAGGTTCCAGCTGATATAGGACGACCTTCTAGGATGGAGTGGCTCTCGTACTCAGTTTTTCTCTCCTCTTTTTCTTCTAGATTTGTTGTCGTCTTCAAGAAATCAGAGCAGAACTTCATGCCTGCAAGATAGGACTCACCTATACACCCCTCTGGTCTTGTTGGGTTTCTGACATAGTCTTTCAATACTTTCATGTACATGTTTGTAATGAACACCAAGTAGGTAAACAATAAGTCCAATTAGATTAATTGATGTAGTTTTTGAAGATAAAACTAAAATAAAAAAGGACAGTACCTCTCAAATGGATACATCCATCGGAAATGGACAAGACCACCTAGTCGGGCTTCTCTTCCTAGATGCACACACAAGTGCACCATGATGTCAAAGAAACTAGGTGGCCATAATCTTTCAAACATGCAAAGAGTCTCCAAAATTTTTGTTTCCATTATTTGGAGTTGTTCCATATCAATCACTCTTTGGCACAAAAGGTTGAAGAATGCGCATAGGCGGAAAATGGCTATCCTAGGACCCTTAGGTAGTAAACCTCTAACCGCAACTGGTAGCAGTTGTCGCATCAGGACGTGGTAATCATGAGATTTGAGTCCCATCACTTTACACTCGTCTAATGATACACAAGTGGATATGTTAGAACAATAGCCATCCGGACCTTTAAAGTCAAAGAGCCGATTACAAAATGTTTTATTCTCTGACTTTGACAAAGACCAAGGAGCTGAGAAAAGTAATGTCCTTTTACCGTGAGCTTTTGGATGCAAATCCTTCATGATACCAAGAGTTTCGAGGTCCTTCCTAGCTTTTAGACCATCTTTTGAATTGCCACAATGTAACAATGTGGCAATCAAGCTTGCGGCCACATTTCTCTCCACATGCATCACGTCTATGTTATGTCTTAAAGGGAGCTCCTTGTCAAGACAAAGAATATAAGAAAGCAATCAGAACAAAGTATATACAACTGATCATAAAGTAAAAGCTATAAGTATTTTACAGTATAAACATACCTCCCAATAAGGCAATGTGAAGAATATTGATCTTTTCTTCCATCTAGATAACTCCTCTTCGTCTTTTTCTGCTAAGTCTTCTTCTTCATCATCAGATGCACTATCTTCGTCTTCATTATCAGATGGTATGTCATCACGAGCAGCTCTAGATCTCTTTTTCCCAGTCTCTTTTCTATTACCAAAATCATTCTTGTAGTTTCTTAGTAGTGAGGAAACATTCCTACCCGTGAGTATCCTTCCCTTTATTCCATGTTCTGCTTTACCATCAAACCAACTCTTCTTTCCTCGAAAACTATGCAACGGAGACAAACTTTTCCGGTGGTACATATATACATGCTTCCTACTATGACTCAACCACAAACTATCTGTGTGCTTCCCACATATAGGACAACCCATCTTACCATTTACTTTACAACCAACAAGATTTCCATATGTTGGGAAATCACTTATGGTCCAAAGTAGCATTGCCCTCAACGTAAATGTTGTTTTACTAAATGCATCGTAAGTTTACTCGCCTTTAGACCACAAATGTTTTAAATCTTCTATAAGAGGTTCTAAGTAGACTTCTATTATATTACCAGGTTGTTGCGATCCAGGAATCAGCAAACTGAGCATGATGTTTTTCTCCTTCATACATAAGTCAGGAGCCATGTTATAATTAACCAGCAACACAGGCCAACAACTGTATTGGATGTTCTTCTTGTTGAAGGGGTTAATCCCATCAGTAGAAAGCCCAAGTCGTAAGTTCCTCTGCTCAGCTGCGAAAGAAGGATACTTGTCATTCATTGACTTCCATGTCACAGAGTCTACTGGATGGCGCAGTTTCCCGTCAATGCTCTTGTTACTGAAATGCCATCTCAAATCTGCGGCCACTTTCTCCGATCTGAACATCCTTTTCAGACGAGGGATTATTGGAGAGTATCTCAAAACCTTCTGTGGAACACCTTTCTTGACTTCACAGTGTGCATGTTGGTCTTCCATCTTGAAGACTTGCATTTTGGGCAAGTGTCAACCTTCTTCACCTTCTTTCTTAATAAGCAGCAGTCGTTCAAACAAGCATGAATCTTTTGATATCCCATATCAAAAGATTTCAGAAACTTCTTGACGTCATAAGTTGATGTGTGCAGCACATTGTTTTCAGGTAACATTTTTGGCAAAGTTTCCAGTAAATCATCAAAGCTCTTGTCTGACCAGCCATTCTGAGTCTTTATCCGAAACAGTGTAACTGTAGCTGATAGCTTGCTATGATTCACACACGTTGGATATAATGGCATTTCAGCTTCTGCAAGTTTTGCTAAAAACTCATCTTCTTGCCTATCCTCACCCTCAGCAGCCTCGCATAAATCTGAACCCTTACAAGCTAAATCTTCATCAGACCATTTTTCAGCTTTGTATAAACCCATAATCTCAGCATTCCACACTCTATGTTGACCATTTACTACAGCAACAGAGTTATCTTCTCCATGGTGAAACCAATCAGTCCGTCTCTTGTAAGCCTCATCCATTCCATTTATAACTAAATGAGACACAACCTTGTTGCATGTATGGCGTTCGAAACTGTGGCATCTAGCGCATGGACATATTATCTTTCCATTAACTGCTAATTTGGCAATAAAAGCTTTAACAAAACCCCGAGCACCACTCTCGTATGCAGAATCAACTCTTGAGTTCATGTAAGACAAAAGTAAAAGAAAAAGACATAAGTATCACAACAATCGTCCAAATGCATAAACATAACACTTTTAACAATTGTACATACCTGCATAAATGCACCCATTCCTTGTCCAACATTTTTTTTAACAATCCTAGTTAGATCCCTTGACACAGTTCAAACAGTACATGATACAGGCAACAATGACCACAAGTTAAACATATTTTCTACAATCAATCTCGGAGACACTAAAACTACAAAAGGATACAAAAGGCGAAGATGTCGATAGATGTGTCTAACCTTTATAGTGATTGTGTTCTTCCCCCGAAATCTCAGAACTTAGATTCCAAATTTTGTGTACTTGTGACCCCACACCTGTTAACAAGAACCTATAATTATTGTCCAAATACAACAACCAACGAAACACAATGCTGTCTATTGCTACTATGAACTCACTTTGAACTCACCTTAAGACCTTGAAAATCTAGGATTGAAATCAGAGATGAGGAAAGCTGATGCGAATTACGAGAGTAAGAGAGATCGAATCGAGATGGAGAGCAATGGAGTCAGCGGAGATGGTGAGCAATGGAGTCGGCGGAGATGGCGAGAGATCTAGAAGATGAACTCGACGGAGATGGCGAGAGATGGAGAAGATGAACTCGACGGAGATGACAAGCAAAGGAGTCGGCGGAGACGGCGAGCAATGGAGTCGGCAGAGATGGCGAGAGATATAGAAGATGATCTCGACGGAGATGGCGAGAGATGGAGAAGATGAACTCGACAAGAAAAGGTAAATGTTTTGTCTTTTTTTTTCCTTCTTTATTTTGTCTTTTTTTTTGCCTACTGCTATCAAAAGTAATGGTTTTGTTCATAGACCGCGAAAATGCCTTATTTTTATAAGTGTTGGCGCTTACTCATAAAATTAAGGCGTAATCACGTGTTTTTAGTTCCCGCTTATTGATTTTTGGGCATAGCATTACTGTAACGCTATGATGGAATGCTTGTTTCTACAGATTTCATCATAGCATTACTGTAACGCTATGAGATTATGCCTAATGATATGGGTCAAATTTACCCAAGAGCTACTCTCTCAAATTAAGAGATCACGGTAGTATTTAGGGATCGAATCCACAGAGAATGGATAGTCACACATCAGTTTTCTAAATTTGAATTAAGCTAGAAAGAATAATAAAAGTAAAGACAGAAAGCAATTTAAAAGCGATGTAAACTTCAGGAGACAAAACGCTAGGTTTAGGGAGATTCTTAGGTGATCCAAATTTTAGGTCTAGGCGAATGTTAGGAATTATTAAGCACTGTTCTTGAACTTGAAACACTAATGTAAAATCAATCAACTCTCGCTGCGAAGATTATCTATGCCTAAATTCCAGAAAACCAAATCTCTTTGCGAATTCAAACAATTCAGACAAGCATTAATATCAG
>JAHZTW010000001.1:387783448-387843455 GCA_020283515.1 Alliaria petiolata
TTAGGGATCGAATCCACAGAGAAGGGATAGTCACACAGCAGTTTTCTAAATTCGAATTAAGCTAGGAAGAATAATAAAAGTAAAGACAGAAAGCAATTAAAAGCGATGTAAACTTCAGGAGACAAAACGCTAGGTTTAGGGAAATTCTCAGGTGATCTAAATTCTAGGTCTAGGCGAATGTTAGGAATTATTAAGCACTGTTCTTGAACTTGAAACACTAATGTAAAATCAACCAACTCTCGCTGCGAAGATTATCTATGCCTAAATTCCAGAAAACCAAATCTCTTTGCGAATTCAAACAATTCAGACAAGCATTAATATCAGATTCAATTGTTCACAAAATCCTAAACCAAATCTCTTTGCGAATAGGTATTTTGCTCATCTAACATTAGATCAGGCAATCAATAATACTCTCGCATCTATTAATTAACCTAAAATCAGATTCTAAGTCATGAAGCTAAAATCAGCATTAAACACAAATCCAGATGAAGAACTCTAATGATTTTATCCTAACAATTTAATTCGACCTAACAAATCATTGATCACCTTTGAAAACCCTAAACCTAACTAGCAAACTACTCAGACATGATTAATGAAACAGAAATCATAATTTGAATAGAAAGCAAGAAAGAAATAAATAGAATAAATAAAGGGAGTTCCAAATTTGCTCTAAGGGAGACAAATTCTTCTCTCCAAAAACCTAAACTTCTATGATTCTTAAAGTATGAGATTATGCCTAAACAATGGCTGAAAAACTATATTTATAGGCCTAGGTACGAGTCTTCAATTCCTTTTAAGATTAGGAAAAGCCTTGGAGATTTCCCTTTCTTCAAAAACTGGAAACTTCTCGATTCTGGAAATTGAAAAACCTGGTGTCGATCGACACTACATGGTGTCGATCGACACTACATGGTGTCGATCGACACCTTGCGTGTAATTCCAGTCTTGACTTCATCACTTCGTGACTTCATTCCATTAAGCTCCAAAATGTATCCAAATCTCCAATTTGTCTCCAATTGTACCTCAACCTGTAAAGATTCTATATAGACTCGAAAATAGCCAAAAGACTCTATAAAAACACTTATATCATGGTCTAAAAATGGGTAAAAACCATGATATATCAATCACGTGTTTTTAGTTCCCGCTTATTGATTTTTGGGCATAACATTACTGTAACGCTATGATTCTATTTTAAAAACTCCCATTTCACTTTTAATAGCAGTTACAGAAATTGTGCTATTATAATCTGCTATGAATACCCATATTTGTTGTAGTGCTAGCGGATAATTTATAAAATATGATTTCACAAATTTTATAATTAAAATTTATTATAATTTTTATTGAAAAGGAAAATTACTAATAGATTAACCAATGTACTATATTTATTTTCATGATAAATTAAAATATTATATTTTAAATTTTAAAAAAATTCTTTGTAATTTTTGTTAATATTTAATATAAATTTTAATTTGAAACCATATATCATTAAATGCTTAAAAACAAGAAATCTTGATTAGATAAAAAATGATAGAAACGGTTTTCGTGATTGTTCTTAAACGCCAAAAACTGTATCGTATAAAAACATAACGTTTGTGAAAAATATCAAAAAAACTAACCAACACCTAAATATTACAATTCACTTATTTTTAACTAATACTTACATGCATAAATATACGTAATTTGTTTTAAAAAAATTCAACCATACATTATAAAAATATATATTACAAAACATATACTTTGTTATTTTTTTAACACATAAAAGGCATACTTCGATTTTTCCTCAAATATGTGTGTGGATATAAATATTAATTATGCAAAAATCAAAGTCGCATGCGAACTTGTCGTGCATGCATTTTGTTAACCTCGAATACATTCCAATATTAATTTTAGTTATTAAACAATTTATATATTTTTAAAATCTCTATATGTCCTAAGAGTGGTGAGGTGGTTGGTACGCATGAATGTGCGGGCAAACCATCTACTCGCTCTTAGGATAAGTAAAGATTGTAAAACTCATTTTGGTTTAATTAGCAATAGGTTAAGGAAAAATATATACTTAAAATATATATATATATTGGCAAGATTATATTGTGTAAGGAGAAAAAAAGTATAATATAGATAATATTTAAGACATATTATAAAAATTTAATTCTTATTTAATATAACTTTTAGATTTGCAATTATATGTCACTTTAAACCGTAGAAAAAATAAAAAGTTTTAAAATAAACCAGTTTCAAAAGATACAAAACGTATGAAACGTTTTTCTGATTGTTGTTAAATACTAAAACTGTATATATATAAAAATAAGAATTATTACCTAGATTAACCTTACTCATATGAGTATTAACTAGAATAACTTCCTTTTATATAAGAGTAACAAAACTAACCTTACAAAATTTGGAAAAGACCTTAAAACCCCTCATTTGAGAAGAATAATAAATTAACCATTGAAAAAAAAAAAGAGCCATTAAATTACAAAAAAAAACATGAAAGGGTAAATAGAAAAAATAGAAAGTATAAAAGTCGAAAAAGAAAGAAAAATTTAATTAGATTCGTTTTGTGGAGAAAAAAGAAAACCCTAGATCTCTAGAGACGGTGGCGATTGTGCGGCGAATTGATTTGCGACTCGATTTGCGACTCAATTTGCGATTCACCATGGAAGCAAAACCGATTCTGGCGGAGGAATCAATCGGTGATAACAATGATTGACAAGACCTATGTGTTCTCTGCGTTCGATTTCATGAATGGAGAGACAGAGGACGAGACTGATTTGAATCGCTGTTACAAGCCGCGTGAGTTTCCCTCCTCTTTCTTTATTTTTCATCGTTTTTTTTTCATGGTGTTTGAGTTTTAGATCGTAAAGTAAATCGGATATGTCGGATTGTTCCGAATTGGTGTTTGGTTCTTGTCGAAGAGAGGTTTGCTTGGGTAATTTCGTGCATCAGGGTCGAGCTCTATCAGTGGAATTTGATGAACAAGGTTCGGTTTCAAGAAATGCATATTACTTGTTTGATGAAATTCCTCAATAGAGTTTTAAAACCAGCCAAAAATTCCATTTGATAGCTGAGTCGTTGTTTTATTGCTTAATTCGAGCCAAATGCTTTGTTAATGAACGCTCGACATATTGATTAAGGGTTTTAATTAATTGTAATAGACTATCACCTTCCTTCAAGATGAGGTTTCTAATTCATTGTTGTTCTGCAGGATTAGAGAATTGGGAACACTGTGAAGCGAGTGAGTCCGAGAAGCTAAGAGCTGCAGAAGCAATGACCAATGCACACGTGAACCAAATATGAAGAGAAGTTTATTTAGGATAAATGCAGGTAATTGGAGCTGTAGGGTTCATGAACCAGAGGCTGGATGTCTCGAAGGATGTTGATCCTAAGTGGATTTCTTTAATGGAAAGCTGTTGGCATAGGTACGTATCTATACTATTATTTGCGAAGTGATTTGAGTTGAGATTGAAAGTCAAAAACTGAATTACGCTTTTACCATTAATGAATACAAATGGAAAGGTGTATAATTTCGTAATTTAGCTAGGATATTTAATTGTTCCGTGTTTAATTATTACTTTCATTTATTTGTTAATGCCGTATCGAATAATGCAATGCATCGCGTATTTATCTGTTTGGAAAATAATCAATGCATAAGGATAATTACGATATATCAAAAATGATAATTACTATTTCGTGTTTATCGGTTTAGCGGAAACATTAAAACCCTTTATAATATATCGAAAAGGATAATTACTATTTCGTGTTTATCGGTTTAGCGGAAACATTAAAACCCTTTATAATATATCGAAAAGGATAATTACTATTTCGTGTTTATCGGTTTAGCGGAAACATTAAAACCCATCTTTTTTTTCTTTTACAGTTTGTTATCCTCTTTCTTTTCGTAACTTAGCCATATATTTTGTTTCTTTTTTTTTGCTCCTTTACTTTTCATTTCTAGAGGATTTTCTTTTGAACACTTAGAGCATAATACACTTGGCCAACACTTGTCACAAAATTTTCGTTTTCCCCTTCTCACCACCACAACTTCGCGAACCCAATTTTTTTTATATTGAATGTCAAACTACAAACCCCACCCAAGAAGTCTAACCTATCACCTAGCTCATTGTTTTGAGCTAGCTACATGGAAGCCTATCCTTGTCGCTCTAAACTCAACACTTTCTGCTAAGTTCACAAGAAGAAAAAGGCCTAATTCACTCAATAAGGTAGAGGTCTCAAAGAAAGCTTAGCTAGGGTGCTTGATCTTAACCGCTCTAAAGATGAGAGTCGGCTATTTGGGTTACCAAGAGTGACAAAAGGAAAGAAGATAACCCAGATATGTATATGGTATCCACAAGTTCTCTAACAATGCATGATCATGATAATTGTTTATTCAAATTAAGTCCAAGTTCAAGAGAGTTGGTTTCTATTCAAAGCTTGCTTCAATTTAGACTTGAGTTTCAAATGGTGAGGTCCAAGTAGGGTTCAACTTTTACTTTCAAAGTTTGCACATCAAGCATCAAAGAACTACTAACTAGGGCCTTGAGCTAATTCATGAGCTTAACTGCACTCTATGCAAGAATACAACCCTATATGAAAGCTAGACTCAATCCTACTTATATGACAAATGTAAATGCAACTACATGCTATTTTTTTTTGAAATTTTTGAAATTTTCTCATTTTTTGGTTTTTCTATGCCTTAGATGAGTGCATGAGACTCAAAATGCATAAAAAGAAAATAAGACTCACAAAACAAAATGTCAAATCTCTCAACCTCTCCCCCAAACTTAAATTATACAGTCCCTTGTGTAATAAAAGTCTAGAGGAGACCTCAATCAATATGACAAAAGACACAAAAAATAAAATAAAAAACTAAAAGAGATATTTACAAGGGAGGTAATGGTACCTCAATCCTGGAAGGAGTCGGAGGAGGAGGATGAAGATGAATCTACGGAGATAGGGATTGCGGACGTGCTTCCTAAAGGCATGTAGCACTCCTCTTCGGATGGAAGAAATTCCATGCTTTCAAGGCTACTGATATATCATGATTTTTACCCCTTTTTGGACCATGATATAAGTGTATTTATAGAGTCTTTTGGTCTTTTTAGAGTCCTATTAGAGTCTTTGCAGGTTGGATTACGTTTGGAGGAAAGTTAGAGATTCTGGAACTTTTTGGAGCATTCTGCAAGAAGCTGCGAAGTGATGAAGTCGGAGCGGATTTACACGCAAGGTGTCGATCAACACCAAGACAACCGACCAAGTTTTGCGGACTTCAACCAGGAAAAGGAAATCACAAGAAGTTTCAAGTATTTACAAGTTTGTCCCTGACGCGAGTTTGCCTATAAATATAGTTTTTCAGCCATTGTTTAGGCTAGACATTATTTTAGAGAGAGATTTATAGAGAGTTTTTGGAGAGAAGAATTTAGCTCCTTCAGAGCATATTTGGAACTCCTTTGTTTCTATTGATTTCTTTTATGCAATCTTCTTTATTCATGATGTTTTTTTCATTCACCATGTCTGAATAGTTTGCTTGTTAGGTTTAGGGTTTTTCAAATGTGATTGATGAATTGTTAGGTCGAATTAAATTGTTAGGATAAAATCATTAGAGTTCTTCATCTGGATTTGTGTTTAATGCTTATTCTAGCTTCATGACCTAGAATCTGATCTTAGGTTGATTAATAGATGCGAGAGTATTATTAATTGCCTGAACTAATGTTAGATGAGCAAAATACCTATTCGCAAAGAGATTTGGTTTAGGATTTTGTGAACAATCGAACCTGATATTAATGCTTGTCTGAATTGTTTGAATTTGCAAAGAGATTTGGAATTCTAGGGTTTAGGCATAGATAATCTTCGCAGCGAGAGTTGGTTGATTTTACATTAGTGTTTCGAGTTCAAGAACGGATCTTCATATTTCCTAACATTCTGTCTAGACCTGCAATTTAGATCACCTGAGAATTTCCCTGAACCTAGCGCCTTAGTCTCCTGATTTTAAGAAACCTAATTCGTGATTGCTCGTTTACTTCCTGCTTTGTTTTACTTTCATTCGATTTGACCTAGCATAATCTGAACTTAGAAACCTTAGTGTAGCATCTACTTCCCTTGGGATTTCGATACCCCTTATACTACAATTGCATTTGCTGTGCACTTGCAGTAGTTTTATTAGGGTAAAACCTAAGCCATATCAATTTTTTGGCGCCGTTGTCGGGACCAGTTCTATGCCAATAGAGCTGCGATCCGTCCTCCTGAATTTCAGAGGAACGACTTCGAGCTGAAGCCTGCTTACTTCACACTTGTGGCTCAGCATCCTTTCCATGGTCTTCCTAATGAAACACCCTATGGATCACATTGAGATATTTGAGGACTTGGCATCCAGCATTAAGGCTAATGGAGTGACTTATGACTATCTCTTCTGCAAGCTTTTCCCTTACTCGCTTGCTGGAGGTGCGTCGTACTGGCTGAAGCAGTTGGATCCAGGATCCCTGACTACTTGGGAAGACACAAAGAATGCATTTTTATGCAACTTCTTTGATGATGCGAGATCAGAAGAGCTGAGGACAAAGATCACCACATTCTCCCAAGGACTTACTGAAGCATTCAAGGCTTCTTGGGTGCGATTTAAAGCTTACCAAAGAGATTGCCCACACCACGGGTTCAGCGAGCCGCAGCTTATCGGTATCTTTTACCGAGGGATCGATTAGAGGTACCAGATGGCCTTAGAGGCTGCGAGCAATGGCAACTTCAACACCAGATATTCAGACGACGCGATGGTGCTTATAGAGAATTTGGCCTCTTGTAACAGCACCAAGAATGCAGACTTTAAGAGAAGACAACACGCTGGGGTGAATGGAGGAAGCCAAATAGCTGAGGTCAACAGGAAGCTGGACAACGTACACAACATCTTGGTGGGCAAAAAGCAAATTCACTTTGCTAATGAAATAGAGACCTTTGAGCCAGAGCAAGAAGAGGTCAATTACATCAATGGTGCTGGTTTTCAAGGACAGAGATTCAACAATCAGCAAGGCTAGGGTTCCTCTTACCAAAAGCCTTTTCAGAACAACAACTTCCAGAGAACTTATGGTTCTTCTTCTTACCAAAAGCCTCCTGCACAAGACAATAAGATGGAGTCTATGTTAGAGCAAATTCTGGAAGGACAACAAAAGATGACTGTAGATTTCAATGGGAAGATTGATGCTTTGTACAAGGATCTGAATGGGAAAATTGAGTCTCTAGGTACTCATGTCAAGCAATTAGATGTTCAAGTTGCCCAAACTGCTGGAGCTTTGAAGAGACAAGAGGGGTTTCTTCCTGAAAAGACTGATACAAACCCCAGACATCATGTCAATGCCATCATGGTAGGATGTGCAGAAAATCTCGTGGAGGTTGAAGAGTTTGAGGAGCTTGAAACAGAAGATGTTGCAGTTGCAGAGCTAGCGTCGATCGACACCACTAGAAATTCCCGAGGATTCTAGTTCTGGCGTACCGAATTCGACCAAAGCGTCGACACAAGATACTAGTGTCGATCGACACCCTACCCAGACATCACGTGAAGCGTCCACAACTGCAGAGGAAAGAGTGTACAAGACCAAGGTTCCATATCCTCCTATTCCCAAACACCTAAGGCCACCCATTAGTGCAAAAGAAATGGCTGGTTTCAACAAGAAGGTTAGAAGGATCTCCAATGCGATCTCATTTGCTGAAGCTTGGGAAGATTATCCTTTGGGTGTTTTCTTTAAGAATTGCAGAGAGAGTCTTGAAGAAATTGAAGAACTCTTCAACAAAGCAAGGGGTATACCACCGCCAATGAAACAGCTGCTGAAGATTGAAGATTTAGGGATGTTTGTAGTTACATGCTCCATTGGAGGAGTTGAGCTTGAACAGTTTCTCTGCGATTCTGGTGCTAGCGTGAACCTCATGTCAAGGAACATTGCAGAGAGTTTAGGCATTGCTGATATTCAACCTCCAAACATGACCCTCGAGTTTGCCAACTCTTCCACCACAGTCCCATATGGTACAATTCCAGACTTGCTTGTCAAAGTGGGGAATTGTCTAGTGTCTACTGATTTTCAGGTGGTAGTTGTGAGCAAGAATTCTATCATGCCATTCATCCTTGGAAGACCATTCATGGCCACAGTGGGAGCAGTTGTAGACATGCCGAATAAGAGAATATCTTTCTCTAATGTTGACAAAGGAGTCTTCTACCAAGCTATTCCTACTACTGGAACATCAAAACACATCTCTTGCATTGTTGTGATCGCTGGAGAAGAGCTGGATTCTAAAGAGCAAGTGAACAAACTGGTTGTTCAAGAGGCATTGGATGGAAATTTTGAAAAAGTTGTGGAGCTTGAAGATTGGAGTGGAAACAATCATCTTTTCAGGATTTTGGGCGAAGATGAAGGTCTAATCAATGCCAAGTTGATGGAGGAAGACGTTTTTGTGCTGGAAACAAGGATTGCAGAGCTGAATGCATGACAACTTCAGAGATTCGAGCTGCAGAGTTGGTGTCGATCGACACCACTCCTAGTGTCGATCGACACCCTTCGTGGATCACATCAGAAACTGTTTCCAATGCTGCAAATCCATCACCAGTGGTCAAACATATGCCTCCACATCCTATCGATCAGAAACCTCGCAGGAAGCAAAGGTACGCATTCCCTGGAATCAATTCCAAACCTCCTAATCTTGTCAATAAAAACTTTAAAAGTTCAAAAGATGTTTCACATTTATGCAAGCAACGAGATTCTCGTAGAAGGCTTGGTGTTTCTTTTGATGATTCTGCAGGAAAACGAAGTGTCCCACCCGAACTAAAGTCCCACCCTGCTGATGTTCCTCAATTCCTTGGTCGCTTTCATGCACCTACTGCCTATACACTCCCATGGATGAGGAGACATTCTCCTGGGAAGCATTCGATTCCACCTTCTGATCCACCAGATGTCTGAACCCCAACACAGTCAAGCTATTGACTGAAAACGAGCGCTGAGTGGGAGGCAACCCACTGTTAGGTAAGGTTTTTCTTTATATTTCGTTTTGGTTTTACTAAGTCCTAGTTTCAGTCAGTTAAAAAAAAGCGACATTGCACTCGACATAGACCAGTGTCGATCGACACCACTATACTGTCGATCGACACCACGCGCAGACGAAGGTAAGTCTTCTAATTGGTTTTTTCAGTTGTTTCTAATCGTTCTTTTAGCCAACTTCGGACTTGATAACACTGGGGACAGTGTTGTTTAAGTCTGGGGGAGGTGATTACTGACTTTGTATTTTGTTTTGAGAGTTTATCTTGAGTCAAAAATTTTGAAATTTTTTGTTTTATTGAGTCAAAATCAGTTGGAACTTTCAGTTTTTCTAGGAACTAACCACAGGAAGATTGACACTTGAAGGACCATTGCTATAGTAGTTGATTGCAGGTCTTACTAAGTAGAAAGCTGCAAGTGGAATCAATCTAACAGGGCGAGTTCAGATCCCCTTATAAGAACTAGGTATGCGAAGAACTTGATTCCTCTTTCAGTTTGAACAGATAGACCATTGCAGTCTCTCCTTGATCTTCCCTTAAGAAAGAAAAGAAAAAGAGTCTAAGTCTGGGATTAATGCAATAAACCTCATGAGCCTGTCTCCTCACAAGGAACAATATTAGTGAGTGCTCTTGAACCCGTCTCCTCACAAGGAACACAAGTAGAGAGTAGCAATATTTCCCAAGACTTCAAAAGAATAAGAAGAGTCAATGAAAAGATCTTAGAACACCCTGAAAATGGGCAGCAGTTGACTAAGGGAAGAGAAAATAGGCAGCAGTTGACTAAGGGAAGAGAAAATAGGAGAGCTGTATGAAGAATATCTTGTTCAGTCACTAAGGAAGGGCAAATAATCTGTAAAGTTCTGTAGCAATACCACTGTTAGAGTTCGAAATTTTACCAAGGAAAGGATCTGGATTCAAACTGGGAGATTGCTAAGCTTGTGGTAAGTAGGCTGAAATATTACCTAAGGTTGGCTCTATAGCATGTGGATTCAAGAAGTGTTAATCAATGTGGCGTTCTGAAGAGGTACTCGAAAGTTTCTGTTTTCAAACTTCTACTTCATTCTAAGTTTATGTTTTGCTCGAGGGCAAGCAAAAGTTAAGTCTGGGGGAGTTGATATATCATGATTTTTATCCGTTTTTGGACCATGATATAAGTGTTTTTATAGAGTCTTTTGGTCTTTTTAGAGTCATATTAGAGTCTTTGCAGTTTGGACTACGTTTGGAGCAAAGTTGGAGATTCTGGAACTTTTTGGAGCATTCTGCAAGAAGCTGCGAAGTGATGAAGTCGGAGCAGATTTACACGCAAGGTGTCGATCGATCACCAATACAGCCGACCAAGTTTTGCGGACTTCAACCAGGAAAAGGAAATCACAAAAAGTTTCAGGTATTTACAAGTTTGCCCCTGACGCGAGTTTGCCTATAAATATAGTTTTTCAGCCATTGTTTAGGCTAGACATTATTTTAGAGAGAGATTTATAGAGAGATTTTGGAGAGAAGAATTTGGCTCCTTCATAGCAGATTTGGAACTTCTTTGTTTCTATTGATTTTTTTTATGCAATCTTCTTTATTCATGATGTTTTCTTCATTCACCATGTCTGAGTAGTTTGCTTGTTAGGTTTAGGGTTTTTCAAAGGTGATTGATGAATTGTTAGGTCGAATTAAATTGTTAGGATAAAATCATTAGAGTTCTTCATCTGGATTTGTGTTTAATGCTTATTCTAGCTTCGCGACCTAGAATCTGATTTTAGGTTAATTAATAGATGCGAGAGTATTATTGATTNAATCTGATTTTAGGTTAATTAATAGATACGAGAGGATTATTAATTGCCTGAACTAATGTTAGATGAGCAAAATAACTATTCACAAAGAGATTTGGTTTAGGGTTTTGTGAATAATCGAACCTGAACTTTAATGCTTGTCTGAATTAATAGGATTTGCAAAGAGATTTGGAATTCTAGGGTTTAGACATAGATAGTCTTAGCAGCGAGAGTTGGTTGATTTTATTGTTGTGTTTCGAGTTCTTGAACGGATCTTCATTATTCCTAACATTCTGTCTAGACCTGCAATTATGATTCACCCGAGAATTTCCCTGAATCTAGCGTTTCGTCTCCTGATTTTAAGAACCTATTTTGTGATACTCGTTTATTTCTTGCTTGGTTTTACTTTATTTCAATTCTAATCTAGCATAATCTAAACTTAGAAACCTTAGTGTAGCATCTACTTCCCTTGGGATTTCGATACCCCTTATACTACAATTGCATTTGCTGTGCACTTGCAGTAGTTTTATTAGGGTAAAACCTGAGCCCTATCAGCTACCCATTAGCTCCACATTCGGGTTTGGGAATATACAGTCCCTTTTCCTATTCTCTTTGTCGGTGAAGTGATGGGCGTATGTGTTCGGGGTGAGAGGAGGTCCGCAAAAACCCATGGCTCCCATGAAGTTGTGGTCCATGTAAGCCCGATCCATGCACTATTCGAACGATGACAAGCCGACCCCGACATTGATGAAAAGTGGGGTGAGAAAACCGCCTATGTAGATCGAGCATGGTCGAGACATCAACGCCCAAATCTTGTACTTCATTAGTGAAGAAGCTAAAATGCACCCATAATTCACGTCTTCTCCAAAGTTATCATCAACCGGGCCTTCTAAGTCTCCCGTTAGCCACCCCTCATCCCACATTGTTTCCTTCACTCCTTGAAAAAGGAAGCAAAGCTCGTTCTCTGACACGGTAGCGGATGTGGTCCTTCCCGTGAGTGTGTTAGCAAGGAGTTGGAGGGTGTATATAAACAAGGGATTCCTCACCCTCGTGGTCTTGACTTTGTTGTTCCTAAAGTTCCCTTCGGCTATTAGATTCCAAAGGGACCGAGCTGACTCAAATTGTGGGAAGTCCACGAGGTGTGCCTCATCATTGAAGTTGTAGGCTTGACATAGTTCTTGCACGGATAGGTTGAAGGTGGTTCCCCTAATCTTGAACGTTATCCTACCCGTCGATGGTGAAGGAGAGCTTGGATCTTTATAGGAGACGTTCAACGTTGAGAGGAAGTGCATAGTGGCTTCCGGGTATGTGGAGTGATCCATTGTTGCTAGACAAGGGAGCTCCATCTTTCCAAGGAGATCATCAAAAATGTCCAACATCCCAACCCCTTGTAAGAAATCTCTGCTCGCGAACCTGGTGGGCTCAAAGTGCATTCTCTCGAGCCTCAATTTCGCCATTTTCTCCTCGGAGGTCCAACTCGAAAAATCCGCTTTTCGTCATACCGAGTACCAAGCTCCATTCCATGATTCCATTGTATCTTTAAAATAACCAAAGCTCGGGCATGGCCTTAGCAATTCATTTAGATCAAGAGAACAATCCATCAAGTAAGTCTTAAGCAAGGAACAAAGCCATATTTCCGGGTATTCCCCCAAAGACTAACACTTAGCAAAAATTTGGCAAGACAAAATTTTCAAAATTTTCAAGTTGTCCAAATTCGAGTGCTATCTATTGACTATCCATAAGGATGATTGATACAAACTAATGCAAGTGAAAACCCCAAAATCTAATAAGGTTCAAGAGGGTAATTTGAATTTTCGCACCATGAACCCTAGATGCATGATTTTTGAGAATTGTTCTTGGAAATCCTATTATGGCATTCGAAACTTGCTCCTTAACCATAATCAAACAATGCCTAATCCCCAAATCACCAATTTCAACATCCTAACACATAGCCCTCAAATTTCCCACCATTAGAGCAAAGAAGAAAATTCGGGTGCAAGATCGTTTTACCTTGTAGATGAAATTGATGGTGGACAGAAATGGATATGAAACTCAATGCAAGCACAAGAATTCGAGCTAATGGCACTTGAAATCGCAAAATTCGCTCGATGCAGGGGTCAAGATTTCTCTGGCTCGCCTGTATCGACCTTAGTAGGTCGATACAAAAGCCCGATATAGCTCAGCCAAATTCCCTGTAAGAGCTGTATCGACCTTGGTAGGTCGATACATAGCTCGATACAGTGCCAAAATTTCCTTGGCAAGCTTTTGCTCTTGGCTCAACCTCCTCAATCCAAACTTGTCATCCACAAACACTAGAAAACACATTATTGAAATGAAAAGTGCAATATGTACAAAGATAACCATGGGAATGCCTCACAAGGGCGCTTGTTTAACGTCTTTTAGCTCGACTTTTCAAACCCTTAGGCTTGTGGAGGATCTTGAAGAGGGATGCTCCTTGCCTCTTCAATCGTGCCATTGCCCAAGTACATCTTCAGTCTATGGCCGTTCACAGTAAATTTTTCACCTCCTTGACCAAAGAGTGTGACTGCCCCATAGGGTAAGACTTCCTTGATTGTGGAAGGACCGTACCATCTATACTTTAACTTTTCCGGGAACAACTTCAACCGAGAGTTGTATAACAATTCCCTATCTCCAGCCTTGAATCCCTTTGGTCTCAGCTTCTTGTCATGGAAAGCCTTCGTTCTTTCCTTGTAGACCTTCGAGCTCTCAAAGGCTTCCAAGCGGATCTCATATAGTTCTTGGAGATTGATCAACCTTTTCTCTTGAGCGGTCTTGATATCAAATTTTAGGAGCTTAATCGCCCACAATGCTTTGTACTCAAGCTCCACGGGTATGTGACATGATTTCCCGTAGAGAAGAGAGAACGGTGATCTCCCAATAGGGGTCTTGAAAGCCGTTCTATACGCCCAAAGCGCATCGTCTAGCTTGGCGGACCAATCCTTCCTCGTAGCACCAACCGTCTTCTCTAAAATGGCTTTGATCTCTCTATTGGAAACCTCCACTTGTCCACTTGTTTGAGGGTGATAAGGTGTTGCAACCTTATGCCTCACTCCATATTTCTTGAGGAGACCTTCAAACACTTTGTTGATGAAATGACTTCCACNTATTGGAAACCTCCACTTGTCCACTTGTTTGAGGGTGATAAGGTGTTGCAACCTTATGCCTCACTCCATATTTCTTGAGGAGACCTTCAAACACTTTGTTGATGAAATGACTTCCACCATCAATTATCACAACTCTAGGGACTCCAAATCTTGGGAAGATTATGGACTTGAAGAGCTTTACCACAACCTTAGCATCATTTGTGGGACTTGCTACTGCTTCTACCACTTTGAGACATAATCGAAAGCAACTAGGATGTATTTGTTGCCATAGGAGGATGGGAAAGGTCTCATAAAGTCTATTTCCCAAACATCAAACAAATCCACCTCCAAAATTGGGTTTTGTGGCATCTCATCTCTCTTGCTTATGTTGCCTTTTCTTTGACATGCCTCACATGTAGAGATGTAGGCGTGAGCATCCTTGAACAAACTTGGCCACCAAAACCCTGCTTGAAGCACTTTTGTTGCAGTTTTAAATGTAGCAAAATGTCCACCATAAACTGACCCATGGCAATGATACAAGATACTAGGTCTCTCCTCTTGAGCTATGCATCTCCTATAGAGTCCATCCGAGCATCTCTTGAAAAGGTTGGGCTCATCCCAATAGTAGTGAGACACATCCCTAAAGAATTTCTTCTTGGTGAAGGCATCTAGATTAGGAGGTACATCTCCACACACCAAATAGTTCACAAAATCAGCATACCAAGGCAATCCCTTTTCCTCCAAGCTCTTGGCTTCTTCTATCTTCTTCCCCAAGTTGTATCCTTCTTTTATTACCTTGATTATCATGAGTTGCTCTTCGGGTTGAGAGTCATTAATAGGAATTAGCTCCTCTATCCTCATCCTTGATAGGTGATCGGCTACGCCATTCTCTATGCCCTTTTTATCAACTATTTCCATGTCAAACTCTCGGAGAAGAAGTATCCACCTAAGGAGTCTCGGTTTGGTGTCCTTCTTTGCATAGATGTATCTCAAAGCTGCATGATCCGTGTAAACCATAACCTTAGACCCCACTAGATAGCATCTGAACTTCTCAAAAGCAAACACCACGGCTAAGAGCTCCTTTTCAGTTGTTGCATACTTCACTTGGGTGTCATCCAAAGTCCTACTTGCATAGTATATGACTTGAAGTTTCTTGTCCTTCCTTTCGCCCAAAACAGCACCAACTGCATAGTCACTTCCATCACACATGATCTCAAAAAGAAGATCCCAATCAGGTGCTTGGATTATAGGAGCACTCACAAGCACCTCCTTAATCTTTAAAAAATGCCCCAAGGCATTCTTCATCAAACACAAACTCGGTCTCCTTGCAAAGTAGCCTTGTTAAGGGTCTTGCTATCTTGGAGAAATCCTTGATGATCCTCCTATAGAACCCGGCATGACCCAAAAAACTCCCTATCCCCTTCACATTACTTGGAGGAGCTAAACTCATCATGACTTCAATCTTGGCTTTCTCAACTTCAATACCACTCTCTGAGATTATGTGGCCGAGCACTATGCCTTCTCTAACCATGAAATGACACTTCTCCCAGTTGAGCACTAGTTTTGTCTCTTCACACCTCTCCAATACCCTGCACAAATTTGATAAACAAGCACCAAAAGAGCAACCATACACAGAGAAGTCATCCATGAGCACTTCTACCGTTTCCTCGATGAGGTCAGAGAAAATAGACATCATACACCTTTGAAAGGTTGCTGGTGCATTACATAGCCCAAATGGCATCCTTCGATATGCAAAGGTACCATAAGGGCATGTGAATGTGGTCTTTTCTTAGTCATTAGGGTGAATGGGCATTTGAAAGAACTCACTATACCCATCAATGAAACAATAGAAGGGATGATTAGCAAGCCTCTCAAGCATTTGGTCAATAAAAGGGAGGGGGAAATGGTCTTTTCTTGTGGCCAAACTCAACTTCCAATAATCAATGCACATTCTTTGGCCGGTTATGGTTCTCGTGGGTATTAGCTCATCCTTTTCATTCTTAACCACAGTTATTCCTCCCTTTTTTGGCACACAATGGACAGGTGAAACCCAAGTGCTATCCGAAATTGGATAGATAACACCCGCATCTAGAAGTTTAAGAATCTCTTTCTTTACAACTTCTTTCAAATTAGAGTTTAGCCTTCTTTGATGTTCTGTAGAAGTCATAGATTCATCTTCTAGATGTATCCTATGTGTGCAAAGAGAAGGAGATATGCCCTTGATGTCATCCAAAGAATAACCAATGGCTCTCCTAAATTTTCTCAATTCGTATAAAAGGGAGGATAATTCATCTTTACTTAAGTTTTCATTGACAATGATCGGGAGGATAATTCTCCTAAGACGAGTTAGGACCTAAGAAAGCATACCTTAGCCCTCGTGGAAGAGGTTTGAGCTCCACCTTCGGTGCCTTGAGCTCACACCAATCACCCCCAAACTTGGACTTATCCTCATGCTCAATACCGAAAGAGCTTTCTTCCTCAATCACGCATCCTCTTTTGATCTCGTGCTCAAACTCTATGAAAGAAACATCCTCTTCTAGGGGTTTGTGCGAATCAAGGAGCTTCAAATATCCCAAGCTTGCTTCATGTAGGTACCCATTCTCGCAATGCTCCTTTGTCAAAGCTACTTGAAGATGGTCTTCCATAGCTAACTCCTCGAAATACTCATCCGCCAATCTATCCATTGTATCCACCCAAAAGATTTGGCCTTCAATGGATGGTTTTTTAAAGCATTCTTGATGTCATACTTGAGCACAAAATCCTTTCCCAAGTGCAAATCAATCTTTCATTTCCTAACATCGATGATAGCTTCCGCGGTGGCTAAGAAGGGTCTCCCAAATATTAATGGATCCCTTGCTTCTTCATCCATCTCTAAGACCACAAAATCAGTGGGGACCTCAACATTTCCTATCATGACCGGTAGATCCTCAAGCAAGCCAATTGGAAGTCTAATGGACCTATCCGCTAGCACCAAAGAGATCCTACACTCCTTGTAGCGACTGAAACCGAGTCTTCTAGCAACCGAGAATGGCATTAGACTCACACTAGCACCAAGATCACACAAGCAGTGATTGAATGCCAACGGTCCCAAGTCACAAGGGAGAGTGAAACTTCCGGGGTCACTTAGCTTTTTGGGAACAATTGTCCTTTGAATGATGGCACTACATTCATGAGTGAGGACTACCATTCCTTGCAACTTCTTGGTCCTTTCCATAACATCATCTTTGAGGAACTTGCCATATTGAGGGACTAGCATGAAAGCGTCCATCAATGGCATTGTAACTTGGATTTCGCTCATTTGCTTGTCGAACATGGCCCTATATTTCTCCACAAGCTGCTTCTTGAAGCGACCCGAGAATGGTAGCTAAGGCTTGTAAGGTGGTGGAACAAAAGGAGATGCCTTGTAAGTTGTAGATGCCTCCTTTTCCTTAGCCACAACCTTCTCTTTACCCAATCTTTGAAGTACCTCACCATCAACAACTACTTTCTCATCATATTGAATGATCCCCCCCCCCCCCATCTTGGTCTTCAATGTCTTCATTGACCTTGTGTGGAGGTTGTCTAGGAGGTAATTCTTTACCACTTCTCAAGGTGATTGCATTGACACATTGGTGAGATCCATATATTGGAGAAGTTCCATTGTTCTCCAAGTGTTGGATTTTGGAACTCAATATTGCAAACTTTGAATTGAGGTCATTGTAATAGCAATCTACCTTGTTGCTCATATCCTCCAATCTCTTGTTCAACTCAACTGTCCCATTGGCTTGTCGTTGAAGGATTTGTTGTAGCAAGCTTCTCATGTCCAGTTCTTGGTGGAATGAATTTCTTGCTTCTCCTTGTGGTGCAAAGCCTTGTTGGTAATAGGTCTTTGGAACAAATGTTTGTTGGTGTCCTTGCCCTTGATAGGTTGGTTTCCAATACTGTTTGGTGAAACCCAGTGGAGAGCTTTGCCCGCCAACATAGTTGAGCTCCTCTTGAGTTGTCCCATGCATCCTTTGATTATGACCAAAACTGTCCATATATTCACCAACATGATGAACCGACTTTGAGGAAGCATGTAGTAGTTTATCCATCTTCGCATTAAGGGATTTCATTTCCCTTTGCATTTGTTCCTCATGTGCATCCTCATTAGTCGAAGAGCCATCATTATAGTCACCATAGTTCCCATTGCTTTGAGCTAAGTTCTCTACTAGCTCTAGACCTTCTTCAACTTCCTTCCCCAAGAAATTTCCATTGCTAACTGTGTCTAGGAGCATCCTAAACTTAGGAAGAACTCCTCTGTGTAAGGTGCTAAGTAGAGACTCATTTGAAAATCCATGGTGGGGGCATTGAGTAGTATAACCTTTGAATCTTTCCCATGCTTCACAAAAACTCTCCTTAGCCCTTTGATTGAAACTAGAGATCTCATTCCTCAACCTTGTTGTCCTCTTGTTGGAGAAAAACTTGGCCAAGAATGCTTTCTCGCATTGATCACAAGTAGTGATTGAACCTTGAGGTAGATTCTTTTCCCAAATGTGCGCTCTATCCCCTAGTGAGAAAAGAAATAATCGCAACTTGAATCCATCTTCAGAGATGCCATTTATGTTAGTCAAGCTACATATCCTCTCGTACTCATCCAAATGGTCTAGAGGATCTTCCATATCCAATCCATGAAAGTTATTTTGTTGCACCATGGAAATCAACCCACTTTTGATCTCAAAACTGTTTTGTTGAACCGAAGGAGGAGTAATACCATGGCGAGAAGTATGAGTTTGAGAAGAGTCACCAAAACCGATGTGTGTAGGTCGCCTTGGTTGTTGTCCATTACCACCCAAACCTTGTGCATGATCCAGACCCAATCTCTCAAAGCAATGTGTTCTAGTGGCGTGTGTACCTAATAAGAGAGAGAGTAGTTCACTCAAAAGAGATTAGTAAGCAATGAAAGGTGAAACTTAGTCTCAAGAAGAAGTAAAATCCTAATGCTTAAACCAAATATCCAAATGGCAACGGTGCCAAATTGATAGGCAGTTTTTTGGTGTGACTTAACAATTACTCAAGCTACTACTCATGTCATTGTAATACTTGAGGATCAATCCATATGGAAATGGTTAAGAAACTAGGAATGCATACAACTTCTTAATCTAAGCTAGCAATAAAGTTTTGGGATTTAACTAACAATCTAAGTGATCAACCAAACCAAGTTAAAGCTAATTAACTACTAATCAAGATTATCAAAAGACTAAAACGAATCCAAAGATGGGGTTATCAATCTAAGGTGTCCTAAGAATCAATCTTTGAGGCTAATCAATAACATAACATGCTAATCCCTAAGCTTAGAACTCAATAGCTAGACTAATCCACTTTCATGGCACTAATCCCATTATTAATCATCCTAATCAAGATCAAACTTTCATTTGTGAAAAGAAAGCTAATAAGCATAATGAAACAATTCTAAATTGCTAATAAACACACTAGACAATCACTTCCATGAGTTAGGAATGTAAATCCCTTGTTTAGTTGGTTGGGGAATTTCATCACACCTTGTGGGTGGGAAATTCCCTAAGGCCTAGTTTTTAGCTTGATCATGGCTAAACTAGCATTTAGAACATTAAACAAGGAGGGAAATGAGAAGATCTAATCCTAGGCATCAAGATTAAACCTTAAAACACCCTAGATCTAACCCATCCATAGATCCTAATGAAACTACTCACTAATCATGGTTAAACCCTTAAATCCTATGAAAGAAATAGAGTTAAACATGATTAGAGAGATAGAGAATGAAAGATTAATAAAGACAAGTACTAAATTGCATAAACTTTAAAGAAATGTCTTACAAATTACTTAGACCATCTCCAACCATAGGTTCTGAGAGAGGTTCTACAAATATATTAAACAAATAAATAATAATATTATATTATATGGGGTTATTTAAATCATGAAAGTAGTTTCTTAAACCAGAGATTTTAGAACTTTCTCTTTCTATTTTAAAGAACCCCTAATTTTTTATTAATATTTTTCCTATTAAAATATTATAATTTATTATTTAGAATTTTGATAGGAACCTCCCATTGGAGGTGCTCTTAGAAACCAAAAAGGGAAGGTTTTCTAAGCAAGAACAAGAGATTAAAAGGTACCTTAGCAGTCCGATACGAATGCCCGATGCGCCATGTTCCAAAACTCCGGGTGGCCTGTGTATCGAGCTTAGTAGCTCGACACAATCGTCCAATACGCGCACTCCGTCTTCCCTGCCGAGCTATATCGACCTTGGTAGGTCGACACCAAGGTCGACACACTTCTAAAACTTGTCTGCTTCATGTTTGGCTCCCTTCTCTTCTTCCTCCTTGTCACCCAAATCTCCATAGATGTCCTCCAAGCCTCCAAAGTACCTAATTAAGACTCACTATGCACAATTTGCAACAACCTAAGCTAAAACTTGCTAAACTCTAATATGGATGCAATTTGGACTAAAAGTAACTAAATGAATTCATAAATAAATGCATAAATGAATGCAAAGCTAACTAAAAATGGGTGCTAAAACATGCTAATTTATGAGTATATCAAAAATTCAATTGGTGCCTAGCGACGATGGCGGATCCATTGTTTCAGAAGATTCATTGTATGACGAATTCTTGGGTTTTAAGTATATGAGGGTGTCTATCAATGGACTCCATGATTGTACCAAGGTATGTCTACACATCTGAATGGCATCTGATATGCTCAAATTAGCCCTGAGCTACTCTCTCAAATTAAGAGATCACTGTAGTACTTAGGGGTCGAATTCCACAGAGAATTGATGTAACTAGACAAATTCTAATTCAGGTTTTAGTCCAAGAGTAAAGTAGGAAAGCATTAAAAAGCAATAAAATAAAGAAGGCAATTCGATTTCAGGTTCTTAAAATCAGGAAGACAAAGCGCTAGGCAGTGAGGTATCTCAGGAAGATTTAGGTTGAAGGTTTGATTACTATCGGGATTGATTGTTCTAGAACTCGAAACACAGAAAACAAACAAACCAGCTTTCGCTGCAGATGTTACCATTGTCTAAACCTAGAAAACCAACTTTCGCTGCGAGTTTTAAAAAAAGGACATGCATTAATTTCAGGTTCGATATTGTTCACAAAGACCTAAACCAACTGTCGTTGCGAATAGATTCAATGCTCATCTAATGATCCAATCGCTTAGTGATTAACAACACTTTCGCATCTGTTAAACAACCTAGGGTTTCGAAATATAGGTGATCAATCCTAAATTTCAGAGTTAAAACAATCAAAGATGAAGAACAAGCAAATAATCCCAATAGCAATTCAATTCTAGCAACCTATCATCAATCCCTTGAAAACCCCACAACCTAACTATGAAACTACTCAGACATGGATGCAGCAAACATCATAGAATAAGTAATTTGCATAAAAAGAATAGAAGAGATACAAGGGTTCCAAATCTCTCAAGAACAGAGTGCAGATTTATCTCCCTAAAGCTCTCAAAACCTAAACTCTCTCTTTGTCTCTCTAAATTATAAAGTGTGTGCCTAAACAATGGCATAAAAGCTCTATTTATAGGCTAAGGCACGAATCCTCAATTCCCTGGAAGATTAGGAAAAGTCTTGAAGATTTCCTTTTTCTTCAAAATTCTGGAAACTTCACGTCTTTGGTTTCGGGAAAGTCGGTGTCGATCGACACCAGTTAGTGTCGATCGACACTCATCGTGCATCTTCAATCCAACTTTGTGACTTCATTCCATTATGCTCCAAAACGAATCCAAATCTCCAATTCAGCTCCAATTGTACCTGAACCTGCATAGACTCTAAATAGACTCGAAAATAATACTAAGACTCAATAAAAACACTTATATCATGGTTCAAAAATGGGTAAAAACCATGATATATCAACTCCCCCAGACTTAGCATTTGCTTGCCCTCAAGCAAAACATAAACTTAGAATGGAGTCGAGGTTTGAAAGCAAAAATATCCAGATAACCTTCAGAACGCCACATTGAACCAACACTTCTTGAATCCACATACCATAGAGCCAACCTTAGGTAGTATTTCAGTGTACTTACCACAAGCTTAGCAATCTCCCAAATCAAGTTCAAATCCCTTCTGCTTTTAAGGATTTCAAACTTTAGACAACAGTAATGACCAAAGGACTTACAGAGTCTTTCCCTTCCTTAGTGCCTGAACAAGACATTCCTTCTACAGCTCTCCCATTTTCTCTTCCCTTAGTCAACTACTGCCCATTTTCAGGGTGTTCTAAGATCTTTTCATTGACTTTTTCTTCTTATTCTTTTGAAGTCTCGGGAAACAGTGCTACTCTCTACTTGTGTTCCTTGTGAGGAGACGGGTTCAAGAGCACTCACTAATATTGTTACTTGTTAGGAGACAGGCTCATGAGGTTCTTTGCACTATTCCCAGACTTAGACTCTTTTTCTTTCTTTTCTCAATGGAAGATCAAGGAGAGACTGCAGTGGTTCATATCTTGTTAGTGCTAAAAGAGGAATCAAGTCCAATGTATACCAAGCTCTAAGCAGGAATCTGAACCCTTTTTGTTAGACTGATCCACTCGCAGCTTTCTACTTAGTAAAACCTGCAATCAACTGCTATGGCAATGGTCCTTCAAGTGTCAATCTTCTGTGGTTAGTTCTTCTGAAAGCTAAAAATTTCACTGATTTTGACTCGATAAAAAAAAGTTTTGACAGACTCTTAATAACCAAAATAAAGCAAAATATATCAGTATTTTCCTCCCCCAGACTTAAATAACACTGTCCCCAGTGTTATTAAGCCTGAAGTCAGAAGAATAAATGAAAAGGAACCAAGAAACGAGCAAGGAGAAAACACTTACCTGTGTTCGCGCGGGGTGTCGATCGACACAGACTAGTGTCGATCGACACAGACTAGTGTTGATCGACACTGTGTCTGTAGTCGGATTCTAACTTCCCAAAATCGTAATTGGGTCCTATAAAAGTGTAAATCCGAGTTCTCCAAAGCTTTCACTGTTAGAGTTCTCACATAACACGATTAAAAGCACCAACATCTAGTCCAATCTCATAACTCAATCAAGGTTCCAAATCAAACTGAAAACTGACTCAAAAATGAAAGAAAAACTGACTCAAAACTAACTTACCAGTGGGTTGCCTCCCACTAAGCGCTTTTTTACAGTCATTAGCTTGACTTTGGCAGGTGATCAGGCGATGGGTGCATCAGCCAGAGGCATCGTTTGTGCTTCTGGGATTTCGGCTTGTGCCCAATAATGTTTCACCCTTTGTCCATTGGCTGTAAACTCTTTGCCATTTGGGTCGATCAGGACTATTGCTCCATATGGTTTGACAGCTTTGATGGTGAAAGGACCTGACCAACGAGAGCGCTATTTACCAGGAAAAAATTGCAAACGAGAGTTATACAGGAGTACCTGGTCACTCGGTTCGAATTGCCTGGATATGATCTTCTTGTCATGATAGGCCTTAGTTCTCTCTTTGTACAGCTTTGAATTCTCATAAGCATGATGTCTGAGCTCATCCAATTCATTCAGCTGTATCTGTCGCCTTTCTGCAGCAGACTTGATATCGAAATTCAGCAATTTCACGGCCTATGCTGTCTTGTATTCAAGCTCTACTGGAAGATGACAAGCTTTCCTATATAGGAAATGAAATGGTGTAGTACTAAGTGGCGTTTTGAAGGCTGTTCTGTAAGCCCAAAGCGCATCATCCAGTTTCACAACCCAATCTTTCCTTGTGGCGCCAACTGTCTTCTCCAGAATCTCCTTAATCTGCCTGTTTGAAACTTCCACTTTCCCACTTGTCTGAGGATGATAAGGAGTAGCCACTCTGTGTTGAACACCATGCTTCTTCAGCAGCTTCTCAAAGACCTTGTTAATGAAGTGCTTGCCACCATCGCTTATAACGATCCGAGGCACTCCAAATCTGGGGAAGATAATGGTCTTAAACAGCTTAAGAACCACAGCAGAATCATTGGTTAGACTGGCAATTGCTTCAACCCATTTGGACACATAATCCACAGCAACCAAGATGTACTTATTCCCATAAGAAGAGGGAAAAGGACCCATGAAATCAATGCCCCAGCAATCAAAAACTTCGATTTCAAGAATGAAGTTTTGTGGCATTTCATGTCTCCTGCTGATCTTCCCTTTCCTTTGACAAGCACCACATCCAGAGATGAAAGCATGAGCATCTTTGAACATTGTTGGCCACCAGAATCCAGCTTGAAGAACTTTTGAAATCGTCTTGAATGTTGCAAAGTGACCTGCATAATCTGAGCCATGGCAATGAAATAGCACGTCATGCACCTCAGCTTCAGCAATACATCTTCTGTAGACTCCATCTGAGCAATGCTTGTACAGATAAGGCTCATCCCAATAATACCTCCTAAGTTCCCTGTAGAATTTCTTCTTCTCATAGCCCTTTAGACCAGTTGGTTCATCCTCTGCAGCAAGGTAGTTGGCAATATCAGCATACCACAGTCTCTGATAAATAGAAACAACCATCATTGGTTCATTAAACGCGTCATTCATGGCCCTCATAATCTGCTCTGCCAACTGCAGGTGGTGTCGATCGACACTAATTGTGTCGATCGACACACGGGGTCTTGTGTCGTGGTCGTCGCCCTCGAACCGGAGTGTCGATCGATGCTGGTCAGCGTCGATCGACACTGGTCCTGATTCTTTAGAAAGTTGCAGGTTTCTTGCATTTCTTCCTTTCAATCCAATCTCAATTGAATTGATTGTCTCCTCTGGCAAGAAATCATCAATTAGCACGTCATCTTCGACCTTGGTTCTGTATAGATGATCAGCAACTCCATTTTCAACTCCTTTCTTGTCCTTCACCTCAATATCAAACTCTTGAAGGAGCATAATTCATCTCAGCAATCTCGGTTTTGCATCCTTCTTCTGCATCAAGTATTTGAGTGCAAAATGATCAGTATGAACCACTACCTTGGACCCAACAAGGTATGGTCGAAATTTCTCAAAAGCAAACACCACAGCTAACAATTTCTTCTCAGTTGTTGCATAATTTCGTTGTGCTTTATCAAGTGTTCTGCTTGCATAATATATAGCATGAAGCTTCTTGTCCTTCTTCTGCCCAAGTACAGCGCCTACTGCGAAATCACTAGCATCACACATTGCCTCAAAAGGTAAATCCCAGTATGGTGGTTGTACAATTGGGGCGCTCACCAAAGCCTTCTTAATCTGCTCAAAGGCTGAGTGACATTCTGCAGAAAACTCAAACTTCACGTCCTTGCAAAGCAAAGCAGTGAGAGGTCTTGCAATTTTGCTGAAGTCCTTGATGAATCTTCTGTAAAACCCAGCGTGGCCTAGAAAACTTCTCACTGCCTTTACTGAATTTGGCGCCTGCAGAGTTGTCATCACTTCGATCTTGGCGCGATCTACCTCAATCCCAGCAGCTGAAACTCTATGTCCAAGTACAATGCCATCTTGAACCATGAAGTGACATTTCTCCCAATTCAGAACCAAGTGCTTCTCTTCACATCTAGCTAGCACCTTGCAGAGATTGTCTAGACAGCCTTTGAAGGAAGACCCATAGACAGAGAAATCATCCATAAAGACTTCCATACAATCTTCAATCATGTCTGTGAAGATAGACATCATGCAGCGCTGGAATGTCGCAGGAGCATTACAAAGTCCAAATGGCATTCTGCGGTATGCAAATGTACCATAAGGACATGTAAAAGTGGTCTTCTCCTGGTCATCTGGGTGAATGGAAATCTGAAAGAAACAAGAATACCCATCCAGGAAGCAGTAGTAAGGATGATTCGCCAGCCTTTCTAGCATTTGATCGATGAAAGGCAATGGAAAATGGTCCTTCCTTGTGGCTGCGTTCAGCTTCCTGTAATCGATACACATCCTGTGTCCAGTCACAGTTCGTGTAGGAATCAGCTCCTCTTTCTCGTTCTTTACCACTGTGACGCCTCCTTTCTTAGGAACCACGTGAACTGGGCTGATCCAGGCGCTGTCCGAGATAGGATAGATGATCCCTGCGGCCAAAAGCTTCAGAATCTCCTTCTTCACGACCTCCTTTAAGTTCGGATTCAGCCTCCTTTGATGCTCTACTGATGTCTTGGTCTCATCCTCAAGATGAATGCGATGCATACACAAGTCTGGAGATATACCTGAAATGTCATCAAGAGAATAGCCAAGAGCTTTGCGAAATTTGCGCAGCTTGCTTAGCAGTAACGTGAGCTCTGCATTGTTCAAAGTAGCATTGACAATAACAGGATAAGTGGAATTGGGACCAAGAAATGCGTACCTTAGCCCGGCAGGGAGCTGTTTAAGCTCAACTTTAGGCGCCTTAGCCTCACTCCATTCGCCAAGTGCAGCATCCTTCGTGGGTTTCGCATGGTGTCAATCGACACAGGTCCTTCTGTGCGATTAGTTGCAGGACTTGCTTGCTTGTGTTCATCATCTTGTTGAACCCCTCTGTAACCTCGTCGAGATGTTGTGTCTCTGCTGTGGTGTTGGCCAGTATACTCTCCAAAGGATCCTCAGGACTCATCTCATGGAAAATCTCTTCAGCTAGATGGGTGAGTGAATCCACAAAGAAAGTCTGCCCATCTATTGTTGGCCTCTTCATTAGCTTGTCCATGTCGAATCTCATGACTAGATCGCCCACATTCAGTGCAATGCTGCCTCTCTTGACATCAATGATTGCTCCTGCTGTGGCTAGGAAAGGTCTACCCAAGATAAGAGGATCTTTGGGTTCTTCTCCATACTTCAGCACCACAAAATCAGTTGGAATCATGCAATCACCAACCTTGATTGGAACGTCCTCCAAGATACCTTCTGGAATTCGAGTGGTCATGTCTGTAAGGATTATGGAGATCTTTGTGGGTTGAAAATCAGTCATCCCAAGACTTTTAGCAACTGAGAGTGGCATGAGATTGACACTAGCTCTCAAATCGCAAAGAGATCTCTCAAATCTTTCTGCAAAGATAGAACAATCCAACACAAAGCTCCCAGGATCCTTGAGCTTCTCTGGTAACTTGTTCTGAATCACTGCACTGACTTGTTCTGAAATCAGAGCGACTCCTTCTTCAAGCCCCAAGTTCTTAGTCACCATCCTCTTCACATATCTCCTAAGAACAGGAGTAATCTTCAAAGCATCAATCAATGGAATCTCCAAAATAAGTTTATCCACGATTGCCTTGCATCAGGCTTCATCTAACTCCTGTTTGGTCTTCTTCTGGGTTCTGGGATATGGGATTTTGGGTTTGTAAACTCGTTCCACGGAAGTATCTGCAGGTTTGGCCGTTTCTGCTGTCGTCTGGGCGTGGTGTCTCGGGTTTGGTGTCTCGACAACTTCGCGATTCTCGTCTGGTGTCGATCGACACTGGCTCCGCAGAGGTTTCATCAGCTTCTTCCTCAATTTTCTCCAACTCCACAATGTCTTCAGCACTTAGATCGTTCCTCTGCTCTGTTTCCAGCTTGCTTCTGCTCCTTGTCGTGATGGCATTGACATGGTGTCTGGGATTTGTTTCAGTTTTCCCAGGAAGAAATCCCTCTTGCCTTTTCACAGATTATGCAGTTTGAGCCACTTGAGTATCCAATTTCTTGACATGGTTGTTCAGAGATTCGAATTTCCCATTCAAGTCATGGTACATGGCGTCCATCTTTCCAGTCACATCTTGATACAAGGTGTCAATCTTCCCATTAAAGCTCACTGTCATCTTCTGTTGTCCTTCTAAAAGTTGTTCCATCATTGCTTTCATACCATTATCTGCAGAAGATTGAGCTGGTGAGTTTTGATAGGAGGAAGACCCATAGTTTCTGGTGTAGTTGGTGCTTTGATAAGGCTTCTGAAACTCGGTCTTTTGAAATTGGGATCTTGGAGAATAACCACCTGAGTTCTGAATTCCAGAGAAAGAGCTTCTCTGGTTGTTTCCATTGTAGAACCTGTTCCCCTGTTGATTCCCAAACTTCTGCCCCTGAAAGCCACCTTCATTTACGAAATTGCAGTCTTCCACTTGAACCTCAGCAGTTGGTTCGAAATGCTCCACTTCTGCAGCGAATTGGACTTGTTTCTTTCCCACTAGAAGGTTATGCATAGATCCTAGCATTGCCTTCATCTCTGCGATTTGTCCTCCATCATTCGCGCCAGCTGATGCTTTCCTTTGAAGATCTGCATTCTTGGTGCTATTGCTAGATACCAAGTTCTCAATCAGCTTTACTGCTTCTGCTGGGGATCTAGTGTTGAAGTTACCATTGCTTGCAGCATCAAGCGCCATCTGGTACCTCCAGTCTATCCCTCTAAAGAAAATTCACAACAGCTGAACATCAGTGAATCAATGATGGGGGCAATCTCTATGGTATGCCTTGAATATGATCCAAGAACCCTTGAAAGCTTCACTAGGTCCTTGAGAAAAGGTAGAAATCTTCATTCGCAGCTCCTCAAACCTTGCATCATCAAAGAAATTATTGAGGAAAGCATTCTTAATTTCTTCCCAAGTGGTCAAAGAACCAGGTTCCAACTGCTTCAGCCAGTACGCAACATCTCCTCCAAGAGAATAAGGGAAGAGCTTGAAGTAGAGATAGTCTTCAGTCACTCCATGTGCCTTGATACTGGACGCCAGGTCTTCAAACCTCTCCAGATGATCCATCGGATACTCATGAGGAAGACCATGAAAAGGGTGCTGAGCCACAAGAGTATAGAATGCGGGCTTCAGCTCAAAGTCATTCCTCTGAAAAGTGGGTAGGCGGATTGCAGCTCTATTGGCGTAGAACTGATCTGGCCTGTTGTAGTCGCCAAGGGTGTGCTCATCCTCTACGTCATTGACTGGTTCAGCAATCACAGCCCCAGTGTCATCAAGACGCGCCCCTTGTTCATTGCGCCAGTTTCCTTCTCGGTCTCGTAGCAGACCTGCCGCATCTTGCATCAGAATTATAGCGTTTGGCATCTTTGTCTGCGAAGGGTGTCGATCGATGCTAAGGGTGTCGATCGACGCTCTCGCAGCTTTTCGGTTCGTACGTTCTAATTCTGCAAGTGCTTTTAAGTTAAGTAAAGTTAGTTATGTTTCCTTGTTGCTTCTGGTGGAGCGTTTAGGCATACACCTGAAACAAAAGAAAGAAAATTAGTTAGTAAAAAGTTAGCTAAAACTTAGACAAAAATTCTAAACAAGAAATCTGCCTAGATAGAAATCAATTTCCCGGCAACGGCGCCAAAATTTGATATGCTCAAATTATCCCTGAGCTACTCTCTCAAATTAAGAGATCACTGTAATACTTAGGGGTCGAATTCCACAGAGAATTGATGTAACTAGACAAATTCTAATTCAGGTTTTAGTCCAAGAGTAAAGTAGGAAAGCAGTAAAAAGCAATAAAATAAAGAAGGCAATTCGATTTCAGGTTCTTAAAATCAGGAAGACAAAGCGCTAGGCAGTGAGGTATCTCAGGAAGATTTAGGTTGAAGGTTTGATTACTATCGGGATTAATTGTTCTAGAACTCGAAACACGGAAAACAAACAAACCAGCTTTCGCTGCAGATGTTATCAATGTCTAAACCTAGAAAACCAACTTTCGCTGCGAGTTCTAAAACAAAGACATGCATTAATTTCAGGTTCGATATTGTTCACAAAGACCTAAACCAACTGTCGTTGCGAATAGATTCAATGCTCATCTAATGATCCAATCGCTAAGTGATTAACAACACTTTCGCATCTGTTAAACAACCTAGGGTTTCGAAATCTAGGTGATCAATCCTAAATTTCAGAGTTAAAACAATCAAAGATGAAGAACAAGCAAATAATCCCAATAGAAAATCAATTCTAACAACCTATCATCAATCCCTTGAAAACCCCACAACCCAACTATGAAACTACTCAGACATGGATGCAGCAAACATCATAGAATAAGTAATTTGCATAAAAAGAATAGAAGAGATACAAGGGTTCCAAATCTCTCAAGAACAGAGTGCAGATTTTTCTCCCTAAAGCTCTCAAAACCTAAACTCTCTCTTTGTCTCTCTAAATTATAAAGTGTGTGCCTAAACAATGGCATAAAAGTTCTATATATAGGCTAAGGCACGAATCCTCAATTCCCTGGGAGATTAGGAAAAGTCTTGAAGATTTCCTTTTTCTTCAAAATTATGGAAACTTCACGTCTTTGGTTTCGGGAAAGTCGGTGTCGATCGACACCAGCTAGTGTCGATCGACACTCGTCGTGCATCTTCAATCCAACTTCGTGACTTCATTCCATTATGCTCCAAAACGAATTCAAAACTCAAATTCAGCTCCAATTGTACCTGAACCTGCATAGACTCTAAATAGACTCGAAAATAATACTAAGACTCAATAAAAACACTTATATCATGGTCCATAAATGGGTAAAAACCATGATATATCAGCATCTATATTTTTGTTGTTGTAGTGTGTTCTAGACTGATCTGTTTGTTAATGTGAAGCTGGGTAGGTTCCTGACTTTGGCAACCGTGACACTCCTTGGTAATAACAATAACTGGTATTACATAGCTTGCAAAAATTGCAATAGGAAAGTTTGTCCTTATCTCGATAGGTTCGATGATCTTGATCAGCCTGTTTGGAAATGTCTACATTGCAAAAAAGATATTACCAACGTTGTTGCTAGGTATTTGATTATTTAAAGCTATACTTGAATAGATCTACTGTTGTCTTGAATTCCTTTTTTATGCTTTTGAGATTTACGTTAATCTTTTTGATCTATGTGTAGCTACTTCCTTGTGCTGGAAGTTTCGGACGCGTACGGTGGTTGGGCGAGTTTCTTAGTTTTAGATCCATTGGGGAAAAAGCTTATTGGAAAAACTGCCGAGGAGTTGTATGACGAGGTCATAGAGGTTAGTTCTTTTTGTTCTAGACAAATGGACGATTAGTTTTATAGTTTTTATGCTAATGTCTCATTGCAAACGAAATAGGATGGTGTTGTGGCCCTGCGTCCATCCTTGGCCGGTCTGATAGATAAGGATATGCTTTTTAAAGTCACTGTTTCTGAGGCTAATGTGAACAAGGTAAAGTCATCGTTTGTTGTTCATCTTATTTCAAGAGATGGTGATATTATCGACAAGTACCGTGACGAAATTAACTCGCAGGCAAATCCGTTGTGTGTGTTAGTTATGGTTGTGTCCATTTGTATGTTTGTTGTTGCGACACTCTTGTGTTATTTTGTAGCCACCTATTATTGTGGAGGAACGTGTGGATTCGGGTGGTGATTCTCAGATTGTTCACCAGAATCCAAAAGGCAACGATTCGAACATGGTGATGGTGTAGTCACGGATCAAGAAACGCCTACTAAGCCTAATGTCGTTTGAAGAATTCTATACAATTTGTATTTATGTTGCTTTGGTTTTATCTTTTATTTTTTGGGTTTGTTGCGATTGATATCGAGACTTGTGCGAAGTATTATTTATATTTCGTATTCCAAGGTTTTCGCGGATTAATTTTTACGGGATTAAGAATATTGCTTGGATTCGTCTATAGTGCTTTTGTGGCCCTTTTATTTTATTTTTTTGTCCAAATGCTGACGTTAATAAGCACATTGGGTAATAAGTATCAGTTAGCTTATTTATAATGGGCCGATTTCGTTTAAACCCATTTCAAGGTAGAGTTTATACTCAGAAATACTTTTGGGTTAATGGAGTAAAACTCTGTAACATGTGTCTGTCTATTTAATTTATAGAGTTATTATAATAATCGTGTTTATGGTCTTTACAGTTTCTTTTTCTTCTAGAATTGTATGGGCGATTTGCTACTATTAAAAACCCGTCTTGGAATGATATATTTATGACGAAAATTTGGAAGTGATTTCTACTATCAGTGAATACTTGCAATATGGCGTATTATGATAATCTAACCGATCTAAAGACCGGGGGGGGGGGGAGAGATTGCGAATATGTGTTCAAATACTCCGGATTTGGAAGGAACATAACTTTTTTGGAGACACGCTTGAGATGATCCTCGATGACCTGAAGGTTAGGTTTTTCTTTTGTCTTTGTTCACAATCACTAAGTATGTCGGGTTTTGTCTGTTGCCGAGAATAGATTTGGTAACTTAATTTGGTAATCGCAAATTTATGTCTAGGGTTTCCGAATAACCGCTACAGCGATGCCCGATTTGGTGGAAAAATATAAGAATGGTCTTAAAGAGGGCGATTGGAATTCACTTCGTTTGTTTGAAGTTAAGGATGTGTTGAGTTCGGTTCGAGTTGGTTGCTATGATCTCAGAATCGAGTTTGTCCCTGACACGATTGTTAGATCAATCTGGCGTGTTGCTAAAAATACATCCCTAGTTTCTATGATATCCTCGGAGGCGCTGCCAATGTTAGATATTTAGTTGGTAAACTGGTTATCAATTTTTGGTT
Source organism: Alliaria petiolata (assembly GCA_020283515.1). Classification (NCBI taxonomy): domain Eukaryota; kingdom Viridiplantae; phylum Streptophyta; class Magnoliopsida; order Brassicales; family Brassicaceae; genus Alliaria; species Alliaria petiolata. The sequence continues at coordinate 387,815,643 of JAHZTW010000001.1, forward strand.
TACTAATTCTTACAAATACTTATTGGATTATCTAGGTTATATATATTTGCCTGATGTGTTTGACTAAAATCATGTTTAGATGTCATCGGAGCAGTTCATTCCGTCGACGAAGTTTGTGATATCGATCCCAATGCATACGAGACGTCACGTTGCTATCTACGATTTGAGTTGCTTGATCATACGTAAGATTCTATTTTGGTTATGTTTTTATTTGGTGTTATTTTTTTTATTTGTATTAATGCTCTGTGTTACAACAGAGGTGCGATATTACCGTGTGTTGCACGTGGGGTGCTTGCTCGAGATATCTATTCTGCCCACAATCGGGTTGTAAATGTGCCGATTATATACGTTTTGAGGTTCTGACAAGTCTGTGAAAGTCGAGGTATTGTTTTGGTATACTTCGCTGATTTTATCGTGATTTTGACATATATTTACTAAGTGGTTTGTGCTTTATTATCCGACGTAGGTGGCGAAGTTCATTTGTTTGTACTTCGTGATTGTTGTCAATGCTCACAGTTCTCATTTTGTCTGGATAGCGAGGAAGTTCGAGGGTTCAAAAAGAGGTCAGTTATTATAGCAGCGTTCTTAAATTGGATGCTTGGTGATGGTGCCTAATATAGTAACTGTATATCTAATCCTTTTTAGGTTCTCGATGCATAATCGTCACTAGCGTGTTCGGTGGTATCATCCGGTTTGCTACGTTTATTGGGAATTAATGTTGTTTTTGTTAAATATCGGGATACCTTTTGTCTGTGGTTCGAACCTGAAAACTACATTTTTGTTCTAAGACTTTGGGATTCAGATGTAAGCTCTTTAGTGTGTAGAGCCATTTCCATGGTTCGTTTGGATTTCTAATATATCGCACGACATGTATAATTATTAATCGTATTAGTTGCAATGTTGATATTTGTAAGATCTTATGTTGTTAATATTCGTCGGTTATGGGACTAATATTAGAGAGGGCTATTAATTAGCGTCGTTGTTTAAATAATCGTTTAAATATATTTAGAACAAGGGAGCAGCATTTAATCGTATTAGTTGCAATATTGATATTTGTAAAATCTTCTGTTGTTAATATTTGTGGGTTATGGGACTAATATTAGAGAGGGATATTAATTAGCGTCATTGTTTAAATAATCGTTTAAATATATTTAGGATAAGTGAACAACATTTTAACAAGAAAATATTAAGTTCTTTAAAACAAGAAAATTAAAAAGGGGAATAGCAACAGAGAAGATTGTTTGTTTTTTGTGTTAATTTTATGATATATGAATTAGTTTATTTACGATGTTCGAGGCTTCAATATTTATTTAATTGTTAATCACTGTTTCTGCACGACAAATGTTTAGAGATTTTATTAGATAGCTAAATTTTGTTATATCTGAAACTTTTCAAAATAAAATATTTTTGCGGTTGAGATATATTACTTTACGTATAGGTTTAGCTATAATGATTGCACTGACAGAGTATCTAAAAAGGGTTAAACAGATTTTTTATAATTTAAAGGATTTAGTAGTTATATTATTTTGGTTAATTATGACGGTGTAAATATCTACTCTAAACGGCGTGTGTATTAGGTATTAAAGAGTAATTGACACCGTTTCACTGGCTATTAAAGGCATCGTATATAGAAAAGTGTCAAAAGGTTGCAAAGAGAAAGCAGAAAGTCCAAGACTTCTAGAGCCGTATTTACGATATATGAAGATATGGGGTCTTATCATGCTCTAGCCGATCTGGAGGTTGGGAAAAAGGGATGTATGATCTGTGTACAACTGCTTCGTCTCTGGAAGAAGCACAATGATTTCGGAGATACGCTTGAGATGGTTCTCGCTGACTTCAAGGTTCGATTCTCTACTGCCTTTAGATTAGGATGATCAGGTTTATTATTAGAAACAGTTTTATAAAATTGCGTTGATTTACAATATTAGATAAACCATCGTATTCTATACAAAAATACCTAAAGGTCTTTCGGTTTTTGTACTGCCTTCAACTGGACATGACATCATATTGTGTTGTTTTGTGAAATTGTTGGTTTGTTGTTTCTAATTGTATACAAAAATCGTGTTTAGGGGTTTCAGACACGATTTTTTTCGATACAACAGTTATGTTCGATCTCCTAAAAAAATACGAGACTGTCTTTAAGGAGGGGCATTGGTATTCTTTTCGATACTTTGACGTCAAGTACGTGTTTGGAACGGTTCAGTTTGGTTACTATAATGTAATGATCGAGATTTCGCATGGGACGGATGTCAAGCCCACTTGGACGGGTACTAAAGCCTTGACTCTTGACTGCTCTAATTTCTTCGATATCTTAACGGGTGCTGTCGACTCTCAGTATTTAGTTGGTGAGTTTTTTTACTGTTTTAATATATTTATTCGTTGTTGTTGTTTTTTTTTTTGTTAAGTGGTTGGTTTGGTATTTCGTAATGATGTGGATTTTATGATTAAGCTATTGATCCGTGTGTTATTTTGGGATTTAGATGTTATCGGTGCAGTCTATTCAGTTGGAAAGCTAGAGGAGATCGATCCTAAGGCCTATGATGATTCGCGTTTCTACTTGCGCTTCGAGTTGCTTGACAATACGTAAGTTTAGGTTTTTTTATTTATGTTTTTATGTGGTTCGTTTGTATATTTAATACGCGTGCTATTTCTTAAAACAGTAAAGAAGGCATTCTGCAGTGCATTGCCCGTGGTCAACTTGCCAAGGACTTCGAATGCTCCTACAAAATGGCTGAAAATAGGTCAGTCATCTGCGTGCTAAGGTTCTGGCAGATATGCAAAGCTCGAGGTATGATCTTTGATTATCTGGTAACTAATATTGTCGTTTTAGTGGAGATTGTTTTTGAATGTTTTTTTTGTGTTCATAGGTGATGAGGTCCATTCGCACGTGCTTCGTTCTTATGATCCATGTTCCCAGTTTACATTCAAGCACGATGGCGAGGATGTCAAAGAGTTTAAAGCGAAGTGAGTGATTAAATGTTTTTCTTTATAATTATGTTTTGGACGGTGTTTGTGTTCTGACAAAATCATATTTAAATATGTTATAAGTTCTCTCTCTGTGGACGTAACTGATTTGTTGGATGTGCCATGCGTCTATCCAAGAACTTTTGGTTCTATTTTTTTAATATGCATAGGCTTTTAATGTTATTTGAAACTCATTTCTTTTATGCTTATGACAATGTAATATATTAAGCTCCGGAACTTACTCTACGTTGTTTATTTAAATCTATGCTCTACTTTATCTATCATTGATTTTTTGCAGTTTTATATTTAGTTTTTAGTTTGGGCTGTAGCACGACTCTTCTAATAAATTCAGGGGTTGGGATTATTTTAGATGGTCTGTTTGGCTGCTATAATTAATTGCACCGGGTACGCGCGACCATATACGTGCCTATAGTTGAATGTTTTTACTTCTTTTGTCTAGGCTGTTAGCAATCAATTAATATTTTTCAATAAAAAAATTTGTGGTCAATGAGTAACCGATAACATTACGATGAAACAAATACTTTCGTTTGTAGAATATTAAGTTTATAATTTGTTGGCGTTAGTGGGGTAAAAAAACACTCTTTCTAAATCATTGGTTTTTACGGCATGAATAAAATTGTGTTAAATCACCAATGGTGGTCGGCGTTATAATTCAAGACGTTTTGATTTTTCTTTTCTTAATTTGGTTTACATTTACTATGTCGAAATTTAATATTTGTTGGTGATGTTTAATCTCTCACCGTATTGGTCAATAAAAATGGGTGTATAGATTTAATTCATTGGTGATAATTAGTGCATATTAATTGCTGTCCTTTTATATTACTCTACCATGTATACAGTGTTTCTATTTTTCAATGAATCAAAAAGCTATAAGGTATAGCGCCATTGCTGGCCCAAAAGTGGGAACTATAAGAAGAATTTCTATGGCAGAAATCTAACGTTTTTAATGAAATATATTAAAGGGTGCTGAAGTATTTTGCGATCCAGGATTTGTAGGTCCGGTTTTAAATTATTATTTTTTTTAAAAAAGAAACATTTTATTTGTATTCGATATAATCTATGCTTCTGTATAGATTTGCGCCATTTTGATATGCATCGATCACAAGTAATGTTGATGTGTCTTTTCACGAATATCTCGGTTGTAGCTAATGATTTCTTGCTTGAAATAGGATCAATTCTGTAATAGTTTGTCTGGTAGCTTATCAGTATTTTTGATCACCTATATATTGTTTTTAACATATTTATATATATATATATATATATATATATATATACGGTATGTATTTTTGACACATTGTCACTTGGTTAGGTTTGTAATTATGAGTGTTTTTGAACTTTCGTCAGTTCGAAAGATTTCTCGAGATTCCGCTTGTGGTATTAATGGGCTCATCTTTCTATGTTTAAATTAACATTTTCTTATTTACTTAGCGTTTCCGTAAAACCGAACCAGGTTCGATACCTTCGTTCATTCTCAAAATTCATGGAGAGTTACTAGGGATACGCTCGACGATTTGTATCATGTCGGGACGGTTTACGCGGTGGATGTAAAAAATTTCGACTGTGGCGTGTACCTTACACGAATGGTCGTGATGGTATCAAGATGATTGTTCAAGACGAAAATGTAAGTTATTGAGATCCTATTCTATTAGGTGCATAAGTACTGTAGATTATATACTAAGTTAAGATGAGAATTTTGATTCACGGAATTGTAGATTGCGATATTTGATCTTGATAGTTTTGATTTAGGGTCGGCGAATTGGTGCCTCGATATTGCCTACGGAAGTAGCCATTTACGAAGGGAGGATCAGAGAAGGTGATTGGAAAATCTTCTTTGGATTTCGCGTGAGACATTCTGTTTGTATCTTGAAAACTACCAGTCATAATTACCAGATTGTGTTTAAAAACGCTACTATTGTCGAGAATGTTGCTCCCAAAAACGATCTTTTTTTTTGATACTCGGAGTTTTCAAGATGTTCTGAACTTCAAACTAGACCCTATTGTGTTAATTGGTTAGTGGCTAATCATACATTCAGTTTAAGTTAATCTATACTCCGCCGAAATCGATGACCAATTTCATTCGTTTGTTGTTTGGTATTTTTAGATTTGATCGGATGCGTGTCTTCTGTTGGGTATCTTTTTGGAGGTGGTCAAGAAGCTTACAAATTGGCGTTCAGTCTTATCGACGACGAGTAAGTTTATATATAGCCCTTGTGGATTTTAGAAATAGTTTAATTGGTCGTTCATGTTTTGGATTGATGATATATCATGGTAAAATCTTTACGATTCTCTAGCGGTTACATCGTTACGTGTAACGCATCTGGGTCAATGGCTAAGGAGATCTATGATCGGTGGGCATTGGATAGACGGTACCCTAAGATATGCGTTTTACGATTCGGCAAGGTCCAAGTATATATGTGTAAGATAGTATTGTACATGTTCTTACACAGCTATGTGCAACTCTTATGCTTAGTCGTGACACACGTTCTATATTACTTGTAACATGTAAGTGGTGGTGTCACAAAAATTTGTCTAAAATTGGTCCCTGGCTGTTCAGAGTTTCACTTGGACCCACATGCTCCTGAAGTTACGGAGTTTAGAGACACGTAAGAAATATTTGTTAATTTGTTAATTGAATATCTTTGATCTTGCTTTGGTAATGCTTTAAATTTTTACAATGCTCTTATGTTATTTTCTAAATCGATCCTTGCAAGTTTCTACTCCGTACCGACGATGGTTCGGTTATTGATTGATCGGTTATGTGGTGTTAGAGTCCCCCCGCAGTTGTTGCATTAAAAAACTGAAACGTTATTGTCTAATTTATGTTTTGTATTCGGTTCTTTGTTAGAAAAGTGTGTAATGAACAAACAATATGTGTGCGTTGAAAAGTTATGTGTACAGTTTGAATTTTTACGAATTCTTACTTGCCGCCCCTATGCAATGTCGATTTTTTTTTTGCCTTTGTATTGGACATGAAAAACATATATGGTCTTTGTAAAACATATATGTATGTTTTACATATATGGTCTTTCTATATACCAGTTTTGGAATTATAAACAATCTGTTATTAGGCCCATAACGATTTATGTAGTAGCCCTATAGCCCATACTATATAGAGGTATTATAAAGCCCATATAATATAGCTATTTTTTTATTACTTCCAAGCCCATATAGCGACAGTTCAGAATTAGTTAGATAGTTGTTTGGCCCATAGGATTTTAATACAATTTGTGCATCGTTGGAATTGTGGACCGTTGATATCTCACATTGTATAGACCTAATAGCTAAGAGAAAGCCCAGTAGAAAACCTTATGTTGAGGTTATTAAGCATATTTTAATATTAAATATATTATTAATTTAGGAAAAAAACCTTATTAACAGATTAGGCCCATTTATATACAATATATATATTGGCTGATTCGAGACTCATATCTAATTTATATGGATAATAATATCTAATTTATATTGATATGAATGAATAAGGAGAATATCTAATCAACAATATGTTAATATTGACAAATTCGAGATATACATTGTGCGCGTTTACATATATCCATAGATCGCGATATTAGACCTAAGGTTTTACGTATATATGTAGTTCTCGCTGTAATCTCTTTTGTTGTGTTATAAACCACGATGTGGCCATAATGTCGAGGACTGGTAATGTATTCATGGCAGGAGGTATGTTTTGTATACAAATTATATTGTTAAAACAACATTAGTTATTGGTTTAGGTTCTTGATGTTGGTAGTTGTTAGCTTCGAGACAGAATATTAAACTCATGTTTGTAAATCGTGAGTTCTTTTGGGATTACGTCTACGATTTTTTTTGTCGTCGGGATTAATTAAAATATGATTCATCTCTATGCAGCAGGTTTGGATAGTTTTCTAGAAAAAAACTCTCTTCACATGTGTGATAACGTGAGCGACGTCAAAAACGCAGAAGCAGAGTTTGGGACCTATTTGAAGAGCCTAGATTAGGTACAGGAGTGCGTGCGGTCCAACGAGCCGTTATATGGTCATGGTGTTGAGTGTTTGGTTCCAATGAGATACGGTGATATTCGTCAAGATCCTACGTGTATGGACTTACGCTACAAACCCTATCGGTAGAGTTATCGAGCTCATCCTATGCGATGAACATGTGAGTGCGATGAACATGTGAGTGGTGGATTTAGTATTCAATGTGTTTGGAATTTGTACACATGTTAATCTATTGTTTATAATGTTGGGGGTTTTATTGTTTTTACTAGGGAAAGCGAGTGCATGCAACAGTGACGAAAGATCTTTATGGAATCTTAATTGATAAGCTTCGTGAAGGTGATTGGGTTAGTATACAGAAATTTGATGTGATTCACCAGAAGTCTCCAGGTGGTTATACATCGTTTTTTCCAAGAATCTACTTCCTTGAATCCACTAAAGTCGTATGTGTGACGACGAAGTGTGGAAGAGCTTTTTTAGATTTTGTTGCGTTCAGCGACGTCCTTGCTCCATTATTTGAAGCTAACTACTTGGGTGGTACGTTTTCATGCTATTATCGTAACTTTGAAAATGATGTGTAGCGTTAGAACTGATTGAATGATTTGCAGATCTGATCGGAGAAGTTATTAATGTCGGTAAATTCAACCCCAGTCATAATATGCTTACCGATGATTTCGAGATTTTAAAAATAACTTTCGAGATAAGAAACTCCAGGTAGTCCAGAATTATATACTTGGGAATTATTGTTTATCGTATGCGTTTTTGGGCGGATACCAAACTCAAACTTCTTAATGTGTGTTGTGTTTTAATCGTAGTAATGTTCATATACCGTATATCTTTCATGGAGATAGGGCTCTGAAATTCTATACTGATATTAGCAATTGTGCTGGTGGCCCGATCGTTTGTTTGATTCGGTGGGGTGTCATAAAGCTCTTCTCAGGTGATTGATCTGGCGTTTATGCAATTCGATAGTGTATCGAGTATTTACGGATTTCGTCGTGTCTGTTTTTGAACACTTATTTATTTAGTACTTTTTTCAGGAAGGAGGAAAGTAACTTCTGATTATCCAACTCAGATCATTGTAGAACCTCCTATAAGAGAAGCATCGGATCTCAAAGGAAAATAAGTTGTTGTATTATCGATGTGTTGTTTTGGCTGGTGTTTACGATAAACATATGTTTCCTATGTGATTAACTTAAGGCGATAATGGGAAAAAGAATTAATCATCTGATAAAGAATAGATAACATCCTTTGCTAACTATTTGAAATATGATATTTGCTTAAGATTCTTATATGTAGTTATTTGATATTCGTTCAGTTTTCGAGATTTAAGGTTTTTATAATATTCAATTCAATAGAAACTGCGCTTGGAGAATATTTAATTTATATTTGGTTCTAATTTATGTTACAATAATGTAGAGGTTAGGATTTAGGTGCGTACTTTACGAACTATAATGTTAGTTTTATAGTATGCGATAAAAATGTCAATTTTCTATTTTGCGAAAAAAATAGAAGATACATTGGCTAAGTCCATGTGTTACTTTATACCATGCGAGAAAAAAGTTAGATTTTGATTTTGCGAAGTAAAAATATAAATAGATAATATCTAAGTTTGTATTCTATCCAAATCTTTATTTAATTGATTTATATCAAATATTCTATAGCAAGTTATATTCGTTCAATTGTATCCCTACGTATATAAGTCTTATTATTAACCCTAGCGATACAGAGGTTAACTTGAAGAAGTTCTCATTTCATGTCGTAACTTCAAACACGTTTTGTAAAACTCTTATTAATGAAGACCAAGCGGCATTATATCCATAGGAAGAAGAAAAATATTGTATCTCCATCCGCGACTTTCCATGTCCCATACTTACGTAAGTTATGTATTGCTTCTTTTCGTTGTATTATTATTAACCCTAGCATTGTATTAATGTTGTCGACTCTTAGGTGTGAACACAACAATGCATAGGTATGCTCCTCCCGATATGATTGCCAATTACATCACTCATCAGGCGATTAGTAACCAAGCCATTGTTGATGTTGATTCAGACCAACATGAATGTCGTCTTGCGAGACAGAAAAGGATGTCTTATATACGAAGGATAAGGGCCGAGAATCGAGCTATAGGTTAAGTAATTTGTAAAATTGTTTTGTTAGCATGGATCGTGTAATAGGCGCTTAGATACTAATTTGTTTTTTTAATGTTTTTTAAAAAAACTCTAGAGATTTTGAACGACTCTATCAACAAAAAAAGATTTATTTGCTTTGATGTAACCGATGATGAAGATGGCAATGGTTCAGAATCCGACGATGATAATCCTAGGAAAGAAACCCACCCGAGGACAAAGGCCAAGGCATGTAGAAAGGGTAAGGTGACTACTGACCCTATGGAAGTTTCCTATGAATCACATCTATATCTAAACAAGCTTCGGTATCTTTTTTTTAACCAGCAAAAGCTCCGGTCGGAGAGTTATGAGCAAATTCAGAAAACTGTTGTGAAGGGTGGTTCTGATATTTCGGCACAAGGACGACGGATAATTATACCGTCTTCTTTTACTGGTGGTACGAGGTATTTGTTGCAGCATTACTTAGATGCAATGAGGAGATGCAGATACTTTGGTTTCCCTGACCTGTTTATAACGTTCACGTGTAATCCTAAATGGCCTAAGATTACTAGACACTTAGACAGACACGGGTTAAAAGCTGAGGATAGGCCAGACATATGTTGGCAAATATTCAAGATGAAGCTGGATGACCTCATATATCAGTTGACGGAGAAGGATGTGCTAGGAGGCGTGTCTGCTGGTAATTTTTTATTTTCGGTCCCTGACGATTTTTGTTGAGTAGTCTATGCTGCAATAAGGATTTTTATGGATTGTCTTTTTCATATATGTAGCTATATACACAATCGAGTTCCAGAAAAGAGGATTGCCTCACGCACATATTGTGCTTTTCATGAAGCCTAGCCACAAGCTACCCACCGGTGATGAGATCGACAATATCATTTGTGCGGAAATACCTGATAAGACGACCGAGCCAGATTTGTATGACGTTGTTAGCGATGTAATGATACATGGACCGTGTGGTGTACTCAATAAGAGTAGTGTTTGTATGGCGGAAGGAAGATGTACAAAGTTCTTCCCCAAATCGTTCAGTACACACACTAAGATCGACGATGTGGGCTATCATATATATAGGAGACGCGAGGATGGTAGGTCTGTTACCAAAAAAGGTTTCAATTGTGATAATGGTTATGTGGTCCCTTATAACAAAGACATAACACTCCGTTATAGAGCCCATGTAAATGTTGAATGGTGTATACAGTCACGTTCTGTCAAATACCTCTTCAAGTACATTCAAAAAGGGGCGGATTACGTACGTGCCACTGTCGAGAATGATGACGATAACGACGAGATCAAAAAATATTTTAGCTGCAGGTGGATTAATTTCTTATTATATTGTCCTTATTATGTTATTTTCCTTATTATGTTATTTTCTCTAGATATATCTCAGCTTGCGAGTCAACGTGGCGTCTTTTGTCATTCGTAACACACTATCGAACGGTTTCCTTTGCGAAACTTCCGTTTCATTTGCCAAATCAGCAACAAGTTATTTTTAACGAAGATGATCCGGCAGAGGATGTGGTAAATCGTCGTTCGTCTGGTCATTCTAAGTTCATTGCTTGGATGGAATGCAACAAGAACTTTGAAGAGGCAAGGGTTTTAACATAAGCAGTGATCCCTACGAAGTTCAGATGGATTGCAAATAAACGAATGTGGAGTCTAAGGGTTCGAGCGAAATTTGCGCTGGGTAGAGTAACATATGTCCATATGTCCATTGGTGAGGCCTATTATTTTAGGCTTCTGTTGAACATAGTAAGAGGGCCAAAGAGTTACGAGGATATAAAGACCGTGGAGGAGACTAAATATCAAAGCTTCAAAGAGGCTTGCTATGCTTATGGTTTGTTGGATGATGATAAAGAATACATTGATGCTATTAACGAGGCCGATGTTTGGGCGTCACAGAAGTATATTCGTAGGTTATTTGTGATCATGCTGATTACAAATAGCATTTTCATACCATCGAGAGTTTGGGAAGCGACTTGGCGGATCCTAGCGGGGGATATTCTGTACCAGCAGAGGAAAGACACCGGGAACCGAGGTAGGGTAAATTCTAAGAGTGATACATATATACTATTCTTAGTCGGTGTTGTTTGTTATGTTAGCTAATATCTGCTAGGATTCGTGTAGAGTTGAGGCTTTCGGAAGATTAAATCAAGAACCTTGCATTGGTTGAGATAGAGAAATTACTACTTGCCAGTGGGAGTTCCTTTGGAAATTTCACACCTATGTCGTTCCCAGACGACATGGTCATGGAAACGCACCGTAACCCACTAATTAGCGACGAGGAAAGTTACGATCGCGAGGATTTACGGCGTAGGCACGATGAGTTGATAGCAACTGTTACAGACGAGCAAAGGATAATTTATGATAAGATATTAGCTGCTGTGCATAAAAACAGTTGATGGATGTTCTTTGTGTATGGTTTCGGGGGTACCGGAAAAACGTATCTCTGGAGTTTGCTTGGTGCTGCTCTACGTTCTAAGGGTCTAATTGTTCTCAATGTTGCGTCGAGTGGCATCGCCGCGTTGTTATTGCAAGGTGGTAGGACTGCTCATTCTAGGTTTGGAATACCTATCGTGGTCAACAAGTTTACAACGTGATGCATTAAATCCGATTCTAATTTAGCGGATTTGATTAGGAAGACGAAACTGATAATATGGGATGAAGCATTGATGATGAACAAATATTGCTTTGGGACTCTAAACAGGACCCTACACGATGTCATGAAATGTGATAAGCCGTTTGGTGGTAAAGTAATCGTCTTCGGTGGAGATTTTAGGCATATCTTGCCGGTTATGCCGAATGCTGGAAGGGTAGAAGTTGCCATGGCAACTTTGAATTCTTCCACCCTTTGCCCAGATTGTGAGCTGTTGAGGCTTACAAAGAATAGGCGGTTAATACCAGGAGATAATAGTAAGGAAATGCATGATCTGGCAGAATTTTCACAATGGATATTAGATATTGGTGACAGGAAGATAAATGAGAATAGTTTAGGCGAATCCGGAATTGACATTCCAGAGGATATGCTGATTATGGACGGTGGAGATCCGATTAAAGCAATAGTCACCGAAGTTTATGGACGATCGTACGCGGGGAAAACAGATCCCAGGTTTTTCCAAGAAAGAGCGATTTTAAGTCTACGGAACGATGACATAGAAGTCATAAATAACTACATGTTATCGCAGCTACCATGTTTTTTTTTTTTTACTTTGATCTTTTTTAAAATTATAACAGTGTATTCTGAGTTTAAAGCGTGTATAATAACAATTGTTTTACATATGCCAGGTGTCGAAAGAATCTATCGAAGTTGTGATAGTATTGACACGACCGATCGAGAGTTCGATAGTAACGAGACATCTGAGGTTCCATCCCTAGGCTCCGGGCCCGAAAATGAGCGTGTACCTGGTAATATGATCTATACCGATGAATTTCTTAATTCAGTAAAAATATCCGGATTGCCAAACCACGAGCTGCGTTTGAAAGTTGGTACGCCGATAATGTTGCTACGAAACATTGACCCTAAGAATGGTTTGTGCAATGGAACAAGATTGCTTATAACCCAGATTACCAATTATGTTATCGAAGCTAGAGTCATTACGGGAGATAAGGTTGAAGAGAAGGTTCTTATACCCCGGATTTTTGTGTCTCCAACGGAAACGAGTTTCCAATCACTTTGGTTTTGTGATGACCATAAACAAGAGCCAATGTCAAACACTTGCAAAGGTAGGGGTGTTTCTGCCAAAACGGGTTTTTACACATGGCCAATTATACGTGGCTTTGTCAAGGGTAACTTCGAAGGCGGGGTTGAAGATCTTGGTAACGGATAAAGATAATAAGCCACAACGGAAGACGTTGAATGTTGTTTACGAAGAAGTGTTCCCGAAACCTTCTTAGCTCCCTAACGATAAATTATAATTGTGTTTTTTTTTATGGTATTTATATTCTATTGTTTCTGCGTGCTTTTGTATTTCTTTATTTGAATGATGTAACTATGGTATTTATATTCTATTAGTTATCAGAAGAGAATGTACTTAGAATTAGAAGAAAATGTACTTAGAATTAGAAGCGTTTGGCGCAACTTGATATTATTGTTGGTATGCATCTAAATATGTGACCAACAATGATTTCAAATTGCCTATAACAGATTGAACTAATGCATTATAAATAGGAGAATATGAAGATGGAGAAGGAAACAAAAAGAAACTAAAAAGAATAAGAATAGAAAAGAGGGGAAGAGATAAGGAGAAGAAAGAAAGAAAAAAGGAAAAAAGAAGGAAAGAAAGAAAGATGATGAGGAGCTTAATGAAAAAGAAGTAAAAGAATAAGACTAATAAGAATAAGAAGAGGAAGAAAGAAGAATAAGAAAGAAAGAAAGAAAGAAGAAATATGAAGAAAGATGATGAAGAACTTAAGGAACAAGGGAAAAAAACGCTCGAAGAAGAATAAGACGACGGATAAGGCGAAAATGTTGAAAAGGAAGATGAAGATTTTGGAGAAGATAAAGAATAATTGGAAGAAAATGAATAAAATTAGAGAAGAAAACTGTAAACAGTTATGATAACTAAAAAAAAATCATAAAATGTTTCAAATCATCTTCATACGGCTAATTGCTACAAAGTTATGGTCTACAACTACAGAACAGTTCATGGGAAATTCTGGACCCCGGTGGTTTGGGGCTGTTGAGAAAGTTATTTAAATGTATAATTGTAGCATTTATCATCTCTATAATTGTAGCATTTATCGTCCCAAAAAAAAAAAAATCCTGAACGGTAAAAATGTAAATACTGTCATTTTCGAAAAATGTATATATATTTACCATTCTCGTTATTATTTGAAAAAGGTAATTGTTGGTTCCCTGCATATATTGTTAAAATCGTAAATCGTAGGTGATAAACTTTGATATAATGCATAAGCTATAAACTAAAATTTAGGTCATGGACGATACGCTTAAATTTGGAATTAAAGTTCTGATCTTAGTGATTTGGATTATTATATTTAAATTTATATATAAGTACTGATATCCCTTTGTTCGTCTTACAATATCTCTTCCTGTTTCGATACTAAAACTTCATGACTTTCACGGAAATCTCAGAATTGAATCCGTCGCGGTTTCCATGTCGTGTTAAAGTCAAAGTTATTCGTAAATTCAAGCATTCTTTGGGTAATGAAGCAACATTGGATTTGGTATTGGCTGATGATAAGGTACTATCAATAACATGTTTATATTATTCATTTACTTTTTGAATTTGTTCTGAGTAACGATTATGGAATTATCGATTGTTTTAGTTTCACGGTTGGTAAAGAAATAGTAGGTACTCATTGCTATCCAATTTGGGCTACAGGGTGATAAGATTCACGCTTCTTTACCGAGAGAGTTTATCTATCCTTTTGCTTCCGAGGTCGAAGAGGGTGATTCGGTGGTTTTAGATGGGTTTGGGCATATACCTGCAACTGGCGATTTAAGGCCGACCTTGCATGATTTTAAAGTCTTGTGGAACTCATCAACTTCTTTTGTTAAAATTTTATCCATTACTGGTGATAATTGTTTTGGTTTCGTTGAGTTTGGTGATGTTCATGCTGATCTTCGCGATCCTACCTTTTGTGTTGGTATATTTGCTATACACGCTTCGTATTTTATATCCTTTTTGTGTGTGTTCTTTTGAATCGTTCTGAATTTGGTTAGTAAATTCGTGTTCGGTAGATCTGATTGGTCATATTGCGGTGGTTGGACCTTTTACGCATCGTAGTCAGACGTTTGATCAAGACTGGGAAGAGATGTATCTTGAACTTCGTAATGAATCGTACGAATTTTTCTCCTTTGTATTTTGGTTTTATATTTTTGCAATTACAACATTGTATTTATAGTTCATTTAATTTTGTGCAGTGATGTTCGTTTGCAATTGCTCATGCGCAATGATATTGCTTTGGAGATCGTGACTTCTTTGTCACGTAGTAGGCACAAAGTAAACATTTGTGTTGTAAGGTTTGCTAGAATCTTCAAGCTGCGTGATGGTTGGAGGGCTATGACTATGTACAATTGTACTCAGATTCTGCTGAACCCTGAGCTTCTTGAATTTCGGCGGATGCGGCCTACGATAATCCGGACCGGTTGATTGCATGACACGCAAATAGTTCTACCTACCCTAGATGTGAGATTTTTTTTTATTCGAATTCTTTTCTTGACCAAATGGTTTGCATGTTTGCTTGAGGCGGTGTTGTTTTAAATTGTTGAAGAATGATTGTGGTTATGTAACGTACTAATCCTCCTAATCGATTCATCGATTACTTTTAAGTTTGGTTAAAACAATTACCTTTGTAGAGTTTGCTTGGTACTGCTCACTATATACTATATGTTCTTGAGAATTTAGTAAGACAAAAATGTTTATAGATTGTTTAGAACAAATTAAATCAACAAATTTAAAATAAATTTTGAGATTAACATCATCATAGAATATGTAATACAATGAAAAACCAATAGTCCGCGCATTTGCGCGGGCACCCACCTAGTAACATATATATAACAATTACATATTACTTGCTAGAAGAAAATAGCCTCAATTATGTCTCGGTCTTTGATAGTGGTTGCATAAAGGAGGGACCAGAACCTAATTTTCATGGACAACTCATCATATGCCATACTCTGATTCTCTGCAGTAGATGAACTAAACCTGAAAGTTTGTCTCATTTTACTGAAGAAAGAGTAGATAAAGAAAAAGACTAGAATTGTAGTAATGACGCATAAGAAATCTGAACTTTTATTTATTTTATGTTTAAGCAGAGAAAGAAAGTAACAGAGTTTTAAACTTTCATGAGGTAATGGTAAAAACCCCCTTAATTAAACAAAAGCTTGATCAAATATCTATTCCGCAGTTCAATCGTTTAGTTTCCATGGATCTCAAAACAAATACTATTAAAGGTTTCATTGACGAGCGTATATACACGAAGTTTTCTTCATTTTTTAATGAAAACTTCAGCCTTTTAATTATCCCATATTGGTTGGTAATAGAAGTTTTAAAATTTTGAGTTTGGTTCATGAGGTTTACATGAGTTGTTTTGCTAGCAATTACGATGTTTTTCTTGTTTAGCAGATTAGAAGATGTGATTGTGTTGCTGATCATAGTTCTCTGGGTTTTGCAGGAGTTTGTTTCTGCGAAGAAAGATTTCAATCTCGCAAAGCATCCGTTGATTGAATCAGTACCCAACCTGCAAGTGATCAAGCTCATGCAGAGTTTCAAATCCAAGAAGTATGTTAGAGACACATTCTTGGGAACTTAGCCTTCCATCTGATGAAGGGTTATGGTAGATTTTATTTAGGGTTTGGTAGATTTATATTGAGGGTTATGTTACGGGGAAAACAGACATATGTTACGGTGAAAACAAACAAGCAGATAGTTCACTTACATGTAAGAAAGTAAGATTCATGTCTATAATCTAAAAATTTTCACTCACCTTGTGAGTTATATCGGTGTTGTAAAATCATATACAAAGATCAATGAAGAATGTTCGTGGGTCATTGCTTGGACAAAGTTTGTTTCACTCACCTTGTGAGTCTGATGTTTCAAATCTTTATTTTCTGCTACATTTGTGATGTTACACAATGTTTGTTTTTGCTTCAGTTTCTCAATTTTCTTTACTTATCAACACTATGTACGGTTTTTTTTTATTTTGGCATTATAATAGCCAATTTTAGTTATAATTCGTGGGGTACGAAACATCATAAGCAATTACAAGTTTTTGGGGAGATTTCAGAGATAATTGTGGATCCAAATTATAAAAACAAAAAGTTGGCAGATATGGCAAATTTTCGCTTCTCAGTTAAAAAGTCAAATATCGTCCATCAAATAATAGTCTACCATAAAACAAACACACTAGAGCAACCAACTATGTTACTCTAGTAAATACAGAAACATATAACTCTTCCATAACAGAAACACGATAACTTTACCGTCATGGTACATAAATCTACCAATTTACTACAAAACTACCATCAAATATATAACTCTACCAGATCTGCTGCATTCCAGCAAATAAGTCTGTCGCATCACCAAATATATCTACCGTATTAATGATAAATCTAATGTCGTTGGAAGTCAACGAACTTTTTAAGTCAAACATCTACCACGGATTATCGACATGTATTTACATGAAAACCAACGCGGCTGAAAATCTTCCATCAAAAAGATTATATATACCAATTTCAAAATAAATCTAC
The DNA here is from genome assembly GCA_020283515.1 of Alliaria petiolata. NCBI lineage: Eukaryota > Viridiplantae > Streptophyta > Magnoliopsida > Brassicales > Brassicaceae > Alliaria > Alliaria petiolata. The sequence continues at coordinate 387,832,940 of JAHZTW010000001.1, forward strand.
CACTCTACAAAATATCTTCCACCAAGTTTGTATAAATCAATCAAAATAATTCTACCAAATTTCACACCCTGCAAACAAATCTACGATAGATTTGTACCGTTAACCAAGAATAATAAGTCTACCGTCAAAGCGTTGTATGACATGACAAGCCAAAAGTAATGGCACTTTCGTTATTACGGTTTTTGTCATCAAGGGTCCGAAGGATATAATCGGTACGCTAGGTTATTTTTGTAAAAAAAAAAGTTTTGAATCAAACTAGCCAAAAATCCACCTTCCAAAATTAGTCTAGTTATCCTCCCATAAAAATATCATTTACATAATATATAAGAAAATTAATCAATACTTAAATATTACAACTATTTTTGTCTATAAAAAAAATTATATCTGCACATGCATGCATGCTAACCATAAAAATTAAATAAATTATTATATGTTTTAATATTTTTAGTTTATTTAGTTATCATATTTACACTTTTATCTAAAGAAGTATTTTAAAATCTTGGTTAATGGCTTTTTTATTTTCAATTTCTATTGAAATCTATAACATTTTTCATTTGATTTATCGTTATTTTTTATTATTATGAATACATAATTAATTATGTACAAATAGATCAACTTCAATATACAATATTAATTATATATTGAATATATAAAATGTTTTATGATCCGCATACGGCGCAGACCGATCACCTAGTTAGTAATTAAGAAAGAAGTTGGTTTAGATTTTTTTAGATAAAGACGAGCAATCACGTTGGTTTTTTGTTTTTTTGTGTGCAAGCAATTAGTTTGGATTCATCTTCATCAATGGTTTCTGATTTCATTTGAATTTGATTGATTAATTAAAGAAGACGAGGTAGGAGCTATAATGCTAAAGCAAGTCAATGAGAAGGCTTCAAAGTTTGTCCTTGAAATCCTAAATTCGAATTATGTTGTAATTGTTGGTTTAAAGTCGAGAAAGTATGCATACTTTAAACTTTGAAGTATACGTGAACAAATGTCTGATGCCAATTTTGTTTCAAAGTGTAGTGTTCATTCCAGTGTTGTGCTTCAAACAAAACATGCTGATGAAGCTTCTTTGGCACATAACATGTATATGATTGATTGAAAGAGCGTTAAAATAAAAAAAACCAATTCTCTATTTTATAAATTCAAGACAAAGAAATTCAAAAAAAACTTTAGTATAAAAAATTATTAAAAAATTAAATAACATGTAAAACTATAAGCGAATAAGTGTACGGATTAATTCAACCAAACTTTGTATATTTATTGGTAAACAATTTCAAATTATACCACCACTGTATTTAAAATAAAATATTATATTAATCAGAAGTCCATTATTATATAATAAAATACAAACCTTGTGACACATCAGCCTTAAAAAAAATTGGAAAATTAAAATTAAATTTCTAAGTTAATCTCTCTTTAATTTACACTCTCTCAAGTTCCTACAAACATAAATTACCTTCCGAAAACCAAAGCATATAAAAAATTGAATGATCCCTATTATAAATTCAATGTATGTATTGAACGATTTGATGATATGAACATGCACGTTGTCTTTTTAAAGTTTCTCAATCGATTGTAATGTTTCTAAAACATAAAAGTATCAACTAAAATAGTAAACTTTTGATGCTTCGTCTAACATGTACATGCTCTTCTATTATTTCATTTTATTACAAAGTTTGAATACTTCATTAATACCGAGTGGTTATATTCACCGTAAGGTGTATCACTTATTCTTCTTATTCAGAAGTTCAGGAGGTGGTTTGCGTTACACACTTACATCTATTATTTAAGTCCCAAATTTTATATTTTCTATACCAAATTTTATATTTTCAAATTAACAAAAAAACAAAAAAATCAAATAATTAAATTAAATTAAAAAGCAACAAAAAAACAAATATAGAGAGAGGACAATTATTAATGCTAAGTTTAAATAACAAAAAAATATAGAGAGAACGATTTCAAGTTATTTGTGTATATGTAAATATTAACATTTGAAATATCTAAAGAGATCTAAATTATGTAATGATATTGCAATATCAAACTACGTCTTAGACAAATGTGATCATAGCTCTCATTAAATTTATATAAACCAATATAAAAATAAATAAACATTGCTCTCATTAAATTTATATAAACCAATATAAAAATAAATAAACATTGCTCTCATTAAATTTATATAAACCAATATAAAAATAAATAAACTTATATACACACATATAAAAGTAAATAACGATTTTATTATTTAAACAATTATATTTTAAAAAAATATATTTAAAAGCAAAACCTGCGTGTATACGCGGGTATTCATCTATTATATATAAAAGGGAATGTTTTCCAAATTTCATATTATGTAGTTATTAGAAATAAATAAATAAATATATATCATTTTGCGGGATGCAAATGGGAGGTGTGTGTTATTCGGGGTGGTTGAACTTCATATCTCGGGTTCGTCATGTGGAGTAGCACTCGAGCTGCTGCTGAGCTGGATCTTTGGGTCTTGAAATCACTAGCAGACGGGATAGATAACCCTCGGGAGGAACGAGAAAATATTTCCCCCCAAAGACTCCTCGACGCTAATTCGTCAAAATATTTTTTCAAAATAGATATCTAACTAACAAAATAATAAAAAATAACAACTATTAATAAAAAATAAATATTTAAAAATATGTGACAAAATTTAATTAAACTCTGTTATATTAAGAGTGATTTTGCGTAAGTGTTCTCAATCTTACTTTCTTATATTCACAAGTCATCTAATTTTGTTTTATATTTTCTATGTTCAGTTTTCTTATAGTGGGTTATGTAATAGTTAATTATAAACCAGTATATACGTATATCACAATCTAATTTTAAATAATTGTGATGCATGTTAGTCAATCAATCAAATTTTGACATGTGTAATAATTTTTTTAATTAAGAAAGTCATTGACAACATTAAGAAAGTCAAATATGGTTAACGAAATAGATAAGTAGTAAAATCATTAGAAATAAACATAAATAATGTAGGAATATAAAATCCTCAAAATTTAGAAAATATAATAAAATTTAATCGAAAACAAATAAAAATAAAATATTTTTTCCTACGAGAAATTCGATTTTGTTTTTGAATTTGTTTTTTTCAATTTACTTTTTGGATTTTCAAATATCTTATTATAAATCCGCGTATATTCGGATCTTAATCTAGTATTTATATAAAATGTAGCATTTTCCAAAATTTGTATTATGTAGTTATTAAAAAATATATTAATATATATATATATATATATTTATATATCGCTTCGGGAGCATTTTGCGGTATCAAATGAGGGATGTGTGTTCTTCGGGGTGGTTGAAGTTCATATCTGGAGTTCGTCCTGTGGATGGATAAGTAGCATTCGAGTTGGTGCTGAGCCGGGTCTTCGGGCTCTGAAATCATTAGCAGACGAAACAAACAACCCTCTGGAGGAACGAGAAAGGGTTTTACTCCTGAAGATTCCCGTGGCTAATTTGTCAAAATGGTTTTTAAAAATAGATATATAACTAACTAAATAATAAAAAATAATTATGATTGAACGATGAATAAAAACTAAATATTTAAAAATATGTGACAAAATTTAATTAAACTCCGTTTTATTTTTTGTTTTTGTTAAAGGGTTTTAAACTCTGTTATATTATGAGTGGTTTTGAGTAAGTGTTCTCAATCTTACTTTCTTATATTCACAAGTGATCTAATTTTGTTTATATTTTGTTTATATTCAGTTTCCCTTTAACGAGTTATGTAATAGTTAATTATAAACCAATGTATATGCATATCATAATCTAAGTTAAAATAATTGCGATGCATGTGACTAAATCAATCAAATTTTGACACCTTGTAATAATTTTTTTAATTAAAAAATTCAAATATGGTTAAAGAATTATATAAATAGTAAAATCATTAGAAATAAACATGTTAGAATATAAAATCTTTAAAATTTAAAAATATGTAATAAATTAATGAGACACTTGCAAAAATGACCTAAGAATCTTGGTCAATTGCAAATGTAACCCACCATTTTACACTCTCCATCATTAACCACTTTCTTCCAATTCCACCACACTCAATTTGCCTTATTCACGAAGTTGCCATCGGTTTTGAGGTTTTTTTTCTCAAAAATCCAAATGACCAAACAATATTCATCCTCCTCATTTATTCACAAAATGCCATCACCATCAATTTACCCAACCACCATTTTCAACCAATTTGAAACTTTAAAAGCTTCAACAACCAATTTTTGAGCATGCTAAGCTCATTATCTACTCTCATAACTGATGTAGCATATACTTACATCATTCTTTCTTCTTCTTTTTCAGTTGGGCTTTTATTATCGTAGGCTTTTACTTAACCTTGACTTTTCTATTATTTCCATCCTTAAGTCGTTTACACCGACATACTTTAGTTGTGCCTTTTACGCTTTAGGGCTACTATACTATCATCTTTATAGATGTATAAATAGAGTTACTCTTATTTCTTTGTAACTGGGTTTTTGGAATTATTAGTAAATAGAAGAACTTCTCAACCTAAAGTCGTCGAACTCTCTGTTTTTAATAAGAAACGTGAGCTCTAAGCAAGCAAGTGTTTATCGCAATCCATTGATTTCGATAACCCTTGTTTACCCGTTGCAACAGTTGGTATCAGAGACAAACAGATCCTAATCATGCCACCCAAGAAGAAATTTCAGCAGCAATTGGAGGAACATAACGCATAACAATGCTTCTGTGGAGCACTAGCCGAGTTTCAACACGACTTGTTGCATGTCACGATGGAAGCGTCAAGCGGCGATACGTACGGCTCTTCAATTGCAGCAGCATCAGGGTCCCGGATTGCCTCGCCGTGAAGAACAGATCTTTGAAGAGGATGAGGAAGATGAAACCTTTGACAACAACCCATTCGCAAGGAATCGTGGTCAACAACAACAACGTGATGTCATAGCGGCACCACGAATGGAAAATCATCGATGGGAATTAGGTTTTAAACTTGATTTGCCCGAGTTCTCGGGAGGTTTACAACCAGATGAGTTCCTCGATTGGCTTCCTCGATGGAAGAGCTCATGACGTTTAAAAAAGTACCGGACGATAAGAGAGTACCCTTGATAGCAACAAGATTTCGGGGACGAGCTTCGACATGGTGGCAGTAACTCATAGTGCAACGTACTAATTCCGGGAAAGATCACATACATTCATGGGAGAAACTCAAGAAACATATGCGCAAGGCCTTCTTGCCATATAAATACTCTAGGACAATATACACACATTTTCAGAATTTACGGAAAGGAAACAAATCAGTTGACGATTACGCAACTGAATTTTTTTTCTCTTTTGGCTCGAAACAATCTGCATGAAACAGAGGAACAATCTGTTTCGAGGTTTATTGGGGGATTTGCGTCAGCTACTACAACTCCATCTACTCCAATTTAACCCTACGTCAGTCTCCAAAGCTCACCAACGTGCTCTTCTTCTAGAACAGCAACAACCACTTCGCGGATCGTCTTCTACTTGGAACGTGGCTTCCACTCGACAGAGAGTGTCATCTACCTCCGATTCAAGCAATTCTCGGATACATGACTCTCTCCAAACATATACTCCCTTACTACCACAGCCAGAGAACAGCGTCTCCCGCCCTTAGACTTTCAAGTGTTTCAGTTGCGGTGAGCAAGGACACAAACAAACAAATTGCCTACATCAGAAAAAACATGGGCTTTTCACAGATGAGGAGCCTCGATATGATACTAATGGTGATGATAAGGAGTTGCATTATGAGGAAGAACACATCAGTGGCGATACATGTTTCTTATTTGTTTCGCGCTGTGATATACTCATATATTCCATATATTTATCATGCATTTAGAATAGGTTTTCATCCATATTTCATTCATAACTAAGTATAAGCATAGTTTTTGATCATTTATAGGATTTAGAACATCTGCATTACCATTTGCATTTTCTTTTGTATATATGCATCATTTCAGGTTATTCTATGGATTTGGCAACAATGTGGAAGCTGGAACTCAACACGAAGTGAAACTGAAACTTAGCAGAAGATGGAAACATAATAGGATGATCTAGGAGAAGAGTAAGAAGCACACATATGTCGTCTGACTTGCTGTACCGAGATGTTGCAACCGATTCAAGTCCATGCCACCTAAAGGGACTTAAAGATCAGACTCTACAAAGACTTTCCATTCTGATTCAGCCTCCGAGATCTGCACAAAAATCATAGAACACTGAGTTACCTTTCGTGCAAAGGTTGTTTCAAGCCATTATGGTCAGTGGTTCAGAAGATACGGCTATTTAAGTAACAACATGTCCGTCTGGAAGTTTGGCGACCAATTTCGTTAACCGAAAGATCAGCTCGGATGAAGGGTTTTAATTGCGATTAAGCCTCGACAGGCTGCATGAGAGTCTTAGGAAATTGTGTTAGCTTTCATTTGGTGGTGATTTCAAGTCAAACGGTGCAGTAGTTCAAAAGATACAGATAGATCAATCCATGTACCCGAACCAAAAGGTACCATTTGCAAGTTGCTCCAAAAAAGTGTTTATGCTTTAGTAATAGTGGGATTAGATAGGTCCCTTGTCCCTTGCCCCTTGTCCCTTGCCCCTTGACCCCTCTTTTAAGGCCAAGAGCCATGTTTAAAACTCTATATAAGGAGTGTGTGTGTGCTTGTAATATTCATTCAGTTTTAATCAAGTCTTCTTATCTTAAATAAACCTAGAGAAGCTCTTATTCTCTATTTTAAAGTCTTTCTAGTATTCTTAAACTTGTTCTTCATTATTTTTCTTAAGTAATTTCGCCCCATATTTATATTTTCTTAGTTATACATGTTTAACATCTTCTACCTTATGGATAGTAAGAGCTTAAACATGTCTAGTGAGTAGATTTTTAAGGTTTAAAGTTTTGGTGATTAGGGAGGTTTAAGAAGTTTAACTTGGGATTTTTCTTGTTCTTCATCTCATTCTATTCTTGGATTTGGAGGACCCATAGCCTAGAGATGCTTGAGAAAGATCTCTTTGATTTTAGGGATTTCCTTATCTCAAAAAGACTTAAGAAATCCCATAAACCCAAATCCAAGAGATTAGCTCATCCTTTCCCACACACCATGGATGTTTAGGGAGCTAATTAGGCCATGTTTAGGATCTTTGCTTTATGTTCTTCAGCGTATCTTTCCACCATACACCATGGGTTAGGATGAAAGGTTGAAGAATGGATTTTTACCACAAACCAAGGAAAGATCTAGCTTTTGTTTCTTAAGGCCTAGAGATATCTCATTAGAAATGTGTAGTTTTATTTTTTATAAAACCCAAGTTCGAATATTAACCCTCTCTAAGCATTGATATGGGTCAAATTTACCCTAAAGCAACTCTCTCAAATTAAGAGATCAGTTGTACTACTTAGGGATCGAATCCACAGAGAAGGGATAGTCACACAACGAACTTCTAATTTCGAATTAAGTTAAGTAGAAAGATGGAATTTAAAACACAGAAAGCAATTAAAAACGGTGTAAGTTCAGGAGACGAAACGCTATGTTCAGGGAAATTCTCAGGTGATCTAAATTGCAGGTCTAGACAGAATGTTAGGAATTATAAAGAACTGTTCTAGAACTCGAAACACTAATGTAAAATCAACCAACTCTCGCTGCGAAGATTATCTATGTCTAAACCCTAGAATCCCAAATCTCTTTGCAAATCCTATCGATTCAAACAAGCATTAAAGTTCAGGTTCAATTGTTCACAAAACCCTAAACCAAATCTCTTTGCGAATAGGTATTTTGCTCATCTAACATTAGTTCAGGCAATCAATAATACTCTCGCATCTATTAATTAACCTAAGATCAGATTCTAGGTCGCGAAGCTAGAATAAGCATTAAACACAAATCCAGATGAAGAACTCTAATGATTTTATCCTAACAATTTAATTCGACCTAACAATTCATTAATCACCTTTGAAAAACCCTAAACCTAACTAGCAAACTACTCAGACATGATTAATGAAACAGAAATCATTATTTGAATAGAAAGCATGAAAGAAATCAATAGAATAAATAAAGGGGTTCAAAATCAATCTAAACAGAGTATAGGATTTATCACCCCAAAAGCTCTCTAAAAATCTCTCTCTAAAATAATGTGTGTGTTGTAAAGTGTAGCCTAAACAATGGCTGAAAAACTATATTTATAGGCAAACTCGCGTCAGGGGCAATCTTGTAAATAATGAAAACTTCAGCTGATTTCCTTTTTCTGATGGAAGTCCGAAATCTATTGTCGGCTCGTCTGGTGTCGATCGACACTGATGGTGTCGATCGACACTGATGGTGTCGATCGACACCTTGCGTGTGAATCTACTCTTCCGACTTCATCACTTTGGTTGCTTCTCCAAAATGCTCCGAAATGTTCCAGAATCTCCAACTTTGCTTCAAACGTAGTCCAACCTGTAAAAGACTCATATAGACTCGAAAATAGTATAAAGACTCTATAAAATCACTTATATCATGGTCCAAAACGGGTAAAAACCATGATATATCAAGCATGAACCAAAACCTTGAATCTATTTCTAGTATTTGAATCTTCAAAGCCATCATCTTTTAGTTTTAAAGTTAAATCTTTTCTCTTAGCTTGTTAAAATCATCTAATCTGCTTAATAGTTTGCTTAGAGTATCTTAATTCGAAAACTTGTGTTGTTGAATGTTTTATAGTTTTTAAAATAGCTTAGATTATCACTCATTAGCCTAGTAATCATTTAGAAGTCATTATATTTTTATAACTAGTTTTTATAATTCATCTTAGATTGCTAGAAATTGCCAACTTGGTCTGTCTTTAGCAATTTGGATATTTAGAACTAGTAGCGCGGTCATTAAAATTCTTAGTAGTAGCCTAGCAGTAGTTTAACCCATCAGTAAAATTGTTAAAATTGTTTTCATAGTCGTTTGATAGCTGCAAGTATTTTTTTACAATTTGTTTCCTTCATTTAAAACTGAAAATCGCTTAGATTTGCTTGAGCTCTTGCATTTTTAGTATCTTTCAACACCTGATTTGGATTGACACCTGAAGTATTACAATGACATAATGAGGCTTTAGGTTTGATTAGAAAACACGAAAAAGTTCTCTTATCAAATGACGACGTTGCCAACTTCGGTTTTGTTGAAAGTATTAAGATTTGGGGCTTAGTAGAGACTAAGTTTTTATTTTGATTTTGGTTACTGATTTTCCTACTTTGATACTTGTGTTTTCAGATACATGAACTTGAGATCTAAAGGTGACAACAACTTACTCCAGGCTAAAGACAACATCCATCAATTTGGAAGTGCAAGACATAGAAGAGAAAATCAAAAAGAGTTTGAAGAAACTGTGCAAGAAGTCATGGCTGACCACGACCAAGTAGAGGATCCACCTCAACATGCTGTTGCTGGTAGGGGCAATGCAAACCCCTACCACCCTCCAAGGATACCAAGGATAATTGGTGCGGGTGATGCACAAAACAACCACACCAATCGGTTCGGGATTACTCCACCACCGGTGCAGAACAACAACTTCGAGATCAAGCCTGGATTTGTCTCTATGGTCCAGAACAGCAAGTTCCATGGTCTAGCAATGGAAGAACCTAATGAGCATTTAGACAACTTTGAACAAGTTTGTGGAATGATCAAGATCAACGGTATCTCCGAAGATAGCTTCAAGCTAAGGTTATTCCCATTTTCTCTTGGGGATAAGGCTAGGCATTGGGAGAAGACACTTTCTCAGGGGACAATTACCTCAAGGGTTGATTGCAAAAAGGTTTTCTTGTCCAAATTCTTCTCAAGTACAAGGACAGCTCGCCTAAGTAGTGAGATAAGCGGTTTTCCACAAAGGCAAAATGAAACGTTTAGTGAAGCAATGGAGCGCTTCAAGGACTACACAATCCAAAGTCCTCATCATGGTTTCACAGAGGAGACACTCTTGAGCACTATATACCGTGGAGCATTGCCAAAAATTCGCATGCTATTGGACACGGCAAGCAACGGAAATTTTCTTGGACAAGATGTGCAAGAAGGAATGGAGCTTATTGAGAACTTGGCTTTAGGTGATGACAATTATTCTGAGGAGCATGACCGAGCACCAAGGGGTCATGAGCTGGAAGCACACAAGAAAGAGCTGAAGTCACTCCATGAGAAAATAGACAAGATGATGCTTGGCAGCCAAAAACAAGTACACTTTGTTGGTGAAGCTTCAGATTTGTATGACAATCAAGAAGCAAATCAGAGTTTGAGGAAGCTCATTGGGTTGGTGGCCAAGATTATCCTAAGCCACAAGGCTATGTTCAAAGGTATCAAGGCAATAACAATTGATATCTCTGTAATTTGCATGATTTTAGTACATGTTTCATGATAGTTAGGACTTCATTCTTGCACTTTAGTGATATCTTGCATCACATTTTCTCCCATGATAGGATTAGATGCATTAGGATAGGTTTCTGCATAGTCTTGCATGTTTGGAGTGTGTTCTCAGGTGCTTAGGATGATCC